>JARFIW010000899.1:1200000-2400000 GCA_036346225.1 Platerodrilus igneus
TAGAAAGGAAAGGGGTGAGACAGGACTGTGATCTATCCCCATTAATTTCTAACTTGTACATTGAAGTGGCAATTTGGAATTATTATGCAGGGACAAAAAAAGATATAAAACAAACAAAGATTAGCACAAGGTCGTGCTACATTTAAGAAGAAAAGCAACTACTGTGTTCAAAAACAACAAACACAGAAACAAAAAAAAGATTGCTTAAACATATGCGTGGAGCACATCATTATACGGCTGCAAAGGTTGAATACTACGAGAAGCGGACAGGAAAACAATTGAAGCCTTTGAAATGTGTTGCTGCAGACGTATGATAAAGATAGCACGGACAGACATGGATAAGAACAAAGAAGTACTAGAAATGGTAGGGGAAAAAGAAATATGTGGAAAACAGTCAAAAATAGAAGAGATTGTATGATAGGGAATAGTGAGGAATATATGAAAAGCAGAGATAGGAAAAAGGAGAGGTAGAGATAAACCTAGGCTAGACTACTGCACACAGACACTGAAAGATGTAGGCTGTGGTAATTTAAGGAAATGTGTGGGCTAGCTCAGAGGTATATGTCCAACTAGTTCGAAGATCGAAAACCCAACGACGAAAAAATAACTGCACTTAATGATGATTATTAGCACTACAGGTATTGGTTTTCAATATTCTCAACTAATGTTAATTGTGCGAAAGTATTTATAGGAAAACTATTAATTCGGCAAAATGTCTAACTGTTGAGGGATCTTGGTAGCCACAGGTTGCTTAACCCCCTTCACATACCACTGAATTTCGGTGAAATAACGCAATCATTACAAAATAATACAAATGGAACCGTATCTAGGCTGTGGGAATTTCAAAGAATTGTGTAGGCTAGCTCAGAATAAAAGTAAATGGAGGTACGCGTTCAATCAGTTTCTAGACGAAAAACCTAATGACGAAAAAAATATTTGCACTCAAATCTGATGATTATTATAAACAATTACAGGCGTTGGTTTTAAAGTATTTCCAATTAATGTTGATTGTGCCAAAGAATATATTAGAAACTGCTTAAACCCCTTCACATAGCCCCTGCATTTGATTTTCCAACGCTCCGCCCGAAAGTACTACACTGGCAAAGAAGCGAATTTTTTTTAGCTGGAAATTTTGAATTTTGCCCAACCCTTGGTGTTCCAAGCAAGGTAGAGATCTTTAACTTGCGTGACAACAGTCACACACGTGGAGCACAACACAGTACTTCTATGAAATAGGGGCAGTAGGAGAAACAGACAGAAAAATGGAAGAAGTTTTTGGAATGTTGTGCTTCAGATGTATGATAATGATAGCATGGACAGACAAAGTTAATAACAAAGAGGTTATAGGAACAGTAGGGGAATAAAGATATTTGTGGAAAACAAAAGAATGGGAGAAATAGAAGGGCAGGGTACGTTTTAAGGCTTTTTTGGGGAATAGTTCGGGATATATTACAAGTAGAGATGGGAAAAATTGACCTAGATCAGACTATTGTACACAGATAGTGAAAGATGCAAACTGTGTAAATTTCAGGAAAATGTGTATATTAACAGAATAGGAAACGCGTCTAACCAGTTTCAGAACTGAATACCTAATGATGATAACATAAAATGAAAAATTTTAAGCATTGATTGGTAAAGAATTACTTGTATGTGTACGTGAATGTGCACTACGTGCGTGCGGGCGACATGTTCTTTTTTTACAGCGAATGTTTTCTGGAAATTCAAATTAACTGATCAGTTGTGAAGGAAAATTTCTAAAGGTTAAATTAAATTATGTATTTGTATGTAATGCGTATTATTAATTGTGTTAATAATATTTGTAACGAATGTATAAAATTAAATCAAACCTGTTGAATCGTACATTAATAATAGGTATTTAAGTGCAACCTTTGTAGCAAAGAAGTCGTTGATAATATTAGTAGTGACTAAAAACATACAAACGTACTGTGAATATTAATCAACTATTTCGAAAGCATTATTTGCATAAAATCAACCTTCTGTAATCAAACATTGTTTCCATTAATACTTCAGGGCATTTAAATTATTACAATGTTTCAATGAGAAAATAATAATTTAAAATTTTTATATTCTTAAAACTATCACGACTGGTAGGAAGAAGCAACAGCAATTACACAAAGGTAAAGTTTGAACAATTAATCGATGTCAAGAACAAGCTAACATTAAATAAAGGCTAAATAAAGGCGGCCTATTTAAAAGACATACATATACGTACTTAATATTTATATTTATTTTTGAGAAGGTCAAGATTATAGAGAGGGTCAGGCATATTGGTAAAAATTGGAATTACCGTGTCTTTTGTATGCAGTTCTTGCAGATCACACAAAATGCCACTACGTGATCTTTCAGTGCAGCTCCAGAAGAAATCAGAGGAAGAACTGAATGAGGTTCCTAGTCAAGTAAAGACGAATCTGACGTTTATTAAGGAATGGATTTTAAAACAGCCGCATTTAAAATGTCGATTAGGTAAGTTACTATTAATTTCAAAGTTTTGTTCGATTTAGATAGCGTTGTGCTGACATGTTTAGGTAGAAAGTTTCTGTTCTTATTTTTATGTGATAAAGTTAATAATCGGAAACCTGCAACAAAAGAATCGAGCATCTTCACGGAAGATTTAACAGAAATATCAAGTTGCAAACGTTTGAATTTAACATAATAACTAATCTTATTGGCACAAATTATTTTTACAACATTTTACTAAAATTTTAACTGCAACAATATGTTGCAAAATTGTGTTTTATAATAAACTTATTGAAAATTTACTCAAAAATCGATTAGTCTAGTAATAATCAAATTCAAGAAACAACCGCATAATCAATTACGTAAATTAAGCAAACGTGGATTATTCGATTATATTAACATTTCAATCAATGACTGATATTTTGATCACTTAATTAGATAAAATACGGTAGTAAACTTAAAGAATGCTAGTGCTATTTCAGAAATACATCTCTCACTACCCTGCTGAAGTTAATTCAAGCTACTCTATATATTTGATTAATTATATTTTACCAATTTTCAAACATATACGCTGCATGTGATTAATGATAAAGTCTCCTTATCGTTATTTACTATTACAAGAATTAATTAAATTTTCCATCATATTAATATTTCACAACCATCTTTAGAATAGTTTAAAAGCCTTAAATTTGATATACAATTTTTAATCATGTAAGTTTAACTAGTTTATTCATATATTGTAAAAGTCAAAAAAATTTTTTTATGTATTATTATTTTTCAGATTCTACACACGTGATCATGGTTTAGTATATAAAACAAAAACCGAAACGCGTGATGATATAAAAAAAATTACAAAAATAAATAAATTGACCTATTCCCAAGAATAGTTTATTTTATTATTATAAATCAAGATCAAGAAATATACCAATATATATATATATATATATATATATATATATATATATATATATATATATATGAATTATATATATATTGCCGTGGATCTCTCTCTAACTTAGTTAAAATTAGTACACTCTCAAAAAAACATTCAAGCCCCAACGTTGGGGCCGTCATAAATTGTAGTGGAACTCGGGTAAAATCCTCACCAACAAAATATATTCGAAATCTTATTAAATTTTCAAATTCGAAAATAGAAAATATTTCAAAAATTAAATAATTCAAAAAAAAAATTTCTTACCCGTTTTCCTCTCTTCCTCGGTTGAATTGCCAATTTTCTGCCCCTGCTTCCGTCTAGCTCATTTGGACCTCCTCTTGGATATCTAGATTCACTCTCATATTCTCAATCGTACACACACACTCGCAATAAAACCACAAAATACAACCAACATACAATCTTTTATTTATTACTATTTACAAATGAAATTTAATATTGTCCACATTACATTGATCACATTACACTTCAGTAAGCCCTATTTTGTAATGTCCTGTATTATATTTTAAATGAACAAACACATAAAATGTACCCGGAGTAAATGGGTCTTGAATAATACCTTCTTTAAAATTCTTTCTTTATAATTTATTTTCTCTTTTTAATCTAAGTAAACTCTGGAGTATGGTGAGCTCATAATAACCCAGTTAATTATGCATAATGTATGCCCTTCTACTTTGCATACTCTTACAACAAATTTAAAAAAACAAAGCCATGTACTTTTCACAAAAATTTCACGTTCTGATGAAACGTTAAAAAGCTTTATAGACACCTTCAAATTTCTAGTTAAATACCATAATAAAGTTATTTACACGTATTATGTTCAATACGCAAATAATCCACAATACCTTCAAAAACACTCTCATACGTCACCCAATATTTACAGTTTATAAGAATCACAATTTCAAATCGTTACCTGGAAATTTCTAGACGATCTCCGCTCTGTGTACGATGCCATGTATTTCTTCTATCAGGTCTGCAGACCGTTTCTCGCTGTTACTAGACGAACCCCATCTAAGTTGAACTGCTAACGCCGCCTTCACGGTGTAACTAAATTCCAAATTCCATTTAAACATACGTCTTTTACAATTATTTACTGTGATCTACGTTACTTAACGTCCCGACACGAGTTGGTTAAAAATTATAGGTAATACCTCGATTAAAAAATGTAATCTTGGCACACTAACCGCGTACTAATTAAGAGGCTACCACCATGCAATATAATTTAAATGATTTTTCTACTTACAAAACTCGTGGTAGCTTCCATACGTAGTTTGAAGCTTTCGAAATATTAAGGGGCTTCACCACGTTTTCCAAAGCATTTATACACTTAGGCTGCCACCTCCTGGCCGCCTTTTCATCCGAAATCCCCATCTACAACAACACATTCTTAAAATTTTGCTCAACCGATTTTTAAGTCCGCGAATTTCAGCGCGTCGTTATGCTATTTTCTGAAAATTAATATACTCTATGCTTGTATTTGTTTAGCGTTCAACTAACTATATCTACCAATCGTATATTCACTGACGTCCTACAAGTCCCTCCTATACTATCGTTGTCTCTTGCTTATGCGTTTTCTACGTCTCTTTCTAACCTGGTTTGAGTGGTAGAAAATCGATAATCCAGACCATATGCTATTTAAACCCACGTGGACTTCTTACGTGATTTAAATCACCCCTCGTTAGTATTTACTACGAACGAATGCGACGGTTTACCCAATATTCTCTGTAACCGTTTGCTATCTATAAAAATTAAGTAGAACTTGACATTTAGGTGTTTAATTAACTGACGTTTTACCACAACACTTCCACGAGTTGGAGTTCGGCGTATTTCTACCCCACCGATATATTTGTTTGTTAGCAACGCTTTTCACCTTGGTATTATTGGATTTTTACACGCTTTTATGCATATTATACATAAATAATCGTTCAATTAAATTAATAAATTAATGGCATTGGCTTCTACCATTTATTTCTTTGCAAACCTACTTAAATTTCATTCATTATTTGTACAATTTCGTTAATACCTGATACTTAGAACTGAATTAATTAACATAAATTTCGCACGTAAATTCTGGTTGTTCCTTTATACAGGGTGTTTTGAAATTGCTTCGTTTATTTTTATTTTTAACCCTTTAAAACCACTATATATATATATATATATATATATATATATATATATATATATATTTCTGTGATATACTTGTTAGCCCCACTATTGGGTCGATATAAAATGCTGTGTTAACCCTTATATCACTCAAGCACTTGCGAAAATGTTAATTTATAATTTTCTTTGCCTCGACTAGCTGATTCAATTAAATAAAGCAATTCCACAATACACAGTATAATGATTAAATATTTACAACCTTTTTAAAATCTTCCCCTTTTTCAGAATATTTATATCTATTAGATTTTTAGAAAATGAAGCCAGCAAAACGAGCTTTTATTACCTTTAAAGACCTATTGAAACGTTTCAAGATGTCTATAACTTTTCATAAATTTATACAAGAAACCCCAATTTGTCGGCTCTTACACTTTTAAATTATTATTGAAATAAAACAGTTTTAAAATAAATCATCAAAAATATATCTAACCTGAGGAGATTCAATAGGTGCTCTGCATTCCAGGAATTGAAGTCGACATCCAACCAAAATTTAGTATCCAAATCGTTATTCCAATGAAAGGTTTTTCATTTCCGTAATAGAATATTTAACATTTTCAGAGATTATTAAATTGTTTGAACAGACAGCATTTTCCAGAGTTTCGTATCCAAAATTGTAGTTGATCGTAATGGATCGTTATTCAAAGTTTTAACAGGAATCGTAACGTTATTTCGTTTGTAATTTAGAACGTGATTCAAAATGTAATTTAGAACGTAGTTCTTCAGAACGTATTTAATCAGATCGTAATTCTTCAGATCGTAATTATTCAGAATGTAATTTAATCAGAGCCCTATTTTATTTATTATTACAAATTATATAATTTCACTAAATTTTATCTACTTACGTCTTTTAGAAGTACGGCTCTCTTTGCACAATTATACACTTTTCAAAATAATTTTCACTTATCTTTTGACGTAAATATTTATAACATGTAATCATATTGACTGCCCAGTTTCAAAAGTATACTAACTCAATATTCAATTGAAATGATATTTATAGGATCGGCCCCCTTTAGTTTCTGATTCGTTGACTCCACGTGCTAGGCGAGACCAAGTGTATTATCACTTGTTATTTTGGGAATTTTACCAGTTGTCTAGTTCAATAGCATGACGCGATGCTCACTTTGTCACGTAATTTCTTATTATACCTATGCATTTACTTCAGAAATCCCAGGAATCTTCATTCAATCGATCACGTAGTATTGTTTGTTGGCCTTATTCTAATCTGAATCGAATAAATTTGATGTTTGTTTATTTCCTAATAAATTGGATTTTTGAGCAAATGTGATACTTTTAAATCACATACGCTTTTCAAAAATGCATAATTTCTAAGTGCGTTTAAGATAATATATCCACGCACTTTTTGAATATTTGTCTAGCCAATTCATGCAGGTTTTTCACTGATTTAATTTCAATGCGTTTCGTTACCTTTTCAAATTCTTATCTTTGCTCATAGCTACTCTTGGATATCTGTTTAATCGCTTGTACTGCTATATACAGTGTGCTCTCAACTAATAATATTTATAATGACCTATTTAGTCTACTAATATCTGTACTTATGTGCTTTTGTTACTTGGACGTTTCTTCTGTTTGTTCTACGACCTCTATGACTTAACCTACCCCTAAATTTACCCTATAATTACAGCAATATATATATATATATATATATATATTGCTGTGTTATCGGGGACAGTCTCTGGAACACTCGAACCTTTTCCTAACAACCATTCAAGTCCCACGAATTAGGTGTCATAAGATTGCTGTGTTCGGGGATTAAATTTTTAACATCGCCAGTGTTATCAAATAATTTTCAAAAATAAAAAAAATCAAAACAAAATTTCTTACCCGCCTATTTATGCTTCAAAAATCTTCAGCAGCTTCCCTGGCTAGCTCAGCTGTGCCTCTTCTCGGATACCTAAATATAAAACCATTCTTCCTTCACTCTTGCACACCATTCAATAAAATCACCAAATAATACAACAATCATACAATCTTTATTTACCGCTATTTACAGACAAATTATTCACATGTATAAAAACAGTTTGGTACACTAATTACAAACTCAAAATGTGATATGTTTTAAAGTCCTTGCTTTTCTAATTATTTGCAAACAAATTTAATAAAATATTAGTAGATGGGCCCCACATAATACCCTAAATTGATTGTAGATTGGAGTATGGTGAGCTCATAATAACCCAGTTTGTTTAATATATGCCCTTTACCTTGCATAAATTAATACAAAATTAATAGACCTGTTTACCCTTTACAATCCAATTTATATTCAGAATAAAATTTTATAAGTTTTAAATACATCCCTTTTCAATATTTAAATAACCCCAATAAGTTGTCCAGTACATGTATCTTTTCCAATAAGTTTATATAACCATAAATAAACCCCAAAATTCACTCACACAGCACAAAATTTCGCAAAAGTTTGTCAGACAACAGAAATTTCAAATAAATTACTTAGAGAATGTTTCAGGCCTTCATTCCTTCGACGACGATCACCAGAACATTTCAGCTTCGTAAACATGCGCCATGATACTGAGCGTATTTATAGACGATAACCCCAATTATTCGTCAAGCGCCTTGTTTCATAGGACCATTCCATAACTGCATACAATCCTGGTTGTTTGTGATGCTTACCCACGTATATTATGCTTCTATTTATTAATTTTTTAGCTTAGTATAGTAGTAGCCAAACCTATGATAATTTAATTTACACTACACGTATCTCGCATAATAAATGGAAGGCCACTACTACTACGTTACACGTGCTAGCACTATATTATGAACATATCTAATACTCACATAACAAAACTCTACTATAATGTTGGTCTATTGAAGTAAAGTAGTATAAAAGCGACGAGAAAACAAAAAGAGCCCTAATAATTTAGCTAGAGTATTTATATCTTTCAAAATGCTACCTCCCGGACACACTTCACGCGAAAAGCTTATTTTCAAATTAAAATTCTGCAAATTTTAATACAACCGTGTTAAAGATTCCTGAAATTTACTCCGTGAACGTGCCGTACGTATCCAAAATCGCTCCCACCTGTCGCGTGTTTGTAGGTTTGGAAAACTGTCTGTTCTTAACCAATGATACTATTCTGTGTCGTCATAAAACCCGCCTGTAATATTTTTATCTCTGTCTGATACATTTCTGCTGTCGCGTTCAAAACCCCACTTGAGTTATAGAAAATCGATATTGCTAACAGCTCATCTCCACTCCACGTGTATTAGTACGTGCGTATTCAATATCGACGCTTTTATCTCTGTCTCTATCTGTAATATATAACCGATCGTGCATCTCCCTTGCTCTTTAAAACATTTGTTAGCTTGTTGTTCGAACCAACTGACGGTTGAAATTATTTTCTATAAAGTCCTGTTTTATTATGCTCATAATTTCGAAAAATGTAACCTTTTAAAAATGCAAGTGTTCGTTAATTATAGACCGTTTAGCACAACAATCTTTGGAGTTTATATTTTGTTGTATTAGATAAATTGACGTTTGCTTGTTACAAAGAAACCTTTTGCCTTTGAATTATTGATTTTCCTTACCCTAGTGGGTTTTCTAATGCTTTTACGTGTTGAATTAAAATAAATTAAAATTAATTATGCGTATTCTATTTGTTTTAAAACTGTTTTTTTATGTACTTTTAATCATTCAATCATTAATTATAAAAATACGTCAATACTTGTCCGTTCTCCCTAAATGAATTAAATAAATTTTGCGCGTAAATAATTTGGTCCTTTCTCTATACAGGGTGGTCAAAATTGTATTGTTTACCCCAAATTTAACTCTTTAAATTCACAATAATATATGTATTTATAATTACTGTTATTTCTCGAACGAAAGGAGGTACACAGGTACACAACTTGTTTAATTGATCTCTTGAGATACACTCGTTCTATCAGACAAAACTACAGTGTCAAATTGTAATTTTTATTCGACGTTTCGACATTGCCTTTATGGCTTCTTCATAGACTAAAAATTTAATGAAGGTTATTACAATTAAAGTCAAACAGTATAGCTCACACAATTAAAACGTAACACAATCAATTAGATAAAATAAATAAATTACCATTTAACGACGCATTTAAACGTAATCATACGCTGCAATAAGCATAACTAAACTAATCCTATTTAATAATCAATCATGTTGTCACCTGGTGACCATTGTAAGTCATAATCTAAAAACTATATCTTAATAGTTTAATACCAAAATGGAACACACCAATAAAAGAAGCACACAAAACAGAATACATAATTAAACATTTCTACACTGTTTGCGAAAATGACTATTATTAAACTTGTAAAGCGCAGAGTTCAAATTGTTCATATCAACTTAATTATTCAGTAGATTCAGTTGTTGCTGAATATAGAAAGATTCTGAGAAAAGTCTCTTATAATAATTAAATTCTATATCTAAATAGCGGTATTCTCAAAGTTCGCTGTATGTTTAGTACTGTACAAATGCGACGCAAGAACACAATTAGATTTCCCAATCCTGGCATCACTTTTGTGTTGTGTGATGCGGTTATTTAGCCACTGTTTTGTCTGACCAACGTACGATCATTGAAACCCAAATTCGATAAATAAATCTTGCAAAATATAATATCATCCGGAAAAATATAAATTTCCGTAAATTCATGGCTACAGCCTGTAAAATACAAGCGTATTTTTATTCATTAAAGTGCCATGCACAAACGCAAATTGCGTGTGTATAAATATTCATCGTGTATTATATAAGCGTATTGTAAATAAATAGCAAGTAACGTAAGTTGTAAAAATAATTAATTGTAAAATACGGTAAAACGGATTTCAATGCTAACGCAAATCGATGCATATAAAAATATTCTTTCATTTGCTACAATCAACGTGTACTTAAAACCCCAAAATTAATAAATAATTTTGTGTACTGAAACCAAAAACAAACATTTGCAACCCCTTTTGCATTGAAAAGCAATTAAAGTTTAAATTAATTAACCTGTAAATTACAACAAATTTATTTTAAATAAAGAATTTTCTGGAAGAGTAGATTGGGAAGGAAGTTTCAGGAGAATACGTCAAATTTGCATAAGCTCATTACTAAATAAACATTTTATTCCTAGAAGCAGCAGGAACACGTAAAACCCACAAAAATCCAAGAAATATCAGATATAAATTGATTATCTTTTAGTATTAGTATGCGACGCCGCAATAATTGTGTATGTGAAACAAGAACAAATAACGCGTCAAGAATAACCGGAATCAGATAATTAGGTAATAAAACGCTGCAATTTTAGACGCTAATTGGCTTTTCCGAGAACCTTACATCATAATGTCCCATATTTTTCTACTAGCTTCTAGAAACATTTAAATTTGAATATATAATGTAGTGTTTATCAAATTAATTTGATTCGATTCATTCGAGCACGAAATGTTATTTTGATTTAACCGCGAGCTGTTGCGTTGGGGAGATGATATTTAAATATCCAGTAAGGATATTGTAATTTAATGGTGGTGGGGTTGCAACGAATAAAGAAGCATTGTTTTAAACGTAACTTATAAATAAAAATAAAAATTATTAATTACAAGAGAAAGTTCTTCAAGATAACGCTATTTTAAAATTTGTTAAATAATCGAAAGGAAGATTTAACCAGAAATGTACTTTGCTAATTGCTGTTGGAAATGAGAATTTTTCTATGGAGAATTTTGTAAGCTGATTTGACGTCAAATTAAAATAAGAAGATAATTTATTACAAGGAGCGTTTTTGTGGATTCTGCAATACGTGTTAATCATATAATAATTTTATGTAAAGGGTTTTACCAGGAAAATTTGTGATCAGAGTTCGAAATACTCTAACCTTTTAATAGACTATCTGTCAAGGACTCGTTTGGCCAAACAAACCTTACAAGCGTGGCAATAAACATAACCAGATAAACCATCACCAAATGAATAAGTTTAATTCTGTTAATTTAAAATAAGATAAGCAAGAATTTTTTTTTTGTAATAAATACTTCTGAGAAATTATTTTATGTTTGAGAGAAATAATATTGTAAATGTTTTAAATACTGTATAAGCGGCACCTCAACGCGGGGACATTGTCATATCACTCTTTTAGCGACGCTCTCAACGCAAATAACCCAAATAAATGATAAAATTAAGCTAGTAATTGAAAGATAAAAAATATAAAGTCTCGGACAGGACTTGAGCCTGCATCTTAGTCTTTTTAGGACCATGCGTTTACCAATTACGCCACCGAGATCGATGACAATAATTGAAAAACTTACAAATCTAAATCATGTACACAACCATACATCAACCTAACTTTTAATTACGTTTGACATTTTTGTTAATCATATCTGACAGTGTCAAGGTTTGACTTATGTCAGTTATAGACAGGAAGCAACGCTCAAAATTACGACTATAAGCCTAGTATTAATAGTATATTATTCAACGAGCGAGTTATGATAGCCATTACTCATTCGGAAGGTTTGCGCCGCGAACCCGTCAGGGCGAGCGGCGTAATCTGAATGAGTAATGGTCATAACTCACGAATAGAATATTATAGTTTACCACGACTACACAAATCATCATTATTACATATTTTCTAAACGCTTTAATATCGCGAATATTGACAAGCAAAATTTTATTTGTCAAAGTGCATCGGCCTACTTTGTTCGATACGAAAATTGTACATCGCGGATTATGAAAAATGAAGGTCTGTACTGATTGGTCAGATGTGTGGGATTATGATCATAATCTACGACCTAAAAGTTCCTGATTGGTTAAAGATGTTGGATTATGAATTCATATACATCTACAGATTCATGAGTACTATTATTAACCCATTCTTAAGTGCGTAACAACTTCTTTATATGATAGTCGTGGGAAAATATATAAATATATTAGGTAATTAATTACACAAGGTAAGTTAATTAATACTGACGCATTACAGTGAATAAGATGAAATAATAACTTAGACTTTTATGCAAAGCCCAAATGATCATTTCAAATCGAGCTAGTAATTGAAAGATGGAAAATATAAGGTCTTAAACTATCTCTATAAACAAAAACAAGCCGTTATGTGTTAATTAAATAGTTTCTTTCATTGTATTAAAATTTGTGCAATGTTGCGCCCTCTGTACGACACCACACCTGGTTTTAAGTATGTTCGTTTTTAACTATCATTTGACCGCAATAGTCTTGGCCTGGAACTCCCCTCAAATTTAAATTAGTAAACGAAGTTACTTTACAAGCCTATTATGAATATGGCACAGAATCCTTTCTAGAAGTAGAAGTAGAATCACTCTTTTAGGGATAGGCGTTACAACTTCCATCCTCCATCATATTAAAAAAAAACAGTAAATGTTTATTTGCAATGTAAATATAACAATTTTTAGAAGAAGTACTAAATATGCCATGCACTTACACTTTACATCGTTGTTACAAATCATTAAGCAATAAGTTGTAAATTTCTAGAACAAGAAACAATCACAAATGCAAGAAGCAAGAAGCAAAATTTCAGCAAAACTTATAATTAAATTTCGTTTCAGATGACCAATGGCTGATCAGTTTTTTGCGAGGATGTAAATTTAGTCTTGAAAAGACTAAAGAAAAACTGGACTACTTTTACATCATGCGATCGTTAGATAACGAAATCTTTTCAAACAGAGATCCGTTGTCTCTTAAAATTCAAGAGTTTTTAGCTGCGGGGTAAGTTAATAGAAATCTATATAAACATAATAACTTGAAACAATATTTATTAAAAAGAAAAAAATGTTTAACGTTTGGTATTTTCCAAAATAGTTCAGATATTATTTACAAATTTGCAAGATCATGCTGAATGATGTTCATGAAAAATACTTACTCGCAACTTGCGCGATAATCGACTAAAATTGTCGAAGTTTTTGCATACACACACGTTTAAAAAAGACTATTTTCATCCCTTAAACTAGGGGATGCACAAATTTCCTAATATGCTGAATATTTGCGAAGTCATGCAGAATGATACTGACTAAGAAAAGTTACTTGCAACTTGCGCCATAATCCAGTAAGTATTTTTCATCAGTATTATTCTGCATGATCTTGAAAATATTCAGTATATTAGGAAATTTGTGCATCCCTGAGCTTAAAGGATATAAATAATTTTTTGTAAAGGCGCGCGCGCTTGTGTGTGTAAATTTTGACTATTTTTTGTCGATTATCGCGAAAATTGCGAGTAAGTATTTTTAATTAGTATCATTCTGTATGATCTTGCAGATATTCAATATACAAGAAAATTCATGCATCCTCGAGCTTAAGGGATGAGAATAATTTTTTTGTAAACGTGCTCGTGTGTGTAAAATTTGACGATTTCTTATCGATTGATTACCGCGGAGGTTGTGAGTAAGTACGAATTTCCTAATACATTGAATAATTGCAAGATCATGCAGAATGATATTTATTAAAAATACCTACTCGCAATTTGCGCGATAATCGACAAAAATTGTCGAAGTTTATGCATACACACACGCTTAAGCAAAATTATTTTCATTCCTTAAATTAGGGGATGCACCAATTTCCCAATATGCTGAATATTAGCAAGATCGTGATGAAAAATACTTGCAACTTACGCGATAATCGACAAAAGATTGTCAAAACTTAAGCACACACGCATTTACAAAACAATTATTTTCATCCCTTAAGCTCGCGATACACGAATTTCCTAATATACCGAATATTTGCAAGATCAAGCAAAATGATGCTAATGAAAAAATTCTTACTCGCAACTTGCCCGAAAATCGACAAAAAATTGTCAAAATTTACACATACACACACACTTGTTTAGAAAAAAATTATTTTCAGCCCTTAAGCTCAAAGATGCACGAATTATCTAACATGCTGAATATTTGCAAGGCCATGCAAAATGATACTGACGAAGAAAAGTTATTTGCAACTTGCGCCATAATAGAGTAAGTATTCGCCATCAGTATCAATCTGCATGATTTTGCAAATATTTAGTATATTACGAAATTTGTGCATCCCCGAGCTTAAGGGATGAAAACAATTTTTTTCTAAACGCGCGCGCGAGTGTAAATTTTGACTATTTCTTGTCGACTATCGCGCAAATTGCGAGTAAGCATTTTTTATCAGAATTATTCTGCATGATCTTGCAAATATTCAATATACTAGAAAATTCGTGCATCCCCGAGCTTAAGGGATGAGAATAATTTTTTTGTAAACGCACGCGTGTTTGTAAAATTTGACGATTTCTTATCGATTATCGCGGAAGTCGTGAGTAAGTACCAATTTCCTAATAAATTGAATATTTGCAAGATCATGCAAAGCTACTCCTGAAAAATACTTACTCGCAACTTGCGCGATAATCAACAAAAATTGGTGAAGTTTACATATACACACGCGTCTAAAAAAGATTATTTTCATTCCTTAAACTAGGGGAGGCACAAATATGTTAAATATTCGTAAGATTATCCAGAATGATACTGATGAAAAATACTTGCTTGCAACTTGCACAATAATAGACAAAAAAATTGTCAATATTTACGCACAAGCACGCGTTTACAAAAAAATTTGTTTCATCCCTTAAGCCCGAGGATGCACAAATTTTCTAATATACGGAATTTTTTCAAGATCATGCAGAATAATACTGATACTAGCAACTTGCGCGATAATCGCCAAGAAACTGTTAAAGCTTACGCACACATACGCGTTTTCGAAAAAAATATTTTCATCTCTTAAGCTCGGGGATGTACAAATTTTATAATATATACAATATTTGCAAGCGCATGCAAAACGATACTGATGAAAAGTACTTACTCGCAACTTGCACTATAATCGACACCAAAATTGTCAAAGTTTATGCGTACACACGATGTTAAAAAAAATTATTTTCATACCTTAAGCACGAGGATGCACGAATTTCATATTATTCTGAATGTTTGTAAGATCATGCACAATGATTCTGATGAAAAATACTTGCATCTTGCGCGATAATCGACAAGAAATAGTCACAGTTAACACACACGCGCATTTACAAAAAAATTTTCATCGCTTAAGCTCGGAAATGCACAAACTTCTTAATATACTAAGTATTTGTAAGATCATGAAGAATGATACTGATGAAAAATACTTGCTCGCAACTTGCGCGATAATCGACAAAAAATTGTTAATATTTACGCACACACACACGCGCGTTTACAAAGAAATTATTTTCGTCCCTTAACCTCGGGGATGTACAAATTTCCTAGTATACTAAATATTTTCAAGATCAGGCAGAATGCTATTGATGAAAAATACTTACTCGCAACTTGCACGATAATCGACAAAAAATTATCAATGTTTACACACACGTGTGTTTACAAAAAAATTATTTTCATCCCTTAAGCTCCAAGATGCACGAATATACTAGCATGCTGAATATTTGCAACGTCATGCAGAATGATACTAAAAAAAGTTACTTGCAACTTGCACCATAATCGAGTACGTATTTTCCATTAGTATCATTCTGCATGATTTTGCAAATATTCAGTGTATTACGAAATTTGTGCATCCTTGAGCTTAAGGGATAAGAATTTTTTTTTGTAAACACGCGCGTGTGTGTAAAATTTGACGATTTCTTATCGATTATCGCGGAAGTTTTAAGTAAGAATTTCCTAATATATTGAATATTTGCAAGATCATGCAAAGATACTCATGAAAAATACTTACTCGTAACTTGCGCGATAATCGACAAAAATTGTTAAAGTTCATGCATACACACGTGTTTAAAAAAGGAAATTTGCATCCCTTAAACTAGGGCATGAACGAATTTCCTAATATGCTGAATATTTGCAAGGTTGTGCAGAATGATAGTGTTGAAAAATACTTACGCGATAATCGATAAAAAATTGTCAAAAATTACGCACACACGAGTTTAAAAAAATTATTTTCATCCCTTAAGCTCGGGATATACGAATTTCGTAATATACTTAATATTTGCAAAATCATGCAGAATGATGCTAATGAAGAATACGCAACTTGCAGGAAAATCAACAAAAAATGGGCAAAATTTACACACACACACACACAACTGTTGTTTAGAAAAAAATTATTTTCATCCCTTAAGCTCCAAGATGCACAAATTTACTAACATGCTGAATATTTGCAAGGTCATGCAAAATGATACTGACGAAGAAAAGTCACTTGCAACTTGCGCCATAATCGAGTAAGTATTTGTCATCAGTATGATTCTGCATGATTTTGCAAATATTGAGTATATTACGTAATCTGTGCATCCATGAGCTTAAGGGATGAAAGTAATTTTTTTGTAAACGCGCTCGGGCGTTTGTGTGTGTAAATTTTGACTATTTCTTGTCAATTATCGCGTAAAATGTGAGTAAGTATTTTCCATCAGTATCATTCTGCATGATCTTGCAAATATTCAATGTACTAGAAAATAATTCGTGCATCCCCGAGCTTAAGGGATGAGAATAATTTTGTTATAAACGCGCGCGTGTGTGTAAAATTTGACGATTTCTTATCGATTATCGTGGAAGTTGCGAGTAAGTATTTTTCATCAGTATCATTCTGCATGATCTTGCAAATATTCAATATACTAGGAAATTCGTGCATCCCCCGAGTGTAAGGGATGAAAATGTTTTTGTATAAGCTTATGCGTGCGGAATCTTAAAATTTTTTTTATCTGGTATCGCCTATGATGCGAATGAATTCTTCTATCTGTATCATTCGACATAGTTTTATGAATATCTAGTACATTAGGAAAATCCTGTATCCTCGAGCTTACAGGCGAATTACAATTCAAAACATTTTACGTTATTTACTTTTAATTGTTTTTGTATTTTATTAGTAATTATGTTTTATAAATAAACGTCTGTGAAACAAGTTGGGAACACTGGAGGTGTATGTATTTGTAAATTTGCTAAAAAAAAGCTAATAAATTTATTAATAATTTGAATTTGTAATATTATACTAAGATTACTTAAAATTGAGTAGCAGGCATTTTATGTGATTTATATGGTTTAATGTGTTTTTAAATTCGCTGTTGGGCAGCATTTCTGTTTGTATCATTCTTTGCCCACGTCACTGGTCGTTCGAGAAAACTTGTAAATTTGCTGCTCGAAATTAACTGACAAGTTCATGTTGGTTAATAGTGATAACAGTGTACTTAGGTCTAGTCGTATTTCTAGACAAATAATTTTTTCAACTAAAATCTATAGTTCATTTTCAAACCAAAAATTGTAAATTTGTAAAAACAATAACACACGTACACCTCGGTTACTAAAGTAACTATAACGTTCGAACCTTTATATCACGAGGTGCTTGCGCACTACGAGGGTAGTTTGAAAAGTTTGCAAAATGGAGCACAGATCAGTTCGAATAAAATATATGCAATTGATGGATCCAATTATCTAGTGCACAGATATTAAATTTGACATTATTCTGTCAAGTAGTATTAATTTAGTGCTATATGAAGTAAAGTTAGTTTTGTGAGTTTTTCAAAATGGATAAAACTGAAACGCGCGCTGTTATCAAATATTTTGTAAAAAAGGGTTGGAAAGAAACAGAAATACATAAAGATATGCAGAATACATTAGGGGACTCCGCTCCATCTTTTACGAATGTGCACAAGTGGGTGACGGAATTTAAACGTGGTCGTGAGAGCTTAGAAGATGACCCGCCCAGCGGACGACCAAAAACTGCCGCCACGCCTGAAATAGTCCAAAAAGTTAATGATATGGTTACGCATGATCGTTGATTAAAGGTCTCCGAAATTGCTAAGGATGCAGGTATCTTAGATGAAAGAGCATTTTATATCTTAACTGCGGAATTAGGTATGAAAAGCTTTCGGCAAGATGGGTGCCGCCCATATTGACAATTGATCAAAACCTTCAGAGGAAGAGAATTAGCCAACAGAATTTAGACCGCTTTAACTCCAATAAAACCGATTTCGTCCGACGATTATTATAGCCCCGCCGGCGAGGTACGCGAGCCACTATGTCAGTTGGTAGCAATATTAGATAATGTAAAAATGACGCGCAAATTATAGATGACGTCACACAATATGCAAATTATTGCAACACAATTACACAAATTGTAAAGGAAAACCCCAACGGGGCACTCACGCGAACATGTAGGGCTTCTCGCAGGATTACTCCATGATGGCGGCAGCTTCGCTAGTCTTTCTCGGGAGTGAGTGTTCGCTGCGCCCTGGTCGAATCCAAATTTAATTATCTTCTTCCTATATGAAGACAAAATAAGGTAAGGGAGACAGGGTGAGGTACGATAAATTTGGAATCACAGGAAACCTACATGTCAGAAAAAGACACGATACGATACAATACGAGACCACTACACTTGTTTACATCTCGGAGGCTAGTCCTAACGCGTATATATCGGAAATCACCACTTTCTTCTTGGCCCACCGCGTCGGCGCAAATCTCGCGCAACGCACTATCTGAAGTGACGGAAATACGCGCACCAGTCTTTTTAAATTTATGGCGCGAAATTCTTACACATTAAAACTTAATTGAGAATGTCTAGTGCCGAATTTTTCGGCACGTAACACGATTTATTACGACAGATGAAACTTGGGTTCACTATTATACCCCTGAAACCAGGCAACAATCTAAACAATGGAGACATAGGGGTTCTCCACCACTAAAGAAAGCAATGTCTGTGAAGTCGGCTGGAACAGTTATGACATCAGTTTTTTGAGATGCCAAAGGTGTCCTACTAATTGACTATCTTCCCAAGGGCCAAGCAGTAAACGGTGAATATTCCGCTATACTCTAGGTCAACTAGATAAAAATATTCGTGAAAAAAGACCTGCATTGCGTAAGAAGAATATCATTTTTCATCAGGATAATGCACGTCCACACACAAGTGCAGTAGCAATGCAAAAATTGGATTTGAAGTACGATTTATAGCAACATCCACCTTATTCGTCTGATTTGGCTCTTTCTGACTTCTACCTATTTCCACGACTAAAAGTTTTCCTTGGGAGAATACGATTTTACACGGACGAGGAAGTAAAAGCAGCTGTCGACGACTATTTTGGATGCTTTAAAGAATCGCACTTTCGTGATGGCATAATGGGTTTGGAACATTGGTGAATGAAATGTATTCAACTTGACGGAGATTATGTTGAAAAATAAACTATATTTTAAAAACAAATTTTTTGATTTTCCCCTTCGTTTCGCGAACTTTTCAAACCACCCTTGTAATTACATACTTTTCAACCAAGGAGTATAATATACTATTACCGTTCATAAAATAATAAGGCTACTATGGGCTACTTTACCGAAATCTAATAATTTTTGTATAACTTCGCTGAAATCCAATGCTTTTTTGAGTGGCTCATATGTTCATGATGACAAAAACTTACAAATCTACGCCTTAAAGCTTTAAAAATTACTTTTTCATCATTTTCTGAAAATGTACTGCTCAACATTTTTAACAGAAAGACAACTAACGCTCATTCATTTACAGCTATATTGTACCACTTCCAAAATCTCAAGATTCATCAGCTCCAAGAACAATATTAATACATACGCCAAATTACGATCCTGATACAATGACTCCGGCGTTGGCTCTAAAAGCATTTTTAATGAGTCTGGACATTCTACTAAACCACGATGACAGCTTTGTAATAGCAGGACAACAAATATTGTTAAACGTAGCAAGTTTCGATTATCGAATCTTATTACAACTAACGCCTACTGTAATACGAAAGATTTATTTATATTTACTAAATGGATATCCAACTAGGCCCAAGAGAATTCATATTCTGAATAGTCCACCAATCTATGAAGCTGTTCTTGGTTTGGTCAAAACATTGGTATCGAATAAAATCAATCGCAGGGTAAGAATTACGATAATTGTATTATTAGTAAAATAGTACCGCAGTTCTCTTGTAGTTTGTTTTGTAGCAAGGTATTTTAAAATTATGGATTTTACATGGTAAACTTGTTAACATTTAAATTACCTGCCCTAAGAATATTTAGTTTGCTATTCAAGTATTAAACGAATGCTGAATATTTTTTGTTTTTATAATTATTAGCATGTCAGAAAAATGTTTATGTATTAACTTAGTGAAAATTCAATAACTAATTCATTCTAAATTTCTTAACTTTGGAATCTTCATTATGTAAATTTTACAGTGCCAAACTTGTTTTATTGCAAAGTACAGCCATATGACATTGTAGTTGATAGTTTTTGTTGTAAAACCTTATTAAATACTTGCATGAGCTCTAAACTTTGAACTTATTTGTGCTTAAAATGTTATTTGTGGTTTATCACTGCAGCATGTTTGAAATATTTGAAACGTATTTGTTCAAAACATTATGCTATCTGGATATTCATTAGTACTAAATTTCTTATTACGAAAGAATAAATAAAAATGTATACTAAACTTCAGATCTCACGTGAAGTAAATTAATATGTAAAACATTTTGTACTTAAAACAATTTAATTATCGAGATAATTTTTTTGATATAATTTAATTTCAAAGCAATTTAAGAAAACTTATTCATTTGAAATAATTTTTAGTCATGAAATATTACCCGGTTTTTGTTAAATTGTAATAAATATAAATTCTAAGGTACTGACCTTTGAAGTCGTTTCTATTTGTTACAGTTCTGTGGCATCTGATTTCATTAAATTGCATTATAATATCAGCAGAAACAATTTCGTAATTGAAATAAACGGTTTTACCATTTAATCCGCTTTGAATTTATCTTAAGAATATATTCAATCCAAACGAACACTATAAATTCGTTTTAGGAAATGAACATCCAAATCAAGACGGAAACTTCAACGTTCCAAAATAGAAAAATACGAAATGCAAAATGAGTATTTTAAAAACACGATAAAACCAAATACGAAATTCAAAACGCGAAATCAAAAAAATTGAAGTTTAAATTACTAAAACATTGAAGTATTTAAATACAAAAGCAGGAACGTTTAAGAACCACAAAAACAAAATATAAAATTAAGCATAAGTTAACATAAAGTTACAAAAATTTCAAATTACAAAAATCAAAAATTAATACACGAAATCAACAAAATGCTCAAGTTCAAAATCACGAAATCTCAAAATAGAAAGCCTTAAAATAGACAAATACAAACGTACAGAAATACGAGAATATTAAAATAAAAAAGACACAACAATACGAAAATATAAAAATACGGAAACCACAAAAATTCAAAAATATAAATCCAAAATATCAAAATGTAAAATTAGGCAAATAAAAAACAAAAATATAGAAATACGAAAATTCAAAGTTACTTAGATACGAAATACAGAAATACGAAATACCAAAACCGATAACGCTAAAATACAAAAATTCAAGAAACAAAGATCGAAATACAAAAATATAAAAATTTCAAAAATAGAAAATCAAGAATTCAAAAATTCTAAATATAGGAACATACAAAAATGGAAATATTTGAAATAAAAAAGTATTAAAACAACAATAATACATAAAGCAAAAATATCGAAATACAGAAATACGAAAATATAAAATTTGAAAAAAAAAAAAATGCAAAACATGAAAATGCGGAAAAACGAAAATTTAGAAATACCTAAATACAGTAATAGAAAAATCGATAATAAGTAAATACAAAAATAAAAAATTCAAAAATACGAAAAAAATGAAAACAAAATTCAAAGTACGGTAATAAAAAAGGAAAGCTTCAAAATTTGAAAGTCGAAAAATACAAAAATACACTACTTCAAATTCAAAATACATAAATATACAAAAATACAAAATGCGAAGATGTCAAAATATATTAATATGATAATTCAGAAAAACTACAAATAGAAAAAGCAAGAAATCAAATTAAAAACACAAAAATACTGAGATTCATAAATATAAAAACTAAAAAGAAAGTTTCAATATTCGAAAACAAAAAATACGAAAATATTTAAATTCATAATTTCAAAAATACGAACAACAAAAATACAAACAGAAAAAAAGTAAAAAAGCAAATTAAAAAATACCAAAATATTGAAATTCAGAAATATAAAAATGAAAAAGAAAGTTTCAATATTCGAAAACAAAAAAATACAAAAATATTTAAATTCATAATTTCAAAAATACGAACAACAAAAATACAAACAAAAAAAGCAAAAAAGCAAATTAAAAAAACCAAAATATTAAAATTTAGAAATATAAAAATGAAAAAGAAAGTTTCAATATTCGAAAATAAAAAAATACAACAATATTTAAATTCATAATTTCAAAAATACGAACAACAAAAACGAATATTCAAAAATTCAAAATATAAAAAATTAAAATTGTAGAGAACGAAAATGGGTAGACACAAAACTATTGAAGTATTGAAATACAAAACATTAAAATTCAAGAATACCACAAAACAAAATACCAAAATTAAAAATACACAAACAAATACATATACGAAATGAATTAAAAAATAGGATAATTCTAAAAACCAAAAATTAAAAAAAATAAAAATGTGGAAATACCAATATACGTAGATTCAAATATTCGAAATTTCTAAAATACGAAAATTTGAAAATGACTAAACTCAAAAATTTATAATACTTTTTGTGAAAAATTGAAAAGTAAATGAAATTAACAAAGTGAAAAAAAGGAAAACTAAAAGAATTCATATATACAATGATACCAAAATACAGAAAATATAAAATACGTAAAACTAAACAAATTTCAAAATATGAAAATACAAAATAACAAAACATGAAATATAAAATAAGAAGAAATTGAAAATAGAAAAAATTGGAATTTTAAGCTGCGGAGATACGAAATACAGAAATAGAAAATTTTAAGGGTACAACAATTCAATAATACGAAAACAGTAAAATACAAAAATTCGAAAATAAAAAAAAATGAAAATAGCATAGTAATAAAGTTAAAAAATACTAAATTTAAATTCCCCCAAAATGGGTAGACACAAAACTATTGAAGTATTGAAATACAAAACATTAAAATTCAAGAATACCACAAAACAAAATACCAAAATTAAAAATACACAAACAAATACATATACGAAATGAATTAAAAAATAGGATAATTCTAAAACCAAAATTAAAAAAATAAAAATGTGGAAATACCAATATACGTAGATTCAAATATTCGAAATTTCTAAAATACGAAAATTTGAAAATGACTAAACTCAAAAATTTATAATACTTTTTGTGAAAAATTGAAAAGTAAATGAAATTAACAAAGTGAAAAAAAGGAAAACTAAAAGAATTCATATATACAATGATACCAAAATACAGAAAATATAAAATACGTAAAACTAAACAAATTTCAAAATATGAAAATACAAAATAACAAAACATGAAATATAAAATAACAAGAAATTGAAAATAGAAAAAATTGGAATTTTAAGCTGCGGAGATACGAAATACAGAAATAGAAAATTTTAAGGGTACAACAATTCAATAATACGAAAACAGTAAAATACAAAAATTCGAAAATAAAAAAAAATGAAAATAGCATAGTAATAAAGTTAAAAAATACTAAATTTAAATTCCCCCAAAATGTTGAAATAATAAAATAAAAATGAAGAATGCCAAAACACGAAAATATCAAAATTCTGTTATAAACAAATAGGAATACACAAATATATTACAGCATCACAATACAAAAATATGAAATTAAAAGAATATGAAAACAAGGGTTACAAAATACAAATATACGAAAGTGCAAATATACAAAAATTACTAGATACGAATGTTCTACAACAAATTAAAATATGAAAATACAAAGTTACACAGTATAAAAAATAAAACTCAAAAATACAAAAATATAAAGGTTCAATAACAGAAAAATATCAAAATACAAAAATTAGAAAATAATAAATCGAAGAATCGAAAATATCAAAATAGAAATATTTAAAATACGAAAATATGAAGATTCAAACATATTCAATACGAAATTCAAAAATGTAGAAAGAAGAATATGAAAATTCAAAAAGTCTCCCAACTTAAAATATACAAAGTTATAATACTAAAAAAATATGAGAATGTATAAATACAAAGTACAAGAATTCGAAAATTCGAATCTACAAAGATACGGAAATACTGAACCACAATCTCAAAAAATAGAAGTACCCCCTCCTGGAGATCCGAATGAGGGGGTATTTTACCTCCGGACAAGAATTTTACTCGTGAGCTCTTAATCATACATAGTTCGTGTTTTAGGTCACGCATACCTGAAAAATATTGTGGTAGATTCCCATATCTTTCCACAAGGCAGTTTTAACAAAAAACCATATCTGTCACGGCCAAACCCCAACAGCCTTGTAAATTATTGGGAATCGCCCGAGACCAACCGACTCTCCTCCAATATATTTTAGCAAGCAAGGCTGCTACCCCTTGCTGCGCCTTTTAATCGCTTTTTACGATAAGCAGGCTTACTATAGTAGTATTCTTTGTCCCCTACTATAGGGACTGCCTTTACTAATTGCTCTAAAATAAAGAAAAATGTGGCGAATTTACTTTTAAATTTTGTATCAGAAAGTTGACGAGGAGTTTGTTGAAAATCACGTTCATCGCAAACACTTGCTTGCCTTGAAACAATTGGATTGCAGTTTGGATCTTGAACACTTTCATAACTATCAACATCAATATCCGACATCTTAAAACTAGAATAAACTCGAAAAATAATTAATATATTACAATGATGATAGTGGAAATTTTCCCGTCACTGGAGCGATCCCACTTAAAGGCTTGTTTTGATTTTAAAACTTTATAAGGTAAGATTAGTAAACAACTTTGTTGTAGTCCCTCGAACTAAATTTTATTAAAATCGCGGCAATCGATTTTTCTCGGCAATAAAACACAGACAGCGGTGTTTTTTAGAATCGGTATTTTCGGAATCCAGAAGGCTCGTAACGTCAAGATTTTATATCAAAATTGTACATGATAACAAAACTTTCTCGTAAGCAATACTACATATGGTGCAAGAAAGAAAAAATTTTTACAGCTCGTCAGCAGGTTCGAATAGCTCGGCTCGATTATATGTCGAGCTCGTCTCGGCTCGACCAAAATGGAGCTCGAGCTGGAGGCCAACCCTAATTTTGTAAATTAATTTTCTAAATATTCTCACTGGACAAACGGTTTTTCGTTTTCTATTAAGAATTTACTTTCTGAACAATTTTTTGACCTACCTCGACAAGTTTTACGGAAAATGCGATTATATTCAATCTAGTTTGTTGCAGAACCACTGTTATTTGTTTTGAGTTGAAAATAATCTGTCAAAGAAACAGCAGCTTTTCCACCGTGCCAAGCTAATTCTACCGCTGTTATATGGTAAAACTTACATTGTATTGTGGTCCTTCAGAAATGTTTTCATCCCATAGATTAATCATTTTGGTTGTTTCGTCTGTACTTAAAACTGCTACACATTGCTTCTTTTAGAAGGATTTGACTGTAATTTTCTACGCAGGGCATCTCCAGCACTTCTCGCTGGATCTATTATTACTTTATATTCCTGATAATACTTTTCTAGTAATAGTTTACTTCCTATATTCCATATTGTTTTAACAGTAGCTTCTTTAAATTCTGATCCAACGCGTTTTCTTATATTTACAGCCCAATCCTTTAAAATAGACGCTAGCTCCTCAGCCGTCCTATTTCCATTTAGTTCATATTTTTTTGGCATCACACAAGTCCATAAATGTTTTCCATGCAAATTTTGTACTACATTTTGTATTTTTCGGAATACTGGACTCAATTATATCATAAATTGAATCTCAAGTGTCAGAACCAATTCGTGACAGTAGGGAAATACACCGATTCGAGGACAGCACTACCGCCACGCGCCACTGATCGTTTTTAATGAATTTTTTCATTAAAAACTCACTAGCACTGATCGTTTTTAATGAGTTTTCTCATTAAAAACCAATTAGTACTAATTGTTTTTAATAGGTTTCTCATTAAAAACCCATTAGCACTAATCGTTTTTATTGGGTTTCTCATTAACGATGTTATCATTTTTCCTTACGTCACAACTGTCATTACCGCCACCGTCATCTAACCTAGGTTAGACAACCCACAATACACATATAGCTTAGGTAGGACAACCCTCGGCAAAAAAGTAGTATACATTCCTTTAAAACAATTTTATTTAATTATAAATATACAGTGTACACTTAACATCTATTTTCATACATATATATTTTGACAGACAGAAACTTTCTGACGTAGTTTAAGTATAAAATTTAAATTTTCATTTTGGTATTGCAGGGTTCTTTTCTTCATTCCACTGGACCGTCACATCGGCTTATACTTATTAATATTTATTTCTAAATAGAGAACTTTTTCCACGTGCTTCAAATTCCTCTGATTTTGTTCTCATGGTTTCGCTTAAGAAATCGTACATACTATCCAGATTACTAGAAGATGTTATAACCATATTTTTTGTGTTAAAGGGGCGATCTGTTAATTTGACCTAATCCCTAATCTCCCGGGCGATCTAACCCCGTTTGAATTTTTAAAATTGGAATATTCCTTACAAAGTTACACACTGTTAAAGCCTCGCACCTTTAAATTTTTTGTTTATTTAATTTTAACTCGTTTTTGTTTATTTAATTTTAACTCGATCTTTAAATCCTTTTTTGGTCACCAGGTTTTTGTAAATCAATTTAAACATTTGAAAGAAAACTTAATAAAACACTTTAAACTTTTACTAAAGTTGACAAAGTATCGTCGAGTTGATCAAAATTACAAATTATAGATGGATTTTTTTCTGGTGTTGACGTTACAAGTGATGTAAGAGTGTCATTAGGTATCGACAAACTAGTAGGCAAAACCACCTATGCGCTAGGTGAATTTACAGCAAATTTTCACCAGGGAAACATGTATGTTTTGAATATCCAGGGCTTCCAGTACAAGTCAAGCGAATTTTTTGTGAAAGAAATAGCTTTACTCAATGTTGGAAGGGACGAGTTATGGCACGAAATTCTGCTGAAAAAGTTTTACGGAAACGGAAGCATGGACGTCAACTATTAGTGTGTGGTTGGGGGATGGTAAAAGTTGGAATAAGAAAACAGACTTACTTTAGTATATGTTGATGGAGTTACCGGAACTTTGGTTATTTGAGAATCAACCATTGACAAGAACGGAGAATTATGGCTTACATCCTGGATATTTAAGGTTTCAAATTTAAAAGCAGCTCGTTTTTTATAAAGGAATAGCTATTTTGGATGTGAAAAATAATAAATTGTGACATAAAATATTGGTTCTGCCTTTGGAATCCACCCACTTGAACAAAAATTTCAAGAAACGTAACGTATGGCTCATGAAAAATCTGCATAGACTTAGTTGGGAAAACCGGTCGATCAGTGGGCTGTCGTCATTGCACTTAAAATCATACTTAGAAAAGATAATCTCATCAAGTGCCACAGTGTGTACGTGAAGGGCTTACAAAAACGAAATATCGTATCCAGATATTTACAGCACCATATTGAAAATATTGAAAAATTTAATGTTCCGGATTTGAAAACGTTAAGGATGGATCATGGAGGATTTGGTCACTGTTTTAAGCATATGTATAACCATTTAGCATGCGCCAAATAAAATATTTTACTTATTCAGAATGCATTGCAATATATTTAAGTTTAATAAATTTTTTGACTACTTGATTTTATTATATAAAATTCTACAAAAACATAAATATTGATAAGGTAGAAAATGCAGCTAAAATATAGAAGTAATTGAAAAACTTACCCTTACTAGAATAAAAAACGGCTGGAAATTACAAGTCACAATTTCAAGCACTTACCGCACAAACTACGAAAAAAAAACACTATAGACATACAACGCGTTCCTTTTGAATATATACTGGAAACGTAAACGATAATTGCTGCCTGGAGCAATTACGCGGTTAATGGTATCTTGGAAAGTTGTACGGGAATTTTTTCAAAATGAGCAGTAAGACCGACGGCAATTTTTAATTTTGGTAAATACAATAAAACATTACTTGTATTAGGGAAAACAAAATTTCATTTTCAAGAAATTGACTGGCCCGACCTCGCATGAATAATTATAGCAAGGACAGTCTGCAACGTTAATAAGCTTATAAGTGGTTTGCATTAGTAAATCGTTAAATAACAATGAAATGCATTCTCCTCGGTGATTCATATAGAAACTGTCAAGTCTCGTAGAAAAATCCAAGTTTTCACTTCTAAAGAAATAAATTTAAAGCATGCCGGTAGTTAAAACAAATTAGACTTTAAATAATAATTAACCGCGCTCGTAAAATGAGAACCTAATGGTTAAATTTAATAACACTAAGCATGCGTTTTCGTTCGCTGATTCATTTGGAAAATGTACAACCCTACCATTTCCAAAAATATAACGTAGAAGTTATTTAAAATTAAACTGCTTTATTAGTAACTATCCTGTAGACAATAGCATGGTATACCCTTAGTAAAAGTTTAAAGTGTTTTATTAAGTTTTCTTTCAAAGGTATAAATTGATAAAGAAAAACTTGGTGACAAAAAAGGATTTAAATATCCAGTTAAAATTAAATAAACAAAAAATTTAAAGGAACTAGGCTTTAACAGTGTGTAATTTTGTAAGGGATAATCCAATTTTAAAAATTCAAACGGGGTTAGATCGACCGGGAGATTGAGGATTAGGGCCAATTAACAAATCGCCCCTTTAACACAAAAAATATGGTTATAACATCTTCTAGTAATCTGGATAATATGTACGAGTTTATAAGCGAAACCAAGAGTACAAAATCAGAGGAGTTTGAAGCACGTGAGTCCGCCTGGTCTTTGGAAAAAGTGCTCTATTTAGAAATAAATATTAATAAGTATAAGCCGATGTGAAGGTGCAGCGGAATGAAGGAAAAAACCCTGCAATACCAAAATGAAAATTTAAATTTTATACCTAAACTACGTCAGAAAATTTCTGTCTGTAAAAATATAAATGTATGAAAATAGATTTTAAGTGTACTACACTGTATAATTATAATTAAATAAAATTGTGTTAAAGGAATGTGTACTACATTTTTGGCGCGGGTTGTCCTACCTAAGTTATATGTGTATTGTGGGTCGTCTAACCTAGGTTAGATGATGGTAGCGGTAATGACAGATGTGACGTAAGGAAAAATGATAACATTATTGAGAAAACCCATTAAAAACGATTAGAGCTAATGGGTTTTTAATGAGAAAACCCATTTAAAAACGATTAGTGACGCGTGGCGGTGGCGATATCCTCGAATCGTTGTATTCCCTTACTCGTAATATTGTAAAATGTTTAAGCTTCAAATTAATTTATCAAAATTGTCAAAATTTTGAACATAGCTATAGTAAAGGGGATAATTAACCTAGGTGTCTGTTATTGCTATAATTTTGTAATGATTGGCAGTTTCATAGTCATGAGATCCAATACTAACGATTTTTATTGGATTTGTTAAGCTAAAAACTTTCGTCACAATAATCGCTGAAAATCCGTTTTCAGTCAAATAAGTAGTAGAAAATGGAAGTAATAATTTAATAGCTTTTTCAATTAGTCATCGTAAATTCGGATTCAAAATTTTGGCACACTATTTTTATTTTCATTAAATTCTATCTCAAAAGTTTTGTCCGTTGATAATTTTTTCTCTTTTGATCAATTCAAATCATTTGATATACACAAAATATTGATTAAATTTTTGTTTTAATTTTAATAAATGATTTTGAATGACCCACTTATACTTAGAATTTCATCATCAGTTATCATCTTATCGTCTACTATTTGCGAACATGATGGTATCATATTATAACAACTATTTCTAAATCTCGTTAGCCAGAGGTCAAGTTTTTTTAAAATAGCTTGTATTTTGTTATATAAATAAAAAGTTTCTCTGACGTCCTTGCATGGACAAATTTAAATGATTCATTAATGAAAACTTGTCAGGCACATAAATAAGCAAGCAGCCTTAGCAAGCCATGCGTTGTTATTATAAATGCTCATTTAATTTTGATTTCTGATCACAGAAATATCTCAATTTCCACTCGAAGTTCAAATAATCGTTTCAGAACTCGTCTCCTTGAAAGCCATCCTTTATGAGAATGTAACAATATCTGTTAATGAGCTGAACCCATTTCCTCACACATTAAGTTAAATAATTGTGTTTTCAGTGCACTTTTTCAAATACACTTCAGTATATTTATGCATTGATTTAAAATGTCTTGTAAATCTGCACACAGATCTTTGGTGAAGAGAACAAGTACTTAATAAATTGAGATGAAAAATTTTCTTTATGCGTGATACCAAACCTCTGTTTTCCTGTAATTCCTGCAGCGCTGTCAGTATACATTCCCATGCAACTATCCCAAATAATAATATTCGTTTCGAAATATAAATTTATTATTTTGAAATTTTTTTCCAATATTGCTGAATCTTTTAGTTTTAAATTGCATAGAGTTTCTCCTGCATATCTTTACTTGTATGATAAATGTATCTTATAAACAGGGTGTAATTTTTAAAGCAACCAATGCGTTTAATTCAAAATGTATAAGCTATAGGCCATGGATCGAAACGAAAACAAAAACAATTTTAAAAACTCTGAGTGGTTTAATACTCAAGAAAAATTAAGAAAAATACAAAACAAACCACAACAAACATACAGGGAGTATGTTCAGATAAAAGTTATAGTTTACGAAAAGGAACATACATTTGTAAAAAGTTTTTACTAATTTTTCTGTAAATTTCAAAGCTATATATATTTTTTTAACTGAAAAGGGGTGCAAGTTTTATCTATCGTGTCGGATTGCTCTTTAAAAATGCAATGTTTCGAAATAACATCCTCTATACTTAAAATTAAAAATCAGCATTCAAAAATGCATTAAGGTGTATACATTTACTGGAGGCAATCCTATAGTAACAGGTATCAACTCATATCAGGACTGGCTTTGATTTTGCTAATACTTACTATTTTGTATGCATCGTACCTATATCTATCAGATAATTAATTGAATGGGCTCTGCATCAATTAAATAATTTTGACTTTTTACATTAACAGTTATTTATGGCAAATGCGGTCGAAATTAAAGTGAAACGATTCCTCGATTATCAATAAAATAGTCGTTTAAGACCACACCCTCTGCGTAAAATCTCTGCACTATTTTTCAAAATATTGTAACACCAGATAGTCTATCTCTGACCAGAATAATTTCATGGGGATCTAAGCGAAGCATTTGTATACAAAAGACGATTGATGGGCTCCTGGGGTCCCACTTCAGATGGCTGATTGGCAGGTACAACACTAAAGATTAATTCCCTAACAGTGAAACAGCAGAGCCTTCGGTGACGGTCATACAACAGCACGCCACAAAATTTAAGAATGTCGGAGAATGCAAATTGGCGTAAAAGTTCAGATTAAAACCACCCATATTTGACGGAAAATCAACTTGGCAGACATATTTCAAGCAATTTGAGGTTACCACTAGAGGTGACGACTGGAACGATGATGAAAGGCAAAACCGGGTTGTTTGTCGCATTACGAGGTGAGGCTTAAAATATTTTACAAACTATACCAGATCATGATCAATAAAGCTTCGGAACCTTAACATGTAGTGTTTTGGGTCTGGGAAGAAGACCGCTACGTCTGCGTGGGGCGAGGCGCGAGGATGCAAGGGACAGCAGTACGGATAAAACGGAGCTTCTGGACAGTCGGGTGATATTCAGAAAACGCGTGTAAATCGTTTGAATTGTTTAAGCTAATATTATTCGAATGTTTAGTTTTAAGTGTGAAAGATCCAATATTGCATTAAGAAAATTTGTACCTAGTTCATAATTTCATATGTTCGATTAAACACCTAATAACTGTTACAGTGTTGGTTGTTTATCTTCACGAACCCGAGTTTAAAAGTGGTGTATCAGGCATATCCACAAACATCAAGACTGGAAATGAGGTAGGTCGACTGTCATCTACAGCAAGTGTACCACGTTCAAGTGAAGAACCGTTACCAAAAGAACAACAAAAATTTGCAAGAGTTTTAAGCAAATATTGCTCGCTTGGTGAGACTCGCCTACGCAATAACATCGGATAGCTTCCTACAACAGCTGGCAGTACACCAATAACTCGATATTGCGTTGAATAAAAATGTAACGGTTGGGTGGTATTCTTCGGTTGTCCATGTAGCGGGGTGTGCCGCTGTTGAGAAAGAACCGCCCACCAAAGAGTGCTTTGCGTGTTCACGATCGGTGGTAGTCTGCAATAGTCAAGCATAGAATCGAGAGATGCTTGCCCAATAAAACAGCAACCAAAAGGACTCATTGACCAAACCCCAAAAGACCAGAAAATAATTGAGATATGAAGAGACAAGGCGTGATTCAGCACTCTGATACCATTAAGAATCGACTACCGTGCTTTTTAAGAAGAAAGAAGGGACGACATTATTTTGTGTGGACTACAGACGTTTGAATGACATCTTGCGTGGGTTATCCTGAAAATGTCTCTTGTATATTTGGATGATGTGTTTGTAATTGGGAAATCGTATGGGGAAACACTTGGGAAATATAGAAGAAGTGTTTCAGAAACTCAGAAAAGCCAATCTAAAGCTGAGACGAAAGAAGTGTCACCTACTAGGCAAAAAGGTGAAATACCTAGGGCGTATAGTTTCACGCAAGGAAGTCGTGCCAAACCGGGAAAATATTTGAGCAATTCAAGAATAGTCGACGTCAAGAAACAAGCATCAGCTACGTATTTTTCTGGGGTTATGCAGTTAGATTCCATTCCGGGTTTGCAAATATTGCCAAGCCCTTGACCAAGCTGACTGAAGATAGGCGCAATCATGTTTGAGATGAAGATTGCCAAAATGCGTTCCAACAACTAAGAAAATACAAATTTCAGGCCCATACCTGACTTGTAAATACTCCCTGTATGTTTGTTGACAACAGCACCGATCTTAAGTTATCATCGGTCAGAAGACAAATTCATTTTGGATACAGATGCAAGCACTATCGCCATCGGAAGTGTACTATTCCAGATGCAAGACGGGCAAGAAAGGGTCATTGGTTACTTTAGTAAAATCCTCTCGAAACCGGAACGGAATTATTGCGTTGCAACAAGTGAATTATTGGCTGCAGTGAAATCCGTAAAATACTTTCATAAGTACCACTACATTACATGTGATTTTCCAATGCTCCACCCGAAGGTACTACATTGGCCAGGAAGCGAGTTTTTTTTTACCTGGAAAATTTTGAATTTTGCCGAATCCTTGCTGTTCCAAGCAAGGTAGGGATCTTTAACGTGCGTGACAACACTCACACACGGGACCTCCATTTTACCTCTCATCCGAACGAGGGTGTATTTTTGCGAAAAATGCTCGCCTAACATTTTTCAAGCGGACCGTGTCGGGATTCGAACCCGGGACCTAGGGCGTAGTAGTCACACACATACCACTACGCCACGGAGCCGCCCTAAGTACCACTACAGGAAAAAATTGCATCTGAGAATCGACCACGCTACCTTGATATGGTTATTTGAGTTTAGAAACCCCGAAGAGTAAGTAGCCAGATGGAGAGAAATGCTACAGAGTATGACTTCGACACGGAACATCGTGCTGGTACAAGTCATTTTAATGCGGATGCGCTTTCGAGATGGCCTTGCACTGAAGCCATTGTCGCCCTTGCAGTTGCGAACCGAATAAGAAAATGGCAAAAGCCTAAATGCCTTTCTGGGTTGGAAATCCAAAGAAGAATACCTATATTGGTAGTATATTAGTCCGTTGAGTGGGACCCTGATCAAACGCAGCTAAGCGTCTTAGTTCCAATCATAAAATAATTAAAGTGCAAAACTATCCTACTAATACCAGAAACTATTTCTACCGGAAATTCATAAGACTTGAGATTATAAATAATGTGCACCCTCAATAATACCCCAGACATGTTTTGTGTCACGCGGTAGGCGCTATTGTTGCCTACTTCCTGACAGTATTGGGTTCTCGATAGAGTAAAAAGAATTTACGAATAATATTTTATTGTCTTTGACAGAGGACAGGTCATGAGTTCTCACCAACAGCTTATCACCAACCTGAAACGAAGTTATTTTCCTACCTCGATCATGCGACTGTTTTCGTTTTTTGGCACGCAATATTAGGCTCAATTGCGCCAATACCACTAATCCTTTGGATTTCCGGTCCCTGCAGTAATTAGAACACGCCTTACTTTATTCAACTACAATTCTTTATTGGAGTGTACCTCCTCTGGTGCAGAACCAGTACTTGAATACACTGCAATGCTTAAATATTGCTCAACCTTCTTCAACGCATAACCCCACTTTTAATGCTTACCACGACAAAACGTACGCAGCAAGCGCACCACTTCCCTATTAGTTCGCACCACCGTATTTTCTTATGGGAAAGAGAAATATACAGATGTGTGCGCAGACCCACCAAATCGACACCAACTGATATGGTTAGGTTCGTAGACTAGACCTTTGTCTTTTGACAAATATCACACACTCCCCACAATCTTTCGATTACTATCCTGTATTTTCTGTCATTCGAAATCTCTAGAAAAGGCCAGATAACACTTTTCGGTATTAAAGTGACGATTTTAACATGATGTTGAGTTACTAATGCCTCGACTTCAGTTTCATATACAACTAACCGGTAACCCGGACCCGTACCACTTTTCTATCTAAAAACCATATTTTCGTGCACCACATGCCAACTTTTCTTACGTTCAAGCACATCATTATTCCTAACAACTCCACAACTTTACTACAGAATATATCCTTTGTCTGCGGTTCTTGCGAATTTGTAGATCCGAGCAATAGATCGTCGACATAAAGAATCACAAACCCTTCTGTATCATTCCTAAAATCACTTTTAGAAAGCTTGGCTGCCGGAGTGGTGGTTAACCCAAATTGTAACAGTATGAAAAAATAAGTTATACTTACAAATATAAAACCAGTTCGTGCAGGGAAACTTGCCAGTATGATTGCGATAAATCTAAACAGCTGTATAGCGCACCCAGAGCAATCAGATATAATGATTCCTCCGGATTGAGAGGAATTACCTAAATCTTCTCCATTTGACAATTTAAATACCGGACGTTCAGGCATACTTGGACACCCCCACTTTTCTTTCTTACAACAAGAAAAAGACTAACGAACTCTTGTCTGTTGCTCCTCAGTTATTCGCCACTCTTTCATTTCGTCCACCTGTCGTTTTACTTCTTCGCGATATGCACAAGGCATTGGATATTACCTGATAAAAAATGGCGCCGCGTCTTTTATATTAATGTCATGGCAATAACCCCGTAATTTGACAGGCCTACTAGAAAATGTTTCAGAAAGCTTGCTACGTGCAGCGACTTAACCTACCAAAAAACTAAAAAGAAAACGTATGACCTGGCTCAATCGACGAGTGGGCGGGGTAGAATACCTACACATATACCAAAGTAAAGAAAAACCTGAAATAAATAAAGAAAAATTACTCACACCCTGTATAGAGGAAACAACCAGAATTTACGTGCGAAATTTATTTTATTTAGTTCATTTTAAAGTAACAAGTATCACCAGAATTTTACAATTAGTGATTAAAATTTAGGTAGGTTTGTTACGTTAATTCGTGGCAGCCACGTTGGGCGCCAAATTTCTGCTACGTTGGCTCGTAGCCGTGCGTAACCCAAAGAAAATCAAAGAAATGACCGGGCTCAATCGGAGATTGGGGGGGGGGGGTGTAGAAAGCAGACTGACATATGATGTATGCAGCGGTAAGGAGTTAGTGACAATACCTGCAAGAAAATTAGTTAAGCAAACCTGAAATAAAAAAAAAAGCATAGCAGCAATGAAAAGTCTAAGTTATTCAGTACTTTGTAGAATGTAAATAAAACTGTTTAGATAAACTATATAATATAATCACGATAAAAGCATTACAAAATTTTTTATCACAAAGTGAGGTAATATTGGGGAGTAGCAGAAACGTTTCCTCACACACCAATTAAACATAAATCAGATAAAATGTTAACAAAAGATAAATAGATAAGACACAATTGATATGAGTAATCCAGTAGTATTGATTTTGTTTTTCTTTCTTTTTTTTTTCTTAGTAGCATGCACTTCTATTGTAAAAGGTATCAGAACGACAAAGATATTGCAAAACAACGGATAGATATTTAAAGTCATATCAAGTAGGAAATAGTTCAACTTACATAAAGTCCTTCAGTAACGCTTCCTTGCAATTGAAGTGTGGGATTCACGATGTCCTGCACTAACGAAGCACTTCACCCTTGACTGTGAGGGTGTTGATGGAATTTCTTACACTTTACACTAATCACACGTCCGTATTTCACTGGTGTTAGCAGCAGACATTATCAGGCTGATGGAACTATGTAGCATTGATAAATTTATTGTTAATTCTATTTCCTGAGACAATAATGTCGAAATATTTTGTAACACAAATCAAAAAAATGGTAATGAAAATTTAGAATCACGGGCTTTCAAAGCACGATGTAATGCATTAAAACTAACAGTAACGTGAGGTGTTTTATTTGCTACCTATGGTAACAAAGAAAAATCTAATACTTTTGAATAACGAAATTTGCGCAAACAATGCTCTATTCAGATAAAAAAAAGACCGCGAAACTAGATCGCACACACAGTTTAAATATCAAAAGACAAAGCACCAACAAAAAAAAACACAATGAGTAAAGCACGTGTATCACTAAAGTAAGTCCGTAAAAATGTTCCGTAGAACACACGTCACAGTTCAAATATAAAAAAACAAATCAACTAAATAAACACAATGAGTAAAGCAACGCGTATCACTAAGTGCGTCCGTCAATGTTCCGTAAACAAGCACGTGCGGTCGAGTAAAACACGTTCGCCTATAAAGCATCTTTCCTTCAATGTCATCAGAGCTACCCTCCTACAGTTAAGATACGACTCTTGTTTCACAAGAAAAATAATTAAAATCGTGCCGTGTTTGTTAATGAACAATTTTAAAATTTATCCCGCATTCATTCTCACTATCTTCAAAGCAACAAGCAAACAGTATTTTTAACGTAATTAATATCTAGGAACCAAGCACGAAAACTCACAACTCATCTGTTTCTCAACTCGTCGTTATTACAACCGCGTATCAACTCTTATCACGACTTCGTTAATAACATAAGGAACAAAATTTATATCAGCGGTTAGACAAGAACGATGCAATCCACTCATTATAATACGACGCATTCACCTAAGGATGTGTTTCAATCTCGATCACCTAACCAAACTATCGAATTGTAGAGAGTGAAAGTCGATAGTCGCGTAATATAATATAAAGGAATTATTCGCAAACGAGTTAATAAATATAAAACATAGAGATAGTAGTTGCAGAAATGTGTTTACGAATTGAGTAGTGTAAAAATGTTAAACTACAAAAATGCACGTTACAAATTCGTAAAGAAAATAAATTATAGAAGCCAAAGCAAATTATTAATTAATTTAATTGAGTTTAGTTCAAAGGGTTATTACGTCTAATACGCATAAAAGCATGAAAAATCAATAAATCCAAGGCGAATAGCTTTCGTTGTAACAAATAAATATATCGGTTGGGTTGAAATACCATGAAAAGAAGCTCTAAGAAATGTTATTTAAAGTGTTTGTTAACTGAACACCTGCAGGATTTGGAAAGGTCATGTTCCCCTAATTTGTGTAGATTAAAGACAAGCTTCCAGGTATATTGTGCAACGGTAGAATGTTTCGCATAAATGTTAACTAAAAGTTTCCTTAAAGCACAGAAAGGATAAACGATCAATGAAATACGTCGGAATGAGACAGGCATAATAACATTCCACTTCAAAAGCACGTATTCAGTCCACATGGGTTAGTTTGAAACGTGGACAGTAATATCGATTTCTACCACTCAAGCAAAGGTTAGAAGGAAACATAGAATATGCATAAAAGAGGAATAACGTTAATACAGGCGGGGGTTTCAAGACGTCATTGAATATCTTATTGGTCTATATAATTAGTAGTACAACAGACAAACACGGGAATATTGAATGTTAATTTTTCGGAAAATATAATAACGACGCGCTAAATTTCGAAGATTTCGAAAACGGTTGAACCAAAATTTTAAGAAGTGTTATTTTAAATGAGGTATTTCACGGAAAGAGTGGCCGAGAGGTGGCATTCAGAATGATATAAATGCTCTAAGAGGATTAGCATCGCTCCCTTTTAACTTCGATCTTTTAGTATTTTCATCGCTTCAGATTACGCTCAGAAATTTACCACGAGTTTGTACGTATACAAATTTTTAATTTAAATAGTACTGTGTCGGCCTCATAATTTGATACGCGGATTGTGTCGAGTCTAAATTTTATTTGAAGTGCAACATTTATTTTAAACAAGCTCGTGAAGTGAAGTAATGAAATGTAAATTAAATTAAATTAAACTAAAGTACGCAAGTATAAAAGAAGTGTAATAAATTTGGATTTGGATTTGGATTTGGATTTGGATGCATCGTGAAGGCAGAGCATGCAGCACAACTTAGATAGTGTTCATCTACAAATAGCTAGAGGCGGCCACCAGAGCAGAGCGAAACAACTTAACGGCTTCATCAACGGACTAGAGATCTTCAAGAAATTCCATGTAATACTTTAGAATTTGTTGTTTTTATGAACTATAAAGATTGTGGTGATGTGTGAGAGTGAACTATGAAGGTATTTTGCATTATTTTGCGTATTAAAAATAATACGCATAACCAACTTTTATTACGGTATTTAAATAGAAATCTAAAGGTGTATATAAAACTTATTAACGTTCCTCAGGAATTAAAATCTTTATTGTTACGAGTACATGGGTTTTTGTTTGCAGTAAGCGTATGCAAGGTAAAAAGCATACTTTATTCATAATTAACTGGGTTATCATTAGCTCACAATACTCCAGAGTGGACTAATTAAAATTAATTATAAATAAACAAAGAAAAATAAGGTATTATTCAGGGCCCATATACTCCGGTTACATTCCATGTGTTTAATATTTCTAGTTAAAATACTGGACTTTACAAAAATAGAATTTATTGAGGTGTAACTTGAGCACCGAAATGTAAATAATCTTGAAGTTTTATTTGTAAATAGTAATAAATAAATATTGTATGATTGTTGTATTATTTTGTGGTTTTATTGGGAGTGTGCGTGAACGATAAAGAGTATGGTAGTGAATCTAGGTATCCAAGAGGAGGTCCAACTGAGCTAACCAGGAAAGCGGTTGAAGAATTAAGGCGATGAAGAGAGGAATCTGGATAAGGAAAAAATTTTTTTGAAAAATTTTCATATTGTATGGGTGAATATATATATATATATATATATATATATATATATATATAGTCAAATTTAGACCAGGGTAGAAAATTAATTAACGACATCAAATAATTTTAATCACCGTGTATAAGGAATTTTATTAGATAATACGCGTTATTAAAAACCGTGGAGCATAAAAATTTATTCGTTCATTAAAAATAAGGGATTTAAATTATTCACTAGACGCTTTCCATAAAAAGAAGCAGAATTAAAATGCTCAACTTGGATGTAATTTAATTATTCCAAGTAAAGAAACAAATAGAAAGTACGTGCAAAATTTATATAAATTAACTCAATTTTTAAGTAAACGGGCATTAAACAAAGTGTACAAATAATAATTAATATTTAATTTGTATTCGCTAAAAATTAAAGGGTAGAAGTCAACGCCATTCATTATTATTTTAATTGAAGTTAATTGAACCATTAGTAACATATAATATGTATAAAAGCTTGTAAAAACCCAATAATATTCAAATCGTAGAAGTGTTATTTAGAAGTATTACGATTGAACACCTGCGTATTTTTAAAAGTCACATTCTGCTTAAATTTTGTAGATAACAAATGGTTACAGAAAATGTTGGAGAAACCGTCGCTTAATATTCACGGGAAATGCTAATAAAGTGGGTTATTTAACAGTCCACGTGGATTGTACACAGCCGATACTAAAGAGTATCGATTTGCACCACTAAGGCCAAGTTAGAAAAGGAAAGAGAAAATGCGTCAAGCTGAGACACTAATAATTAAAGGCGTGATTTGAGCAGCGTCACGAGAGCTACGATTGGTTGTAATCAGATGCAGATATGAGAGGGGTAAAAATAACATTTCTATACAAAATTAATTAGTTATTCTCGGACGTGTTTGCGTGCCGTGTGAAAAATTTCTTAGATTTTCAACTGGCGCGTGTGAAAATTTTGTAGAATAGCGTGCCCGACTGTCGAAAAGGGAACGTAGAATGCGAAATTCTAGAAACTGGCCGTTATGGGGACAAAACCGACAGACAGGCTAGCCATTATATAAACCCGGACTTTAAACAGTGGGACTCTCTTAGATTTTCGATTTTGATTCAATATTTTAAACAGTTTGCTCTTATATTTTTGTGATTATTGAATACTTTAAAACAGTTTGCTCTTTACGTGCTACGATACAAGTTAGTATGCGTTAGTGCACTTAGAAAAGAAGATACAAGATAATAAAGTTTAGTTATATTTGCGAGTATTACTGTACTAAGTATCCAAATTTGTAACGATGAATGAATAAACAAAAGTAGGCAGTTTTGGGTATAGCGTGAAAGAAGTATGAATTTCTTCGCTATTTTCGGGGGTGTTAATAATTAAATGATTAGTAAACGTGATTGGATCCACAAAACAAGATTCAGATATACATAGATGAGTTCCTGAAAAGCTCTGAAACAATTTTAGATGAATGGTGGTGTAGAAAATTTTTTTAAAGGCGACCAGTAATCCGAGTACCTAAACATAACCCAGTTGGAATGGTGTGATTAACAAAGGACGATGTACATTGGAGCCACGAGTGCATTAACCTTCAGGTAACTTATGCTTTGTTGTTCGATTTTTGATGTTTTGGTGTGTGTTGAATAACTTTATAATTTGTTTACTTAAAATGGACAGTAGTGAATTTGTACTAACAACAAATTTTTAATTTTAAGGTGAAATTTTCTTGTTTAAGTAGAAAGGAGTATTTAGCATTTATGTTCTTGATTATGATGAAAATTTGGGTCTGTCTTTGAGCTCAATTAGACTAACCTGTTTGATTAACGTAAAGGGGTGGGAGATGCTCCCTTTGTACTCAGACTCAGGTCTGCAAATATTGTTAAATTAATTAGTAGGCATCCTACAAGGACTTTAATTCTGGATGCAAATTAAAATGATGACAAATTTAATCTTGAAATTTTATGATACTGAAATTTATGCTACAATTTAATTTTGAAATTTTAATGTATTATGAAGATTGGTGTAAATAGAGTTAATGTTGATGTTTGTGGTAGGAATTGTTTGTTTTTTTATGAATGAGGATGAAAGTTTTAACTAGGTGAGCAGCCGAGGCGGAAAGAGTAAAAAGACGACTATCTGAAGAGATTCAACAGGGCGAGAATCACTGCAAATCGAGAGGTACCCAATTCAAGAGGCGCGAATATTTTGTTTTACTCAGGTGAGTGAGGCTTTTTGTAGGTTTCACAGCAAATATGACGCCCAATCTGTGGGGCTCGATTTGAAAACCGTAGTTCACGAATAAGGAGAGGTTTCACATCAATATATATATATATATATATATATTGCTGTGATAAGTGGTTGTTTAAGGGTGTATTATATAGCAAGGGTCGTGCAGTAACCACAAATTACGATAGGAAGCAGAAAACTGCATTTATTTAGAAGAAAATTAAGTAACTTGGACATTATGTAAATAGTAAGCATTTAACACCCTGTATATAGAGCCTAATTAGTTTTAAGCGACGCAAATAAACACATCTTACAACAATAGGACGCATATTTAGCATAGAAATGGGTAATTCATACATTAGGTAAATAACAAGGATTTAACACTCGGTATATAGAGCTTTATTAATTTTAAGTAATGCAAATAACGATATCTTTCAGTAAAAGCACGCGTATTTAGAGGTAAGGATAATACATGTAATTAAACACGCATTCAAAAGAGTTCTAATTAGTTATAATATAATACGGAGATAAGAGATATAACTTAACGAAGCTTTGTATAAGTGCGTAGAAACAATTACCATTTTTGATAAGAAAATGCAGTTCAAAAACGCATAAAATAAACATACATGAAAATTGAAATTAAAGTTACATCATGTATTTTTGTATAATTATGGAAAAGGTGATATCTAAACAAACAACGTATGGTTTAGATAGCAAATAATAAGGTGTCAAATAAACACATTACATGGGAAACGAATATATTACATCAGAAAACCACTTCAAGGTGTAGGATATACAAATACCTCATTGGTTAAGATAGCGACAGACTTGTTGGAAACCCAACCCACGTACAAGCGGGATGAGCCTATATTAACAACGAAAAATGATAACAGAGTTCAGTTATAATTAAGTAGGGCAAAGCTGCGATACTTGGAATCAAAAAGTCACGCGTAAATGTTTAATAAAATGTATAGTGACAAATAAGTGATACAAATATGAAGATTTCTTTTCCCGACTAACGGCTTCGAATGTGATGACAATAATTCAAATTTTAGTTGATACAATGATTCAAATGTGATGTTAATAATTCGAATGTGTTGATAATAATTTTGAATGTGATGTTAATAATTCAAATGTGTTGATTCCGAATATGGTATAATAATTTAAATGTATGAATACTTCGAATCTTGGTAAAAATAATTTTAATTGATGGGATGACATTTCAAATGGGTGGATAGATATTATAGTTGATGATAATTTGAATATAGGGATATTTTAAATGGATTAATGTAATATTTCAAAGCAGCGTCGACGATTTTGGTACAATTTTGAGTTGCAAGATTTAATGCAAATAAAACAAAGAAGCACGAAGCAAGATATAGAAACCAAGGGGTTCAACTAAGCAGAGCAGGTCAGATCTAATTAGTTTTAAGAGATTTTTTCTATTTAAATTTTAATATTGAATTTACTTAATTTATAAAAGTGTAACAAAGTCAGCAACAAACTTTGCATACGTTAAAACTACGTATATAATTAAGGGGTTTAGAACGTTCCAGGCTTTTTTGGTAAAAAGAGTAGTTTTTGGTGACTTTAGATTGATTGAAAAGCATATAAATTTTGGAATAAATAAGGCTTATGATATTGATTAATTGAAGGGTGTATTTTAATAATTTTCAAAACTTGTACATAATATTTCTTTTCATTATATGAAATTAATTAACTTCGTTTTATAATTCAAACAAAAGAGTAATCATAAAGAGATGGAGAAGAGAAAAGTTGATCATCGTAATGTTGTGCACTCTGTGTAGAATGATAAAAGCTAGCCGTGGAATAATAATAATAATAATATTAGTGATTTAGAATTTGATTAGGAAAACACAGAGAGGTGGAGTTCAGTAGAAAACGTCCATTGACACCGACTACGGCGTTATCGTATCAATATATATATATATATATATATATATATATATATATATATATTACAACAAGCATAATAGTACCAAAAAATTAAACAATCTATACTTACAAGTTATACATATCAAGTAGAACACCAAAAAAATGGCGAGCTGTAGTTTTAGGTCCCTCCCTTATGTTAGTTACCCAAAAGAAAATTACAAAACTAAACACCTCAGCTCTGAATTCTCACTGTACATCTAAAACTACATATATAAGGTTTTCGCTATGAGGTCGTGATTTTTAACAAAATTTACCCTGTAACACGTGAGGATATAATACAATATTTTCAGTCAATATCATCTCACTTAAAGCGAATCGTTTTACCCCCTACAAAATTTAAGTTAGCAATAGAAGAACCTTATAAATCGGCTGTTTCAATAAGTACATAAAACTCATATCAGAAAATGCTGCTTAAACACCCACCCTCAAATTGCTGCCTTCTCTAATAACGGGACAGAGGAAAGGTGCGCGTGATCACGTCTTGGGGTGGTCCTCTCATCACAACAAGAGTCGACCATTCATCGTGGTTTTAAGGGTCACCCGAAAGAGCTATAGTAATTACAAAATAAAAATTAATTTATTGACGTCGAAAAGTACAATTTTCTAAACACCCTAAATACTAACCACGCCGTATTGCGTGCGGGAAATTTTCATAGCAAAAACGACACTGACAAAATCAAAATACATGTTTTCGTCTTGCTATTCGAAAATAAAGTGAATATTCATTTCGTTTAAATAAGGATCAGAGCTCAAAGTAATATTGTTGTTAAGGCGTAAAACTGGAAAAACACGGTTTATTGAGATAATACACGGTTTAATTCGGCAAAGTTTTCAATGGAAAACACATACGAACGAATTATCGGATACTTAGAATCAGTTATCGCCTATTTAATTTTAGCATAACTTTACGTTGAAAAATTCTTAGAAAGAGTATTTATCATTAATTAGGTTCTAGGATTTACCAATAGGAATCGAATTTATACAAACAGATAAATAAATTAACACGTGAAAGGGTTATTTTAATTTACGGAATAACTTTTGATTTTTAATGCCAACGGGATTTGAGTTGAAAATTATTAGAATTAACCTATGCTGGAAATAAACGTAACAAACTCTATAATCATTTAAGATAAGACTTCTGTTCCTTTTTTTGTCCAATATCTCCGCGTTATTTATTATTTCTGGCAGTGTTTCTACAATAATAGAATATTTTTTTTTAATTTTAAACTTCATCATTGCTTACTGCTTTACCCTTTTTGTACTACCTCGTATTGCTCTTACGATAACAGTATTGTTACGAGCAAAATTGCAAGCCTAGAATTTATCTTTAAAATATTTCTCAAAAGGTTTCTGGAAATACGCGACTCCTGAATTTTACTGCTTATCAAAATCGAAGTCCCTAAACCTTCAATACAATTCCTTTAACTAACGGCATTATTTTATTTATTTATTAATCCTCTTCTCTTCACTTTCCTCTATTAAACCATATTTATTTTCATAAAACACCATTTTACCAGAAACCTCATTACTGGGCACTTCAACACCGACCTCAATCGTTTTTGGTACCTCCCATCTCCATTCAATACGACCCTTTTCGGCACCTTTTCCCTCGTTTCTTATTCCAATTTTTATTCGACGACGACGCATTTTCGTTATTGTTGTTTGTCTTACCCCGTTCAAGATTATAGCCACACCCACTATTGCGCGAATTCTCTATTTTATCCAAATTATGCAAATGTTCTACATCCGCCGTTAAAATACGTCGTTTTAACTTAAAGTCAAAATGAGCAACAATCGTCTTCACTACTACATATTCAGACAACGTTTGGTCTAAATAACTACACTCCGTCACGGTCTTCATTAAATAATTGGCTTTCGAACCTGACCTATACCCGTCGTTTCTTAGATTATTAAACACTTTTCTACGTTTTTCAAAATTCCAATATTGTTCTAAGAATACTGTTTTAAAACGATCAACATTTTTAGAAGTCTCCTTTAACGCACGAAGTGAATCTCTCGGTCTAAGTGTCAAATTTGTACCCGCTGCCAGATACATATACTCCAAATCAATATGTATGTATAATTAAATAGAAATCATTAGAACTTAAGTTAGATGCTGCAATGTATAATTGAAGGACAGATTACAAAAGGTTAATGGAAGTTCATAAACCAGACATGAGAACGGATGTGAATACTTTGTATTCTAGACGTAATATGACACTGCAGGTGCAGGTTACAATAGATTATAAGAAACTTATTGTTAAAATTAAGATCACTAAGATGTAATACTTTGTATTGAATAAAGAAATAGCAGACATGAGATCGCAGTTCCCACAAACAATGTGAGGGTCAGGGACAACATAACTATCCTGAGGAGCCCAGTCAGTCTCGAGCTTCACAACTATAACATTGTTGGTTGTTCAAGCTACTCAAAATTAGTTTAATTAAATTTAATTAGTAACAGTAATTGAAAAGTAATTTTTGATTCTTAAGAAAGCGTTAATGAACATAACGCAGCCATTTGTTAATTTCCACTTGTAATTTCTGTTTTAAATAAATTTGTTAGAAGAGTTTTTGGTAGAAGCTTGTTAAAAAGTCGCTCCAAAAGACTCAAAATCTAACTCGCCTCTCTAATAAGGAGAATGTAGGAATAATCTATTTTTAGTTCAATACCGCTACGACAAAGACCTGCTTTTGATTCACATCTTTTGTCCTCATTACGATTTATCTGGCTTGAATTTTTAATTCTATTAAGTGAAACATTTAATTTTACATCCTGCAAATTGTTTAATATCTGTTCTCCCATTAGTGAGACTTTATCACAAATGTCCGTTGTAACCGTTTTAAGAAAAATATCTAATTTATCAACTATAATTGGATTAGTAGTTTGCATAAAATTAATATTATTTAACAACGCCCTGCTAGATTCTAATAATTGTTTCTCCCTCTCTTTCCCTTCACCCCATCTTGCCGTCCCCTCAATCTCTCTCTCTCCTTTCCTCTCACTTCTCTCTCACTCCCAACCATCTCTTCTGTCTCCTCTCTCCTCACTCCATTCCTCTCTGCTCTCTCTTCTCCCTTCTACCTCTACTCCTACCACCATCCGCCCTTCCTCTCCCCCTCCTCATCGCTGCCTCCTTTCATCTGCGCAATACATACTCGATGCGTTCGATCCGGTCGAAGTTAACCGATTGAAGTTAGTGGGTTGAAATGCACGATATAAACACTTGCGTCGACTGGATCGAAGCACCGAACTCAACTCCCGTCAAAAGAGGGTTGAATTGAAGTTATGGAATAAAATTGACGACATAAACGGTCGCAGGGAATCGAGCTACAACTGGCCGTGGAATGAGATTAGGTTATGTTATTTAGTACTTTCGTAAATATGTCGTCCCGCGTGAAAAAAAAGGTTATGTTTATCTGAAATTGTGTACATAATTCAAAGTGGATCGAAAGAGGGTCCATTAGAGCGGTTCGGTATAAACGCGTTGAAATCGAGTTCAAATTCGATCGGATCGGCTTTCAACCGGTTTCTACTATATCGAGATAAACGTAATTAAGAATAGCTTGACAAATTGCGTTTTTGTTCAATTATGACCCGCAGCTTCTAAGTTTTCTAATCGCATCCGAACAACAATATTTAAAACGTCTCAGAAACAAAATAATTAGAAATTGTATATTAATTAATATTGCAGATACTACATAGCTACAATCTTGCTAGAGGTGAGATAATCTATATTGTTTTGACATCGCACGTACAGTAACAGATTGAGGGATGGTGTATCTAGAAAATTATTTCTAAGTTATCTATAGGTACCTAAATCCTGCAACATACACCATTAAGGTTTAAAGAATAGCTAAATCGTCTATTTAAATAAAGTAGTCTCGATAAATTATAGTGATAAAACAGTAAAAACAGAAATAATTGGTCTTTAAATCTGAATCGCATTTATAAAGCGTATAAAAAGTAATTTCAAATACAATTCGATGTAATGCAAATTTCTCAATTTTCTTTTTATAATAGATAAAACTGTATAAAGAAGAAGACGTACCCGACATTTATAAATCCATTCCACGATCAATTCTTCCAATAGAGTATGGAGGATCAGTAGGAACAATTAAAGAATTAGCAGGTACGACACCAATTATATAAAAAAAACTTTAAAAACATTTTAGGTCAGTGGAAAAGAGAGGTCGAAGGTTATCACAATTGGTTTATAGAAGATGCGAAGTATGGAGTAGAGGAAGATAGGCGTATAACAAGACCAAGAATAACTGCCGATTTAATTGGGGTTGAAGGATCCTTCCGTACGTTAATTATTGACTAAGCTTTGAACTCTTAGAAAATTTAAGGAATTGGTTAAACTACTGCAAGGCGTTAAACTGATGTAGTTTTAAAACAAAATGTTAAAAATAAAATATAAATACTATGTTAAATTTTACAAAAAGTTAGGATTTTTTATTATTGTAAAATACACAACTTGTAAATACATAATATATGTGAGATTAACCCTAGTGAAGTCAAGTTAAATAACTCTATGGTTTAATGAAGTTTCGTTCAATTTTACAATATAATTTATGCATGCCAAAGAAATTCAGTGGTTTTTAAACCTTTGAAGTTGCCTAAACCAGTTGCTAAACATCTTGTTTCAAATTAGTTCGCCACCATTGCTAACTTTGTTATTATGAGCCATGACGTTGGTTAATTGAGCAAAGAAGCTCAATTTTTACAGCTGATTACGATGGTCAATGGTAAAAAATTAATAATCGCATTTACGATATATTGGTCAAAACCCTTTTTTTTGTAATGGGACACCTTGTATATTTTTATTGTAAATGAACGAGAAATAAATTTGCAACAAAATCTATATACGAAAGTGGTCCGATAAGTACTTAGCCTACAAAAGAAAAACGAAAATTTTGAAAAAGTGGCCATTTATTTCTCAACATAGTCTCCTTTTAGCTCGATACACTTAACCCAGCGATATTCCAACTGCTTTAACCCGTCTGAAAAATATGTTTTCTTGAGCTCTGCAAAGTAGGCCTCCGTAGTGGCGATGACCTCTTTCGACTCAAATTTCTGCCCGGCGAGTGATTTTTTTCAAGTTTGGAAACAAAAAGAAGTCGCATGGGGCCAAATCTGGAGAATACGGTGGATGGAGCAGCAGTTGTAGCCCTATTCGACCAATTTGGCCGTGGCGAGAGCGGTTGCGCTTGTTGTCCGGAGTGAGCAAATTCGGCACCCATGACGCTGACAGCTTTCTCATGCTCAAAATTTGATGCAGGATATAGTCCATGCGCTCTTTTGAGATACCTGCTGTCTCAGCTATTTCGTGCACCTTCAATCGACGGTCCGCCAATACGGGCGACTCCGTGGCGTAGTATGTATATATATATATATATATATATATATATATATATATATATATATTGATATGATATCGCCGTACTCGGTGTTATGACGTTTTTATTTAACCCCACCTCTCTGTGTTCTCACTTCAAATTTAATCTTACTAATTTGATTGTTATGCCACGGCTAGCTTTTATTAATCTACACAGAGTGCACAACGTTACAATGATCAATTTTCTTTTCTCCACCCCTTTATGATTACTTATTTGTTTGAATTGATAAAGCGAAGTCAATTAATTTCATATAATGAAAAGAAATATTATTTACAATTTTTGAAAAATATTAAAATACACCCTTCAATCAATCAATATAATATGTATCATTTATTCCAAAATTTATATGCTTTGAATTCAATCTAAAGCCACCAAAAACTGCCCCTTTTTACCAAAGAGACCTGGAACGTACTAGACCCCTTATAATACATTACGTAAGTTTAACGTATGCAATGTTTGTTGCAGACTTCGTCACAAGTATATATAAATTGAATAAATTCAGTATTGAAATTTAAATAGAAAAAATATCTTAAAAATAAATAGATCTGACCTGCTACCGCTCTGCTTAGTTGAATCCCTCGTTATCCATAAATTACTTCGAGCTTCTTTATTTTATTTGCATTGAATCTCGCAACTCAAAATTGTACCAGAATTGTACCAAAATCGTCGACGCTAATTTGAAATAGTATGTTGACCCAGATTTGAATTATTCAAAAATCCTCCACACATTCAAAATGTTATGTCGACCAATTCGAATTATTGCATCATTGATTCGAAGTATTGAAAAATGTACCACCAATTATAATTATTATATCACAAATTCGAAGTATTATATCGATCCATTCAAAATAACCACACATTCGAAGTATTCAAAAATGTACCACCAATTAGAAGTATTATATCGATCCATTCGAAATATCCACACATTCGAAATGTTATATCATAGATTCGAATTATTGTATCAACCAAAATTTGAATTATTGTCATCACATTCGAAATACCCACACATTCGAAGCCCTATTATTATTAATATTTAGTTTAAATAAATTACCCCAAATTCTACTCACGTTAAACGGCAAAAGAAGTCTTCATAATTGTTGCACTTATTTGTCACTATAACATACACTATTATATTTAAGTTACGCGTGACTTTCTGATTAGCAGTGACGCAGCTTTGGCCTGCCTGAGTTTTAAACTGAACTGTCTTATCATTGCTCGGTGTTAATATAGGCTGATCCCACTTACATGTGGGCTGGGTTTTCAACAAGTCCTGCAGATATCTTAACCAATCAGGTCTTTGTATTTCCTGCATTTTGAAGTTGTTTCTGATGTAATATATTCGGTTTTCCGTGTAATATCTATTTGCTATAGATACCTCGTTATCTTGACCATACGTTGTTTTGTATATATATTGCCTTTTTGGATAATGCAACAAAATAAATGATGTAACCTTAATTCTACTTTCGTTTATGTATTTTTGAAACTGCGTTTTCTTATCAAAATGTTTATTGTTCCTGCGTAATTGCGTAAAGCTTTGTTAGGTTTTATCTCTTATTTTCATATTATATTATAACTAATTAGAACACTTCTCAATGCGTGTTTAATTATATGTACTATCATTTTTCTTGAATGCGCGTACTTTTGTTGAAAGATATGCTCACTTGCATTACATAAAATTAATAAAGGTCTATAAACAGAGTGTTGAATACTTGTTTTTACATAATGTATGAATTACCTGTTTTCCTGCTGAATACGCGTTCTATTGTTGTAAGATGTGCTTCCTTGCATCGCTTAAAGCTAATTATGGTCTATATACAGGGTGTTAAATGCTTACAATTTACATAATGTATGAATTACTTAATTTTCTGCTAAATAAATGCAGTTTTCTGCTTCCTATTGCAATTTATGGTTACTACGCGACCCTTGATATTCAATACACCCCTAAACAATCTCTTATCACAGCAATATACGTGTATATATATATATATATACATATATATAGTTGTGATATGGTTGTAATAACCCGGTGCCCCCTTTTTCGTGAAACAAAGTTTAAAATTTTCTTTTCGTCAATTTTTAATTTCTAATTTTAATTTTAATTTTGAATACCTCGACTAGCTCAGTTTTTAACCACGCACGGAGCATGCGACAATACGACAACAAAGACTTTAAATTTACCTTCTACCTTTACTTCCTGTTTCTTTAAGCCAAAACACCATTAAGCACAATTACTATAATATTTTCAAAAATATTTACAATGTATGAAATGTTTAAGAATTCTCTAAATAGAACTTCTTTTTAACAATTGAATAAAAATTCATTCAATAATTATCATTCCCAAAATTGATCAAAAAGTCAGAAAAAATCGCCCTTATTATTATTATTATCTGAAGCCCCATAAACGTTCATTAAACTTTCTTCAAAATTTACGTCAAAACGATCTTGGTTGACCCTGACATACAGTTTTCATGAAAACAATTTTTAAATTATTCAAAATAGAAATATACAACGAAATATTTACAAATAAAAAATAACAAAACATTCAGATTGGCTAACCTGTTGCTTCAAGCTCGAATCAGTACCTGTTTCAACTGCTCCCGTATACAGCTTATTGATTTATATAGTCCCAACGTCGAATTTAGATATAGCGTGCATTTCTCTTGGTACAGCTTCTAGTAATTAATTCATGAACTATTTCAGTGGTTTTGCTAAACTTCCTGGTCGAATCCAGGGATAAATAATTGACTTAAATATTTGTTAAATTTCCAAATCGGATCCTGTAATTATTCGAAGTCGTATTTCCACATCGGATTCAATAATTATTCAGAGTTGTTTTTAAAGGATTAAAACGACTAACCTTATTCAATTTTTCACTATCACCATTGTACAATTTATTACTTAAAAATCACTTTTAATTCATTCACGTAAATACTTTTTCTAGGTGATGTGGACTATGCCCTAATTCATGTTAAACTGATGTGTTTACAAATCCGGTCGTATTTAAAAGGATCGCCTATCTATTGACAAGCACAGAGTTTAACGATTACGCTATGGTACGTGATTCTTACCTACAAGGTTTTGGGTATTTCTATGGAATTTTGCCGTATACACAAAATTGATGCGCTGCTTTCGGCACGTAGTATTTCAAGTTAATGCATTCGTTCTATTGGATTTTCTCATTTCTGGTTCACGTAGATTATTGTTTGTACAATAAATTTGATAAACTTTGCATTTATCACTATGCCGTGTTTATTTTGAATTTATAAGGTGGTGTTGGATTGTACCTACCTGGTCACGTATTCTTAATATAATTTATGTATTAAATTATATGCATTTTCTATTAGGCATTTTTAAACCTGTATGTTCTTAGCGTAATGTTGATGCATTATTCATGCGTATTGTGTTTCAGCTACTGACCAATGTAGTGCCTTCAGGTGAAGCATTGAAAATTACATGAAGGGTGTATATCTACCATTCAAGAAATTTTATAGACTGGTTCTGCGTGCTGCGAATTGCATATTTCAGTATACCGTATACCTTATACCGTATACCGTATACCGTATACCGTATACCGTATACCGTATACCGTATACCGTATACCGTATACCGTATACCGTATACCGTATACCGTATACCGTATACCGTATACCGTATACCGTATACCGTATACCGTATACCGTATACCGTATACCGTATACTGTATACCGTATACCGAATATCGTATACCGTATACCGTATACCGTATACCGTATACCGAATATCGTATACCGTATACCGTATGCCGTATGCCGTATGCCGTATGCCGTATTCCGTATGCCGTATACCGTATGCCGTATGCCGTATTCCGTATGCCGTATGCCATATACCGTATGCCGTATGCCGCATGCCGCATGCCGCATGCCGTATACCGTATACCGTATATTGCATACCGCATGCCGTATGCCGTATACCGTATACCGTATGCCATATGTCGTATACCGTATACCGCATACCGTATACCGCATACCGTATACCGCATACCGTATACCGTGCATCGGGTATCGTGCACCATACATCGGTTACCGAAACCCCTTTTATAGAACGTTTTGCGCCCTGCGCACTTGTAAAAAGTACTGCGTACTGAATTCTGCGTACGGCGTACTGCATACTGTACACTGCATACAAGATACGGTATACCTTTTAGTAATACCCAACCATAATTCTACCAATATTTGAAAAGCGATGTAAAGCTCATTGGGTGCTAAGGAGAGATAGCCTTCAAAATTTAGGATACGTTTCGTATACATTTGGCATTAAGTTTCGGCTTCTGTATTGTACATTTCATCGCAGGTGTTTTGTTACTATTAACAATAAAAATCTTTGCGCATAAATATACAAATCAGATCAAAACAATTGTTTTACATAAAAGAAGAACAACATAAATATAAATGCTACTTACTTGGTTAAATATTAAAAAAATGTAATCTAATGGAATGGATGATATGAGATCGAGGAAAAACCACGTCCTTAAATAATGCCTCGCAATTAATTTAGGATCCAGGATGACTTGTTCCGCGTTATCCTGTTGCATGATCCCTGCAAAAAAACAAAACGTTATATAGTATAGGCTAGCACAATGTTTATACCAAGTGAGGAATAATAATTAAGACCTCAATATCTTTGAAACTGTTTGGCCTAAAGGAATTTTTGTCTATCCACAAATTGTACAGTACTAAAGGAGCTATAATACAGTAACAATACTTTCTGCATGGCTGTACACGTTTCAAAGATGTAAAGGTCATCAACACTTCTTGAAATGGCTTCATATATTTTTTTCCAGACTAATAATAGAGGAACTCGAAAGAATTGTAGGACTCACGACATCAAGATTTAAAATAAGAAAAATCGATAAAAATATATTTTTATTATCGGATGAAATTTATGTTTACAAAAGATGTTCGAATCGATGACCATCATTATCGATGCAACACAAAATTCTTTCAATCAGTGATAGGCTTGCTCTTTGAATAGCGTCAGGAGTTATTAATGTACATGCTATAATAATACGTTGGGTGGCTCCGTGGCGTAGTTGGTGTGCATGTGACAACTATGCCCAAGGTCCCGGGTTCATATCCCGACGCGGTTCGCTTTAAAAATGTTATGCGAGCATTTTTCACAAAAATTCACCCTCGTTCGGATGATAGGTAAAATGTAGGTCCCGTGTGTGAGTGTTGTCACGCACGTTAAAGATCCCTACCTTGCCTGGAACGGCAAGGGTTCAATAAAATTCAAAAGTTCCAGGTAAAAAAATCGCTTCTTGTCCGATGTAGTATCTTCGGGTGGAGCATTGGAAAATCAAATGTAGTGTAATTGTACGTTGCTGCATGTCCTGATGTGTAGTTGCTTCTTTTTAGCATACTATGTCCTTTAGAGTTACCCCATGAGAAAAAATCCAGTAGTGTTAAGTCTGGCTACAGTACACTCCCACGTCCAATCCCCGATTGCTAAACTTTTAGTTGAATTTATTTCTAACAACCAATGATAAAGAGCTGAGCATGCATCGTGTCCGTACACTAACTAAACGCACATCTTCTAACAAAGCACCTAATGTATGCTCTAAGGAATTCGCATAGATATTACCATTTAAATTTTCGTCGATGAAATGAGGAGTAATAATTTGGCACATGTGTTACTGCATCATACATTTAAGGACGATTGTCACTCGTGTTCGAACTACCGCAGCCAATGAGAATTTTCCACAGCCCAGATATGCATGTTATGCAAATTAACGTTCTCACGATTAGTAAATATTGTCCCATCAGTGATTAACACTATCGAAAAGTGAGTTATTGTTTCGAATTTATTCTTCGGCCCATCGACAAATGTAATACGATACACAAAGTCCACTCCATGTAATTATTGGAGAAGGTGTTACGGTATTGCGGGCATGGAAGGGAGCAACAAAAGCAACGTAGTTAGACATCACCAATTATTTCAACAAAAAGAGAAAAGGAAGAATGTCGTGCTAACTAACTAGTCGTAGAGTGGAGAGGTCGTAGAAAAGAAAAGAAATACGCTCAAGATAAATTCGCCCTGAAAGATTTTACACAGCAGTTCAAGTTAAAGTTTGTCATATTTTTCATCTCCGAATATTCACATTAATGCTCAACTTTTTGTATTTTGCGGTTGATTCAGTCTTGAATGCAGGCTCCCTTCAAAAAAGTTTATAAAAAAAGAATAAAAACACATTCATTCGATGTTATTAAATAAATGTCACGTATATAGACGTAAACAAAACAATCACTTTCTTATCATAGTAAGCTATCATATTGAACGTTGTCCTTCACTTCATGTTCTGTCTGTTAGTGTAAGATTAAAACTGCTTGGTAACACTGGCCATCATGTCATATCTCATTTTTGAAGCTGCTTTTATGTTTAAACTGCAAAAAAACACTTGTTTATGGAAATACCACTAAAATTGTCGATGTCACTAAGACAAACAAACGATGGAGAAACATATACTTTTCTTTTGAAAAGTGAACGCAAACTTTTACTATAATGCACGAATCCTATATGAGCCAACAAACTTGTAACAACATTCATGTATGATATACCTACTTCAAAGGTATGCATGTATAGATATGGAACCGGAAAGTATAAACACAATCATGCAGACCTTGAATTAAATACAGGTTGAGTAAAGTTGGTTGCCTATCTACGCGCGTCAAATTATAGAAATGTAGCAAAGAAAATTTAAAGTAGTAACTGAAAGGGTTTTTAAAGTAACAAAGCAGTAAATAGTTTAAATATGAAATAGAAAGTAACAAATTGTAAGATAGTTGGAATTTGCAACAGTGTAAAATGCAAAGGACGCCTCTCTTACTATACACTTGATTCTCGTTTAATTTGTTGCGAACTAAGATGAGGGTTTCGAGTAATCATTGTGATGATATAACTCCATTCTTCTTATGAGTTACTCTATTTTGTTGCTCATTTTTACGAGTCTTTAAACTAGCGGTTTGTTTATTTAATGACACTCATTTTTAAACGTTTGACACAAAGGATATTACTCAAAATACATATTTCTTTCTCACACTGAATTTTTTGACATTCACCATAAATTAAAATTATGTCAACTAGTTCAGTAAACGAGTACATCTTCCACGATTGACTGACGTTTCGATATTAATCATGTCATGTGTACTTTGTTTACAATGTTGTGTTATTTTGTTATTATAGTTACTATGATCTTCAAAGACAGGTTGATTTGATTGAAGCGATAAAACGTGAATATTTGGTTTTTACAGTTGAGAAACATCTGAGCATGTTCTTAGGATAAATTATACCTAAAAATGGATTCAAATAAGATTAGAATAAAAAGATGATGTCGATCAATCATGAACTATGTATCCGATCAAACATCTTTTGTAAACGTAAATTTATTTTAATAATACAAATGAGTTTTTATTGACTTTTTAGTTTAAATCTTATTCAATAATTTTTTCGCGAGCTTTTCTACTATTATTCCGTTAAAAATATATTAAACCCATTTAAAAAATGCAAATGACGTTGGCATCCCTGAAACGCGTACATCTATAAAAAAAACTACTATGCTATATGATACTGTCTCTCGCACAGTAGAATTGTGGTTAGACAAAATTCTTCTAGGCGTAATACTTTCGAAGATATTAAGGTCCTCATAATTATTGCCCCACCTAGTATATAAATATTAACTAAATATGTTGACAATTTACAAAGAAACGATGAGCAATTTCACTGTATTTCATCTAATCAGACCACGAAGTCAACAAAAGTCTAGAAATCATAAAGCTACTTCAAATATTTGACAGTAAATTTATACGCATTAGCAAACGCTTTGAAAGTACAACCTACAACCGTGGGTTATCTTCAATTAAAAAAACTTTTCATAGCTGAGAGTTAGTACTTCCTTAGTGCTCTTTAGTGCTCTGTGTCTCAGCGGCGTGCGATTATTAATAAAAAGTTACAGCAACTTAAATTTTTGCGGCTACTTTCATAACTGGCCGTGGTTTGTTTCAAATTCAAAAATTCGTTTCGATCAAGTGCTTCGTTAGTGCATTTTAGTGCTTTATATCTCAGTGGCGCATGTCCCTAATAAAAAAATTGTCGCCACCTAACAGCTAACTTCACCACTGGATGAGGTTGGTTTAAAATTCAAAAATTCGTTTCAGTCAAAAGTTAGCGCTTCCTTAGTGCTTCGCATCTCAGCAGCGTACGACATCTAATAAAAAAAGTTGTAACCACTTCTTACTTTTTGCGGCTAAGTTCACAACTGACCGTGATTTCTTTCAAATTAAAACATTCGTTTCAGTCAAAATTTAGTACTTCATTAATGCTCTTTAGTGCTTAATATCTCAGTAACGTAAGAAAGTAAAAAAGTTGTGATTACTTATATTTTAAATTTAGCCGCAGTTCGTTTCAATTTAAAAAAACTTTTTCAACCTAAAGTAAGTGTTAGGCTAATGCTCTTTAATGGCTACTAATAAAAAAATCAGAATCACCTACTTTTCTACAACTGGCCGTGGTTTGTTTGACTTTCAAAATTTCGGTACAACCGAAAGTTAGTGCTTTATTAGTGGTATTTAGTGCTTCATACTTCAGTGGCACACGACTACCAATAAAACACTGTGGCCACTTGCATCCGGCCTCCACATTTAATATTCTAATGCACCATCCAAATGTACTGCACTGACTAAGAAACAAGTTTCTTTACATGGTAATTTTGAATTGTGCCAAACCCTTGATATCCCAAGCAAGATATGGGATCTTGAACTGCGTGACAACACTCGCACCCTGGAAGTACATTTTACTTCTGATTCGAACGAGGGCGAATTTTTGTGAAAAATGATCGCCTAACATTTTTGAAGCAGTCCGTGTCGGGATCGAACCCGGGACCTTGGGATTAGCAATCATACGCGAATCTGTCTGATCCACGGAACCGTCACTTACAGCTAGCCGCAGTTTGTTTCAATTTCAAAGATATTTTACAACCGAAAGATAGCGTTTTGTACTCACGAATTTCAAAGGCGAACTTTTGGGGATACAAATTAATTTAATTACTTTTACGAAAATAATGCTTTCATTCCCCATCTCTAGATAAATGCAATTTACTGAGTTAGAACAGGAATAGAAAATCGTTTGTTTTTTTCTAAACGCTTTTATACAGCTACAGTTTAATAAAAACAATCGATGTTAAAGCATCATTTTGTAGAGGTAGATATTGTTTTCCTTGCTACTGAATACTGTAAAAAATTTCAAAGGAATAATTTGTTTTAATATCAGTGAATAAAGTGTTCGAAAAAAATCGTTTGTCTTCCGTGAAAAATAGTTCTTTATACATTTATATTAAGAAGTTGCAAAATTCGTGTGTTTAAACACTAGTAATTATAAAGTAAATCTGAACGTTAGCTGGTCATTTAACGCATTATCTGAAATTTAAGACACACATTACCATCGAAATTTTTATTTGCAACTTAATAAGCTGTGAAGTTAAAATAGCGGTTTATTCAAAATTAAGTTGACGTTGAGTAGAATGAATACAAGAATACAACATTTATGTAACCCCGTGAAACTGGCTACATGTATAAAGCACTAAAGGTGCCATATAGTAAAATGCTTAGTGCTTTGTAACTGCTCCATTCTACTTCAAACCCCAATACAACCGCACTTTCGGTTTCAGAAATACTGTACTTAAAATGCAGAACTGGAAGCTGGAAGTTGACAACAGATTTTTTGTTATGGATACACTAACGTTATTATGTAGCAAAATCTTTACTGGCTTCGTCAGTGCGTTATTATACTACAAATTCCAACGCAGTCGAACTTCCGGTTTCGAAAATATTCGCCTTCAAAGTACAAATCTGGAAGTTGACTACAACTTTTTTGTTACGGAAGCACTAACAATCACATATAGCATAATCATTATTGCTTCCTTAGTGCTTAGTGCTAACGTATCCGCACTTCCAGTTTCGGAAATATTCGACTCAAAGTTGGGATCTGGAAGTTGGCAACAGCATTTTTATTATGGGAACACTAATAGTGTTATGTAGTAAAATCGTTAGTGCATCATTAATGCTTCATTGTGCTTCAACCCCAATTAACCGCAACTCCAATTTTGAAAATATTAGTCTTCAAGTGCATAACTGGAAGTTTGATGCAGTTTTTTTGTTATAGAAGCATAAAATCACATTTTAATTATTATTCACACAAGCTTCAAACTTAAAATTTTCTATTCCAGCGCTGCTCATTGGGTTGTAGCATTTCCGAAAAGAAAAATGAGGTAGGGTGGAACTTTGAAGTACAGTGAAGAACTAAAGACTTTAAATACATCAGATTATTTGTGCTTCTGTAACAAAAAGGTGCCTTTTGGAATTTTATGCTTCAGATGTATCATTAGCTTGGACAGATAAAGTTAGTAACAAAGAGGTTATAGAAATAGCATGGAAATAAAGTTATCTGTGGAAAACAAAAAATAGGAGAAATAAAAAGGCAGGATACGTTTTAAGGCTTTTTTAAAGAATAGTGCGGGCTATATACAAGCAGAGATAGGAAAAAAGAGGTAAAGGCATACTTAGATCAGACTATTGCACCTCGATAGTGAAAGAGGTAGATTGTAGGAATTTCAGGGGAATGTGTAGGTTAGCTCAGAGAAACAATGGAGGTACGCGTGTACCCATTTCCAGGACTAAGACTTCACGATGATGACGAACAAAAAAGGTGAAATAAACCTCCAACTCTGTACTTTAAGGTCCAGTATTTCCAAAACCGCAGGTGTAGCTGAGATAGAATTTAAAGCACCATGAACACTAATGAATCTTTAAGATTTTGTTGCATAACATCATTAGTGCTTCCATAACAAAAAACGATAGCCAACTTCCAACTTTGTACTTTAAAGTATAATAGTTCCAAAACCAATTGTGCCGCTATGTTGGGGTTTGTAGTAGAATGGCGCAGATTACGCTACATTTGATCGCACTGCTTTTGTAACAATAAAGTGTGACCCACTTCCACATCTGGAGTTAGAAGTCGAATATTTACATTGAGGTTTGAAGCACAACGAAGTACTAATGGAGCACTACGAATTCTGTTACATGAGATTATTAGTGCTTCCATAACAAAAATCTGTAGCCAACTTTCAACTTTGCTATTTGAAGTCGAATATTTTCGAAACTGGAGGTGCGGGAGCGTTGGGGTTTGAATCACAATGAAGCAAAAACTAAGCACTACAGATTATGTCACATATGATCGTTATCGCTTCCATAACAAAAAAGTTGTAGCCTAGACCTGAACGTTGAAGTACACCGGAAGTACGACTGCGTTTGGTTTCGAAACATAACGAAACATTAATGAAGCATTCATAACGAAAAATTTGTAGCCACCTTACTACTCTGAACTTCGAAGTCGAATATTTCCGAAACCGAAAGTTCGGCTGCGTTGGAGTTTGTACCACAATAAAGCAGTAACGAAGGAATAAAGATTTTGCAATATAGTAGCTTAGTGCATCCAAAATAAAAATCTGTTGTCAACTTCCAGCGCTGCACTTTAAAGTTGAATATCTCCGAAAGCGGAAGTGCGGCCATGGTGAGATTTGAAGCAGAATGAAGCAGTTACAAAGCACTAAGCAATTTGCTATATGGCATCTTTTGTGCTTTATATGAGTAGTTAACTTGATTTTGAAAATACCGCTACTTCTAACTTCACAGCTTATTAAGTTGCAAGTAAGAATATCTGAAAGTAATGTGTGTATTTTAAATTTCAGATATTGCATTAACACGTTTGCGACAAAGAGGTTTTTGCAGACATTTAGCAGTACTGTTATTACTTTTAGCTGACGTTGTCGTATACTACGTGCACTACGACAGCTCTTAACTGAAATTTTTAGTTTGTGACTGTCGTGCGTTACCAATGACATGCGTTATCTACGACAAAAGTACTTGTTTCTCACAATTCTCGCACATGATTGTCGTTTACTAACAGTGATGGTGAATTCTTACATCCCGAACTGACACACTTTCTTCCAACTTCTTCAAAGCCTCCAACTGCTTGTCACAAGGCTGTCCACAAGGATCCCGACTTTCCACCACCCTATGGAACCCTTGTATAAATCCCCTCACAGAACTTAATATCCCAATACATTAACATTTGCCTATGCTGAACATGTGATATTTCCTATCCATGGCAATTCCCTCCATTGAATCCACTGCCACCTTATTGATGCATTCCGTCAAAACTTGGTTCCTCGTAAATAAACAGCCAATGTCCCGTTCCAAATCCAGAATGCTTCTCCTCAAAGGAATCGTTGAACTGCGATGTAGTTCAAAAGTCCACATCCTACACACCTTAATCACCTTCTCCACAACAGCCCAATACCTAGGACTGCACTTAGACACACGTCTCAAAACTAACGCCCATTTGACCAAACTTGGCACAAAAACCAAAATCATTATACACAACCTCCATCATTCACTTCCAATATCCGCACATCTCACCAACACCACATGCAGACTAATCTTCACTCAAGATATCCTTCTTATAATCAAATACGCTGCAGACTCCTGGTTACCACTCAACCCATAATGCACAAGACACAATCTCGACCGAATTATACAACCATTCCTACTCCACCATTCCCGAGCATATACAACAGCTTCTATATCCGCACTCCAAACCCTACTGCACGTCCCGCCTACAGAACTAACTCCCCATTCATGTATTCAAATCCGAAACCTTAAACAAAACAGACCCTTATCCCTACACGTCTCAACATGCTATCCGAATAATTACCTTACACTTCCCAAAACAGAGATCAAATCTTTAATTCATCGATCTCTCATCCACTCCTGGCAATAATCTTCGACCCTTTTACAGATCGGTAGGTTTACCCATGACATCTTTCCCAACATCACAGATATTCTTTCACATATAGCGCACTCCCATCCACCAACCCTCCAATTCCTTATCAGAGACGGTTCTTTCAGAGCTAAACCACATCAATTACATTTAATCCCATCTCCCAATTGCCCATGCGACGACCAGATCCAGAAACACAACTCCATCTCATTTACTCATGCTCCCTGACCATACTCCAACAAGCACACCTTAAATTAATTATCCATCTGAACCCCTTCACTTCCCTACCCGACCTTAGCTTCCTCATAACCAATTTCCTACAACAAACCAACAAATTTTTTATCGACATCCTAGTAAATAAACCCCCTATCCAAACCCTGCGGTAAGCAAACTGACAACAACACAATACACACATCTACACACCCAAGCAATGCTTTCAAACACAAAACCTACACAAGGACACCTGCACACACTCAGCATCCACACACACACCATACCATCGAACGAAGCTAGCAACGACACCAGAAATTGTGCCAAACCCTAATCGTACACCCAACCAACAAGCCACAAAAACCATTTATTGCTTAATAATGTACAACTACGTCGGCCTAGACTCATGTATTGTTGTAAATAAATGTATATATGATGATTACGATGCTGAATATAATTTTACATAAATAACGAGTTCCATGTAAGTATTCAATCAAATAATTTTTTGAGTGAGAAAATAACTACTTGCGAATAAATACGGTACGTATTATGGTATAATCACACATAAATTACTTTCTACAAAAAATGGCTACTAGAACAGAGCGAATTTTGCTTGCTGCTAAGAAAGTCACAAAGCCTGTAGCGAACAATGCACCTGCTAGTTAATTGTTACAACAAAATGTAAACACTACAATAAATGAATTTGCTTCAATCTCAATAGATATTTTAGAAGAATCCACCAGGGGTGCAGGAATGCCAGAAGCGAAATTAGTATTAAAACAATGGGAACCTGCAGATTGTTCTTTCTTCTAGAAATATAAATAAACAATAACAGTCTTTTGAGTCATCGGATGAGAAAGGTGATTCATTTACAGGAGAAGATTCACAGGATAATAATGACGAGATTAGCGATGAAGACATTTAATCAAACAAGAACTCCAGTGATGAACAGATGAGAATATAACACCGAACTACTTGAGGTCATTGTGGTAATGTCTAACGATTTTCCATTTTCTGATAATCCACAACAAATCAGGTTGATTGTTTCCAGCCCATACAAAATTTATTGGGAGTTTATAGACAATAATATCTTTGAATTAATAGCACAGCAGACAAACACGTCCGCATTATAATGAATAAAATGTATGCAAATGACGTGATACAGAGAAGCATGAAACGTAATCGATTCGACTTGCGGCTAAAGTTCATTTATTTTCCAAATAATGCTACGCCTCAAAGTACTGATAGGTTAACTAAAATTAGAATTATTTTAGATCAAATTATATGCAATTTTCAGAGGATTCTGAAACCTAGCAAAGAGAGATCATCGATGAGACCATGGTGCCATGGAGAAGCTGATTTGTCTTTCCATAATATCTTCCAGCTAATTCACATAAATATGGGATTAAAGTATATAAGATGTGCACATTTGAAGGTTACATATAGAATCTCAACATATATTGTGGTAAAAATGACGGCGTACAAGAACATGCCAGTGGACATGGGCACACCTCTGATGTAACAGTAAGGCTAATGGACGCTTTGTTGAATGAAGGGAGAATCTTGTATATTGACAATTCTTACAATAGCGTAAAATTTGTCGAATACATCCTACAGAACATCCTACGTATGTGACACTTTAAAGTGTAATAGGAATGACAATCCAAAAGATGTATGTCAAAAAACTCAAAAAATGTAATATATATGGGAAGGAAAATAACAAAATGGTACGAGTTTTCAAGTAACAAATCAATAGATCAGTCCTCATGCTAAACAATTTGTCTCAACATATGGATGAGTTAGTTCCTACTGGTTTACCAAACAGAAGTAGTCAAGATGTAGTGAAACCGAGATCTGTTATAGATTATAATAAGGCTAAAAATGGACTAGACGTTTCGGATCACTTGTCTTTGGAAAACTATCAAGAAGGCTGTCTTTGAAATCATTCTCGGAACCAGTGTAGTTAATTCGTGGGTAGTGTATAATACAAATAACAAAAAGAAACTCCACATTTTTCAATTCAGAGAACAACTTATAAACAGACTTCTTGATTATGAAGGCACAGAAGTAGAGAACCACCAAAATCTAGAAGAAAACCAAAGAAGGAAAAAAACTTGAAGAGGTTATGAGAAACGTAAAACAAATTCATAAAAGATGTTTTTCATGCTATGGGTTAATGCAAAAAGAAAGAAGTACTAAAGAAGCAAGAGCAAAAACTAAACGAATAATGATCTACTGCGACAGCTGCTACGGCAATCCACCAACGTGTTTGAACAGTTTCAATATGAAATACATCTAGCTTTTACTTTTGTTTCATAGTATTCTCATTTTTTATTATTAGTTTGATTAGTTATAAAGCGAATTTTAAGTTTGAATAACTTCAGTGATTTAGGTTTCAATTTATCTTCCAGTAATTTCATCAAAGTAAACGAGCTGGAAATAGAACAAACTAAAAATCGCCAGAAAATTCCAACTCATTTTTTGTGGTACCCAAAAATCTGTACGTTCATTAGTTAAACTAAATTTGGAGATTTTTTTACATTCAAAACTCGAAATACACAATTGCATTGGTTAAAGATATCGTTAACGTTTTTCAACACAGGAAGCATAGGAAATGGAAGTGTATAAATATAAATTCAAATTCTTCGGAAAACATTCGTTAGTGCTCACCATAGCCTAAGGAATCACCTTGCAGTGTTCCCCATAGCCTGCAAACCCTTCAACGAGCAGCGCTCTCCATAGCCTGCTATATTACAACACGCAGCGCTCCCTATAGCCTGTGTACTCTCCGACAGTGACGCTGTCCAACGCCGTACCCAAGACATGTCATTATAATTCATCAATCCATAGTTAACAAACCACGTATGAACGTTAAGCACCGTTCCATACTTCACCGACAAGTCATTATTGTGATTGCATCTGTCAAGCTCTACTTTCGGGACGACATCCCCGTAGAAGCATCACAACCACCAAGCCTGCCGAAGAGTTCAGAAGACAACCCAAGCCCTTTTGAACCCTCTATACTTGCATATAATGTAATTTAGTAGTTAGTAATTTTACATCATAATTTTTTGTAACGTAACGTTGATCCACAATTAAAACACGAAGCCTTCCAAAGAGATCCGAAGACCACCGAAGATGTCTGGACCTCTTCAAACTGTACATATTTCCTAATCATCGTTGTTGAAGTTAACACTGGGCCTCATAAGCAACCTCCGAAGCATTCCGAAGAAATGCAAAGACTACCGAAAACTTATACACCCCGTTAAACTGTACATACATTCATTTAATCAGTGTATAAGTTCATTTATAGTTCCACAAGCAACCATAAAGCCATACGAAGATTTCCGAAGACTACCGAAGACTTCCGAACTGCTAAAATCATTCAATTTCACTTTTATTTTATGTATTTATGAACCTATAATTATTTTATTGCTTATACTTATTAAACAAATAATCAAGCCAAGCCTACATGCCTTCAGACGCCGCCCACTCGAACGATAACAGCAGTTGTTACCTATATCAAAATGCACGAGTTGAGCACAGAACAAACTAAAAAACGTGAGAATTTTCAACTCATTTTTTGTGCTACGCAAAACTCTGCACGTTCATTGGCTAACAGCATTTGGACATTCTTTTACATACGAAAACTGAACTCAATGATTTTTTTGGTTAAACACATCATTAACGTTTTTCAACACAGCCAACAAAGGACATGGAAGTGTATAAATATAATTTCAAATTCCACAAGAGATATTCGTTAGTGCTCCCCAAAGCCTAAAGAATCAACTGGCAGTGCTCACCATAGCCTGCTAACACTTCAGCAAGCAGCGCTCACCATAGCCTACTTATTCTCCGCCAGTAACACTGTCCGCCGCCGTACCTAGGGGCATGCCACTATAATTCCCCACCGTAAATAGTTAGTAAACCACGTATGGGCAGTAAGCTCAGTTCCGTCCACCAGGTCAGCACGAAGCAGGCACAGAACGCCCTCCAACGTACCTTTCGATCAGTCTTGCCACACCCGAAGCTCCTGTCGCTCCTGCCATCTTCGCCAAACCATCTTTGGCATCTCCGCAAGGGATGCGGCGAGGACCTATTCAAGCCGCTCCCACGACGACGACGTCTTGAGAGATCGTTTACAGTGGTGACACCGAGTGTGTCTACCAATTCTACCTTCGGGACAGCATCCCCGTAAAATTCAACGGCAACGCACTCGGCGAGGCCTAGGGCACCAGTATCACGATGCCTTTCAAAGTTCCGGAGATCACCCAAGACGTCTAAACCTCTTAAAACTGTAATAGTTATTTAAGTTCTTACTGGGCTCCATAAGTAAATCACGAGGCTTTCCAAAGAGTACCGAAGACTACCGAATGTCTAACACCTTTCTTAATCTTAGCTTTCTTTTCTATTTCATCAAATTTAATTACTACGCATTGGTTTTTATATAGACTGTAAATAACTTTTCTATCCCTATGAGAGATTCCCATTTTTCGCAAAATCCTAAATATAACAATCCAATAAACCCTATCAAATGCTTTTTCTACATCTACAAACGCGAAATGAGTCTTTTTATTTGTTTGTAACCTTTTTTCAATAATTACCTTAATCATTAGTATCGGTTCTCTAGTCCCTCTGCTTTTACGAAAACCATATTGGTCTTTGCCTAAATAATTCTCAGTCAAAGCTTCTACTCTATTTTTTATTATTATTGTTAGTATTTTGGAAACGTGGGAAGTTAAACTAATCGTTCTAAAATTCTCACACCTATCAGCCCCTGACTTTTTTGAGATTGAAATAATAATATTTTTTTCGAAATCTATTGGAACCTCACCTGTGTCATATATTACTTTTACTAGTTGATATAATCTGACATGCATATTTTATTAATTTTGCGGGGATATTGACTTCTATCCCTGGCGCTTTAATTAGTTTAAGATCCCTAACAGCTCTATCAAATTCCTCTCTCTATCGTCCCCGAAAAACTTTATAACTGCCTTGTAAGCCCTGCCTGTTTTACCTACTCTCAAATCATCTTTCACTATCCAATTCTCTGAAAGCTTTAAGCTTTCTTCTATTCTCAATTAAATCTAATACCTCTTTTGTTACACAGGGTTTTCTAGCTCTTACTTTCTTCTTACCTATAATCTGTGTTGCTGTATCATGTACAGCGCTTTTTATTTCTTTCCATCTATTTTCTACGTTCCCTCCTATAGCTATGTCATCGATCTTATTATCTAATACATGTTTATATTCCTCTTTAACCTCACTATCATTAAGCTTACTTAGATCCCATCCTTCTCTTTTAGCCTTTCCAATTTTTTGAATTTTAGATTACACTTCATTTTAACTAAGTTATGATCGCTATCTACGTCAGCCCTCGGATAACTACGACAGTTTTTAACTTGGTTTCTAAATCTTTAAAATCTTTATATAATCTATTTCGTATCTAGCCCTATCACCTGGCGCTTCCAGGTTTATCTTCTTTTAACATGTTGTTTGAATAGGGTGTTTAGAGTTACTAATCTATGTTCCTGGCAAAACTCAACTAATCTTCCTCCTCTATCATTTCGTCTACCATACCCAAATTTTCCTACCATTTTTCCCTCACCACCTTCTCCCACTAACTCATTAAAATCGCCCATAACTATTAAATTCTCATCTCCTTTTACTTTTCTTACTATACTATTTATATCCTCGTATACCTTTTCTACTTCCTCATCCTCGTACTGAGTTGTAGGCATGTAAACCTGTACTAAAACAGTGTCTGTGAGTTTCGTACTCAATCTAACCATAATTATTCTATTAGTAAATTGTAAGTACTCTTTAACTTTATGTCCTAATCTTTTATCTAACACTATTCCTACCCCTGCCTGTCCATTAGTTGAAGAAGTTGTAATTATTCTATAATTATCTTTCCAAAAGTCATTACTATCTGGCTAGCTCAACACATTTGCTAATATTTTTTTTCAGTCACGAGGAAAAATGCATTTCGACCCGTAGTATAACTACTGATTGTAATTTACCGTTACTATTTTTTTATTAATTACTTGTCAAGCATTATTTGTGGACAATATGTAGGTTGGTAAGACATTTTTTCATTTCTGTTTTATATAAATACTAGGATTAAGATAGCAATTTAGGTTAAGGTAATCTAAGATGGGTATTAACTATTTTTGCGAAGGTTGTTGCACTATGTAAGTCATCCGTGAATTTTGGATAAATGTTTTCTTGTATACGAGTTGGTTTTCCCTTTTTTAACATGTTTAATTCTTAAGGGTTTGTAAATAAATTGTTTTTCTTGAGGTTTCCTTTTTCTTTCTGTGTGACCCACGCTACTCTACGATGTTTTTAGCTAGCACGGCATTAATTCTTTGGATTCCCATTGTTTTTGTTGCGGTACTCGGTGCGGATTACTGTTACTTTGTTTACTGCTTGTACTTTTTTTTTGTTCGCACGGATTGTCGTAACAAAGTAAGAAAGATGATTCATGTTACAAGAAATACTAAATGTGAAAGATATTAATAGAAACAACATGTAAGTGAATTAAGCGGTATTGTTTACGATTTGAATGAAATTAATGTTTATTTTTTAATTTGTTAGTTTTAACTTAAAAAACAAATCAAACACATTTTCTTTTTTTCAATCATAATAACTTTATTTGTGGGGGATAGGTCTTCATTCAGCAAAAGCTATTTTTTTTACACTGAAGGTTTCCAGGTGCAGAAATTTATTTGCTAACTTTCATTATTGCTTGCTGTAATCGTTGCACTAGATTCTGCATCACATGATACTCTTTTAACAAATAACGACATTGTCATCAAAGATTAAAATCAAACAAGCCAAAAAAAACAAAAAAGTATAACTTCGCAATAATTTGTTAACCTTTAAAAGAAAAAAAGCTGTTGACATGTTTAAAATAGTTGTTTAATTGACTGCTTTGTTAATTTTAGTAGCTTATTATTAGGAATCTTAGCTGTAACATCTTCTAGAACTTGCAACAGGTGTAACATGAGCAGAGTTAGCCTTAACGTTTAATTGTGACAGATCTATTACAAATTGTAACTGATCCATACGAAGAGTTGGTTTTGAATTTTCTAACTAATGGAGTTCTTAATACACTCGTGTGTATGTGTATGTAGTGTATGTTAAAGGTGTGGTAAAATGGTGGATTACGGGATCTCATGTTTAGTAAATGTTACTTCCCTTGGTATTCATTTATTATTAACGGTAGTCGCGAATTACATGGTGCTGAAACCCTAATTAACGAATATGATTGCTATGTAACGAATTAACGTCCGGCAAAAGCTCTGATTATCAATTATGAACTGGAAATAAACCGCGAATCTAACTTAAGGTTACACAGTACAACAATTTCGTAATTGCAATGCAATTAATCACGCAACCAGAAGATATACATACAGATTGCTACTTGTATGACGTGTATTGGTGTTGATGCAATTAATCTATATAACAGTTTCCAAGAAATGTTATTACTTTCAAGACAACAACCGACGCTGACCATGTAAAGCAAAAGTTTACAGATTATTTTGAATCTAAAGTAAATATTACATACGAACGCTACAAATTGAATAAAATGTCTCACTTATCAAATAAAAAAGCAGACGAATTTATAGGTCGTTTACGAGGTCAACCTAAACGTTGCAATTATCAGCGCGTAGCTAACGCGATACGATACGAGATCAACCAGTAATTGGTATCTTAAGAGATGATATTGCAAGCTATTATTAGCAGAAGATTTGCAACTAGAAACTACTATTAAAAGCTGCAAACTAGTGGAGTCACTAAGCAAGTAGATGACATCAGGTATAATAATGTCTAATACAAACGCTGTTGGTGCAATTAATAAACAAAATTACAAAAATTAGGTACATCTCCCCCCCTCCTCCCTCGCCCTCCAATTGGCTAGGGTGGGATAGAAAACAGTGTAATAATTTTCCATTGTGCACATATTAATGCTGATAGTACTTCTTTTCATTAAAAGATATTTAAAAAATCGATGGGGTGGTAAGGGCTATCTAAACGACAGTCCCCTCAAACTCCATTTATATACCAAACCTACTGGATTCATTTGTGTTTCGATAACCCTCCATTGTGCACACATTAGTGCTTATCATGCTTGCTTTCATTAAAAAACTGTACAACAAATTAATGAGAGGCTATGGAAACGATGGACGGTCGCTTCCTAACCTCCATTTATATACCAAACCTACTGAATATATTTGAGCGTCGATAGTGCTCCATTGTCCCCTTTAAATGTGATTTTTCCAATGCTCCACCCGAAGGTACTACATTGGCCAGGAAGCGAGTTTTTCTTACCTGGAAAATTTGGAATTTTGTCGAACCCTTGCTGTTCCAAGCAAGGTAGGGATCTTTAACGTGCGTGACAACACTCACACACGGGACCTCCATTTTACCTCTCATCCGAACGAAGGTGTATTTTTGTGAAAAATGCTCGCCTAACATTTTTCAAGCGGACCGTGTCGGGATTCGAACCCGGAACCTTGGGCGTAATAGTCACACACAAACCACTACGCCACGGACCCGCCTGCTCCATTGTCCACATATTAGAGTTGATAGTGGTTCCTTTCATTAAAAATTATTCAAAAAAACCTTCGTTTATATGCCAAATCTACTAGAATCATTAGTGCTTTGATATTTCTCCATTATGCACACACAGTGCGGATAGTGCTCCATCATCATTAGGTCTACAGTTCTGGAACTGGTTAGACGCATGCCCTCACTGTTTCCTATTCGCAGCTAACCTACTCATTGATTTTGTTTTTGACCTTACTTAAGGTCGGTTTGACGTAGCTCTAACTTCTTTTCTATTCTGTGCTAATCTAAAAAGCTCTACATACCCTGAAATTTTCACAATCTGCATGATTCACTGTCTGCGTGCAATATTCTGTTCTAGGTCTACATCTACCTCTTTTTTCCTATCTCTGCTTGATATATATCTCGCACTATTCCCCAAAAATGCTTTCGAACGTATCCTGGTCTTCTATTTCACCTATTCTCTTTCCACATATGCTTTCATGAAATTTCTCATTGTTTCTGCTTGCTGTCTTCGAACATAGCCGCTGCTCTTTATTGTTAAATGCATTTCGGATCCCCTTCTATTGTTTTACAAATATATATCCTATTTCCCCGATATTCCACATATTTCTTTCTTCGCCTACCATTTGTAGTACCTCTTTGTTCTTAACTTTGTATGTCCATGATATCTTCATCATGTGTCTGTAGCACCACATTTCAAAAACCTCTATTTTTTCCATCCACTTGTCCTACTGTCCAGGTTTCACAGTCATACAGTGCTGTACTCTATACATATGTTTTAAGCAATCTTCTCATTGTTTCTATGTTTGTTGTCTTTAAACAGTAGTTACCGTCTCTCGTTAAATATAGCACGACCTTTTACTAACCTTTGTTTTATATCATTTGCGCTCTTTCCATGTCGCGTTATTTGACTGCCTAGGTAGCAGAAATCCTTAACCTCTTGTAACTTCTCGTTACCTATTTATATTCTTGTTTCTGATTTATTTTCTCCTACTTTGCGTACTAGTACCTTTTAGTGGTGATAGGGCACATTCCTGTCTCACCCCTTTACTAATATTTATTTATCTACATTCCTGCTCTAATTCTATTACCGCTGTTTGATCTTAATATCAGCTGTGAACCATCCGTCTATCCCTAAAACTCATTCCAATCTTTTTGAGTATTTCGAACATTTTTTTCCATTTTACATTGACGAATGCTTTTTCCAGATCTGCAAATCCTATATACACGCTTTCCTCTTTTGCTATTGTTTTCTCCATTATCACCCTCGGAGCTAAAATAGCCTCCCATATTCCCCTATTCTGCCTAAACCCATATTGATCTCCTCGAAGTATTTCTTCATCTAGTTTTTCTATTCGTATTTGTACAATTCTAGTTAATATTTTTGACACGCGTGCTGTAAAACTTATTGTTCCAAAAATTTTCACATCTAGCCGAACTTCTCTCTTTGGCATAGTGACTATGATGTTATTTTTAAAATCTTTGGGTATCTCGCTTGTCTAATATATGTACCTTACAAGTTGGAAGAGACGTTCTGTTACTGCTTGTTTAGCAGGTTTTTTGGAGTTTCTGCTTGCACCTTAGCTGTACCCGGTGCCTTACCATTTTCCAGACCTTTTAATGCTAATTCAAACTCTAAGTATAGGATATCTCAAGTCGTCTTTTTCAATGTCGGATTCATGTTCTAATGCTATTAGTTCCTCTCCTGCATATAAATTCCCTATATATTCTTGCCGTAGAACCACTTTCTCTGCATTTTCTATAATGACGTTTCCTACCGCGTCCCTTATATTTTTGCTATACGGTTTATTATCCCTAAAATTGATTCTAATTAGTTTGTATGCTTCATCTGTCTTTCCTCGTTTCCATTTTAGTTTGTACCCCTTTTAACTTTTCATTAATCTATTGTTCTGTAGCTTTCTCGCATTTGCAAATAATTTTCCATTTTATGGTTTAGTATCTGTTTTCCTGTTTTGTTTGATGAATTTTTGTATTTTCGTCTTTCTTCTACTAAATTCAGGATATCTTTTGCAATCGTGGTTTTTTCTTTTTTCTTTTTTTTTGTGTATACTCCAGAATATCTACGGCCGCCATGTTTCAGCTGGATTTATTGTTATTCCATTCTGTTTCTTCTTCCTAAGTATAAGAAATTTTCCCGATATATTTCAGCAATTCACTTGACTTTTCTTCAAATCTTTCGTGGAAATCTTTATCTTTTAGTTTCTCAAGACGAAAGTGCCTTTTTCCGTTCCTTTTTTCAAATTTTTAAATTTATGAGCAGCGCTCACAATTATAATGTTGTGGTCAATGTCTATATCTACTTCTGAGTGGCCTCTACAGTATTTTACTCAATTCCCAAACCGTTGTCTAACAAGAATGTAATCTATTTGATATCCTTCTATATCTCCTGGCATCTTCCACGTGTATCGCTTTCTAACATGATGTATCAATTATGTGTTTGTGATGGTTAAATTGTTTTTATCGTAGAATTCTACCAACTTATTTCCCTTGTCGTTTCTTGTGCCTAAACCAAATAAACCTACTACGGCTACTTCCCAATCCTCACCTAACACTGCATTAAAATCCCCCGTAATTATTAAATGTTCATGTCCTCCTACGTATCTTAGTATGTCTCCGATATCTTTGTAGATCACTTCTACCTCTACCTCACTGTAGCTAGAGGTGGACATGTATACTTGTATATTACTGTATTTACTGGTTTGGATTCTAATCTAACCATGACTACTCTTTCGTTCTTTTGTAAGTAGTTTTCTTCACACTGTCTTAACTTTTTTCGGATAACTATCCCCACACTCGAATTTCCTCTGATCCTGTATGAATTACGCTAAAGTCTTGACTCCGTAAATCCGCCAACTCTGACTACCGTACTTCGCTGATGCCTACTATGTCTAATGCTAACCTATCCGTTTCAATTTTTAAGTTCCCCAGGTTACTTGCTTCATACTTCTGACATTCCACGCTCCGACTCCGAAAATGTTCCCTAATCTTTTTCTAAATTTTACGATCACATCCTCCGAAGTAGTACTTTCTTGGAGATACGAATGGGGGACTATTTTAACTCCGGAATCTTTTATCCCAAAGGATGCCATCATCTTAAATATATTTTCAGTATGCTATGTATTTGGGAGGTAATGTGGTGGTGTACCGTTGCCTTCCACGTCGCAGTAGAGTGTCTTAGAATGCCATACCGACTCCTACGGTCTCTGCTACTGTAAATACCTAAAGAGCTACTACCCTCTTTCGGAGACCTGTCTTGGTCTGGTTCCTCACCAAAGGACCTACTACTTTGGTTGAACCTGTAGTTTGGCTCTTTAGGTCACTGGAACGCGGAAGCGATTACACCCGTTCTAGTAATCTAGAACTTCTTCAAGGTGCAGGTCCATTGGAAACAAGGACGGTGCTTACTTACATTAAAAGATATGCAAAAATTAATAGGAGTTCTGAAATGGACAGCCTCCCCCCCCCATTTGGTTTTACATCAAACTTACTGGAATAATTTATGTTTAAGTAGTACTCCACAGTGCATGCATTAGGTTGATATTGTTTCTGCCGCAATTGGATATTTATTACAACTTCGATGAAGAAAAATGAAGTACGACAACAACAACCTACATTTAAACTTATACAAAATAAGCTCCATTTCCTATTCCTTGTATGCTGCACTCTTTTGGCTCGGTTATTTTTATCTAAGATGGTACTCATAATATAAACAATCAAAGTCGTGGACGGAATACCCTAAATCAGTGGCACATCGGTTATATTGCAATATTCCCATAAAAGTATTTTAATAAAGTGAAGTTCGGCAAATGTATTATTTGTAGCTATATCCCTATAGTAGGGGCCAAAGAATACTACTATAGTAAGCCTGCTGATAGTAAAAGACGACTCAAAGGCGCAGCAAGGGGCAGCAGCCTTGTTGGCTAAAAGATATTGGAGGAGAGCTTTTTGGTCTCAGGCGATCCTCAATAATTTACAAGGTTATTGGGGGTTGGCCGTGCCAGATTTTTGCTAAAATCATTAAAAACTGCGTTGTGGAACGATGTGGTAACCTACCACAATTTTTCCCACGTACGCGTGGCCTAAAACACGAACTATGTATAATGGAGGGTTCACAAGTAAAATTCTTGTCCGGAGGTAAAATACCCCCCTCGTTCGGATCTCCGGAAGGTGGTACTTGGGACTGGTCATCGTAAGAATTTAAAACAACGGTTCGATTTAGTGATAGGGACTTGGAATGTAAGATCATTACTTAGAGTAGATAAATTCACGAATTTATTGATCGAAATGAGAAAAGGAGAGCTGGACATTTTAGGTATTAGTGATGTAAAATTGCCAGATAGTAATGACTTTCGGAAAGATAATTATAGAATAATTACAACTTCTTCAACTAATGGATAGGCAGGGGTAGGAATAGTGTTAGGTAAAAGATTAGGACGTAAAGTTAAAGAATACTTACAATTTAGTGATAGAATAATTATGGTTAGATTGAGTACGAAACCCACAGACACTGTTTCAGTACAGGTTTACATGCCAAAAACTCAGTAGCAGGATGAGGAAGTAGAAAAAGTATACGAGGACATAAATAGTATATGAGAAAAGTAAAGGGAGATGAGAATTTAATAGTTATGGGCGATTTTAATGCGTCAGTGAGAGAAGGTAGTGAGGGAAAAATGGTAGGAAAATTTGGGTGTGATAGACAAAACGATAGAGGAGAAAGATTAGTTGAGTTTTGCCAGGAACATAGATTAATAACTGTAAACACCTTATTCGAACAACATGTAAGAAGAAGATATACCTGGAAAGCGCCAGGTGATAGAGTTAGATACCAAATAGGTAAGCTTAATGATAGTGAGGTAAAAACAAGCATTAGACAATAAGATCAAAGAGATAGCTATATGAGGGAACGTAGAAAATAGATGGAAAGAAATAAAAAGGGCTGTACATGATACAGCAACACAGACTATAGGTAAGAAAAAAAGCTAGAAGCTAGAAAATACTGGGTAACAAAGGAGATATTAGATTTAATAGATAATAGAAGAAAGCTTAAACCTTTCAGAGAATTGGATAGTGAAAATAAGCAAAAATATAATAGAGTTACAAATAAGATAGTACATGAGTGTAGAAAAGCTAGAAATAAATGGATGAAGAAGAATTGTAAGGAAATACGAGATGATTTGAGAGTAGGTAAGACAGACAAGACTTACAGGGCAGTTAAGAAATTTTTCGGAGATAATAAGAAAAAATATAATGGTAGTAAAGATGAGAATAATAAATAAAGTTGAGGTAGCAGATAGACGGAAAAGATATTTAGAAGATTTATATAAGGGAGACGCTATGGATGAGTTAGAGAAGGACCAAGAAGAGGATGTAGAAATAGGGTTCTCAATATTAAGAGAGGAATTTGATAGAGCTGAATTAATAAAACATGTGAGTCAGAAAACTTTAGATAGATTATATGAACTAGTAAAAGTAATATATGACATAGGTGAGGTCCAAATAGATTTCCAAAAAAATATTATTCCAATCAAAAAAAATTCAGGAGCTGATTGATAGGTGTGAGCATTTTAGAACGGTTAGTTAATTTCCTACGCTTCCATAATACTAACAATAATAATTAAAAATAGAGTAGAAGATTTGACTGACAATTATTTAAGTAAACACCAATATGATTTTCGTAAAGACAGAGGGACTAGAAAACCGATACTAATGGTTAGGGTTATTATCGAAAAAAGGTTACAAAAAATAAAAAAACTCATTTCGCGTTTGTAGATTTAGAAAAAGCATTTGATAGGGTTAATTGGATTGTTACGTTCAGGGTTTTGCGAAAAATAGGAATCTCTCATAGGTACAGAACAATTATTTACAGTCTATATAAAAAACCAAAGTGTAGTAATTAGATTTGATGAAATAGAAAAGGAAGCTAAGATTAGAAATGTTGTTGGACAGGACTGTATACTATCTCCCTTGATTTTTAATGCTTATATTGAGGAAGCTTTAAACTTAGCTAAAGAGGGAAAGGAGATAGGTATTAGTGTGCAGTGACAGAAAATAAACAGGTTACGTTTTGCAGATGATATAGCCATTATAGCAGAGTCTAGAAAAGAGTTAAGAGAGTTTTTAAATGTTTTAGATGAGATACTACAGAGTAACTATAGTATGAGAATTAACTCCGGAAATACAAAGATAATGACAAGTGAGTTACAGCTTAGTTCTAAACCAAAATTAATAATAGGTAATACCGAGTTAGATGAGGTAGATGAATTTTGCTATTTAGGTAATATAATTACAAAGGACGAACGTAGCAGAAGAGATATTGTAGCTAGAAAAACTCAAGCTAGAATAATGTATTTAAAAAAGAAAGGCTTACTAATAGCTAATAGTATTAGTTTAGATAATAGAAAAAGTTTCTTAAAGTCGTACGTATGGAGCGTTGTATTATACGGTACTGAGACTTGGACAATTAAAGAGGTAGATAAGAAAAAGATAGAAGCTTTTGAAACTTGGTGTTATAGGAGAATGTTAAAGATTAGTTGGACAGATAGAGTAACAAATGAGGAGGTTTATAGAAGAATAGGTGAGGAACCCTGTATGTGGGAACAACTAAAGGTCAAGCGAGATAGAGTGATAGGGCACTAGTTAAGACATGAGGGGCTATTTAGTAAGGTGTTAGCTTATAGACTACCAAATAAAAATAGAATAGGAAGACCTAGACAAAGCTATATTAGTCAAATTACTAGAGATTTAGGTTGTGAAGGGTATGTAGACCTTTTTAGACTATCTCAGAATAGAAAAGAATTTAGAGCTGCGTCAAACCAAACTTAAGTAAGTTGGAACACAAAACAAAAAAAAAATAAATAAAAATCAGTTAACTAAATGTCACCATGACATAACTCACAATTAGTTAGCGGTCTGGCATACTGGCAGCGATTCGCTGCTTAAGCCTTACCAAAACATATAGTTTAACACTTTTCCTTTTTTTGGAGGGGATATCCAGGTAATATTTCATTTTCTTATAAATGGGAATCGTGTAAACATGTTGGAGTTCTTTAACAACCATCAGGTTGCTGATATCTATATAGAACCAGGTAGATAAAAAAAATTGAAGAGTATAGGAAGACCTAGACAAAGCTATATTAGTCAAATTATTAGAAATTTAGGTTGTGAAGTGTATGTAGAACTTTTTAGATTAGCACAAAATAGAAAAGAAGTTAGAGCTGCGTCAAACCGACCTTAAGTAGTATCGAAAACAAAATGATGATGATATTATTATAGCACACCGAGGAAGTTGACCATTCTAAATAGTGTGCCAATATTTTTCCCAGAATAAAGTAGTTGTACAATAAGACAAGAGGAAGGGCAGAAAATTTGTACCCTTTGTTTCAATTACTATTGGTTTTTTTAATTCTATTTTAATACTTACATCCAAACGTTCTTATCACTTGTAATAAACTGAATTCTGATATAGGCTAACAACAAAAACACAATACACCAATGACGGTATTACCTTACGGGGTAACCAAACCTAGTACCTGTTTCTAGTGGGATATGTAGGATATATAGAAATAGACTGCAAATGAATGGATTTGTGAGTACGCTTCAAGTTGTGGTTCTTAAAAGCCGAATGTCGGGGATTTTAAAATTTCTACACAATAAGACCTCGGGAGGACACATCGGCGTTAAGAAACCTCTGGAGAATGTCCAAACAAAATTTACTGGTTAGGCTGTAAGGATGATGTAAAAGAGTGTCAATGTGCGCACCATTGGGAAACCATAAGACTCCAATGAGGAAATTCAACGTGGGAAACCCCTTTGGGAGAGTGGCAATATATATTGCCAGTCCATTTCCTGAGATCGACTCCGGAAGCAAGTACATCTTGGTAACCATGAACTGTTTGACGAAGTGAACTGAAGCGAATGCTATACCAAATCAAGAAGCTACAACCCTCGCTGACGTGCTGGTAAAGTGGAGTGTCTATAAAGTTGCACGCCGATCATGGCAGAAATTTTAAGTCAGCGTTATTTTAAGAAGTTCGCCGGCTGCTGGGATAAGACAGACCCGAACAACACCATTGCACTCGCAATAGGATGGTATGGTAGAACGTATGAACTACACGTTAGGCAAGTACTTTTCCAAGGTGGTCTCCCAACATAAGACAGACTGTTACCAATATTTACATCTATTTTTATTGGTCTATCGGTCTTTGGTTCATGACACCACTGGGCAGACACCTGCATGTGTTATGCTGGAAGATACGTTTACTGAGTTTAGAAAAAATAGAGAGGGGAAAAAAGGAATTGCCTTTATTATTAAGAAACGACATACGGATAGTAAACAAACACTAATTATGGTTCATTGCCGATAACCTCCATTTCAAATGGACCTTCACCTTGCCGAAGTTCTAAATTACTAGAACAGGTGAAATGGCTTGCTAACCAGTTCTAGGACTGAAGACCTAATGATGATGATGCCGATAACCTGCTACGTACTTAGACGTAAGTGGAAGGGTCAAAGAAAAAATGACCGGGCTCAATCGGCGAGAAGAGAGTTTTTACAAGTACAGAAATTGCCAGAAATAAAAAAATTAAAAGTTCAGTACGACCTGCAATGGAAATCAACACATTAAGTTATAACAAAAAAATTAATTATCTATTGGGTATAAATTAGTACAAATTAGGTACAAATAGAAACGTGAAAAAAATTCCTGCTTGAATATATCACACTCTTCAGTCACACCAGGAACAAACGAAATACGTCCAAATAGCATCCGAGAAATCTTTTCTTGGTACAGTGATATCAGAATCATTAGAGGTGTCTGCAATTATTTAAGACCCATACATGTAAGTAGTGAAGAAACACTCACCCGCGTGTCCGCGTTGCTGGATTGGCCAAACCCTCCCCAAAGACAGAGAGGAACAGATGGACCCGGGACAACCCCATCCGCTCATTTTTCCTACAAAAGAAGGGGTCAATGTAATGGACGGTCATGTCCGCCGGAAAAAGCTATAACAAGTACGATTAAAGATTAGATCATTTACGACGAAATGTACATTTTTAAAATTGAAAGCACTTACCACACAAGGGTGTACACGAATTCTGTAGATAACGAAAAACGATAAATATTTTTGGTCGTATATATAGAATGAATGAATTGAACTCGTTTTATGGCAAGAATTAAAATGCAATCTCAGCGTTAGCAAACTCACAGGTATTAATAGAAACTCGAAACAAACTTTATCAGAAAAGTGTGATCTATTATTTCAAAGAGTCTTTAGGTTTGGGCATTATAAGAAGTAATCACACTCTATCGTTATATGTATCAAGTCGATGGATACTTGAAACAAGGTACCGATTATTTAAATTAAAAAAAAAAATTCCATTTCGCAGCAAATTGTAGTAAAGCACTTATTGTAGGCATGTCTAATATACAGGATGGTGTATGAGTATCTAAAGCAGAATCAATGCGATTAAATAAAGAAATAAAATGGTGTAAGATATAGTACGCCGTTGAAAAGTGGACGTAACAAACCGGTATGTTTATCGCTTCGTAACCAGTGCCCTAATCGAAGAAAAATTAGAGGAGTTAACAGTTATGTACAACCATAGATAGGGTTTGCCATGTTGGCCCTCCAAGATGACCGATTTGAACCAAAACCTAGCACTTAATTGCTCAGGACTAGCACCAGCTAGTACCACCAATTTTACAGCTAGCACCTAAGCCGTTTCGGCTAGCACCACAAGCGAGCAAGCTAGCGTCTCAAAGACAAGATGGTGTCGAATTTTTAAAGAATTTTAACCCCCCCCCACCAGTTGTCCAATTTGATTAAATATCTGGCACTCGATTGCTTAGAGATATCACCACCAATTTTACAGCTAGTACCTAAGCCGTTTCGGAAATATGGCCAATTATATTCGTGGGGTGGGGGAAGTTTGACGTTAGCTCCCGTGGTACAATTGGTTCCTAAACTTAGTACTATATAGCTTAGACCTAGCTCTAGCTAGCACAACAAGCGAGAAAGCTAACACCTCAAAAACAAGATTGTGGCGAATTTGAAAGATTTTAGCCCTCCCCCTACACGCATGCACCATTGTCCGATTTGAATCAAAATCTACTACCTCGTTTATTACAGATAGTATCTCCGATTTTAGATCTAGCACCATGGAAATATGGCGAATTATATGAGAGGGCGGTCAACATTACGCTAGCCCTTTCCAGTTCTCCGATTTGTTCTAAAGCTTAGAACTACGTAGCATAGACATTAGACTTAGCACCAGTCAATGTTTAACAGAGCGCAGATTGTAATTATAATTAATAACTATTTCTACATCGTGCCCCAAAACCTTTTCAACCCTACTTTCCAAATCATTTCATTCCCCTCCTTTCTCATAGCGAACAAATGTATGTGTTGACCTTCTCGTAATGTTCGCTGACCAATAAAATATTTTGTTGAAATCAATTCAAAACCTTGACGTTAGCAAAATGTTTGTTGGCTAATAACAATACACTTTCTCCAACTGCTACAGTTTTTGTGATTAAATTTATATTTATCATCGTTTATATATTTTTTTGTGTTAAAGTTTGTTAAGGTTGCTACAAAAACAAACAATGCTCAGGTTGAAAATTGACATGTACAGTGAAAAATTTATTTTCACATTAGGTTCTTCAACGCATAAGTTAATCCAAAGGAAGAAATTCTTCCAGAACTAAAATTTAAGCTTTCGATTTTTGGTTTAATGACATGTAGCGAAAATTTTTGGGTGGGTTTCAGTGATAGATACAATAGACGTTGCAATACAATTTCTGCGTTTGAGTAAATTCGCGTAGGGAGCGAGTTACATATCCTCCAAATCAATATATATGTAAAACGTTAATGGAAGTTCATAAACCAGATGTGAATACAGGTCACAATAGACTGCAAGAAACTTTTTGTTAGAATTAAGATTCTTACTTTGTATTGTATAAATGAATAAAGAAAATCAGACATGAGCTCTGCAATTCCCACAAGCAATGTGAGGGGCAAAGACAACATAAATACCCTCGGGAGTCTAAGATGGCCAGTCAGTCTCGAGTTTCACAACTTCAACATTGTTGGTTGTTCAAGCTACTCAAAATTAGTTTAATTAAATCCACTCATCAACTAATTTTACACCCCTCGAATTAACATTAGGACACTCACATTCTCGCAACCCTTACGATATACACTATAACAAAGAAGTATGCTAACAGTATGGAAAAGATCACAAAGAAAAATTAAAAATAACTTATGACACTGCAAAAAAATAAATTAGATAACGATAACGAACGTATTACAAAAACCCGCAACGAGAACACTGATATAAATAAATTTTCAGAGGAAAAACCGTGTATGAAAAATATTTCAAAGGTAAAAGACATAAAACGGCCCTAGAAATTTAGGCCCGTTTAAAATCAAAAAGATCTCGGATAAGAATGTAACCGTAGTAGATAACAGAAAAATTGTAAGATACATTCACTTAAAGAATCTAAGACACCCTGTAATTTCAGATGGACAGCCATCACCCTTGCCAACCTCCACCCAGGTAGAGCGGACGACAATGGCATATTAATGGAAGACATTAAAAACAACCCCGTTATACTACTTGTAAAATTTGGAAGTATGCAAAATACAATAGAGTACTGGAAATTCGCACAGAAATTTGATTTAACCGAATTAAACAAGAATTTTATATAATTAGAAATAATTACTACAGACTGAAACAATCAATGAACACGGCCAAATTAGGAAAAAAATACGTGATAGAAATGCTCAATTACAAAAACATAATGAAGAACATCTTAAAGAACGCAAACGACAAATTTACTCGATTAATACCAACAGACCAAATCACTAGACAGAAAAGAGGATTTATTAACGGACTAGGTAATATTATAAAAGCGATCACGGGTCATTTGGACAATCAAGACGCTGAACGATATGAAAACGCCATAAAACAACTAATTGAAAGTCAAAATGACATAAAAACCACTGTTAGAAATCAAATATCCTTAACTCAGTCAACCATAATAAAATGATACATTAAGTAAATTAGTAAAAAACCAGGACAGTATAACCAGCAGAATAATAACCCTTGAAATTAACATGCAAACGACAATGCTAGGAATGCGAGCGAGACGATATTCAATCAAACGATATCAACTATTACCATAATCCAACAAATTTTAGTCACGTTAGAGAACGCTGTAACATTTGCTAAATTAAACACATTACATGCTAGTATAATAGAACCAATTGATTTATTAAATAAATTATTAGGAATTAAATCATAACTAACAGTAAACTACCCTTTGAAATAACAGAATACAATATACCTTTATTTGAAAAAATAGTCATAGTAAAAGATTATGTAGAGAATCCTGAAACTACGTTTTTAATAGAAATCCCTATAGTAGAAAATAACCCTTATAATTATTATCATTTATTTGCTTTCCCCATGAATGTTGCTAGCCAGTATCAAGTCATTTTTCCTAAAACCAAGTTCCTTTCCCTAAATGAATTTAGGTATGGCTTCACGAAAGAAAAATGCAAAGAAGGGGCACTCAGCAAATATTTATGTCAATCATTAACGACGACAGTTATTCAAACGGATGGCCCTTGTGAAGTATAACTATTATGATTCTCTAATCACTACGAGCATGCGAGTCAAAACTAATACAAATTAACAATATGAAAATACAAAAAGTTACAGACGACAAATGGATTGCTGTATTTCCACAAGAAGTAATAGTAACCACCCATTGCAACCAAGATGAAAACAGTCTAGCTTTAATTGGAAGCAAGGTAATCAAAATAAAAGAAGATTGCTATTTAAAATTAAAAAGTGAAATTATGCGCGTATACCGAAACCCAGCAATAACCAAGAAACTCGCAAATCTACGCGAACTACAGTTTAGGATTACACAAACCGAAGAAGACAAAATCATCACAAAACTAATGCAACTAGAAGATCTAGACCTAGACGACCTCAACTAAGCTGTAAAGTTAATGAACGGTTATAAAGAACATTTAAACGAAGTGAAAGTGCTAAAACTACACTACGATAATATCAGTGTTTGGACAATTTTATTGATCATTGTAATAATTTTATTAACTATGTATTCATTGTACAAAATGAATCTTAGATATAGAAACAAAAAAACACATGTTAGTCATAAAAACAAAGAAAAGATAAATAAAGAAATCACAAAAGATCCCTTAGGAACAATAAGTTTTAAAAATTAAGTAAAATCCTTATTTTTCGTCTACGTCGGGAAGAGTTACATATCCCCCAAGTCAATATATATATATATATATATATATATATGTATAATTAAATAGAAATAATTATAACTTAAGTTAGATGCAACAATGTATAATTGAAGGACAGATTACAAAAGGTTAATGGTCATAAGTCAGACATGAGAACGGATGTGAATACATTGTATTCCAGACGTAATTTGACACTGCAGGTGCAGGTCACAATAGACTTTAAGAAACTTATTGTTAGAATTAAGATTGTTACTTTGTATTGTATAAATGAATGAAGAAAATAGCAGAGAGCTCTGCAATTCCCACAAGCAATGTGAGGGGCAGGAACAACATAAATACCCTCAGGAGCCCAAGATGGCCAGTCAGTCTCGAGCTTCACAACTTTAACATTGTTGGTTGTTCAAGCTACTGAAAATTAGTTTAATTAAATTTAATTAGTGAAAGTAATTGAAAAGTAATTTTGATTGTTAAAAGCGTTAATGAATATAACGCAACCAGTTGTTAATATTTTCACTTGTAATTTCTGTTTTAAATAAATTTGTTAAAAATGTTTTTGGAAGAAACTTTTTAGAAAGTCGCTCCAAAAGGGCCAAAATCTAACCAGCGTAATGAAATAATACGGAAAGTGTTAAGATGTTTAAAACTAAAATATAATGAACACGACCCAAAGAACCAAATAATTACAATTATAGGATTAATGGGGTGGTTTATTTAAGGAAACATGCAAGAGATAAATAGCATAAGAAACATGGCGACTAGTGCTAGGTCTAAGGTTTAAGCTAGATAGTGCTAAGTTTTAGTGCAAATCGAAGAACTAGTAAGAGCTAGCGTAAAGTTGACCGTCCCTGCATATAATTCAACAGATTTCCGAAACGGTGTTGGTGCTTAATTTAAAATCGGTGGTGCTAGCTATAAGCAAAAAGATGCTAGATTTTGAATCAAATCGTATAACGGTGTGTGTGTGTGTTTGTCTGTGTGAGGGGGGGCTAGAAATCTTTAAAAATTTGCCGCCATCTTGTTCTTTAGGTGCTAGCTTTCTCGCTTGGGGTGCTACATGGTGCTAGGCCTAGGCTACAAAGTGCTAAGTTTTAGAGCGAATCGGAGCACTGCGGAGTGGAGGGATAGCGTCAAGTTGCCCCCTATAATTGATCATATTTCTGAAACGGCCAAGGTGCTAACTCTAAAATTGGTAGTGATAGCTGATCGTAGCTGCAAGCAATCAGGTGCTAGGTTTTGAATCAAATCGAACAACTTTAAAAATTCGCGGCTATCTTGGTTTTGAGGTGCAAGTTTTCTCGCTTGCAGTGCTACTGGTGCTATGTCTAAGATGTATAGTGCTACGTTTTGAAGGTGGGGGCACTAGCTGATGTTAGCTCTAGGTAATCAGGTGTTTGGTTATGATTCAAATCGAGCAACTGCGGAGGGTTGAAGGGGCAACCTGACGGACCCCCATAGATAGCATCATCAACATTTTACACATCTTTATTTATTATTATATCATTCCTGAAATAGGTGTTGGGCCTTTTGCAGCGGCTTTTTAAAAAGGCTTTTCCAAAAAACTTCATCTATAAAATTTATTTTCTACTGAAATTAAAATTAATTTTAATTTAAAAGTACGTTATATTTATATTCAGTAACGTTTGGAGATCGAAATAATTCTAAGTTGAAATTCACTTTAATTAAATAAACTAAAATTACGGTCAGTAGCTGAACTACCAACAAAGTTAAAGTTGTTAAACTCTTGGGCTCTGGAGGGTATTTATGTTATCTTTGCCCCTCACATTGCTTGTGGGAACTGCAGAGCTCATATTTGATATTTTCTTTATTTATTTATACAATACAAAGTAACAATCTTAATTCTAATAATTACTGTCTTATAACCTACTGTGATCTGCACCAGCAGTATCACGTTGCGTTTGAAATACAATGTCCGTTTCCGTTCTCACTGTCTGGCTTGTGCACTTTCATTAACCTTTTATTATGTATTGTAACAATAATTCTTAATCCTTAATGGTTCCATTTAATTACATATATATTCTAATTTGGGAGAGATATAACTCGCGCATCATAAAAATATATTTATAAGCACATTACAGTGTTTTGCAGCAGATGCGATTTGGACACTGGGCAGTTGCAAGTTAAATTCCGTAAAACATTAAACATGGGAATTCACGTAGCTTGTGTATAATTGCCGTTAGATCTAACTTGTACCTCTAAGAAAAAGGAATATGCTATTTTTATAAACTGTTTTACTATATAATGTAAAAATATTGAAGCTTTTATCAGTATGGATGTCTATACATTTTCAATACTACACCGATTTGTTAATTAATATCTATCTTTGCTAATCATTATGCTAAATTAATCTCGCTGATCTATAAACTCATTTAACTTTGTGTAATTAATTTGTGATTAGTTTGTGCATTAGATCTCAACTCAAACTGCCAAATACAATTTGATTTTACGTATCTATTGAGCTCTCTATTGGTTTGATGTACACAAATCAATACTATACCGGAACGTTTTCTTCTCCAAGTAGTTCCGAACTGTAGAATTTAATGCACTTTAAAAACGTCAATGCAACACCATTATTGCAATTTTACGTTCAGAAAAGCGGCAAATAGTTGATATAAATTCAAAAATGTTAGCTGTATATTCTAGCATGTTGTTTTAGATGTCACTGCAGCCGTTATACAGTGCTGCATAAATTACCAAGATAAATATTTAAATTCGGAGGAATTCGTTTCTGCAAGAGCGGAAAGAATATTGCTGTCGTAAAGTTAATTTGATTTAAAAATAAATTCTTTTACAACCTCACCTGCACTTAATAATGTAGATGATGGTTCACGCAGCAAGTATACTCTTATTTGCAGTACGTGTTTCTCTCGCATGGGATTAATTATGAGATTTTAAAAACAGTAGAGTACTTACGCATGAAAATCGATCAGTGGAACATATAAATTCTATGGTACAAACTTTTGAAGATACTTTTATTTGTTATAGCTCTGTGGTATCTGATCCTTTTTATTTCGCATAATAATATCAGAAGAAATAATTTCATATTAGAAATTAAAGATATTGCTATTTAATTCAATAGTAACAAAGATTCTTCCAAAGACAGAACATCTTAAAAATACATAATAAACAAGCTACTTGTGTTGCCTAATTCGTAGGTAGTCTGCACCCACTTTTAAGAATAACTAAGTTATCATAGCATTTGTGCAGAGTGTCACGAGGTGACGCTTCAGACAGATCTCATATTCTTTAGATTGGAAGTATCGAAGGGAAACTCGGCCATTTTGTTGTAGTACAGCGGTAGTAAGATAAGCCGATAAAGATGTTGGCACTCTTATGTGCCAGCTGGAGCCTAAGAATTGCCCTCTAGGTCAGCAGAAGGTTCACGGTCATTTTAGAGGGAGTCAAGATGTTCAAGTTTCCCCAGACTCCGCCAAGAGGACCTGAATATTGTGTCAAGTGACAACGTGGTTACCTATTCTCGGTGTCTATTAACGCGCATTGGTAGATTATGGAGATATCTTCGTAATGGAAAGAATTTGAGGTTGCTCATAGAGTTTTTGTAGAAAAGCATGGCGTAATGATGTCAATCCTTTATTTCGGGATTCCCATCGGCGAGATTTTGTTACCCAAATGGAGCCCTAGACTTGTGGATTGAAAATTTTTATTGAGGCTGTAGTTTCTTTACATGTGTGAAAATCAGGTATTTAAAACCCTCGTTCATATAGGAATCAATTCTTGGCGAGTGCTTGAATATTTTGTGCTGGTTATGGTTAAAGCTTTATAACCATGTTTATAAACTTTTTAAAATGCTCGTAGAGTTGTTAACGATATTTTACGAGAGGATTAATTTTGCATTTAAGATTTAGCATAAAAGTGTTGAAATTTAAAAGAAAGGGAAACCTTGCCGTTTTGAAGTAACTCAAAGCTATTTAGTAAAACATGTGAGATGTGCATATGGCCGCATAAAAAGTTTGTAAAGTTCACTTTCACTTAAAGAACTTCATTTATAGTGTGCTTGATGATTAGTAGGCTAACTGTGTTATTTCTGAACTATGTCAATTTAAGAAAATTTTTAATTTATATAATTCATATGCTATTTAAATTTTTGTAAGAAATATTACGTGCGAGGAATATTTGAAGCTTATGTGAACCAATCTAACGGATCTGTCAATTGGGATTATTAAAATTTTGTTTTTGGAAATAGTATTAAATTCTAAAATCTCATTATGTAAAGAGATAACTTATGAATCTTTAATGTTCTATTTTACTTTTGAATACTATACCTGTAATTTTATTTATATATAATAGAAGGAAAGAAAGGAATTACTTCAAATATATTTTTGGTTCAAAACTCTAAGTCTTTTATTTATAAGTAGTTAAATTTAACGGCATCACAATTTGAGAAAATAAATTTTGAGTAATGAAACTAGAAGGTTACTGAAGCAGAATAAGGTTATAGAAGTGACGCACGTGACTTTTCTTTGATATCCACTTTTAGGTATAGCACTCTTAGGGTGATAGTTTCATGAAGATTAATTTATAAGTATTGTATTACCCTTTATTGTGAGACACAAACTTTGTCTTTTAATTAAAAGTTAATGTGAAACATTTTCTTTCAGGATCACCGTAGTAGGAGTTGAAGCAGATACATTCGTGAGGTTTCTAGAGGTGTTGTTTTATATAACTGGTATATTTTGTGATAGTCGTTATAGCCTGTGAGTTTCTGCATCTTTTCATAAAATAATTTTGTTTTCTATTGCCCATATAGATGTAGTGGCGCTCAATTCCCCCCTTTCTTTCATTTCTTTTTTATAGTTGAGTTACCTTTGCATCCAAGACCATTCTCATTGCTCACACTTGGGGTAATTCTCAGACTAAGTCGTGAATATCGCGAGTTTCGTGAGTCTATTGGAAGTGATAACTTCAAGAATAAATCCTTGTCAGATAATAAAAATTAAAATCGCTTCACTGAGGCCAAACGTCAAAATAGTTGTCCTAGTATGCCTGACTCACCCAAGCAAACAAAAAAAGAAAAAATGTATCATCAGGAAACAATGATCAAGGACAACGATGAGTAATCAATGGGCAAATCAGTTAATGAAGAACTGAGATCAAGGTAGATTTTACTACGTTTCACGAGAGAATAAAGCGATAAAAAGCATAGAAAAGTGAAATCCTCAATTTCATTAGTTGACACATGAGACACATTTACACTGCTGAAAATTTAAGATTTTGGCAACAAGCTCTGATAAAAATATCACTAACGGGTATTCATTATTTTAATTTCCCATAAATTTTAATTTCGATTAATACTGTAAAAAATAAACTTGCCATTATGCCAATAGAATAGAAGTTGATGGAAAGAGTATAACAAAATTCCTCAATGACCAGATAAAAAGATCGAATAATGTGGTGCTTTAATATCGGATAACAAAGTAACGTTTGTTAATTTTCGTGAAACATGCCCATAGCTAACTTAACATAAACTTCTTATAGCAACTCATCAAAAATTGTCTATCCGTCACGTGTTTCCGTCGCAAATCTTTGTAATATACGAAATATAGCATGCCTTTTGCAGTTACTTCTAATTCGTTATATTCAACTATATCAGAAATTAGCTTAAATGCAAAATAAGCTCTCTCTTTGAACAGCAATTTTATTCTTTTGAGAAATATTTTAACTTAAAATTTGAATTTTATTTGATGTTACTTTCAACAAATACATTATTCTTATATTATTCAAAATGTGCCGTTTTCTTCATTTTATCAACCCCGTTTCGACCTGCATAATTCTTAACAAATTTTACTAATTAGTTGCTCAAAACAACATGATATTTTTCTAACAGGTTTACTTTTGTATCCAAAATAGATACTGCTATGAAAACTAGCGGCTCCGTGTCCGTTAGCATGTGTATGACTACCAAGTTCAAGGTCCCGGATGCGAATCCAGACACGGTCCGCTTGAAAAATGTTAGACGAGCATTTTTACAAAAATACACCCTCGTTTGGATGAGAGGTAAAATGGAGGTCCCGTGTGTAAGTGTTGTCACGCACGTTTAACATCCCTACCTTGCTTGGAACAACAAGAGTTCGGCAAACTTCAAAATTTCCCGGTAAAAAAACTCGTTTCCGGGCCAATATAGTACCTTGAGGTGGAGAATTTGAAAATGCCATAAAGATTATAAACATCAAATGTTGAATTCAAACAAGTGCATATGCACTTACGAGTGTTTATAATTTCATACATTAACATGCATTTGCTTTCATTTGAAATTTGACATTGAGTGCGTTCTTATGGCAACTGTAATTTTGGATACAAAATGAACCTCTCCTTTTTTCTTGAAAATATGTGAGGGTATTTTGAGTAACTAATGGATAAGATTTGTTGAGAAAAACTATTTAATAACTTCTATTTAAAACATTTTGCTCCAGAACTTAAATATATGAACTGCAACTGAAAACTTTTGCGGATGCTATAGCGGTATTAGCATCCAGCAAGGAAGGGTTAAAAGCAGTTCTTAATGAAATGGAAACGGTTCTATCAGAGCGATACGGTATGAAATTTAACAAAAATAAAACTAAAATATGTAAAAGAGCGGAAAATTAGTAAAAAACCAGAATGCAAGTAGAAAACGAGGACTTAAAAGAGGTTAAAGATTTCTGCTACCCAAGAAGTCAAATAACACAAGATGGAAATAGTACAAAAGATATAAAAGAAAGGTTAGCGCAAGGCCGTGCTGCATTTACCAAGAAAAAGCAACAACTATGTTCAAAGACAACAAACATAGAAACAAGGAAAAAATCGCTGAAAGCATAGGTGTGGAGCACAGCACTGTACGACTGTGAACATGGAGAGCGGGAGAAGCGGGCCGGAAAAAAGTAGAGGATTTTGAAATTTAGTGCTATTGGGAAGATATCATGGACAAACAAATTTACAAACAAAGAGGTTCTCGAAATGATCGAAAGAAAGAAATATGTGGAAAACAGTAAAAAAATACGAGAGATTGGATACATACTATGGCGTGCGAAAATAGTGCATAATATATTAGAAGCAAAGAAAGGAAAAAGAAAGGTAGAGGTAGACCTAGATTAGACTATTTCACACAGATAGTGAAAGATGTAGACCGTAGGAATTTCAGGAAACTGTGTAGGTTAGCTCAGAATAGGAAACAACGGAGGTACGCGAGTTATGTATTCCCTAATATATATATATATATATATATATATATATATATATATATTACTCATATTTAGACGAGGGTAGAAAATTAATTAATTATAGCAAATAATTTTAAGCACCGTGTATAGGGAATTTTATTAAAAAATACGCTTTATTAAAACACCGTGGAGAATAAAAATTCATTCGTTTCAGTAAAAATAAGAGATTTAAATCATGTACAAGACGCTTTATATCAAAAGAAACAGTATTAACAAGCTCTACGTGTAATGTATTTATTCCGAGGAAAGAAACAAATGGAAATTACGTGCAAAATTTATATTAATTAACCTTATTTTAAGTAACCGGTATTAAACAAAGTGTACACATAATAATTAATATTTAATTTGTATTCGCTAAAAATGAAAGGATAGAAGTCAATTTTAATTGGAGTTAATTAAACCATTATTAATAATAAGCATAAAAGCCTGTGAAAATCCAAGATTAAAATACCACGAAATAAGGCTCTGAGAATTAATAGTATGTTTGAACACCTGCGTAGTTTAAAAAGCTCATTCGGCGTAAATTTTGCAGATAATTAATGGTTCAGAGAATCTTGGAGAAACCGGGGCTTAATATTCACGGGAAGGCGCGATACGAGGTTATTTAACCCAGATAGTCCACATGGACTGAAATAATCGATAATAAGGAATATCAATTTGCACCACTAAGAACAGGTTAGATAGAGACAGATAATATGCGCAAGACCGAGGCACATATAGTAAAAGGCGTGATTTAAGCAACGTCACGAGGGTCACAATTGGTTGAAAATAGGATGCAAATATCAGAGGTAGAAACAACGATTTCTGTATAAAATTTAATTAGTTATTCTCGGACATGTTTGCGTGCCGTGTGGAAATTTTCTGAGATTTAACTGGGGCGAGAGCAAAATTCGTAAAAACCGACGCGCGGGCTACGGACTGGGAACAGAGCATGCGAAATTCTAGAAACTGGCCGTTTTGGAGACTCGACCGACAGACGGGCTAACTTCTATATATACCCAGGTGAATATGAACAAGCTCTCTTACATCCGCGACTTGATTCAAGATGTTAAACAGTGCATTTTAGTTTGATAAAATAATTTAAAGTTTGCTCGTATATTTTGGTGATTAAAAATAGTTTGTTCTTTACGTGCTAACATGAATATACTTTAGTGCACTTAGATACAAGGTAATAAAATTTAGTATCACTGTACCAATTAGTAAAATTTACAACGACAAATGTATACACAAAAGTAGGCAGTTTTGGCGTATATTGGTGAAAGAAGTATGAATTTCTTTGCTATTTTGCGGGGGTGTGAATAATTAAATGGTTCATAAACGTGTCTGGATCCACAAAACAAGGGTCAGATATACACAGATGAGTTCCGGAAAAGACCTGAGACAAATTTAAATAAATGGTGATGGAGAAAATTTTAAAAGCGTTGAGAATCAGAAGCTGTAAATATAATCCAGTTGGAATGGTGTGATTAACAAAAGGGACGATGTACATTGAAGCTACGAGTGCAGTAAACTTCAGGTAATTTATACTATCTTGTTTGAACTTTGATATTTTTGTGTGTGTTGAATAACTTTATAATTGATTTACTTTAAATGGACATTAGTGAAATTGTACTAACCATAAAATTTTAATTTTAAGGTGAAATTTGCTTGTTTAAGTAGAAAGGGGTATTTAGTATTGATGTTCTGGATTATGATGAAAATTGGGTATGTCTTTGAGCTCAATTAGACGAACCTGGTTAATTAACGTAAAGGGGTGGTAGATGCTCCCTTTGTACTCAGACTCAGGTCTGCATATATTGTTATAGTAATTAGTAGGCATCCTACAAGGACTTTAATTCTGGATGCACTTGAAAATGATAACAAATTTAATCTTGAAAATTTTTGATATTAAAATTTATGCTGAATTTTAATTTTGAAATTTTAATGTATTGTGAATATTGATGTAAATAGAGTTAACGTTGATGTGTGTGATAGGAATGTGTTTGTTTTTTTTTTATGATTGAGGATGAAAGTTATCTAGAGGAGCAGCCGAGGCGATTAACAGAAGAAAGTCAATGGACCAACACAGTTAAGGTAATGAATAGCTTTTTGTAGGTTTCTCAGCATTCTTGACGCCCAATTCGTGAGGCTCGATTCGAAAAGCGTAGTTCACGGATTTTGTAGGTTTCACAGCAATATATATATATATATATATATATATATATATATATATATATATATATATATACCATTAATAGAAAGTATTAGATATTATTAAGCATTATAAAGAATTACTAAGTTAGATGCAACATTGTATCTTAAGGATAATTAAATAAAAGTTAATGAAAGTTCACAAGCACGTTGTGAGAACGGATGCAGTACATTGTAATCCAGACGATAGTGATACTGCAGGTGGCAGGTCACAGATGGTTAAGAAACCGCGATTACTTAGAAATTAAGATAGTTACATTGTATAATGAATAGAATTAAGAAATAAGCAGACATGAGCTCTGCAAGTTCCCACAGACATGTGAGGGGCAGGGACAACGTAAATATCCCCGGGAGCCCCAAAACAGTCAGTCAGTCTCAAGTATTTCAGCTTTAACATTGCAGTTTGCTTAGGCTACTCACTCATATTAGTTCAATTATTATTTTATCTTTCGACTTAGAATATTTACAACAGTTCGTCAAAATTCCACGATTAATGTCTGTTTAAACTAATAAAATTTGTTACGAGTTTTGGAAGTTTTTAAAAAGACCACTCCCAAGACCCAAAACGTAACTCGCGTCCAATCAGCTCTAAGACTAAAGACCTATTGATGACGAATTGAAAAGTTACTACGGTAAAATCCGAAACGGGGCATCGGGATAAAATAATTAGTTACATCTTTATGTACATACTATTTTGACTTATGCAAAATTTTTTAGTCTATTATAATCAATTCAATTTTATTGTATTTTATTCTCTTCTCTATTATTTTATCCTATAGAACCGTTTGGTTATGTACATGAATTGTCTCTGCGATCCGGGTCCTACATTTCGTTTCTCAATTTACTTGAACGGAATTTACCTACACTTACGTCTACCTTTTTTTTACTACTACTCGGTAGTCGCTAACAGGTTAACCCTCTTCACATACTACTGAATATCGGGGAAACAGAGTAGATATTTATATAAAATAAAAGGGGAACTGAACTGCATTTAACAAGAAAGAAAAGCAGCTATATTCGAAGACAACAAACATAGAAACTAGGAGAAAATTGTTGAAAGCATACGTGTCGAGCACAGATAGGTATTTCTATAAAATAGGGGCAGTAGGAGAAGCAGAAAGAAAAACGGTAGAAACGTTTTGGAATGTTGTGCTTCAGATGTATGAAGATGATAGCATCGACAGACAAAGTTAATAACAAAAAGGTTATAGAAATAGTAGGGGAATATCGATATCTGTAAAAAACACAAAAAATAGGAGAAATAGAAAGGTAGGATACGTTCTAAGGCATTTTTGTGGGATTGTGCAGGATATATTACAAGCAGAGATAGAAAAAAGAAGGTAGATGTAGACCTAGATCAAACTATTACACGTAGATAGTGAAAGATACAGAAAGTGTAAATTTCAAGGAAATGTGTAAGTTAGCCCAGAATCGAAAACAATGAGGGTACGCGTCGAACCAGTTCCAGAACTGTAGACCTAATGATGATGACTACTTAGAATTTCTATTACGTGAATCCATATAGTTGTAAAACTGTATCTTTCTCAACACTGTAGTTTTATTTCTACATCAAAATAATGTTCCAGTACTGTACAGGTGTGAATGATGATGATGGAAGTATAACAATGAATAATAAGAAATAAATTTTAGTAATTATGGGCGAAGCAACGCATATTTTTAAAAACCCCGAAGGAAAACCAAATAGTGGTCAAAAGCTAATGGCATACAATTTGTATATAAAATATGTCGAAGCAATTAGTAAAACCATAGCTGTAAAGCAGCCTACAATAGAATTCGGTATAGATCAAAGCACTGTACGGAATATCGTCAAAGAAGTGAAAGAAACAGGAGTAGATCATTTGAGGGCATTGTGGGATGCAGCACCACTTTCCACTTCCACATCCACCTCCACCACCACTTCCACCTTCACCTCCAGTTCCACTTCCACCTCCACATCCAACTCCACCTCCACCTCTACCACCACTGCAATCTCCGCCTCCATCTCCATTTCTACCGCCACCTCCGCTTCCACCTCCACCACCACTACCGCCTCCACCTCCACCGCTACCTCCAACACAACCTCCACCTCCACCTCCATCTCCACCTCGTTACGTTCGATTGTCCTGCTGAATATTTTCCTTCATTTTAGAATTCTTTATAAATATTTCCACGCTTCTGTTACGATATCTTATGTAACTACCTATCATGAGTAACGCCATGATTACGCTTTATAATTAAATAAATCGATTTGTTCCTTAAAGCTAATTTTCAAACACTCGGTAGAATGTTAGTAGTGCATTTAGTTTAGTTCAAAGTACGTCAATTTGTCGTTATTGTTTGAGATACTTTCTGAAAAGAATATATTCGCCTTATTTATAAGTAATGATGTAAGTTTGAATAAAATAAATTCTATACAATTTGTTATGTTCAAAACCCTGCAAGTAATTTTTTCTGCTTTCATTTTTATAACGCCCTAAAATTTCTCAACAAGCTCGATTTCCCGCCATTTGAATTAGTGTTATTTTATAAAATTTCTCAAGTAATTACTTTATACAAAAGTTTGTCTTATAAAATCAAACAGCTGCTTAGGAAACATTACGTTACAAAGTAGTTGCAATATTTCCTAGCACCTGCAGTGATTACATTTTAATTAAAAGGTGCATGTAAATGAACAGCTTTCTTCTAAAAGACAAGACCACTTACCACCTGCCTACAATGGTTATCTGGTATTCTGCAGCTGTTAAGATGTTACAAAGTAACAAAATTGTTTTCCTTTGTCTAAAAATCCTTTGATAATTGCGTTATCTGCTTGTTGGAAAGCTGTTGCAGTTTGTATTTCGGCAGCTGTTGTCTGCGAATTTTGCACACTTGATTCTTCGGCAATATCTTTGAAAACCAAATGCCTACCCTCATACATGATTCTGGCCTTATAAAATAGAGACAGTGCTTTGAAAGACAAGACTGAATACAACATCTTCTTACCGACGATACATGTTGTAAAGTCGCGCTACTAAAAATGCTTGCTGTGCTGGTGTAGGTGAAGTTGGGGGTTCCAGCATGCAGCCAATAAAGAAATGCAGTCGCATTTTTCCATCCACAACATGATACGAAGCCAAATAGTTCAAGGTACAGTTTTCTATTTTCGTAATTCTTTTATGCTGCTGTGGAGGATAGACATTTTATTTGCTGTTACTCATGATTATCCAATAAATTACCAACACCACGTTACCAAACACATTCACAATGCACGAGCGACGATGTAATAATCATTATTCAAATTAAAAATTAATTATTCAAAGTTTGTGTTAGAGTCCGTTTTACTGTTTCTTTTGTCCCTTTGTATTTGTCCTTAGAGTATAACTGCTTTTTTTAAATAGTAACTTTTATTTTTTTGCTTGTTTAAATAGAAATAATAATTTTTTTAATTGTAAGTAGAAATTCGATTGGGATGTACTTTTTGTCTACGTGAATCAATCCACTGTCCGCGGGTGCAGTTAGTCCGGTATTTATACGTATCTTTTGTTTTTTTATAACGAGTCCTTACTTTACCGTCCTTCTTGTTTCTGTCTGACCCGTGCGTATTAAAATTATAACCTCCACCCCATCCCACCCCCATCTCCACCAGCACCTCTACTTCCACCTTTACCTCCAACCCCAACCTCCACCACCATCACCACCTCCACCTCTACGTCCATCTCCACCTCCACCTCTACGTCCATTTCCACCTCCACCTCCACATCCATCTTCACCTCCACCGCCACCTCCACCTCCACCTCCACTTCCACTTCCACCTCCACCACCACCGGCATCTCCACCTCCACCTCCACCTCCACCTCCACCTCCACCTCCACCTCCACCTCCACCTCCACCTTCACCTCCACCTCACCTCCATCTTTAAATATAGTTTTGTTCTTATCATATAGAATAACTTACGTCTTACTTTCAAATGTGAAAATCTTCAGGGCAAGAGTTTGGAGAAATATCTTACAGAATTCATCTTGAATTATGTAGAAGCTTAAACTTGAGAAACATTATTTTGTAGCATTCTTATTTATGAATTTCAAGCACATAATCCGTTTTCCCTACATTTTCCTTATTTGCATTTTCTACCTACCTTATGTACATTTTCCAGTAGTATAGCCCATCAAACCTCTATAATTTATTCTCAGCTACTCGAATCTCTTAGAATTTTTTTAATCGATCCATCCCTCAGCTGTTACCCCTATTTTTAGATTTTTGCCAAAGGCTATTGTTAGCGGTAAATTTCTTAAGACCTTTTTTAATTATCTCGTCTTTTAAAATTACTAGCAACAAAAACCGACTCAAAATCAATTTACAGCTTTTATATTTATAAAGATTTTCTATGCGTCTAAAACACCGGACTAATCTGCGTTTATTTATAGTCATTTTTCTTAAATGTAAAACATATGAATGAACTAACTTTTTTTGGGGAATTCAAATCTACCATCAATTGCAATATAGGGCCTGCCACTAATCGTGTTGTACACCTTCAATTCCTATTTTACAGCTGCTGTATTTATAAAGCTTTTCAAAGGATAAAGCATAAGCTTGATCAAGATTTTCCATGAAATCCAAATTTACCATTTATTTTAGGTTAAGAGTAACCTCTTCCTGCATTTATCACTTTTAATATGTTGTGGTCAGTTTCTATATCTGTATTTGGGTAGCTACTATAGTTTTTTATTTGATTCCTAAGCCGTTGTCTAAATGAGAATGTAATCTATTTGACATCTTCCTATATCTCCTGGCATCTTTCACGTGAATTGTTTTCTAGCATGATGTTGAAAAAATGTGTCTTTAATGGTTAAATTGTTCTTGTCGCAAAATACTACCAGCCTATTTCTCCTGTCGTTTCTCGTGCCTACACCAAATAAACCTACTTTCGCTCTTTTCCTGCCCTTACCTACCACTGCATTGAAATACCCCGTAATTATTAAATTTTCATGTCCTTTTACGTATCTTAGTATGTCTCCGATAGCTTTGTAGATCGCCTTTACCTCTTCCTCACTGTAGCCAAAGGTGGACATGTATACGTGTATTATTACTGTATTTACCGGTTTAGATTCAAATCTAACCATGAGTAGTCTTTCGTTCTTTTGTAAGTAATTTTCTACACGTTGTCCTATTTTTTTTCGCATAACTATCTACACGCCCGAATTACCCTAAAGTCTCCACTTCAAAAATCCCCCCCTCCCCTCTGTCCACCGAACTTCGCTGATCCCTACTATGTCTAGTGCAAACTTATCTATTTCAATTTTGAAGTTCTCTAGCTTACATACTTGCTTCATACTTCTGACATTCCACGCGTCGACTGGTAGAGTGTTCACGGACGTTTTTTATACTTTCCGATCACATCCCCCTAAGTAGTCCCCTCCCGAAGATCCGCATGGGAACTATTTTAATTCCGGAATTTTTTACCCCAGGGGATGTCATCATCTTTAATAACAGTTTAAGTACGCTGTATACTTGGAAGTTGATGTGGAGGTTTCCTGTTGCCTTGCATAGTTTACGTGTGATTTTCCAATGTCCATGCGAAGGTACTACATTGGCCAGGAAGCAAGTTTTTTTTTTACCTGGAAAATTTGGAATTTTGCCGAACCCTTGCTGTTGCAAGCAAGGTAGGGATCTTTAACGTGCATCACAACACCCACACACGGGACCTCCATTTTACCTCTCATCCGAACGAAGATGTGTTTTTGTGAAAAATGCTCGCCTAAAATTTTTCAAGCGGACCGTGACGGGATTCGAACCCGGGACCTTGGGCGTAGTAGTTACACACGTACCACTACGTCACGGAGCCGCCGACCTTCCATATCGCAGTTGTGTGTCTTAGAAAGCCATACCGACCCCTCTGGTTTCTGCCATTCTGAGTACCGAAAAAGCTGTTGTCCTCTTTCGGGGACCTGTCTTAGTCTGGTTCCTCACTAAAGACCCCACTAGTTTGGTTTAACCTGTAGTTTGGCTCTTTAGATCACTGGAACGCGCAATCCGTTCCACCTTTCTAGGTACAGGTCCATTCGGAATGGACAATTTAACTGAAGAATTAATTTACATTAATAAAGGCATGTTTTATATGAAGATTACACTTATTACGTATTGCAATGGTTTTTTGTATATTATAAATAATATACTAAGAAAATGTAAAAATAAAAATAGCTTCTGTATATATGACCTTACAACTAACCACAAGTAAAGACGGTGTTAAGTATGGCAAACTTTTGATAGAAACATTAAGAACCTTAATAGACTATTTAAGTAAATTAGTTTAAAAGTCGATTCTAGTAATATACATGCAATTAGAGATTTGTTGGATAACAGAAAGGACAAGGTATACAAGTAGAAAAAGTCAGGAATTTATGAGATTAGTTGTTTGGGATCAGATTGTTTTTAAAAATATGACGGTTAGACTAAGTAAAATGTAACACCTAAATTTAAAGGACACTTCCTTAATTCAAATATGGTAAAAAATCTAAAAAAATTTTATTGCACGAGGGATCAGAATTTTATAAGACAACTTTTATATTATGAATACTTACAACAAATACTAAAATTAAAACTTCTATTTATAATTAGTTTACTTTAGTACATAAAAACAAAAAGTAACACCATTAATTTTTGTAAATTTCATACTGACCAATTTGATCGTATTTATATTATACATATATTCTAAATGCTGGCACTCTACAGTACATTGTAAAAATTTTTGTAAACTTCTTACACATACTGAGATTATATGCTATTGTAAAAAATGTCAAAAAATACATACATATAAGAATCTTTTCCTATTTATGAAATTCCAAAGTCCTTTCATTTTTTTTATGTATGGTAATTGTACATTAAATAAATATGGAATTAAATTCTTGTTAACTATTTGTAACCCCTTTATTTGCAACCATTCTTATACGATGTACATAATAGGGAAATTTTCCAGTATATATGTATATTTCGACATTGTTTTACAATAGCATAAAATCCCAGTATGTGCAAGAAGTTTGAAGAAAATTTTGCAATGTAGTGTGGAGTGCCAGTATTTAGAATATATAATATAAATATGATTAAATTAGTCAGTGTAAAATTTTAAAGTTATTGATATTAGTTTTTGTTTCTAAGTACTAAAGTAAACTAATTATAAATGGAAGTTTTAATTTTAGTATTTATTGTAAGTACTCATAACATAAAAGTTATCTTATAAAATTCTAATCCATCGTGTAATAGAAAAAGTTTTCAGATTTTTTACCATATTTGAATTCTGGGAGTGTCCTTTAAATTTAGGTGTTACATTTTACTTAGTCTGACCGTCATATTTTAAAGACAACCTGATCCCAAACAACTAATCTCATAAATTCCTGACTTTTTCAACTTGTATACCTTGTCCTTTGCGTTATCCAACAAATCTTTAATTGCATGTATATCAACTTTTAAATGAATTTGCTTAAATATCTTATTAAGGTTCTTGGTGTTTCTATCAAAAGTTTGCCATACTTAACACCGTCTTTAGTTGTGGTTAGTTGCAAGATCATACATATCATCATCATTAGGTCTTCAGTCCTGGAACTGGTTAGACGCGTACCATCATTGTTTCCTATTCTAAACTAACCTACAGATTTCCCTGAAATTTCCAAAGTCTGCATCTATCACTATCTGATCTAGGTCTACATCTACCTCTTTTTTCCTATCTCTGCTTGTAATATATCCCATACTATTCCCCAAAATGCTTTAGAACGTATTCCGCACTTCTATTTCTCTTTTTCCCCAGATATCCTTGTTCCCCTACTATTTCTATAACCTATTTGTTATTATCTTTGTCTGTCCATGCTATCGTCCTCGTACATCTGAAGCACAGCATTTCAAAAGGCTGCTACCGTTTTTCTGTCTGCGTTTCAGACTGCCCGTATTTCATAGGCATACTGTGCTGTGCTCCACACATATGCTTTCAACAATTTTCTTCTTGTTCTATGTTTGTTGTCTTTCCTCATAGGTGCTGTTCTTTCTTGTTAGATACAGTTCGGTCACCTTCTATTGTTTTAGTCATATACCCTATTTTTCCTACCTTCAGTGGTTGTGAAGAGAGGTAAGCAGCAAGTGGCTGCCAAGTTCCCCCCACACTTAACCATTTACCGATTTAATATATTTTCCAATATATCTTTTCGCACAGTCAACATTAGTTGCAGGTATTTCGCAACCAACAACTAGTTGTTTATACTAATCATCAGATTTATCTGTGCTTATTTTTTCGTCATTAGGTTTTCCGTCTCAAAACTGGTTGGACACGTACCTGCACTTATTTATATTCTGAGCTAGCCTACATAGTTCCCTGAAATTCTCACATAGCATGTGTATACAGTTCGTTCCCCTTCTATTGTGTTCTAATTTTATGCCCTATTTCACCGAGATTCAGCGAAGGGGGTTAAGCAACCTGTGGCTACCAAGATCCCCCAACACTTAGACGTTTGCCGAAATAAAGGTTTTCCAGTAAATCCTTTCACACTTAACATTATTCGAGAATATTGCCCAACCAATTCTTGTAGTTATAATAATCATCATGTTTAAGCACAGTTATGTTTTTTGTCATTAGTTTATCCATCTTGGGATTGGTTGGATGCGTACCTCCATTGATTTCTAATCTGGGCTAGCCTACACATCTCCCTGAAACCCCTACAGCCTACATCTTTTACTATCTGTGTGCAGTAGTCTAACCTAGGTCTACCTCTTCTTCTCTTTTTTCCTATCTCTGCTTCTAGTATATTCCGCACTATTCCTTCATGCCGTAGTATGTGGCCTATCATCCTATCTCTCCTATTTTTTGCCGTTTTCCACATATTTCTTTCTTCCCCTACCATTTTTAGTACCTCTTCGTTCTTAACTTTGTCTGTCCATGATATCTTCATCATACGTCTGTAGCACCACATTTCAAAGGCTTTTACCTTTTTCTTGTCCGCTTCTCCTACTGTCCAGGCTTCACATCCGTACAGTGCTGTTCTCCATACATATGTTTTAAGCAATCTTTTCCTTGTTTCTATGTTTGTGGTCTTTGAGCACAGTAGTTGCTTTTTCTTGTTAAATGTAGCACGACCTTGTGCTAATCTTTGTTTTATATCTTTTGTGCTTTTCCCATCTTGTGTTATTTGGCTTCATAGGTAGCAGAAATCCTAACCCTCTTGCAAGTTCATGTTATATACTTGTATTATTGTTTTTGATTTATTTTCCCCACCTTTGCATACTAGAACTTTAGTTTTAGTTTTGTTAATTTACATACCGTATCTCTCTGTTAGAACCGTTTCCATTTCATTAAGAGCAGATTCTAACTCTTCTTTGCTAGACGCTAATACCGCTATATCATCTGCAAATCTAAGCATATCAATTTTTTGTCCTTGCATAGTAATTCCAAATGTCTTCCTGCATTTGACCGTATTCATTGCCTCTTCTATGTACAAGTTAAAAATCAATGGGGATAGGGCACATCCCTGTCTCACCCCTTTCCTAATGTTTACTTCTCTACGTTCCTGCTCTAATTCTATTACTGCTGTTTGCTCTTTGTATAAGCTATGTACTATTCGTCTATCCCTATAACTCATTCCAATCTTTTTGAGTATTTCAAACATTTTTTTCCAATTTACATTGGCGAAAGCTTTTTCCAAATCTACAAACCCTATATGCACGCTTTCCCCTTTTTCTATTGTTTTCTCCATTATTACTCCAGAGCTAAAATAACCTCCCGTGTTCCCCTGTTCCGCCTAAACCCAAATTGGTCTTCTCCTAGTATTTCTTCCGCCCGTTTTTCCATTCGTCTTTGCACAATTCTAGTTAATATTTTTCACACGTGTGCTGTCAAACTTATTGTTCGAAAATTTTCACATCTATCCGCGCCTTTCTTTTTTGGTATAGTTGCAATGATGCTACGTTTGAAATCTTTGGGTATCTCGCCTGTCTCATACATATAGCTTACAAGTTGGAAGAGACGTTCTGTTACTGCTTGTCCAGCGGCTTTTAGAGTTTCTGCTCGCACCTTATCTGTACCCGGCGCCTTACCATTTTTCAGACTCTTTAATGCTAATTCAAACTCATCTCCAAGTATAGGATATCCCAAGTCTTCATTTTCAATGTCTGATTCCTGTTCTAATGCAGTTAGTTCCTCTCCTGCATATAAATTCCCTATATATTCTTGCCATCTACCCACTTTCTCTACGTTTTCTATAATAACGTTTCCTTGTGCGTCCCTTATATTTTTGCTGTACGGTTTTATATCCCTAAAATTCATTCTAATTAATTTGTATGCTTCATCTGTCTTTCCTATTTCCATCTTCGTTTGTACCTCTTTGCACTTTTCATCAATCCACTGTTCTTTGGCTTTCCTACATTTTCGAATAATTTCTCATTTTATGGCTTTGTATCTCTGTTTTCCTGTTTCGTCTGATTTATTTTTGTATTTTTGTCTTTCTTCTATTAAATTCAGGATATCCTTTGTTATCCATGGTTTCTTATTTTCTTTTTGTGTATAGCCCAGAATATCTCTGGCCGCCATGTCTAGGCTAGATTTAATGTTATTCCATTCTGTTTCTACTTCCTTAGTATCAGATATTTTCCCGATATCTTTGAGCAATTCATTTGACTTTTTTTCAAATTTTTCTTGAATATCTTGATCTTTTAGTTTCTCTAAGTCCAAGTGCCTTTTTCCGCTCCTTTTTTTCATATTCTTAAATTTAAGTGCGGCCTTCATAATTACGATGTTGTGGTGAGTATCTATATCTGCTTCTGGGTAGCTTCTACAGTCTTTTACTTGGTTCCTAAACCGTTGTCTAACAAGAATGTAATCTATTTGATATCTTCCTATATCTCCTAGCATCTTCCACGTATATCGTCTTCTAGCATGATGTTGAAATAACGTGTTTGTGATGATTAAATTGTTCTTGTCACAAAATTCTACCAGCCTATTTCCCCTGTCGTTTCTCGTGCCTAAACCAAATAAACCCACTACCGCTCCTTCCCTACCCTCACCTACCACGGCATTAAAATCCCCCGTAATTATTAAATTTTCATGTCCTTTTACGTATCTTAATATGTCTTCGATATCTTTGTAGATGGCTTCTACCTCTTCGTCACTGTAGCTAGAGGTGGGCATGTATACTTGTATTATTACTGTGTTTACCGGTTTAGATTCTAATCTAACCATGAGTACTCTTTCGTTCTTTTGTAAGTAATTTTCTACGCAGTATCCTATCTTTTTCCGCATAACTATCCCCACACCCAAATTTCCTTCCTCTGCTCCTGTATGAATTACCCTGAAGTCTCCACTCCAAAAATCCCCCGCCTCTGGCCACCGAACTTCGTTAATCCCTACTATGTCTAGTGATAACCTATTCATTTCGATTTTTAGGTTCTCTAGCTTACCTACTTTCTTCATACTTCTAACATTCCACGCTCCGACTCGCAGAATGTTTCCGACTCTCTTTCCGATCGCATCCTCCGAAGTAGTCCCCTCCCGGAGATCCGAATGGGGGACTATTTTAACTCCGGAATTTTTTACCCCAGAGAATGCCATCATGTTTATTACAATTTAAGTACGCTGTGTACTTGGGAGGTGATGTGGTGGTTTCCCGTTGCCTTCCACATCGCGGTAGTGTGTCTTAGACTGCCATACCTACCCCTATGGTCTTTGCCAATCTAAGTACCGAAAGAGCCGCTGCCCTCTTTCGGGGACCTGTCTTAGTATGGTTCCTCACTAACGACCCTACTACTTTGGTTGGACCTGTAGTTTGGCTCTTTAGCTCATTAGAACACGCAAGCCATTTCACCTGTTCTAATAACTTAGAAGTTCGTCAAGGTGCAGGTCCATTCGAAATGGGGTCATACATATACAGAAGTTATTTTTATTTTTACATTTTCTTAGTATATTATTTAAAATATACGAAAAACCATAGCAATACGATATTTGTTTAGTAAGTGCGATCTTCATATTAACCAAGTCTTTATTAAAGGAAAATCAATTCTTTAGTTAAATCGTAAACATTAGATTTTAAAAATGGTAAAAATGGCAAAATTGTCATCTACGTACCCTAGCCACATTTTTCTTAACATATTCAAAGTAGTGTCTATTTCAAATCGTGACACACAAATTTGTCATGAAAGGTGATAGGCTGTGTTCCATTTAAGTTTTTCACGTTACTTACATAACTTATTAAGTTAAACAGCTCAGAGATGCGCAATATGATACAAGCTCACTATATTCATTTATTTTATCGTCACCAACATCACAATCTATTAGAACATCCTTTAAATATGTTAACGTACGTGGTATTAGAAGACTAGGAAATAGTCAACGTACTTTAAATAAAATTAAAATTTTGTTCTCTCCTTACTTTACTAATGAATATTAAGAGATTAACTACAAACAAAATTAAACTTGAAATTCTTACTTAGTTGATAACGACTGTGGTAAATAATAAGTGGTGAGTTATATCTGAAACGACTAATTTCATACATTTACCTAATCGATATAGTTTTGGAATTTCATGATTTCTAGCTCTCAATTTCACTCTTAGTGTGGATGAGTTTGAGTATTTTTCAAAACAGACTGTTTGCTAATTTATGTCACGCTTTAAAATTGAGTTACAACAAAACTTTACATTCCAAGAATAAGGTTGTAGCATGTGGATGACATTTTTTAGCACATTTATAAGGGTAACATAAGTGTTAACAATATAAGCGTGCGTCGGCTAACTACAGCGGTACGGAAGTGAGTCCATATGGATAAATGAGAAATGAAGACAAAGAAAAATAAACAGATTCAAAAATAATAAATAACGTGGCTTAAATAACGTGGCTTAAATAACTTCTACGTTACATTAGCACTTACCCTGAAAGGTTTTCTTTGCCAAAATCGAGAGGCGCCAAACCGTCGGTCACAGGAATTTCTCTGCATAAAACTCTCTTGCTTTGATCATAATATAATAAAATCATAAACTAAAATACTTCTTCCAAGTAAAATACTAATCACTAAGGTAGCTGAATATCCGTTACAAGTAACTGAATTTACCTATTTCCTAAATAAATTGAAATCAAATTTAACCTAAACTTAAACTATAACATATATAAATTCCATGGTACTAACTTTTGAAATCGTTACAGTTCTGTGGCATTTGAGTTCATTATTTAGCTATATTATATCAGAAGGAACAATTTTCTAATAGAAATAAATGTTATTATCATTTAATTCGCTTTGAATTTATATTAAGAATATATTCAATTGTAACAAATAGTTTAGATTTGTTCCAAGAACTAAACGTCTCGTAACAAGTTATAAACAAGTCACTTGTTTTGCCTAATTCGTAGGAGGGTTGTATACATTTTTAAGAATTACTTAGTTAATATAGCGCTTATGGAAAGTTTCACAAGGTGACGCTTCATACAGATAACCTGTTCGTTATATTGATAGTATCGAGGAAAAATAGGCCATTTTTGTTCTTGTACAACAGTAACATGGCGTGTGAAAAGAAGATGTTGGCACTTTTATGTGCCAGCTGGTGCTTAAGAATCGCCATCTAAGTCGACGGAAGGTTCACGGTCGTCTTAGAGGGGGACCGGAATGTTAAAGTTTCCCCGGGCTCTATTAATACGGCATAAAGATTCAATAAAGTAACAACGTGGTTACCTAACCTCGGTATCCACTAACGGTGAGATAATAATTTTTTAGTAATTCTTATGCTAAAAGAACCTTTCACTTTGCAGCGCAGCGTTTGATTATGAAAGAATTTTTGTAGCAGAAAGTATTTCAGATCGCTCAGATGGTGTCGGTTTGGTAGAAAAGTATGACGTCATAATGTCATCCGTTATTTTCGGAAATCCTATAGGTGAGATTTTGCTGGTAAGATGAAGCCCTAAGTTTTGGGTTTGGAATTTTTTTGAAGCTGGAGTTTTACATGTACGAAAACCAGTATTTAAAACCCTCATTGGCGTAGGAGTTAATTCCTGGTGAGTGTTTGAATTTCTTTGTGTCACTTATAGTTGGAGCTTTATTATCACGATTATGAACTTTCTTGAAAATGCCCATACAGTTATTAAATATTTTAAATTTTATGAGAGTATTAATATTACATTTAGGATTTAATATAAACGGTCGTAAAAATAACAACGCTCTAGTAATCGTTTGTCAGATTTTTTTGTTAAATGTTAAAATTAAAAAAAAAACAGGTAAGCTTGCTCTTTCGAATTAAATCAAACTATTTTGTGAAACATGTGATATATGCAGGTGGCTTTATAAAAAGTTAGTAAAGTTCACTTTCACATCAATATGTCCATTTATAGTATGCTTAATCGTTAGTAAATTAACCGTGTTATTTCAGTACCATGTCAATCTGATAAATTTTGACTTATATAATCTTTTTGCTATTTGAATACTTTTCTTATAACAAATACTACGCGCGAGGTTTATTTGAAACTTATGTGAACCAATCTAACAAATCTGTCAATTGGAGTTACTAAAATTTTTTGTTAATTTTACTATTTAATGAAAAAATTTAAGAATCTTTATTCTACAGGAAAAGTTCGATTTTACTTTTAAATATCATACTTGCGATTTCGTTTATATATATATATATATATATATATATATATATATATGTTATGGATTCAAAGGGTTAAATTTGGGGTAAGCAATGCAATTTCAAACACCCTGTATAGAAAAAAAGAACTAATTATGTAGGCGCAAAATTAATTTCATTTATTTAATTCAAATGAACAAGTATTGACGTATTTTTATAATTAATGATTGAAAAGTAATAGGTTCATAAAAGAAAACCAGTTTTAAAAACGCATAATTAATTTAATTTATTTTAATTCAACGTGTAATAACGTCAAAAAATGCATCGGGGTATATAAAATCAATAATCTCAAGGCGAAAAGGGTTCGTTGTAACAAAGAAGGACGTTAATTGTGTCGAATACCGTGAAATATAAACTCCAAGAAGTGTTATTTTAAACGATCAATAATTATGAACACCTGCATGTTGGAAAGATCATCTTCTTCGTATTTATGAACATAATAACACGGGTTTCAAAGAATATAAGAATAAAAGCTAACAAGAGTTTCTTAAAGAGCAGAAGGGATGCACAATCAATAAGATGCTACAGATAGAGATGGGTATAAAAGCATTCGATTTCAAACGCACGTATTCAACCCACGTGGACGCGGTCAGCAATATCGATTTTCTACCACTCAACGGGGGTTAGAACGCGACATCCAATATGCATAAGACAGGGATAACAATATTACAGGCGGAGTTTCATGACGACACAGGACTGTATCATTGGTTGAAACGAGTAGTTTATAAACAGACGAACACGCGACAGGTGAATGCGGTTGTTTGGATGATACGGCAAGTTCACGAGGTAAAATTCTAAGAGCTTTAAGACTGTTATATCCAAAATTTGCAGAAATATTATTTAAATTGAGTATTTCGCGTTAAGTGGGTCCGGGAGTTTACATTTTGAACCGTATAAATACGGGATGGAAGTTATTAAGTTTCTCTTTACTACTCTTGATTTTCGCATCGCTTTAACTACGTATAACTATAAACCGACGTTATAGTAGAGTTTTGTGAGTATTAAAATTTATTTGTAACATGGTACGGTAGTACTAGCTCTTATAACTTGGTATTTGGGGGCCTTATAGTTATTAACGCGAGTAGTGGCGAGTGATTTGAATTAACTGAGGTCCAACCAATACCATGTCAAGCTAGTAAATTAATAAAGCAATAAACACAAGTGTAATATACGTGAATTTGGATGCTGGGATGGTATGGTAATTAGTAGCACGGAGCTCGGTGTAGACCGAGTTATAATCTATAAATATCTGGTGGATCAGAGCGCAGAGACGAGAAGCCTATAGGTTTTTAGGGGACAGCATTATCGACGGAAATGGAGCCTTGAAGCGTTTTCCAGGTAACTCATTTGAATTGCTGTTATTTGATAAACTGTTGGAATTATTTGTGATGTGTGAGTGAACTTTGGGGGTTATTTATGTTTTTTTTAACGTATTGGAAAAGATACGTGTACTTGACTAGGATGAGGGTATTTTAAATATTAAAAGAAAAAGGTGTATGTAAAGTTTACTAAATTTCATTACGAAATTAAATTAGATTGTTAAGGGTACATGGGTTATTAATTTTGTAGTAATTTTATGCAAGGTGAAAAGCATACATTAATAAACTGGGTTATTATGAGCTCACCATACTCCAGTGTGCAATAATAAATATAGGGAATTATTTGGGGCCCATTTACTCCTGTTGTATTAAATGTGTTTACAATTAAAATTTTAAAACAAGGACTTTACAAAAATCGCACTTATTGAGTTTTAACTAGAGTACCGAAATGTACATATCTGTGAATAATCTTGTAAATAGTGGTAAATAAAAATTGTATGATTGTTGTATTATTTTGTGATTTTATTGAATGGTGTGTGAATGGGAAGGAAGAATATTATTTAAATTTAGGTATCCATGAAAAGGCACAGCTAAGCTAGCCAGGGAAGCTGCTGAAGATATTTTGTTGCAGCAGAAAAATCCGGGTAAGAAGTTTTTTTGTGAAATTTTTTTTTTAAAGTATTTGGCAAATGACTCATTCTCGACTATCTTAAACGTCCACGATCCACAGCAATATATATATATATATATATATATATATATATATATATATATATATATATATATATCTTTTATTTATGAGTATTTAAAGTTAATGACATTACAATGCGAGAATATAATTTGTAGGTAATGAAACGTGAGGGACACACAAGCACAGTAATGTTACAGAAGCGATGTAAGTGACTTCATTCTGATATTCATTTATAGGTACAACACTTACAGTATGGTAGTTCCATGATGATTAATTCATGGATATTGTCGTTTTTTTGTTGTAAGACGCAAACTGTGTCTTTTGATTAAATTTTATTGTGACATTTTTTTCCAGGATCATCGCTGCAGGAGTCGAAGAAGATACATTTGATCGTTTCCAGAGGTATTATTTTGCATAACTTGTATTTTTTGATAGTCTCTATAGCCTATAAGTTTTTGCATCTTCTCATAGAATACTTTTGTTTTTTTTATAGCCCATATAAATGCGTTGGCGCTCAATTCGCCTTCCTTTTTTTATTCCTACGTATAGTTGAATTTATATTGCATTCACGCCCAATCTCATTACTCGCCCTTGGGGTAATTCCCAGACTAAGCCGTGAATATTGTAAAGTACATGAGTCTATAAAAAGCCATAAGATTAAGGATAAATTTTAGTCAGATAACATCAATAAAAATCGCCTTACTGACGCCCTACGTCAAAACAGTTGCCCTAGTGTGCCTGACTCACCAAAACAGAAAAAAAAAGTTACAAAACTCAATTAATATAAAATGGTATTAGTTCACATACAAATATACTTTCCCAAAAACAATTTCTTAACCTCAAATTTGGCTAGGTATTGCTAAAATAAACTCTAAAGAAAAATCTTAAAATCTAAGCCATTATCAAAACTATGTGTCACTCCAAATTTTTCCAGTTTGTATATTTATTTAAAAGTTATTTATATATCCCCAATTATTGAAAATGCCGTGCATAATAAACACAAAAACAACAAGAGATAAATCCCATATTTTTCTCCTTTCGTCGCTAATAAGTTCAACCCACTATTTATATTCACGCCTAAATTAATTCCTTATTATATAAATAACAATCAATAGGCATTTTAGTTGATAAATGCATAATTAAAATTCTTAAACGTACAAACTACCTACTCACTGGGTAATGCAAAGATATCCAAAACACCAACGTTTTCTTTAAGTTATTCCTACAGTTTTCCAACAACGGAAAGCCTCTTTGTACTACACAAACCACAATTCTAACTTAATGGAGGGATGATGCACCCAGTCCTAACGCCTTTGTTTTCAAACAGTTACGGCGACACTACATCTGCGGGCGCGTTTATTAAACCACCTTACCACTTGCAGTTGTATTTCACATTTATATGTCGATAGCCACCTATTCCCTTTTGGAATACAATCAAAGTTTTCTTGGAGCTTTTGTACGTTCAACCTCATATAGAAACTAACACATCGACCCTCAATCCGGCGGTCGCGTCCACGCTTATCTATTCGCGCGTATTTCTAAATTTTGATGTTGACGTATCACCGGTGTACAATTAATTAGGATATAATTATTGTCCTTTAATCCCCCTTCTCATTCACATGTTATCGATGTTTTCATGGCATTCTCCAATCTTGCTATTAAGTTAATGACAAATGAAACGGGAAAGTCAGTATTATCACATAATTTAGGTAAGTTTTGATTTTTATTTCTTTGTCTGAAGCCATATAAAATAAAAACATTGTAATATATTGAGTGAAAGAATTGTCATTTTTGTAACCTTACACTTATGCGTTTTCCTTGCACAGCGTCTAGTTTTTACATTGTAGTAAAGTATATCTGTGGTTTCCTTTTGTATTTGCAACTATACAACTTTAAATTAAATTTATTCAACTAACATTTCTAAAAGCTCATATTTCGGGTGTCTATTAACAAATTCCATCCATTTTTGTAACAATTCTGAAAGCTTTATTAGAAATATGACATGCTTTTACTATGAAATTTTATTGTTATAATTGGTTTGTTTACACTTATGGAGGACAAAATATTTGCCCATGTGTTTTCGTTCATTATTGAAGGAGATTTGATTATAGTTGCCTGATGTAGGTGACGTTGTTTAAAATTGACAGATTTTTGATGTTGATATTTCAATTTTGTTTGTATTTTTTAATTAAATGCAATAAACGAACACAGTAATAATTTACTGCATCATTTAATTTATTTTATACTGCAAATACTAAATTGGTGACCCCGAGATGCGGTAACTCAGAAAAAAGCAACGAAGTTATGAAGATCACTAATACGGAAAAAAAATTGCACGCGTAAGTGTAAAGATACCTCCTTTTTGGAAGCAAAATCACAGTTAGCTGCTTGTATACCCACAGATGCCACCAAATATCATACAGTCGTCGCTGCAATGGAATCCGATGTTCTCAGCAGATGAGCGCTTTAAAGCAACGGTTTGAATCCGTGTTTGCTGACCCCGAAGAGAAGCAGTTTAAAAAATGTCTGACCTGCTTAAAGTTAAGCGATGAAAACCCTTTAATTTAATTAAGGAAATGAAGAAATTAAGTAAAAATAAACTGCATAGTGATTCACTAAAGACATTATGGATTCAGCATTTGCAAACTCAGATTCAAGCTATTTCGTCTGTTAACAAAAAAGAATTATAGAGGCTAGCCCCAATGGCTGATGAAATTACAGAAGTCGCGAAACCTAACGAAATTAACTATGTGCTCAATGTTGCAACAAATAACCCAGTTAATTTAGACATCTTACAACGCTTAAAAAAAGGTAAACAATTTAACAGAATTATTCGAAAAATGTCAAACTATTGACGAGAAGCTTTTTGGACGGAATGAGTGAAATAGATACAAATCTCGCGATAGATATCGCATGTATACAAGAAAATGCTAGTTCCATAAAAAATTTGACAAACAGGCTACCAAATGTGAAAAACCTTGCGTTTTCAACAAAAGGACGGAAAACTTTTGTATTCAGTCGTTAGGAACGACAAATGATCGAGGCAGTAATAAATCAAGTAATCTTTTCATGATGGGACAAGAGCTCAGGTATTGCTTTTCTTATAGTCACAGGGGCAGATATTTCAGTACCCCTCTTGCCAGATAAAAAGGGTTCTTCATCAGATTTGCAAATGTTTGCCGCAAATGGTACCCCAATTCAAACCTTTGGCGAGCGCTTAATTCATTTAGGTCTCGACTTTATGGTCGCAAATGCTTCTGAGGCTACTATCGGCGCAGATTTCTTAGCGCATTTCTGTCTCCTTGTAGATCTTAAATGGGCTTGTCTGGTCAATAGTAATAAAACTCTTTCTTCTAATGCAATTGCTTTAACCAGATCTTCCTCAAATTCAACTACAATAATTAAAGGTTCACAGTACTCAGATTTATTAAACGAGTTCAAAGAAATAACAATACCACTAGCCAGAGGTCAAAGGACCAGAATTTTGTTTTCCTTATCTCGACAATGTTCTGATAGCGTCAAGTGATGAAAAGGAACATGTCAAACACCTGAGAATTCCTTTTGAAAGATTCAAAAGTTCGGAATCGTAACTAACGCAGCCAAATGCAGTTTAGGAAAGACAAAAGTCAAATATTTAGGTTATACAGTTTCACCTTCGGGTATCAGTCCCTTATCCGGTAAGATAGCGGCTATTTTAGATTATAAATTAGCTAATGCAATTAAAGAGTTAAGACGCTTCCTTGTACTAGTTAATTTTTACAGCAGATTGTAGTGTACGTAACAATATAGACGAATGTCCCATTAACGCGCCACCAAAACAGGTTTAGTTTAAGAATTTTGTTAGATGTAAGAGGGGTTGGTAGTTAGTCGGTATGAGGGTTTGATTAAGAGTATAGTTCTATGTTTTTGGTCACTTTAATATATTTACGTCTGTATTTACACTAAATTTCTGGGCATTATTGTATAAGGGTTTGGTTTATATGAATTATAGTGCAAGAAACGGCAGAGAGTTGAACTATTACGCTCATTGCAAAGACACAGATTTAGGTTTTGTGAGTGCCGTCGCATAACGAGGGAAATATGATTATTTAATGTAAGTTATTTATTTTGCTTACAATTGCCTGTATGGCATTGCTTATTCATAAACTATTTCTTGTATTCTGTGGGGTGATTACTCCTATATGTATGTATTTTATTGTATAACCTACGTTTGAAGAAGTAAAGTAGGTTATTTGCGAGAGGCTTGTATCAGTTAACAACCTAGAGCCCTAGAGGAACAAAAAATATACAACATTTGGCGCACAACGGCGAGCACGATTGTCAAGCTTGTCACAATAACGAACTATTAAGAGGTCAAGGTGTACAACATTGAAATCTAACTTATTTACAAAGGTGTAGGAAATCATCATGTAGTGCAAGTATGCCTTCAAGAAAATCTAAACGGTCAAAGTTAGACGGCGTGTGACTACTATGCCCAAGGTCCCGGGTTCATTCCGGACACGGTTCGCTTGAAAAATGTTAGGCGAGCATTTTTCACAAAAATACGCTCAAGTTCGGATGAGAGGTAAAATGGTGGTCCCGTGTGTGAGTGTTGTCACGCACGTTAAAGATCCCTACCTTGCTTGAAACAGCAAGAGTTCGGCAAAATTCAAAATTTCCAGGTAAAATAACTCGCTTTCTAGCCAATGTGGTACCTTCAGTTGAGCATTGGAAAATCAAATGTAGGGTCAAAGTTAGGCATGGGCGGATAATGGAACGCTAAACAGTAACGAAGAGTTAACCGCGTCAGAAACCGCAATGAAAAGTGATAAAACGGATATAAATAAGTGGTTAGAGTCACTATCGTTAGGTATGTTGAATATGCAAGAAAGTATATCTAAATTAGCTATAAATTAAATGTGAACGAAAACCACAATTACACAAAACATTTTGTCATCCCAGAACGTTAATGATAGCGAAATCAGTAATGTTGAGAATTCGGAGAATAAACAATATTTCTCTGTATTTAAAGAGCGGGCGGGGGGGGGGGATATATATATAGCCTTATGTTTAAATTTTAACGGAGAAATGCATCCGGTACTGTTTCTTAGAAAAATAAATTATTCAAGGACGCTAAAGCACACCAGCATGCAAAATTTGGGTTGGTTATGAATTGTATGTAGGGAACGGCGTTAGAGTGGGTTTTAGCCAAAGAAAATTCCTTAATAGATTATGAACGTTTTGTTGAAGTATTTAAAGCTCGATATTGGGGGTGGAACATCAACGCAAGTTATTTATGGAAATCAAGTTTGGTCAGTAAAGATCAGATAAAAAAGCTAGCAACCTGCTAAAATTAGTAAATAAAACTTCTTATTTGAATGAGGCAATCACAGAGGATAATTTGGTGGGGATTTCTAAGCATTTTGAAACGGATATTTAAAGAGGTGTGGTATTAAATGGAATAAAGATAATTGATGATTTCCAAACTTATTTATCCAAGACAGACAATACTGTTGAGGTCGGAGGTAGATCAGGATCACGACAAGTCGAGAATTCGAATAATTGGCAGGGAAATAATGAAAGGCAATATCGAGCGTCAGGTTTGCTACGTGCCTAGACGTAGCCGGAAGAAAAGTAGATTCCAGGCTAACCACCAGACGCGGAGAGTGGAGGGATTCGCCTACATACCAAAAATAAACGAAAAAAAAACACATCGCCCACGATTATGTATTAAGACATAAAAATAAATAAAGGATTATGTACAAACAAGCATAATGAAAATAAATTAAATGTTATTATTTCACAGCAAACAATTATTCTTAATCTTCTTTGGGGATTAAACCACTCATAGTTTTTAAAATTATCTTTATTAACGTTTCGATCCATGAAATAATTTTGAAAACGATCCTAGGTCATGGATCGAAACGTTAATAAAGATAATTTTAAAAACTATGAGTGGTTTAATCCCCAAAGAAGATTAAGAAGAATACTAAACAAACCACAACAAACATACAGGGAGTATTTGCAAACAATTAGATTGTACGGACAATTTAGTGCCTTAGATACGAAGTGCGCATCTCGCATTTACACAAAATAAAATTAATCAGTAGTAAATCAATATGTGAGAGCTTTTGTCAAGCGTTTTTAAAATTTCACTAATACTTTTTGTAAAACAACTAATTAGTAAAAAAGAATTAACGTATGAGAGCTTTTGTCGAACATCTTTTAAATCGTACATAGTACCGTTTGTAAAATTAACCACTCAGTATAAAAGAATAAGCATATGTCTGTCCCACATTTTTAACAAAAGTACCTCACACCTGTAGAGCGATAATGTCGATTAGCAGCAACGAACAATAGTTCTACAATGTCGCGCAACTACACCAAACGTTGATACAGAATATACCATTGACACACACAAAAGAAAACGAGTTGCATATCTGTGGGTGTCCGGATACTTAGCTTGCAATCCGTCGAGGGTTGAGATAGCACAGCAACGCCATGGTCGTCAGGATACATTTACCCTGCTACCCTAACTGTAGCAGCGGTCTACGGACAAAAGCAGTTGGTCTACATCAAGAAAGAACACATTTGGCCTCCAGCTAAAAAAAGCTAAAAAGATAATCTGATTAAAATGGGCACGCGCGGGAAATCTCACCAATACACGCAAGACACCTTCTAGTTGTCAACAGAAAAAAACAAACGTGCATTGCTTTTGAAATACGGTGACGAATACTGTAGAAAATATTTCGACGTACAACCTGAAGAATCAAATTCAATAATGGTTCAACTAACACGAATTCGAATTGCAAACCCTCGCTTATCAAAGCGCGATTGAAACTGGAAAACCCGGATTTTATTGGATAGTGCGCGACCTTATTTCAACCAGTCTTTACATCGGAACAATAAAGAAAACCATTATATGCGGTTGTAATGTATACTAAGATAACAGGTACCTAAAGCAGGTGTAAGCGTCATTAGATGGCGTAACAGTGAACCTGCTTGCATGTAGCGCCGCCAGCCAGTTAGTTCCCGCGCGGCTTTTGAGTATAACATCGTCTGCGTTGAGATTCACCTAATTGTATTATAATATAAATAAATTGCTGCAAAACCTATCCAAGTGTTATTCCTTAGGCAGGGGAGCTTACATTTCATAAGTGGGATGCGAAAGTACCCGCGAACGTGCTAAAAATTCGAGAAAATTTTTCCACAAGACAGACTTCAAAAATTGTGACATTTGTGTGATAAAAATGGCGGAGGTTAACGAACATCAGCGCGAGGATGCTGATGATTTTAAGACGCTAATGCAACAACAAATGGGCGCAATGTTACAAATGATGCATACCTTAGAGCAAAATCGTGTACAAACAGAGAAGTTGTTTTGCACAGCGTTACAGCAAAATCAACAAACAACAGAACCATCAACAGCGAGTGGTAAATTACATTATCAGATCATGCCTGATTTAGATAAGTCAATTTCAAATTTTTCTGGCGATAGTGGAAGTATGGCAATGGAGTGGCTAGACCGCGTAAACAGTTGCGCTTTATTGCATCGCTGGCCAGAACAGGTAAAATTAGAAACGGCGCGTATTCATTTAATCAGTGCAGCAAAGAACTGGTACGACGTGCGTAAAAATCGTATCAAATCTTCGGATGATTTTGAAACAGAATTCAAGGCAACCTTTGACCTAAAACCAAGCTTAACGTCATTATGGATTAGAATGAAGAAGCGAGTGCAATACGAACGTGAACAAGTAGAATACTATTTTCACGAAAAATTTAAATTATGTAGTGCGTTAGAGTTACCATTTGAGGAAATTAAAGAACAGATTGTGATAGGCTTAAATAATAAACAAATAGTGTCAAGTTTATTAATCAAAGAACATTTTAATGAAAATAACCTCTTACATGATATTGTACAATTATATCGAATTGCAGGAACACGCGAGCGCGACAATCGAATGCATTCAGTTCCCAGAGTCGAAAATGTGTTAACATTTCAAAAAAATAAGCCAATAAAATTTATTAAAGAGGAAGGGAGCCAAGTAAAGTGCTACAACTGCGCAGAAAAAGGACACATTTCCAAGGAGTGCCCAAAAACAAGTTTGTTAAATGCTTGTTTTAAATGTAAGGAAAGCGGTCACTTTTCGAAGAACTGTACAAAACGTGTCTTAAATACTAACGATTTGGAAAAGGCGAAGTCTATCAGTTTAGTAAATACAGAGAAGGAAGAAACCGTAAATTCGGCGAACAAGTTTTTAAGAGTTGTGATCGTAAATGGACATCAATTAGATAGTATGATCGATATGGGAAGCGCTATATGTACAATAAGGGGAAAATGTAATTAAATATTTTCCTACGGTTCACAAAACGAAAGAGGATTTATACGCGTTTGGAACACAGCAACCAGTGTTAAAAGTTACAACGTACGTTAAAGCCGATTTAGAAATTGATAATGTAAAAGTGGAAAATATTAAATTTTATGTAGTACCGGAACAAGCTCAAATGACGGATGTTTTAGTAGGAAGGTCATACACAGAACATCCAAGTGTTGCTTATATACGTTCAAGCGATAAGTTGATATTTGGCTACAATCACGAAGAGCCGTTTAAAAACATGCAGATTGAAGAAATTTCCCGTCGAACCAAAATAAAAAGTGCCGAAAATAGTGTTATTTTAGCGAAACAAATTAATTATGTTAAAGCGCACTATAATGATGAAGTGATATGTGTACCTGTAGTGAACAATAGCGATGAAAATGTTCACATTCGAGAGGGAGAAATCATCGGCACCGGATATACGCATTCAAAAGAAATTGTTGACGCTGAATATGACGATAAAATTCAGATTGTTGAAGAAATGTTAAATGTGGACCCAAATACGGATCAGCTGGTTAAAGATGAATTATTAAAATTATGCACTCAATATCGCGATTGTTTTGCGTTTAATCTGAAAGAATTAGGGTGTACAGACGTAGTAACGATGGACATTAACGATACAAATGTGCCTGTTCGAAAGAAACCGTACCGTGCCAATTTGCAAGACCGACAAATTATCAAAAATATAGTGCAAGATTGGAAAAATGCAGGAATTGTTACCGAAACAATGTCCCCTTATGCGAGCCCTGTGGTGTTAATCAGAAAGAAGACAGGTGAACCGAGGTTAGTAATTGATTATCGAGCATTAAACGCACAAACGATAAAAACAAATTTCCCAATTCCGTCGGTGGACGATCACCTAGAGAATTTAAGTGGTAGTAAGTTGTACTCGAAATTAGACCTGGCGCATGGATACTACAAGTTCCCTCAGTGAAGCTGCAAAAGCGAAAACGGCGTTTATAACCCCGGATACAACCGGACAATTCGAGCGATTAATATTTGGGTTAACCAATGGCCCATACGAGTTTAGTCGTTTGATGTCGATTGTGCTGGGACCATTGAAAAATAAAATAGCCATGTCCTACTTGGATGATCTAATAGTTCCTGCGAAAGACTGGACAGAAATGTTGCAGAAATTGGCGAAGATTTTTGAAGCATTTCGGCAAGCGAAACTAACATTTAAGTTGCGAAAATGTGAATTTGGTTTGCGACGATTAGAATTTCTCGGATTTATGATATCTGGCGATGGAATCTCACCCAGCGACGAGAAAACGAATGCAGTCAAACATTTTAGACGACCTCAAAATGTACGCGATGTGCGACGTTTTTTGGGACTCACATCATACTTTAGAAGATTTATACATCAATATGCAACAAGAGCACGTAATTTAAGTAATTTAACGCGAAAAAATAGTGTGTTTACATGGTCCAAGGAACAAGAAAGTGCATTTCAGGATCTACGGGATGCGCTAATGTCAGACCCAGTGTTGAAATTATATAAACCGTGTGCGAAAGAAACTGCTTTATTTACAGATGCAAGCGCCGAAGGAATTTCGGGCATTTTAATGCAGTTACAAGAGGATGGAATATTGCATCCGATTTATTACATGTATTGTGTCGAAAAACTGCGTATATTTTTAATTGGTATCGAGTTTACAGTGTTTACAGACTCCCAAGCACTAGTATTTTTAAATACGCAGAAAACGCAGAGCCCTCAAATTGCCCGTTGGTATGGTTTATTGGCGGATTATAATATGACCATTAAATACAGACCCGGTATAAAGATGAGCCATGCGGATGCATTATCACGAGCTCCGATGGATTCGTCTGAAGCGGATATGTCAATAAATGATATTACAGAAAGAATTAATGTACTACAATTGATGAGCGAAGAGGATTATGTATTAACAATCCAACGTAGCGACGAGAAGTTGTGTAAATTAATTCAAGTGTTAAATAAAGACCTCAACGAACGCTCACGTGATGAAAAGGAGAGCGTAAATAATTATGTTTTACAAAACGGAAAGTTATTTCGTGAAATTGTGCAAAACGGTAAAACAAGATTATTGTATGTTATACCGAACAGTATGCGAAAAGCGATAGTAGTTAAACATCACGATTTGATGGGTCATTTTGCAGTCGATCGTACAGTGACGAAAATTCAAGAACTGTATTGGTTCGCGCGTCTGAAAAGTTATGTGCGAAGGCATATTAGTGCTTGCCCCGAATGTATTCTACTGAAAATACCAACAGGTAAGCAACCAGGGTTTCTTAATCCGTTACCAGTGCCAAATAGACCGTTTGCAAGAATACACATCGATCACTTAGGTCCCTTTATTAGAAGTGTACAAGGGCACGCGTATATCCTTGTTGTTATTGATTCATTAACGAAATATGTCAAATTGTATCCAACAGCAAGTACAGATGGAAAAACGGTGGTATCATGTTTAGAAAAATTTATGGTGCAATATGGTATTCCAGACCGAATAGTATCGGACCGTGCAACTTGTTTTACGTCCGATCTGTTTAAAAAGTTTATAGAAAAACACGGTATTAGACATACATTAAATTCCACTCAATGGGCGCGTGCAAATGGACAGGGCGAGCGAGTTAATAGAACTTTACTTCCAGTAATAATAACTAGTATGCGAGATGAAACGTGTTGGGATGAAGATATCTTAAATATTGAGAAAAATTTAAATATTGCCGTAAATAAATCAACCGGAAAACCTCCGTTTGAAGTGTTGTATGGTTTTATGCCGCGTTTTTCGGATGATAAATTATCGAAAGTAGTCCAGGTGGATAATGATCCCGAGTGGACGCCGCCACTGACAATTCAAAATGAGATTCGTGAAATACTACGTGAAAACCAACAAGTTAGTAAACAACGACATGATTTACGAAGATGGGCAGGAATTTCGTACAACGTTGGTGATATTGTGTTTATGCGTAAAATTCCGATTTCGACAGGTGAAAGTACAAAAACTCAAAAACGTTACCGCGGACCATATATTATTACCGAAGTACTACCGGCGAATACATATCGTATTGCGAGTATCGAAGGAATTGAAGGACGGCGGTATACTACTACAGCACATGTAAGTCAATTGAAAATTTACAAAAATCCTGAAGATGATGTAACTGATGAAGAAGACGAAAATTTACCGGAAACAGAAACCAGTGATTATGAAGAGCCAGAAGAAATTAATACTACGGATGCGAAAAAGGCACAGATAGTTGATAGTGAAAATATTGCAAGTGCGGAAGGGAATAATGCAAGTGGTGCTAAGAGTAAACGTACCATAAAGAAACCAGCGTATTTACAAGAGTATGATTTGTCTTAATATTTTGTATGTTCAAAAATTTATTCTAATGTTTACTATGTTTTTCTATTGTTATACTGAAATATTGTTGTCATCGTGGGCGATGCCTCAGTAGAATGGCCGAGTGTAAGCGTCATTAGATGGCGTAACAGTGAACCTGCTTGCATGCAGCGCCGCCAGTCAGTTAGTTCCCGCGCGGCTTTTGAGTATAACATCGTCTGCGTTGAGATTCACCTAATTGTATTATAATATAAATAAATTGCTGCAAAACCTATCCAAGTGTTATTCCTTAGGCGGGGGAGCTTAGACAGGATATAGACTATTTAATTGTCGCTTCGAAATAAATAAGTTCAAAATGAAAATTTGTAGCAAGCGTATTTATTATTAATTATGTTAAAAGATTTAACAGATTACCGGATACCTAAAACAAGGTATAGACTATTTAATTTATCGAATTAAATTTCGTTTTAAAAGCAAAAGAAATTTGAGTTGAGGAATTTATTCGAGAGCGTGTTTATTATTAATTAAGTTGAAGGATTTAACAATAGAAACGGAATTGATTCGGGCGGGTATTGAATTAACAAGGGAGAAAAATAGGGTAACTAATTTATGCTGAAAATAAACGTAACAGGTTATTCAAATACGGATCAGAGGCGTACAAATACCGAAAACAGAGGGTAAATCGTGTGGCGAGATAATCAGAAAATAATCAGGGACCTACAGTTAATCATGAAGAAGAAAGCTGGAAGATCAGAACCTTAAATAAAATATATTCAGAATCGAATGATCGTCTTAGCGACGAAGAAGATGAAGGCGAAATAAAGAAATTTTTAGCGCCGGTTGTAAACGCTAAAGTAGAGGGTAAACAATATGAAGCGTTAATTGATTTGCGACAATTATTATCATTTATTTACTTTTCCTATGAAAATTAATAGTCAATATCAAGTCATTATCCCTAAGACAAAGTTCCTTTCCCTAAATGAACTTAGGTATGGATTCACAAATGAGGAATTCAAAGAAGTGGTACTCCGCCAATACTTATGTCAATCGATAACGACAACGGCTATTCAAACAGATAGTCCTTGTGAAGTGCATTTACTACGACTTTCTAATAATTATGAGAATTGTGTGTCAAAACCAGTACAAATTACGGACATCAAAACTAAGAAAGTTACGGACATGAATTGCTGTATTTCCTCAAGAAGTGATAGTAACCGTCAATTGCAATAAAGTCGAAAACAGTTTAGCACTAATTGGAAGCAAAGTGATCACCATAAAGAAAGACTGTTATTTGAAATTAAAAAATGAAATTACTCGAATATACCAAAACCCAGCAATGGCGAAGAAATTTGCAAATTTACCCAAACTACAATTCAAAATTCAAATCGAAGACATCAGAACTATCCAGAAACCAATACAACTAGAACACCTAGATCTCGACTATCTCAACCACGCAGTAAAATTAATGGACAATTATAAAGAACATTTAAACGAGTTAAAAGTGCCAAAGCTACACCATGACAATATCAGTGCTTGGACAATTTTATTGATTATTGTATTTTTATTAGCTGTATACTTATTGTACAAAATGAATATTAGATATAAGAACAAAGAAACCACAAACGAAACTTTAGGAACAATGAGTCTTAAAAATTAAGTATCGACCCTTAATTGTTATTTGGGTCGGGAGAAGTTACATATCCCCGATATTAAAATACATATAAGAATAAGTGTAATCATTGTCTTAGTAGTAGAATGTTACATTGTATCAAATGAAGGTTACATTAAAGGTTAATCAGAGTTTAGATCAGAAATAAGAAAGGAAACGACTGCTTTGTATTACAGACGCAACCTGATACTGCAGGTGCAGAAACAATAAACTGCAATAAAGCAGTCTTAATTAAAATTACTTAGAATAAGACATTGTACGAGTATCAAGATGTTACGTAATTCGTGGCAGTCCCTGTTCGGGCGCCAAAGTTATGCTACGTTGGCTCGTAGCCGTGCGTAACACAAAGATAGTCAAGGAATGACCGGGCTCAATCGGAGATTAGGGGGGGCTGTAGAAAGCAGACTAACATATAATGTATACGGCGGTAAGGAGTTAGTGACAGTACCTACAAGAAAAAAAGTTAAACAAACCTGAAAAAAAAAGAATAAGCATAGCAGCAGTGATAAGTCTAAATTATTCAGTACTTTGTAGAATGTAAATAAAACTGTTTAGATAAACTATATAATATAATCGCGATAAAAGCATTACAAAAATTTTTATCACAAAGTGAGGTAATATTGGGGAGTAGCAGAAACGTTTCCTCACACACCAATTAAACATAAATCAGACAAAATGTTAACAAAAGATAAATAAATAAAACACAATTGGTATGAGTAATTCAGTAGTATTGATTGTTCTTTCTTTCTTTTTTTTATGTTTTAAAATAGCATGCAAGTCTATTGTAAAAGGTATCAGAACGACAAAGATATGGCAAAGCAACGGATAGATATTTAAAGTAATAATAAGTAGGAAATAGTTCAACTTACAAAAGGTCCTTCAGTAACGCTTCCTTACAATTAAAGTGTGGGATTCACGATGTCCTGCACTAACGAAGCACTTCACCCTTGACTGTGCGGGTGTTGATGGAACTTATCACACGTTACGCTAATCACACCTACGTATTTCACTGGTGTTAGCAGCAGACATTATCACGCGACGGAACTATGTAGCATTGATAAATTTCGTGTTAATTCTATTTTCTAAGACAATAAGTTCGAAATATTCTGTAGCACTAGTTTAATTTCAACTGGGACCAAATGTATATTATTTTCGTAAACATCCCAAAAAGCAGTGAGAAACTTCAACCAATACCTTGGTAAACCGGTAATCTGTTATATTTCGTAAATATCGAGATTTGCGCAAGCAATGATCTATTTTAGATTCTTTGTTGTTAGAAAATTCAGAAACTACAGTATCACTGTATTTAAATAATCCAAAGTATGCGCTACTCTGAGAAGAAAAGGACCGCGAAACTAGATCGCACACACAGTTTTTAAATATCAAAAGACAAAACAACTAAAAAGAACCATAATGGGTAACGCACGTGTATCACTAAAACCGTCCATCAAATGTTCCGTAAAGCACACGTGCCTCGAGTTTAACAAGCTCTACCACTTTTATTTTCAACAGAAAATCAACTAAAAACACGACGTGCTTGTTCATGAACAATACGAGAATTGATACCGCAGTAATTCTCACTATTCTCAAAGCAGAAAGAAGCAGTACTCTCAACGCACTCAATGTACCGGAACACAGAACAAAACTACTACTTTTAGTTCAAACCAAAAAGCACAAAAACCATTAGCAAAGCAACGCGTATCACTAAAACAATCCAACACGTTACATACAAAGCATACCTCCTTCAAATGTAATCAGAACTACACTCCTACAGTTAATATACAACTTTTATTTCACAAGCAGAACAACTAAAATCGCGCCGCGCTTGTACATGAACAACACAAAAATTAATCCTGCATTAATTCTCACCATTGTCAAAAGCAGAAAAAAAGCAGTATTTTCAACGTACTTAATATATAGGAACCAAGAACAAACTACAACTGCCAATCTGTTTATATAAACTCGTTGTTACCATAAACTCTTATCGACTTCGTTAATAACATAAGAAACATCCAATACGTGAATGCAGCCATCATATCTAATAACTAATTACAGTCGTTTATCATTTTCGATAAGTTGGAAAGTAATTTATGAATAATCCAATTTAAAATTAGTTCCTTGCAATTTATTTATTAAGGAAAATCAATCTTCAATTAAACTATCTTTTAAAGTAATACCCACGAGTTAATTTGCATACAAATCTGAAAACTATTCGAAAGTATTTACTTTATACAAACGGTGATTCAAAGGAAACGATGCAATCCACTCATTACAATACGACGCACTCGCCTAAGGAGTCAATAAATATATAATATGGAAATAGTAGTTACAGAAATGTATTTATTAATTGAGAAAAGCGTAAAATGTTAGAACTATAAAAATGCCCGTTACAAATTAACTGGAGACTTTCCCACAAGATGAAGTGAGGTCAGAGGCTTCATAGATACTGTAAGAAGCCCCTGATAGTCAGTCAGCCTTCGAACTTCATAACTTTAACATTGTTGGTTGTTCAAGCTACTTATTATAATTATCGATTATTAATTTAATAAAAAATTAATTTATAGTATTGGTCAATTTCAATTACTTAATGTTTAAGGAACATAAACGTTCAAGTGTTGTAAAGAAAATAAGTCATTTTTTTATAATTAAAACAAATTGATATGTGTTTTGGGAAATAAATATTTTTTAAAAGGAACTCCCAAAGGCCAAAACCTATCTCGCGTACCTCCAATGCCCATATACAGCTCGGTTCCCTTTCTATTGTTTTTTAAATATATGCCCTAGTTCACCGATGTTTACTGCTATTTGAATGAGGTTAATTCGCTTGCGGCTACCAAGATCACTCGACACAGACAATTGCCGAATTAATAGTTTTCAGTAAATTCCTTCACGCAATTAACATTAGTTGAGAATATTGCAAAACCAACATCTGTAGTTGCTTATAATAATCATCATTTTTTTCTCGTCATAAGATATACGTGGAAGATGCCAGGAGATATAGGAAGATATCAAATAGATTACATTCTTCTTAAACAACGGTTTAGGAATCAAGTAAAAGACTGTAGAAGCTACCCAGGAGCAGATATAGATACTGACCACAACATCGTAATTATGAAGGCCGCACTTAAATTTAAAAATCTGAAAAAAAGGAACGGGAAAAGGCACTTGGACTTAGAGAAACTAAAAGATAAAGATATTCAAGGAAGATTCGAAAAAAAGTCAAATGAATTGCTGAATGATATCGGGAAAATATCTGAAACTAAGGAAGTAGAAACAGAATGGAATAACATTAAATCCAGCCTAGACATGGCGGCCAGAGATATTTTGGGGTATACACAAAAACAAAATAAGAAACCATGGATAACAAAGGATATCGTGAATTTAATAGAAGAAAGACGAAAATACAAAAATAAATCAGACGAAACAGGAAAACAGAGATACAAAGCCATAAAATGGGAAATTATTCGAAAATGCAGGAAAGCTAAAGAACAATGGATTGATGAAAAGTGCAAAGAAGTACAAACTAAGATGGAAATAGGAAAGACAGGCGAAGCATACAAATTAATTAGAATGAATTTTAGGGATATAAAACCGTATAGCAAAAATATAAGGGACGCACAAGGAAACGTCATTATAGAAAACGTAGAGAAAGTGAGTAGATGGCAAGAATATACAGGGAATTTATATGCAGGAGAGGAACTAACTGCATTAGAACAGGAATCAGACATTGAAAATGATGACTTGGGATATCCTATACTTCGAGACGAGTTTGAATTAGCATTAAAGAGTCTGAAAAACGGTAAGGGGCCGGGTACAGATAAGGTGCAAGCAGAAACTCTAAAAGCCGCTGGACAAGCAGTAACAGAACCTCCCATCCGACTTGTAAGCTATATGTATGAGACAGGTGAGATACCCAAAGATTTCAAACGTAGCATCATAGTAACTATACCAAAAAAGAAAGGCGCGGATAAATGTGAAAATTTTCGAACAATAAGTTTAACAGCACACGTGTCAAAAATATTAACTAGAATTGTGCAAAGACGAATGGAAAAACGAGCTAAAGAAATACTAGGAGAAGACCAATTTGGGTTTAGGCGAAACAGGGGAACATGGGAGGCTATTTTAGCTCTGAGAGTGATAATGGAGAAAACAATAGAAAAAGGGGAAAGCATGTATATAGGATTTGTAGATCTGGAAAAAGCATTCGACAATGTAAATTGGAAAAAAATGTTTGAAATAATCAAAAAGATTGGAATGAGTTATAGGGATAGACGAATAATACATAGCTTATACAAAGAGCAAACAGCAGTAATAGAATTAGAGCAGGAACATAGAGAAGTAAACATTAGGAAAGGGGTAAGACAGGGATGTGTCCTATCCCCATTAATTTTTAACTTGTACATTGAAGAGGCAATGAATACTGTCAAATGCAGGAAGACATTTGGAATTACTATGCAGGGACAAAAAATTGATATGCTTAGATTTGCTGACGATATAGCGGTATTAGCGTCTAGCAAGGAAGAGTTAGAAGCTGCTCTTAATGAAATGGAAACGGTTCTAACAGAGAGATACGGTATGAAAATTAACAAAACTAAAACTAAAGTTCTAGTTTGCAAAGGTGGGGAAAATAAATCAAAAACAAGAATACAAGTATTTAACACGAACTTACAAGAGGTTAAGGCTTTCTGCTACCTAGGAAGCCAAATAACGCAAGATTGTAAAAGCACAAAAGATATAAAACAAAGATTAGCACAAGGTCGTGCTACATTTAACAAGAAAAAGCAACTACTGTGCTCAAAGACCACAAACATAGAAACAAGGAAAAGATTGCTTAAAACATATGTGTGGAGCACAGCACTGTACGGCTGTGAAGCCTGGACAGTAGGAGAAGCGGACAAGAAAAAGGTAGAAGCCTTTGAAATGTGGTGTTACAGGCGTATGATGAAGATATCATGGACAGACAAAGTTAAGAACGAAGAGGTACTAAAAATGGTAGGGGAAGAAAGAAATATGTGGAAAACGGTAAAAAATAGGAGAGATAGGATGATAGGCCACATACTACAGCATGAGGGAATAGTGCGGAATATATCAGAAGCAGAGATAGGAAAAAAGAGAAGAAGATGCAGACCTAGATTAGACTACTGCACACAGATAGTAAAAGATGTAGGCTGTAGAGGTTTCAGGGAGATGTGTAGGCTAGCCCAGAATAGAAATCAATGGAGGTACGCATCTAACCAATCCCAAGATGGATAAACTAATGACGAAAAGATAACTGTGCTTAAACATGATGATTATTATAAGTAACTACAAGAATTGGTTGGGCAATATTCTCGAATAATGTTAAGTGTGTGAAAGGATTTACTGGAAAACCACTATTTCGGCAAATGTGTTGGGGGATCTTGGTAGCCACAGGTTGCTTAACCTCCTTCACTGAATCTCGGTAAAATAGGGTATAAAATTAGAAAACAATAGAAAGGGAACGAGCTGAATACACATACTCCCTGAAAAGAAGAAAAGAAGAAGAAGAAGAAAACCACCAAAAACGCAAAATCGGGGAAGCTGCTTATATAACCCTACATGGAAGTAACTGAGTTGCAGACGAATCCGTGACTTTCGGTAGACAATGGATTCCATTACTAGAAGAAATAACAAGAGAAATAACAGATGAAGGTCAAATGCCAAGAATATCTGGGTGGCATTGCAAGTTTTTCCTGGGTTTTCCTTGCAATATTAACATGAAATGCAGCCTGCATGCATGATTTCTATTTATAGATAAAATAACTAATTACATAAAAATAAGCATATTAACAATCCTTGTGAAGCAGCATTGGTGTCTGACAAGTGTAAATCCACAATAGGGTTGCCTCAAGACCATATACAATCTCCGTTGAACGGTGTTGGTGTCTGACAGGTGTAGACCCGCCATGGGGTCGCCTCAGATCCGTACACAATCTTCATGGAGCAGCATTGGTGTCTGACAGGTGTGAACCCGCCATGGAGTCGCCTCGGAGCCATGTTGAAATCTACCAAAGAGGTGACTTAAATCATAATGAATTTTCCCTCTCAAAATAAATATAAAAAACGACTACTTGGGCCTTTGAATAATGCAATCGCACGCACACTTCTTTAATGGCCATACTCTCGATTGTATAAATAGAAACATGTTAAAAAGATGTTTTCCAATTCCAAGTTATTGAATTTATATGGAATTCACCGATGAAGGTTGATCAGCTGATTTCACGTAGGCCGATCCCAGGTCGCAACACAAATTGAAGGCAATCATTCTGTTGGACTTTAAAAATTTTTGCTTAGTGTACTCAAACCAAATGTTTCGAACATCAATGGAGCAAAGTCGCCTTCAATTTATGTCATAAATGTCAAACTTGAAGTTTTTATTATTATTTTGACAACGATCCTAGGTCATGGATCGAAGCGTGAATGGGGTTGATTTTGAAAACTGTGAGTGGTTTGATTCCCAAAGAGGATTAACCTGAATACACATGCTGTGTGAGAATTTCAGGGAACTATGTAGGCTAGCTCAGAATATAAATAAGTGCAGGTACGTATCCAACCAGTTTTGAGACGGAAAACCTAATGACGAAAAAATAAACGCAGATAAATCTGATGATTAGTATAAACAACTAGATGTTGGTTGCGAAATACCTGTAACTAATGTTGACTGTGCGAAAAGATAAATTGGAAAATATATTAAATCGCCAAATGGTTAAGTGTTGGGGGAACTTGGCAGCCACAGGCTGCTTACCTCCCTTCACAACCATTGAAGGTCGGAGAAATAGGGCATATAACTGTAAAACAATAGAAAGTGATCGAACTGCATCTAACAAGAAAGAACATCGCCTATGAGGAAAGACAACAAACATAGAATAAGAAGAAAATTGTTGAAAGCATATGTGTGGAGCACAGCACAGTATGCCTATGAAATACGGGAAGTCTGAAACGCAAAAAGAAAAACGGTAGCCGCCTTTTGAAATGATGTGCTTCAGATGTATGAGGACGATAGCATGGACAGACAAAGATAATAACAAATAAGTTACAGAAATAGTAGGGGAACAAGGATATCTGGTGAAAAAGAGAAACAGTAGGGCGGAATACGTTCTAAGGCATTTTTGGGGAATAGTATGTGATATATTACAAGCAGAGATAGGAAAAAAGAGGTAGATGTAGACCTAGACCAGACAGTTATAGATGCAAACTGTGCATATTTCAGGGAAATCTGTAGGTTAGTTCAGAATAGGGAACAATGATGGTACGCGTCTAACCAGTTCTAGGACTGAAGACCTAATGATGATGAAGATTTTCCGTCTTGGAACCGGTTGGACGCGTACCTTCATTGATTTCTATTCTGAGCTAGCCTACACATTTCCCTAAAATTCCCACAGCCTACATCTTTGACTATCTGTATGCATTGGTCGAACCTTTACAAAATGCGAATGAAAAATCTATTGACTATTCAATTAAATTTGTTTTCATGCACCTGTTTACGCATTATGAATACCATTAAACGTGAACACGTTATTAAATTATCTAACTAAGAATGAAGTTTTTTGAAAAACGCGTTCTTTCCCGCAGAATATAGTGAAATACCATTATTCTTATTTTACGACATTATTTCTTCATCGTTAAGTTTATGTAATAAAAATTAAAACCTTTTCAATTTCAGTTTTTGCGTATTTATAATTCATACACCAAGAGTTTTGCAAATACGTCTTTTCTATACAAACAGACATTTATGTAATTTAAACTTTTCTTAAATTTGTTGGGGTTTACGGCGATAGATATTTACGAGATAATGCTAAATGATCCTTCAATGACTTTAATCACGTCAATCATTATAAAAGTTGTAGAGAAAGTGGATATATGACAAAAATATATAGAGAATCTATATGCAGGACAGAAACTAGAAGCATTAGAACAGGAATCAGAGATTAAAAAGAATGGATTATTCTATGCTTAAAGATGGATTTGAACTAGCATTAAAAAGTTTGAAAAATACTAAGGCACCGGGTACGAATAAGGTGCATGTAGAAACTGAAGCCGCCGGACAAGCAGTTGTCCCAACTTCTAAGCTAGGTATGAGACAGGCGAAATACCCAAAGATTTCAAACTCAACACCAATAAAAAAAGAGGTGCGGATAGACATAAAAATTTTCGAACAATAAGTTCGACAACACGCGTGTCAAAAATATTATCTAGAATTGTATAAAAACGGATGTAAAAACGGGCTGAAGAAATATTAAGAGAAGATCAATTTGGTTTTATGGTTTATGCGAAACAGGGGAACACGGGAGGCGATTTTAGCTTATAGGGTGACAATGGAGTAAACAATAAAAAAAGGAGAAGTCGTGTATATAGGGTTTGCAGTTTTGAAAAGAGCATTCAACAATGTAAATGTGAAAAAGTGTTCGAAATACTCAAAAAGATTAGAATGAGTTATATGGATAGACGGATAGTGCATAGCTTATACAAAGAGTAAGCAGCTTTAATATAATTAGAGCAAGAACATAGAGAAATAAATATTACAAAAAGAAGTGATACGGGCATGTGCTTTACTTCCGCTAATTTTTTCTAGTATATCGAAGAGGCAATGAATACTGTCAAATGTAGAAAGACATGCGAAATTATTATGCAGGGACAAACGACTGATATGTTTAGATTTGCAGATGATATAAAATGGATTTATTATCTAGCAAGGAAGCAGTTCTTAATGAAACGGAAACAGTATCAACAGATAGAAGTAAACAAAAATAAAACAAAAGTACTAGTATGTAACGGAGAGGAAAATAAGACAAAAACCAGAATACAAATAGGAAAGGAGAACTTGCAAAAGGTTAAGAATTTTTGTTACCAAGAAAGCCAAATAATGTAAGATGGGAAAAATGCAAAAGATATAAAACAAAAACTAGCACAAGGACATGTTGCGTTTAACAAGGAAAAGGAAGTACTATGTTCGAAGACAACAAACGTAGAAACAAAGAAAATATTGCTGAAAGCATTTGTATAGAGCACAGCACTGTATGGCTGTGAAACGTGGGCAGTGGGAGAAGCGGCCAAGAAGAATCCTTTGAAATATGGCGCTACAGACATGATGAAGACATCATGGACAAACAAAGTTGAGAACAAAAAGGTACTGGAAATTATGGGGGAAGATAAAAATATGTGGAAAGCGGTAAAAAATAGGACACATACTAAGGTATGAGGGAATATATTAAAAGCAGAGAAAGAAAAAAAGGAGTTAGAGATAGACAGATGGTAGCCTATTGCACACAGATACTGAAAGATGTAGGCTGTGAGTATTTCAGGGAAATGTGTAGATTAACTTGGAGTAGGAAACAATGGATGTACGCGTCCAACTAGTTCCAGGACTGAAGACTTAACAATGGTGATGAGAAATTAATTACCAAACTGCACTTGCAGTTGCAAACGTATTTTTACTTTGTTCGTTATCACCGAAATACGAAACTCAAGAATAATTTATAGGATACAAGAATAATTTAATTTATGGCGAGCGCTATACTAAAAGTCTCTACGTACTTTATACGAGGTCGACAACATATCGGTATGTATATGAAGCAAATGTGACAATCGCCTATACTCGGTTAGAGAGCCAATTTAGGAAAAGTGGACCATACAGTATCGCGTTTTTCTACTGGTTAGCTCTCGTATGCGTCATTCGTGTACTAAGTTTACTCTCTTTTTTCCTATCTCGGCTTCTAATATATTCCGCACTATTCCTTCACGCCTTAGTATGTGACCTGTCATCATACCTCTCCAATTTTTTACTGTTTTCCTCATATTTCTTTCTTCCCCTACCATTTCTAGAACCTCTTTGTTACTAACTTTGTCTGTCCATGATATCTCCATCATACGTCTGTAGCACCACATTTCCTGTCCACTTTTTCTACTGTCCAAGTTTCACAACCATACAGTGCTGAGCTCCACACATATTTTCCTTGTTTCTATGTTTATTGTCTTTGAACACAGTAATTGCTTTTTCTTGTTAAATGTAGCACGATCTTGTGCTTATGTTCGTTTTATATCTTTTGCGCTTTTCCCATCTTGCGTTGTTTGGCTTCCTAGGTAGCAGAAATCCTTAACCTCTTGTAAGTTCTCGTTCTATATGTGTATTCTAGTTTTTGATTTATCTTCCCCTCCATTGCATACAAGTACTTTAGTTTCATTTTTGTTAATTTTCATACCACATCTCTCTGTTACAACTGTTTCCATTTCATCAATAGCTGTTTTTAACTCTTCCTTGCTAGATGCTAAGCTGTATCATCTGCAAATCTAAGCATATCAATCTTTTGTTGCTGCATAATAATTCCAAATGTTTTCATGCATTTGACAGTATTTATTGTCTCTTCGATGTACAAGTTAAAAATTAACGGGTATAGGGGTTATCCCTGTTTCATTCCTTTCGTAACATTTACTTCTCTACGTTTCTGCTCTAATTCTATTACCGCTGTTTGCTTTTTGTATAAGCTATGTACTATCCGTCTAATCCTGAAACTCATTCCAATTTTTTGAGTATTTCCAACATTTGTTTTCATACAGTGTCGAATGTTTCTTCTTGATCTACAAGCTCTATACACACGCTTTGTCTACCATTATTACCCTTGCAACAATTTTATTTTCTGACAATACTTTTACAGATATCTAACTTATTTAATTTATTAATAACTTAAGTATAATAATGCTACACAATCTACGAAATAAATATTACATATTGTCGAAAACAATATTAGCTTTCGGTTTGAAAGTGTAAAATTTAAATTATGCGGTGACAAAAGATGCCCTTTTGTTAGTGTCATCATAAGAGTTCCCTCTGTTAGATGATTGTAAGATTAAGCTTGTTGTCAGGCGGTGACCCACGTCATCTTATCACTTCCAACTCAGCTGTCGTTAGAAGAGGTCAATTGTTCCTTGAATTCAAGGATCATGACGTTGATTCAGTCCACGTGTTGGAAACATAGAAAAATCAAAAATTGTTTTCTTGAAATGGTATCGTTTCGGCGACGCGCATTTTTATGTCCACACTTGCTGGAATTAGCTCGCAATTGACGAGACGTTAATTTGTTTGAATGGCCTTTGGTTAACAGTAAGTAGTACTGAATTTATAGCCTTACTAAATCAATATTTTTAGTGCAATTTAGGATAATTTGTACATCTTAGTTTTGAAATTTAAGAAATATAACTAATTTATTTGGACAAGAAATGAAAATTTATTAGTATCTAGTGAAGTTTAACCTTTGTACGAAAGTCGAATTGGCGTGCTGCAATTATTTAATGTAGACGCCGTGATGTTATGTTGAAAATTCAATATGCAGCTAATTTGGCTGTATGGAATTGGAGATTCCTATATTCGTAGTTGCTGAAACAAGCGAATTATAAATCATCAATTATAATTCCGGGTATGGTCCATTTACCTAGCATGTATTTTCCATCGGATTAACATCTGGTATGTAGATTGCTTTCCTATACGTCAGCTGTAGCATTGGGTATAGCAGACAAATAATTTTTTGTTTGATCACGTGGTAATGTTCAAGTTCATTAGGTAAATGACAGACTAGTTATTTTTCAAATTAAGCAACAGGAACCTATAAAGTTTCACTTTAAATCTTTTTATTAATACATTTAATATACGGTAGATGTCATTATGAAGATAGAAAAAGTAAATTCTATATTTAATGAAAATTGATTTAATTATTTGAAACATAATTTATTCAAATCTTAGAGAATTAAATGTTTACATTCTACATTTCACTAATTGCTAAGTGGATTATTTAATCATAGAATGTGAGGTTAAAGTAGTACTGCTAAAACCAACCAAAGTTGTAATTTATAGCTAAACATTCAGAAAAGAAACTCATACTCATTCATTTGAGAATACATTTTGCTAGACATTGTTAATAGAAAATTACCATGTTTTATCTGTGAGAAATACTGATACTATCAAGTACCTATGTACATATCTTTCAATAATTTAATTTAATCAAACTTATTTAAAGAAGATGTCTTGTAAATAACTTACTAAATACTGAAAGAATAGATTTTTATTTGGTCAAGACTATGATTATTAATTGGAATGAAAGAGGGTTGATTCGAATTAATTATTAAATTTTGGATATAAATGCACAAACAGTGCTATCTTTGTTTTAATCTGTTCACAGGTGTAGCAGTGCACCTATAAAGGTCAATATCCAGCCATAAGGTAAGAAAACTTTAGCGATTGTGTTTCAGTAATATATTGTATAGCGGTAATTGGGTAAAGGTTTCCGCATTCGCCTTATACAAGGGACTTAAGTAAGGTCTTCTTCGTATAGAAAAATTCGGTGGCGCCATATTCTTTACATTTTTGGTCGCAGTCCAACCCCGACCCACAGCTCATGTTCTACCCAGAGCAAATAGCTCGACTTGCCGCTTAGCCTTTTGAGGTTTCCTCATCTACGAGCCATTTTCCACCGAAACTTCCCGTGGGCTCTTTACACTTACTGGAAATTCTTGTCAAACATCCTTGTGCCTTACAGTGGTCACATAGGAGTAAAAACCTAATAGGAAAAATCCCTTAACTTAACTAAAAAAGCTATACCCTCACAGCTAAAATAACCACCCGTGTTCCCCTGTTTCATCTAAACCCAAATTGTAAGTAATGTATAACCGGTTCCTTTAACAATTTCTTAGTGTTTTACAATATAATAAATACAGCTAAATAATAATACAAACCTGTTCTAAAATTGACTACGATATCGATGAGGAAAATTGTATCCGAAAGACAATTAAAGGCAATCCACCGCGTACTGAGATCATCGTTGAAAAAACTAATGGCCACTGGTAAAATGATGAGGTTAGCGACTAACAGCAACAGCATGCACAGGTCCCAATAAAATCTGAAACAACAGACAGTATTAAAACTATTGTTCACATTACCATTATAAATAATATAATTAACAAAACAAAGGCATCAATTTGTCCTAAACCAAACCAGCAAATAAGGTTATTTCAGAACATAATTTCTGTTTACATAAATTTGCAACACCATTAAAATATACATAAATGCGTGCTTTTAATTACTGTACTCGGTTGTGGTTGAATTCAAATTATAGTCAAGCAAAGCAAAATCATTTCGCCACGAGTATTTGTAGTTCACCAAAAGGGAAGGTGAAATATTCCTGTTACTAGATAAAATACATAATTAAACAGGAAAGGCTTTGAGTGATGCTGAAACAAGCAATTTCGCATTCAAACCGCATTAGGAATTAATGCCATATTACCTCAATTCGACGTTCAAAGCAATGTTGCTTTTTAAGTGCGGTTTCGCATTTAGAATGTATTTGTTGAATTTAAGCAAAATTTATTGAGCAATTATAACGATTCTCTGTATGCATAACATTAAAAATTAAAACAACCCCTTAAAATAATTAAGTGAGTGATTTAAAAGGTTACGCAACAACTACAAACGGAAGTTTTCACAATTAATTGTAGTAGTAGCAGTAACACATGCAGAATCCAACGCAAAAATTTAAAATGACGGAAAATTGATTACCCATTGGCAGACCATTATATATTAATAAAATGAAAGTGGCGTATAATATTATGTGATTCTTTGTAACGCGAGCGCGTTACTTCAAAGCAAACATTAGATAATAGAAACAAATTTAAGAAATTTGTAACTAAATGAGCTTTTATCAATAAATCACCTTGAAAAATTTGAATTAGGATCCAGAAATAGACAGAAAAGCACCTAATATATTAAATACAAACGTTAATAACTACCAGTATTTTACCTTCCACGTATTCTTTTTAGAAAATTTACAGGATAAATCTCGGTAAATTACCAGGCATAAGGAAGTTATTGATACACATATACATGTGTTTTCAAAACAAACAATGAATCATGAAATTGGACTGACACCCTACAACCAAAATAATCATAATACCAGCCATAGTTACATGTAAACCATGTAAAAAATTAAAAATTCACACGGATAGAACGACATTGAACTCGACAATATTACAGCTTTGGACGCACAATCAGTGAAAACGATGATATGGAGTAATGACCTGGGAGTGTTGAAGCTTATAATACCACGAATCATAAAAGACGGTAAAAATAATCTTCAGTTATTCCAGACCAGACAGCATAGAAGAGTTTCGAATTCGATTGACACACAACTACCACCATGCGGATAATGTTGCTAAATCGTGTAGTTAAAATTAACCTAGTAAAAACCACGGAGCTGTTGGTAAACAAGGTCCGACCGCGAGTAAAAACTAGGACCTAAAAAATACCACTAATTGTGAAAGTGGCATACTTTGTGAATTTTCATTCAACCTGGAGGTGGAATAAATTAATCTATGTACAGCTATTCCTGCACCTAGAAAGTTGACGAAGCCTTGTTGAGGGCAGTAAGTATCTTAAATTCAGTTTTGTATCTTATAAACATTGTATGCTGTCTTGAATCACATAACTGTGATTGTTAGTAATAATAAGAACGTGCAAGACATATTATTAATAAGGACGATTACGTTAGTGCACGTTTATTTAAAGCGAATTGTATTGTTTAAATACCAGTGGCGGCAGTTCGTAAGGAGCAATTGAGCACATGCAACTGAACTAAAATTAATTATTTTATTATATTATTATTTAAATCAAAATATTCATACCACTCCGTCATATTCAGTACTTGCAAAGTGTAAAGTATTTTCATTCGCGGGATGCCTGAAAAGACTCATAGCGGTATGTGTAAAATGTCTTCGATCACACGGCTGTAGAATTAGGATTGTTAAAGCAGTCGTATATGAGCGCTTTGGACAATGCTCACGTTGACGCATCATTGCGGATAAAAGTGTAAGGAAAGCATTATATTGTTAGTCTCTAGAAACGATAATCTTTAGAAGATTAATTTGCGATGTAATGAAAGAGTTCCTATTAAGTTAGGTTTCTGTACATAGTTAAAACCACTCTTTAGTTTATTACTTCTTGGAATGCTTAAAAGTAGTATTTAGGAAGTCTGTTGTGTTACAAACGGATGGCGCATTTTGGGATGAATTTTTTAAATCATGTTTCTACGGTTATGTATTTTCAGTTTTACAACATTTGTTCTATAAGGACCTTTCTCTATAATAGAAGGAAAGTTTATTTTATTGAAAACAAGTTCATTTTTTTAATTCATAGTCTAAAAGTAGGTACATTGGCACTCTTAATAGTGAATTTGTAGCACGATTTATTTACTTCAATTTATCAACTTACTAAAATTAAAGAAGTATTAGCATCTGTGAGTGTGTTTGCTACTTCTATAGTCATCATCATCATTATTAGGTATTCAGTTCTAGAACTGGTTGGACGCGTTCTCTCATTGTTTCCTAGTCTAAACCAATCTACACATTTCCCTGAAATTTGCACAGTCTGCATTTATCACTATCTGTATGCAAAAGTCTGATCTCGGTCTACCTCTACTTCTCTTTTCCTATCTCTGCTTGCAGTATATCCTGTAATATTCCCCAGAAATGCCTTAAAACGTATCTTGTCCTTCTATTTCTCCTATTTTTTTAGTTTTCCACAGATATCTTTATTCCTCTAATATTTCTACAACCTATTTGTTATTAACTTTGTCGGTCCATGCTACTCAATGTAGCGCCTTCGGGTGGAGCATTAGGGACGTTGTCGCAAGCATAGCGGCCCTTAATGATATTGTAATGTACATGCTACCATCCTCATACATCTAAAGCACAACATACCAGAAGGCTTCGATCTCCTTCTGTCTGCTTTTCCTACTGCCCCTATTTTATAGGTGTACTGTGCTGTGCTCCACACTATGCTTTAAACAGTTTTCTTCTTGTATCTATGTTCGTTGTCTTTGAACATAGCTGCTGCTCTTTCTTGTTTGATGCACTTTTGTCACCTTCTATTGTTTTACTGTTATATACCCTATTTCCCCGATATTCAGTGGTATGTGAATAGGGGTAAGCAGCATTTGGCTGCCAAGTTTCCCCAGCACTTGAACCTTTGTCAAATTAATAGTTCCCGATTTATCCTTTCGCCCAATCAACAATAGTTGAAAATATTTCACAACCAACACCTGTAGTTGTTTACAATAATCATCAGATTTAGGAGCACTTATTTTTTCGCCATTGGGTTTTACTTCTTGAAACTGGTTGGGGTTGTACCTCAGCTTATTTATGTTCTGAGATAGCCTACACAGTTCACTGCAATTCTCACAACAGCCTAAATACTGCTCAATTCCCTTCTATTGCTTTATAATTATATGCCCTATTTCATCGAGATTCAGTGGTATGTGATGGGGGTTAAGCAGCCTGTGGCTGCCAAGTATCCCCCAACACTTAGACATTTGCCGTATTAATAGGTTTTCAGTAAATTCATTCGTACATTTAACATTAGTTGAGAGTGATACAAAACCAATATCTGTGGTTGTTTATAATAATCACCATGTTTAAGTACAGTTATTATTTTTGTCATTAGTTTTTCCATCTTGCGACTGGTTGGAGGTGTATCTCCATTGTTTTCTATTCCGAGCTGGCGTACACATTTCCTTGAAATTCCTACAGCCTACATCTTTCACTATCTGTGCGTAGTAGTCTAGTAGTCTACCTCTACTTCCCCTTTTTCCTATCTCTGTTTCTAATATATTCCGCACTATTCCCTCATGTGGCCTATATCCTATCTCTCCTATTTTTTACCGTTTTCCACATATTTCTTTCTTCCCCTACCATTTCTAGTACCTTTTTATCCATAACTTTGTCTGTCCATCCTATCGTCATCATACGTCGGTAGCACCACATTTCAAAGGCGTTTACCTTTTTCTTGTCTGCTTCTCCTACTGTCCAGGCTTTACAACCATACAGTGCTGTGTTCCACACATATGTTTTAAGCAATTTTTTCCTTGTTTCTATGTTTGTGGTCTTTGAACACAGTAGTTGCTTTTTCTTGTTAAATGTAACACGACCTTGTGCTAATCTTTGTTTTACATCTTTTGTGCTTTGCCCATCTTGCGTTATTTCACTGCTCAGAGAGCAGAAATCCTTAACTTCTTGTAAGTTCTTGTTACCTATTTGTATTCTTGTTTTTGATTTATTTTCCCCTCTTTCGCATACTAGTACTTCAGTTTTATTTTTGTTAATTTTTATACCATAACTCTCCGTTAGAACTGTTTCCATTCCATTAAAAGCAATTTCTAACTCTTCTTTGCTAGATGCTAATACCGCTATATTATCTGCAAATCTAACTATATCAATCTTTTGTCCCTGCAGATTAATTTCAAACGTCTTCCTGCATTTGACAGTATTAATTACCTCTTCTATGTACAAGTTAAAAATTAATGGGGATAAGGCACATCCCTGTCTCACCCCTTTCCTAATATTACTTCTCTAGTTTCTTGTTCAAATTCTACTACTGCTGTTTGCTCTTTGTATAAGCAATGTACTATCTATCTATCTCTAAAACTTATTCCAATCTTTTTGAGTATTTCGAACATTTTTTCCATTTTACATTGTCGAATGCTTTTTCCAGATCTACAAACCCTATATATATATATATATATATATATATATATATATATATACGCTTTCCCCCTTCTCTATTGTTTTCTCCACTACCACCCTCAGTGCTAAAATATCTTCCCATGTTCCCCTGTTTCGCCTAAACCCAAATTGATCTTCTCCCAGTATATCTTCAGCTCGTTTTACCATTCGTCTTTGTACAATTCTAGTTAAAATTTTTGAAATGTGTGCAGCCAAACTTATTGTTCGAAAATTTTCACATCTATCCGGGCCTCTTCTTTTTGGTATAGTTACTATGATGTTACGTTTGAAATCTTTGGGTATCTCGCCTGTCTCATACAGATAGCTTACAAGTCGGGAGAGACGTTCTGTTACTGCTTGTCCACGAGCTTTTAGAGTTTCTGCTTGCACCTTATCTGTACCCGGCGCCTTACTATTTTTCAGACTCTTTAATGCTAGCTCAAACTCATCTCTAAGTGTAGGATATCCCAGGTCATCATTTTCAATGTCTGATTCCTGCTCCAATGCTGTTGCTTCCTCTCCTGAATATAAATACAAAAATAAATCACACGAAACAGGACAACAGAGATACAAAGTGATAAAATGGGAAATTATTCGCAAATGCTGGGAAGCTAAAGAACAATGGATTGATGAAAATGCGTCAGTCGAAAAAGGCAGTGAGGGAAAAATGGTAGGAAAATTTGGGTATGGTAGACGAAATGATAGAGAAGAAGATTAGTTGAGTTTTGCCAGGAGCATAGATTAGTAACTGTAAACACCTTATTCGAACAACATGTTAGAAGAAGATATACATAGAAAACGCCAGGTGATAGGGCTAAATACCAAATAGATTATATTGTATTTAAACAAAGATTTAGAAACCAAGTTAAAAACTGTCGTAGTTATCCAAGGGCTGACATAGATGGCGATCATAACTTAGTTAAAATAAAATGTAATCTAAAATTCAAAAAATTGATAAAGACTAAAAGAGAGGGACGGGATCTAGGTAAGCTTAATGATAGTGAGCTAAAAAAGGAATATAAACAAGTATTAGATAATGAGATCAAAGAGCTAGCTATAGGAGGGAACGTAGAAAATAGATGGAAAGAAATAAAAAAGGCTGTGCATGATACAGCAACACAGACTATAGGTAAGAAAAAAGTAGAAGCGAGAAAACCCTGGGTAACAAAAGAAATATTAGATTTAATAAAAAATAGAAGAAAGCTTAAACCTTTCAGAGAATTGGATAGTGAAAGTAAGCAAAAATATAATAAAGTTAGAAATAAGATAGTACATGAGTGTACGAAAGCTAGAAATAAATGGACGGAGAAGAATTGTAAGGGAATACAAGATAATTTTAGAGTAAGATAGACAAGGCTTACAGGGCAGTTAAAAAGTTTCTCGGGGTAGATAGGAAAAAATATAATGGTATTAAAGATAAGAATAATGAGCTTCTAATAAATAAAGTTGAAGTAGCAGATAGATGGAAAATATATTTAGAAAATTTATATAAGGGAGACAATATGGGTGAGTTAGAGATCGACAAATAAGGTTCTCAATATTGAGAGAGGAATTTGATAAAGTTGTTAGGGATCTTACACTAAATAAAGCGCTGGGGATAAACGATAGATCCGCAGAATTAAGAAAATATGCAAGTCAGAAAACTTTAGTCAGATTATATGAACTAGTAAAAGTAATATATGACACAGGTGAGGTCCCAATAGATTTCGAATAAAATATTATCCCAATCGCAAAAAGGTCAAGAGCTGATAGGTGTGAGAATTTTAGAACGGTTAGTTTAACTTCCCACGCTTCCAAAATACTAACAATAATAATTAAAAATAGAGAAGAAGCTTTGACTGAGAATTATTTAGGCGAAGACCAATATGGTTTTCGTAAAGACAGAGGGACTAGAGAACCGATACTAATGATTAGGGTAATTATGGAAAAAAGGTTACAAAAAAATTAAGACTCATTTCGCGTTTGTAGATTTAGGAAAAGCATTTGATAGGGTTAATTGGATTGTTATCTTCAGGGTTTTATGAAAAATATGAATCTCTCACAGGGATAGAAAAATTATCTACAGTCTATATAAAAACCAAAGCGTAGTAATTAGATTTGGTGGAATAGAAAAGGAAGCTAAAAGTAAAAATGGTATTAGATAGGGCTGTATACTATCTCCCTTGATATTTAATGTTTATATTGAGGAAGCTTTAAACCTAGCTAGAGAGAAAAAAGAAATAGGTATTAGTGTACAGGGACAGAAAGTAGACATATTACGTTTTGCAGATGATATAGCCATTATAGCAGAGTCTAGAAAAGAGTTAGGAGAGTTTTTAAATATTTTAGATTAGATACTACAGAGTAACTACAGTATGATAACTAACTCAGGAAAGACAAAGATATTGACAACTGAGTTACAGCCTAGTTCTAAACCAAAATTAAAAATATTTAATACCGAGTTAGAGGAGATAGATTAATTTTGTTATTTAGGTAGTATAATTACAAAGGACGGACGTAGCAGAAGGAATATAGTAGCAAGTAGCTCAAGCTAGAAAAATGTTTTAATATAAAGATTTACTAATAGCTAATAGTATTAGTTTAGATAATAGAAAAAGTTTCTTAAAGTCGTACGTATGGAATGTTCTATTATGCGGTAGTGAGACTTAGACAATTAAAGAGGTAGATAAGAAAAAGATAGAAGCTTTTGAAACTTGATGTTATAGGAAAATCTTAAAGATCAGTTGGACAGGTAGGGTAACAAATGAGGAAGTTTATAGAAGGATAGGTAAGGAACCATGTATATGGAAACAATTAATGGTCAGGAGAGATAGAATGATAGGGCAACAGTTAAGACACGAGGGACTATTTAGTAAGGTCTTAGATTATAGACTACCAAATAAAAATAGAGTAGGAAGACCTAGACAAAGCTATATTAGTGAAATTATTAGAGATTTAGGTTGTGAAGGGTATGTTGACTTTTTTAGACCAGCTCAGAATAGAAAAGTATTTAGAGCTGCGTCAAACCCACACTAAGTAGGTTCGAAAACAAAACAAAAAAAATTAATAAATAAAAATCAGTTAATTAAATTTTACCATAAATCTTACCATAACATATAATTTAACACTTTTTTTTGTGGAGGGGATAGCCAGGTAATATTTCATTTCCTTATAAATAAGAATCATGTAAACATGTTGGAGTACTTTAACAACCATCAGGTTGCTAATATCTATGAAGAACCCAGGTAGATAGGAAAAAGATAGAAGAGTATAGGAAGACCTAGACAAAGCTATATTAGTCAACTTAGGTTGTGAATGGTATGTAGAGCTTTTTAGATTAGCACAGAATAGAAAAAAGTTAGAGCTGCCTCAAACCGACCTTAAGTAAGGTCGAAAACATGATGATGATGATGATAAAAAGCCACGAACACATTTGCTGTTCAAAATTACAAAAAAATTAATTATGGTCTCTGATAAAAATCCTCATTGAATTTTCGCAGCAAACGTGTTAAATTTGTCAAAATGTTAATAGCGATGAAAGCTAAAAAACATTAAATGTAAAAATAAATTGAAATATGAAAACTTTTGCAAGGCGCTTTAGGTTACAGCCATCTTAGCACTCAAAATAAATTTTATATTAAAAGGTTCGTTACACTAGTAAGAGAATGGAAGGGTTCAAAGAGCCGCAGCTATTGAAAGACGCATTTTTACAAAAGCATTCGTTTGCTGGATCTCTCTAGCTATGCACTCAGAATGAAAAAATTTCCGTATGATTCAGACAACGATTATGTGCATAATCTATACTTAGCAAATATACAAAACTTACAACATTGCCTTCTACTAAATGTGCAAACAAATAATAATGAATACTTACGAAATTACAGTAATCTTTGTACAGTGTGACATAATCATGTTTATCATAAGCACATATAATTACTTAACAGCACTGGATAACAAAATTTATTAAATTTACTTTACAGGAGATACTGTGTAAGAAAGTCAAACAATTCCTATCAATAACCCAATATTTACCTAATTTATTACTATAATAAATTCATAGTAAAACAACCCTTGATTTCTATTTTATTGATAAACAAATTTCACTTAGGAAACACGCCAAAAATTAATTATTAAAACAAATTTTATCTTATCTACAGATACCATGAAATTGGTATAAGAAGCAGCATTCAAAATCTCTGTTACTTGTTCTTGTAGAATTTTTAACTATAAAAATTTGCTCACTTTGAAACTATGAGTAACGATATCAGTGGAAAAGTTGTTCTAATTACAGGCGCTGCCAGTGGAATTGGACTCACTTGTGTCAAGGAACTGCTCAAGAATGGAGTAAAGGTATGATAATTTTTTTTGCACGAATTTTGTTTACTGTGTATAAATAAAGCACGGAGGTTCAACTTTAAGTTTCAATTAGCTTGCTGAAACGAAGAAAGAAAATGTATTGTATATTTGCGTAGAATTTAGAACTAAAATTCATTAATAAAAAACACGAAAATATCTATAAAAATGAGTTTTAGACGATATCAATATCTGATCTGTCACAAATGAGCGCCTGTGATGGCGCAAACTTTTTTTGCTTTTCTATACAAACTTCTTAAATGAGCGTTGTTTCAACTCAATGATAGCCATTAAAAAATTTTTGAAAATTTATTTCTGCTAAAATTAATCAAGATATAGTTTGTTCAATGATCGGCGAACATGCTACAAAATAATAAATCAAAATTTTTAAACAAGTAAATGTAAACTCCAATCAGTCAATTCAATAATATAAAAAATAAATTAAATTTTTTAATTCTTTACTTCAGCACCAACAAAATACACATGTTAGTCCAATCATATTAGGGATTTCACCTCGAAATGAGAGATAATAAGCTGTAAACTTGTATAAACCGTTATTTTGGCGTTCTAAACGTTGTCTTAAAAGTCTCATAAAATCTCGTGTCTGCGTCTTAAGATATTCTAGGTCAAAAGTCACAAAAATAGGTTTTTTGCAAATATCTCGATTCCTATAGTTTTAATGCCATTAGCATTTATTATAAAAATTGTTGAGAATAAAATTCTTTATAACTTTTGTTCCAAACATTTTCTCATATACCCGACCGTTTTTGAGATAGAGAGCGGAGAACGCGTCGCGCTTATCTATTCACTACATAAAGCAAGGTTAACAAGCGTGCCTTAATGCTTCACCGTATCAAAGAAGATAGTACATTTGACCTGGAAATTATCGAAGATCTAAAGACAAAAATCCTTGACAACGAAAATTATACTAATCAATTGGAAATTTTTGAACAATCGAAAGACGATGATGATGATAAAGAAGAAAATTAAGATTCAAGTCCTTCTAATTATAAAAGTTTTAAAAAACCTCCTCACATTTGAACTTCAACTGTAATAAATATATGAAAAAGTATTTCTAAATAAAGATATAATTAAAATGTATTTACTCTATTCTTTTTCTACTTAAAATATAATTAACATATATTAGAATATAATTAAAATATACTTAAAGTATTCCACTCAACAATTTCTTAATTACATGGAAAGGTAGGTAATATTCGATAAATCAAAAATATTATTAAATATAGTGTACTGATTAATAAACAATGCAAATTATTCATTTATTTATTTTTTAATAATTTATAGACTTTATACGACGTATTATTTACCGGGACTTACGGTTGACCTTGCATTATGCTGTGAATGTGAAAACGTGGCGCGTTCTCTGCCCTCTATCTCAAGAACGGTCGAATATATAAGAAAATGTTTAAGATAAAAGTTGTAGAGAATTTTATTCTCTGCAATTTTTATAATAAATATAAATGGCATTAAAATCATAGAAATCGAGATATTTGCAAAAACCGATTTTTATGACCTTTGTCTTGAATATCTTAAGACGCGAACACGAGATTGTATGAGACTTTTGAGACAACTTTTACAATGCCAAAATAAAGGTTTATACAAGTTTACAGCTTATCTCTCATTACGAGGTTTACCCTCTTTTTTGGCTTAATGACCAGACTATGTGTTTACCGTCTTTGAATTTATGAAATGAAGCAAGCACCTGCAATTACGAGAACTATGCATTTAATTATTGACTTTATTTTAAGCAAGTCAATTTGCCTGTAAGATGTAAATTCCTCAAATAGATCAAAATTGATGTTAGTCATACGTAGCAATATTTAGTTTTGATCAACGTATATCACTAGGTCAGAAGATAACGTATTTGATTAGCAATCGGCAATTCCATGTTTCGCAATCTCACAAGTTTGCACTTTCGTTCTGAAGTATGTGTGAATACCATGCATATGTTGCGTAATGATGTAATCTAAAAAGATTAAGGGTTATGTAAAAGGTTTAGCAAATGAATTGAAAGGACTAAAAGAAGAGAGTTGTAAAAGCGGTCTGGTAGTGTGAGGAAGATAACTAGATGTATTTGAACAATGGATGCCCGCAGAGCCGGATTTACCATAAGGATAGAAATGCTGTAGCTTGAGAGGCCAATTTTTAGGGGGGTGGCAAATGTTGGAGTTAAAAAATTAAATAACAAAATGAAAACTAGACAAATTAAAATCATATAAAAAAACACAATATTTGTTTAAAAATGTTGTCATTTTTGTATTACTATCTTCTATTAATCAATTAGTTAGTTCATACTTGTTTCACAATTTATATATCATTCAAGTTAACAAGAAATATAAAGATAAATTCATTTTAGTTTGTGAGTATATTAAATATTGTTTACCAACAGTAGAAACAAAAAGCGAAAATGTTTGTAGATGAGGGACGGCAAAATATTTCCAACCTAAGGGCGGCAAATTCGTAAATCTGCCGCTGGATGTCCACAGGTAACTGCATGGATGAATTTAATATTAATTGTTGGTGAAGATTGTTCAGCAGCTAACTGGAAACATTTATGCTACGGGGAAACTAATAAACCCACCCGATCAATTCATTGTTTCTAAATAAAGCGTATATAATAACAAATAAAGTATTTATAGCATTTTGAACAAACAAACAGTCATACTTACATGAAATATAGTGGATACATATTTAAATAATTCAAATTCAATGTAGCAAATCAAACAAAACGTTCCTTTCTTAATAAACTACACATTTCAGCCGCCCTGACAATAACAGAATCACAGTCGATACAATTTAAAACGTTTCTTCATATACTATTAACATAAATGATTCTAAATTGTCATTTGCCAAAGTACTTCTCAATCGATTTTTAATAAATTTTAATTTTGAAAAAGATCTTTCACACAAAACTTGGGTATGGTGTAACGTATTTTTTTCGCAGTTACACTTCGCTTATTAATCCAAAATAATACCGCAATAAAATAAAAATATAATTTATAAATTTTCGATCACTAAAAATAATTCATAAAATTTACAATAACATATGCGCTCCTTTGTTCTTGAGGTCTAAGTTCCTACAATAAGCTTCGTCGAGTTGTCATTTCGAGTCACTTTTCTATCAGCGTCTGAACAGGTAAGCTGCTATCAGCGGCATAGAAAGGTCAAGATGGTGATATCCAGGCACGTGGCCTGTAATACGGTCCGCAAGAAAGTTTAACTGATTGAATCTTCGTATCTGAATGTGGTTCCTAGCGGCTTTAGCGTGATGGTTTTATTTTGTGTTCCACCTAGAGCAGTTCAGTTGATTCCTGCAGGCCAATGAAGATAGAAGCTCTCCCTCATCATTAAAACATGCAATATCTTGGATCTAGAAAATATGAAGGAAGTAAGCAATATCATATAGTGATATCACGGATTTCGTTTATATCGTAATTGCCATATTTACTGCTGAAAAGAAAATCTAGTTTGAGATTTGGAATACAAGAATTTATAGGATGTACTTTAGGAGGAATTGGTTTGGTTAAATAATGTTTTGTTCAGAAGATTTCTCATAGTTTCAGCGATAAATTTGATCGTAATCATGTGTTTCCTGTTTGTGCATCGCAGAACGCAGATATTTATGGAATATCCCACATCTGATGTCATAGTTTAATTTCTTTTGGTCTTATTGTACTTCGACACGTGAGTGATATCTAGTATTTAATCACATTTATAATTATCTAAACGTAATACGAAAGGTAGATGGTTTAAGCTTTACCTTAATTAAAGTAACTTAAAAATTATTTAGTAAAAGAAAGATTCCGTAATAAATTTGTAACCTTACATAATTTTTAAAGATGGCTAGGCAGTTTGCTTATCATAAGGATTTCACAAACAGATAGCGTTAACTAAACTGAAAAAGTTGTTAGTGACATCTGATGTCAAAAAATATTCAGCTGTCCAATTTAAATATCACATGTTATTTTACGCTAATTTAAAAATATATTTAATAATTTTGAGGTCATGTACTTGATTCTTAAACAAAGTAAGGAATTCTTTTTATACATATTAAGTAAAACTAACTCTATGTTGAAACATGCTATTTTATGAGAACTTAAATAATTATATTTTATTGTGAAGTCAACGTAGTACTACTCATGGCTAAAAAATTAAAATTTTGAATACAAAAGCTTATTAATTTTCTGTTCTATAAAAATTTTTAGTTGAAAAAGATTATGTTAAAACAAATCAAAGAATTTAATCAAATAGAATCCATTTTTGCCTATCTCTTTTTATTATTCAAAATACAAGTAAAACTTATAGGTCATTCATGAGCAGACATTGTGTCTAATAATAACAAATACCCTGGGTGTATATTTTTGGAACTTAAATTCTATTATATTATTTTTGGTAAATATTTTTGAGGATACAAACGGTGCCCATGTTGTGCATTTGTTTGTTCACAGGTTGAGTCGACACATCTGCAAGACATGTAGTATTACAGATTTTGGTAAGTGCTATACGAAGGTGAAATTCAGGTTTTGTGGCTATATTAGTGGTGTAGATATAAGGTTTCCGCATTCCCCTAATACAAGCACAGATAATTTTTGTAGGTTGTTGTATTGAAAAATACGGTGGCGCTCATTATCTATATTTTTGGTCATCTGACAACCCATGACCGAAGCTCATTATCTACCCAGAGCTAACACTCTACTAGCCGTTTATGTCTAAAGAGTTTTTCTTTTCCTCAAGCCGTTTTCCATTCAACTTTACCTTGGGCTTTCATTGTTAATATGAAATTCTCGACCTTGTGATATCAGGTAAGGGTTTATAATATATAATGGTGCAATTTGTTATCTGATATTCACGAAGGATTTTTTGTTTTCAATGGAAATGGTCAACAAATATTTATATGCCAATGCCAACACACAGTATGATTCACTACAAATTTCACTACAAATTTAAGGAACAAACCTAGTATTCGTACCTTCAAAAATTTTTGGATTTGATGGTGCTAAATGATAGTACTTTGCTACGTACCTGGACGTAGTCGGAAAAAAAGTAAACACCAGGCTAACTACCAACCTCGGAAAGTGGGGGGATTCGCCTACATACCAAAGAAACAAAAAAAAAGTACATCGCCCACGATTATCTATTAACAAAAAAAAATTAAATTATATACATAATTCGGTACAAACAAGAAAACGCAATAAAATAAGCGTTATCATTTCAACGCCAACAAGTATATTATACGAACAAATTGGGTAATGGATCCACAAAGTGCGCATTTCGAGGCTAACATGTAAGAAACTCAGTAAAAAAAAAGAAAAAACAAAACTTAAAATTTTCCAATCGCAAGTATGTTAAATTTCGGAATTAAATGTAAATTTACTCCTTAGCAAGTATGTTAAATTTTGAAGGCAAATTTAGTTTCTAAATGAAGTACAGGTGTTAAACTTAAGCATTAAATACAGCCCACGTTGTACCAAGAATTAACAACGTATACTCAAAAGCACCAACGCAACCAGCTGTTCAATAAGTATGGTGGACTAGTTTTACACCATCCACTGTTGATAAATAAAAATCCGTGACATGCATAACAGAATACAAGGCACATACCTCTCTGAGTCAGGATACTTAACTTGCCAATTGCTGGGAGGAAGAAGTCAGCATAACTACGTAGCTACCATCGTAATTATAGTAACTGGTACACGGCAGCAAACAGGTGGGCTACACTCAGAAAGCACGCCTTTGGCCTCCAGCAAAAAAAAAGCAAATACACGCAAGACATCTCTAATTGACAGGACAACAATAAACGTGCATTGTTTTTAAAGTGATAGAACGAGTCAGAATCAAATTCAGAATGAATTTAAATAACGCCAATTCGAAATCCAAACATCCGTGTTATCGAAACTCGATTTTAAACTGAAAAACACGATTTTACCGGAGAATAGTGCGCGACCTTATTTCAACAAGTCGTTACTTTGTCACAATAGAGAAACCCTATTATACGCGGTTGTAATGTTGAACAAATTGAAGATTACCTACAAACAAGCCATGAACTATTTAGTTATAGCAATATAATCTTTAGGTTTCAAAGCGAAAATTAAATTGAGGAATTACTGGAAAGCGTATTTATTGCAAAAAATAAAATATACAGGATGTTAACTATTTAATTTTAGCCTAAACTTGTCGTTGTTAAAGAAAAAAAGATTTGAGTTGAAAATTTATTGGACCGTGTATTGATTAGTAATCGGTAAAAATATACGAAATGTTCAAAATAAACGTAACAACTTTTAATGCTGATTCCAAATATGTGTTTTCCCCGGAAATTATCGACTGCGTGGGTTTAGCCTGGCAAACTTTTAAATTTGGTCCTATTTTCATATGCAACTTATATGACAACGGCAGTAATTTTAAACTTGATGTATTGCATCGCTATGCAATGCCAATTCGTTAACCTAACCAAAATATAGAAGTTGAATCATCTGAATGTGGATAAAAGGTTCAAAATCTGAAAATTTGTTTAATTTACATCTTTAACATTTACAACAATTAACATTTGTATTGAAATTAATTTACATTGCGTGGTTACTGGTTATCAAACTTAATAGTGTTAACAAATTTTAAAAACTCTGTCAATTCGTCAACATTTTCAGTTTTACATTTTTTCAAAAACATGTATTTGTAATTTTAATATTTACCTACCGCATGAGGGTATCCAATTAACAATAAATAATAAATAACAGGACCTCTAACACCATCGTACCCTCACGTTTCGGGACGTTGCCTCGCAAGCTGCAGCAGTCGGTGAAGGGGGGGTTCATTAAACAAACACACTGAGACGAAAATTCGATTGTTTTATTGAACGAGCTACTAACTAAAACTTCAACTAATTACATATGCATAACAAAATATAAAGTAAATAACCTTATGTACAAAAGGGCGCCACCATGGGAATTAAACGGCCCATGGACCAATCGCGGTAATAGCTCTCGTCGCACTTTGTTCGTGGGCGATGAACCAAAATGGCAGAACAGAAAATAAGTCACTTATAGTCTCCGGCTAGCACAAACACAACTTAACTAAACTTAACTAACAAACATATTTTGAATAGATACAGTTCTAGGTGTACACACCCCAATAACAAAAATTTATTAATGCTACCCTAGTCTAATTAACTTGCATAGTGCGACGACCCTTTTAACCACGGGGTCATCTACACCATGAAAAATACGACCTTCTCAAGGGTCAAATAGTACCGTAACTTGACTTCGGGCCTGAGCTTTGCATTCTCAGGTAGTCTCGTGGATTAGTGATTAACGACCTCTGACACCGTCGAAACACAATATAATAGAAGACCCTTCTAAAACGATGCGGTCTCCAAAGCAATAATAAAACGGATCAATTTACTTGAACTGGGCATTCACCCGGAATTGTATTTTATGGAAGTCGACAAATACTGTTTTAAACAAATAACTGACTTATGCTGCATAACACAGCCTTGAGTTCATAGTAATATCACATATACTAATTACTTACTCAGAGAAATAAATAACTTAAAACATAACGGCCCGCACTTGACTGCAGAGAAATAAACACATCACTAGTAACCGTTAGCTTTAACCTCTAACGCGTCTGGAAATAAACAACCCCGATTCCCACCGGCTGGCCTCCTTATATACATTTTGGTTAATTGAAAAATAACCCCTTTCTTGACGCTCTTACTCGGCTTAGGATGCGCCGGTCGTAAATCTTTAATTTTAATTAAAACTGTCAATGCCTAAGATAACCACAACCGTAGCTCTCAGAATTGATTTTAGTTGAGTGCTCAGCTAATTGAAAAATTGCTTCAGACCACCCTGACATAAATAGGATCCTAAAGCATGATTGACATCTAATCATAGATATGGACTAATTTGACATGTTTAGTGCCCTTAAAGTAAGTGCCTTTAGAAAAATTGATTAACTCTTGGATTAGATCTTTCTGGGAACTTCGCTGAGAAGCTACTTGGGTGATCCTGCAGCCGCTACAATTCTAATAATTAGCATGCTAAAATTAAACTAGAAACTAACTATATTTTAGGAATACTAGAACTATTAGAGCTTATTAAAACAGTATGTTACACAGCCCCCTCGAAAAATTGAAATTGCTCTTAGGAATTTCAAGAAAATTGAAAAAAAAAATAAATAAATGTAGAAATTAACACATCCAACCGCAATTATGTTTAAGACAACTGAGTCTTTTCAGAAAATTGGCGGAAGGAAAAATAAAAATTGGAAAAATAAAATATTAGTGAGGTTTTAGGTCTTGGACGTGGAACACCCTAGCGGTTTTCCGTCCATGGAAGATAGTCTATAAGTGGTAGAACCTAAAACTTCCATCACCTTTGCTTCTAGGAACTTCGGGGCTAATTTTTTATTGAAATGTTTAGAAGCATCTGATAATATAAAATTGCGCTTCCACACTAAATCCCCTACTTTGAAATTTAATGGCATTCTTTTAAAATTTGTGCACGGCATGATTTCGGCACTACTAACTTCCACTCAATTAAATTGGCTTTGATGTTCAAATTATTCGGAATAAACTTATACATTTTATCATCTTCTACTCTCCAATCGGGATATAGATCTGGCTTTTCCTTAATATTATTTAACATGTTTTTGTACCAATCCTCGACCTCGTCTAAAGAAAAATTTAAAGAATTAATAGCATAAGCTCCACTAGGAGCTCGGGATAATGTATCTGGTACCACATTAAATTTACCCTTCCTGTGGATAACTTCGAAATCAAATTGTTGGAGTTTCACACTCCATCTAGCTAAACGTCCCGCAGGATCTTTTAAGTTGTGGAGCCAAATTAAAGAATGATGGTCCGTAATGACCTTAAAATGAGTTCCTTCAATATATGGTCGGAATTTTGAATAGCAAAACACACCGCCAAAAGTTCCCGTTCTGTGACTGAATAATTTTCTCTGCTGAATTTAAACTGTGAGAAGCATAAGCAATTACATGTTCTTCGTCTCCTTCTCCTGAGTTAAAACACAACCTACGCCGTAATTTGAGGCGTCACATTGTAAAGAAAAACTTTCGAAAAGTCAGGACTCCTTAAAATAGGAGCCTTTGTAAGAACATCTTTAATTTTTCAAACGAAATAAGAGCCTCGTCCGTCCATTTAATCGCTTGCGATTTTCTTTCCCTTTACTAAATCATTAATAGGTGCTATAATTGTGGCAAAATCCAAAACAAAACGCCTATACCAAGAACACATACCGGTGAAACGTTTTATTTCAGTGGCTGTCTTGGGTTGAGGAAAATTTACAATTGCGTCAATTTTTGCTGGGTCAGTTCGGAGACCATCTTTATTCACAATATATCCCAGATATTGTAACTCTGGTTTACAAAACTCACATTTTGAACTGTTAATTGTTAAATTAGCGCCTTTCAACTTCTCATACACTTCGTTCAAAATTCTAATATGCTCCTTAAATGTGCTTGAAATAATAATTATATCATCTAAATAAACAAATACTGATTGGGATAATGAAAATCAAAAATAGAGTCCATGAGCCTCTGTAATGTGCCTGGAGCATTGGCCAAACCCATCGGCATTACATTATATTGAAATAATCCGCGCCTTGGGACAGTAAAGGCTGTTTTTCCTTGCTTTCGTCACTCAAGGGCAATTGCCAGAAAGCTTTTTAAATCGATTGAACTGAGATATTTCGCATTGCGTAATCTATCAAGAATGTCATTTACAAACGGAATGGGATACGCGTCTTTTTGTAATTGAATTTAATCGTTTAGCGTCAAAACATACACGAAATTCACCTTTTGCTTTTTCTTTACTAATAGCATGGGGAGTTCCACGGCTATTGCTTGGGCTAATAATGCCTTGTTCAAGCATTGCATCAATTTCTTTATTAGCATGTTCCAGCATCGCCGGTGATAATGGGTAATACCTTTGTTTAATTGGTTCAACGTCTTCCGTTGTAATATGATGTGAAATTTTAGTGGTTCGGCCTAAGGTAGGACGATCCAGGGATTGAAATAAAGAAATAACCTTGTTTAATTCAAATTTCTGGTCTTCATTTAAATCGGCCATGACTTTAATGAAATTTAATTTATTCGTTTCCGCAGAATGAGCATAAAATTCATTTTTTGAAAAATCTACTTTCAATTCAAATAATTGACAAAAATCAATCCCTAACGTTAGGGTACACTCTATTGAGTCGGAAACTAAAACATTTAAAGACCGAGTAACCCCGTTTATAGTCAAGGGCAAATTAATTGAACCTAAAATTGATTGTGCAGTGCCATCCGCGGTTGTTAATATAGACGTTTTACATTTTTAATTAATTCTAACTTATATTTATCCAATAAACACAAACCATGTCTGCCTAAAATAGAGGTATTCGCGCCGGAATCCAACAGTGCAGTATAAGTTTCCTTAAATATCTCGATATTAATATAAGGTCTTGTATCATCTTTTACTTTATAAAATTTGAAAAACCTTAGATGATTTACAAAATTCTTAACTTTTACTAACCAATCCGACCACGTCTTTTGTCAGCAGCAATATTATTAAACGAAGAAAAGCAACGGCTGACTACGCGCTTTCCTGTCCTTAGTTTTTGAATTATTTGAGCAGTTTGGACAATTTGTGGACGTAACTTCCAACTGCCCACAAGAATAACAAAATATTCCGCGTTTCTCCGGACAAGTATGAAACGAGTGACCTCGTCTTTACAGTTGAAACAAATAGTCGAAAATTTTGCTGTGTTTTTAAAATAATTCGAAACGCCGGACCGTGGTAAATTATTATTAGAAAATGAACTCTGTCGAACTTGACGTTCTAAGATAACTGGTACGTTGGCAGAATCCGAATGTTCCTGTTTAATAAAATGTAGGCTTAATGTCTTCTAAAAGCTTACAACGAGAAATCAAATGGGAAATGTCAGTCACTTCAATTAACGCCAGTTGCGTGGCATAAAAGTCTGTAAATTTCTTTTAATAATTTTTATTTGTTCCCTGATTGAAATGGACTCTTCTAATTGAGAAAATAAATTTACCATCTTTGAAATATAAATGGTAGGTGATTCATCGGCGCCTTGCCGTCTGGATTTAATTAACATTAAAAGATTCTCTGCATAATCGGCTGAAAGAAAATCTTGTTTCAATTTAAAAATTAATTGTTCCCATGAATTTACTGTACACCGCGTTGCTCTATACCAAACCAGTGCTGAACTGGTGAAAAGATCAATAGCCCCTTCGAAAAGGTCATCTGACGAAACTTTTCTTGCAACTTGCAGTTCTTTGACGCGTTGAATAAAATCTAAAACCGATATAGAATCAGATTCACCCGAAAATTGTAATCCCCACTTGTGGATCGGGACTGATGTCGTTGTTTTATTCAAGGACTTAATTAGCGTACCTAAATCATTACTAGAAATCGAGACCGATGGGGTATTAATGGAAGAAACCGCTGATGCTCCAGGGCATGAACCCTCTGCTGTTGGTGTTATTGTAGGATTTTTATTACCGCTAGCCGAACAATAAAGAGGGTTATCGTTAATCTCATTTTCCCCGTTTACCTGTTCTAAAATCTCAAAAGCTCTAATGCATTTGGAATGCAGTTCTTTGTGTACTTCTAAAAATTCAATATCGAAATTGACATAATTTAGTCTCTGTGTTACATGCATTAATCTCGTGTTAAGTTTAATATATTCTGTCCTTTTAGGAAGAATGGTAAAAGAATTTTAACAGTTTTCTAATTCAAAAATCTTAAGTTTTAATAATTCAATTTCGTCCTTTTGAACGATTTCAATTTTCTCATACTTAGAAAAACATTACTGTCGACTTTCTCAACAATGAGTTTTCTACGCAATAATTTTCGCTTTTCTAACACACTTAACTTTGTTGGTTCAACGTTCCTAATTAAAAGTTCATAACTAAGCTCATCGCTTCTTAAAGCTTCTACCACATACATGACTAAATAAAAGGTAAAGCCAACAATAACGAAACTTGTTCCTAAATCACTAATATTAAACTGTAATTCTGCCTAACACTAAATAAAAACAAAACAATCTAAAAATTCGTCCGTGTGTTGTTTACCATAATTACAATTTTAACCACGTTAATGCGCCAGTGTAATTTTAATATTTACCTACCGCATGAGGGTATCCAATTAACAATAAATAATAAATAACAGGACCTCTAACACCATCGTACCCTCACGTTTCGGGACGTTGCCTCGCAAGCTGCAGCAGTCGGTGAAGGGGTTCATTAAACAAACACACTGAGACGAAAATTGATTGTTTTATTGAACGAGCTACTAACTAAAACTTCAACTAATTACATATGCATAACAAAATATAAAGTAAATAACCTTATGTACAAAAGGGCGCCACCATGGGAATTAAACGGCCCATGGACCAATCGCGGTAATAGCTCTCGTCGCACTTTGTTCGTGGGCGATGAACCAAAATGGCAGAACAGAAAATAAGTCACTTATAGTCTCCGGCTAGCACAAACACAACTTAACTAAACTTAACTAACAAACATATTTTGAATAGATACAGTTCTAGGTGTACACACCCCAATAACAAAAATTTATTAATGCTACCCTATTCTAATTAACTTGCATAGTGCGACGACCCTTTTAACCACGGGGTCATCTACACCATGAAAAATACGACCTTCTCAAGGGTCAAATAGTACCGTAACTTGACTTCGGGCCTGAGCTTTGCATTCTCAGGTAGTCTCGTGGATTAGTGATTAACGACCTCTGACACCGTCGAAACACAATATAATAGAAGACCCTTCTAAAACGATGCGGTCTCCAAAGCAATAATAAAACGGATCAATTTACTTGAACTGGGCATTCACCCGGAATTGTATTTTATGGAAGTCGACAAATACTGTTTTAAACAAATAACTGACTTATGCTGCATAACACAGCCTTGAGTTCATAGTAATATCACATATACTAATTACTTACTCAGAGAAATAAATAACTTAAAACATAACGGCCCGCACTTGACTGCAGAGAAATAAACACATCACTAGTAACCGTTAGCTTTAACCTCTAACGCGTCTGGAAATAAACAACCCCGAATCCCACCGGCTGTCCTCCTTATATACAATTTGGTTAATTGAAAAATAACCCTTTCTTGACGCTCTTACTCGGCTTAGGATGCGCCGGTCGTAAATCTTTAATTTTAATTAAAACTGTCAATGCCTAAGATAACCACAACCGTAGCTCTCAGAATTGATTTTAGTTGAGTGCTCAGCTAATTGAAAAATTGCTTCAGACCACCCTGACATAAATAGGATCCTAAAGCATGATTGACATCTAATCATAGATATGGACTAATTTGACATGTTTAGTGCCCTTAAAGTAAGTGCCTTTAGAAAAATTGATTAACTCTTGGATTAGATCTTTCTGGGAACTTCGCTGAGAAGCTACTTGGGTGATCCTGCAGCCGCTACAATTCTAATAATTAGCATGCTAAAATTAAACTAGAAACTAACTATTTTTAGGAATACTAGAACTGTTAGAGCTTATTAAAACAGTATGTTACATATTGAGCAAGGTATCCTGAAAACTGAGATTTTCTTCGGTTTTAATGAGACACAAATCGTTTTACGTAGCGTCAAGTACTTTCGATTTCATTCGTGTGAGCACCGAAGATTGGCTCAACAAAATTCACTGAATGATTAACGGTTAGGTGAGTGTATCCTAGTTATCCCAAATGCAAGCAGGATTTCCAGCAGTCTGATATTATCGTCGTCCCTTTCTCAATCCATTGCTCTATTATCCCAACTAGTGTTTTGGTAGTTCTATCTTCTACTGCGACTAAGAAAATTTGTCCCGTGTTTCGGTCTATACCACCAAAAACCCAACAACCTTCCACGATTGTATTTACGTTTGCCAAATTTAGATTCATCGATTTCTACAACATACCCAGGTCCACAGATTTTGACTGATTTCATCATGCACAATTCTTCCAATACCTATTCAATGTAGCAATAGTTTTCGGTAAAATGCTTCCAATATAAACCAGAACCTACTACCAACCTGTCTCACAAATGAAAACCAGTCTGTTACTGTTTGATTTTCCAGTGATAATTCCCGCATAACATTTCCATGAAAGTAGTTCTTTAGAATCAGGTACGACAGCATCAAAATTGACCCATATCCAAGATTACTTTTGGAAAACCACGATCCAGATTTCAAGGAGATGATGGTGTCACAGGTCTTTGATTTTTGTTTGTTTATTGAAACTTTAACCCGATAACGCCAACGGTTTTCCTTCAAAGATAACTTCATTGGAGTGCTGCGTCAAGAGCAATTCTTTTCACGCTCCAAAATGTTGCAGTCAAATACGTATTTGAAAAGTTTAGATTCGTCCCGAAATAACTCGTATAGTTTCAGTAAATTCCATTTATTCATACTTAAAGTTTTGGAATAAAGTACTATAAAGGACTAAAAAATAAATGTAAATGACTTGAACAAATTAATTTTCACCAGAAATGAAAATACAATTAGCAGAAAGCAGGAAATGTCGTTTTCATTGTGAAATATTCGAAATTTTTAAATGACGTACGTAATGTATGTAACTATAACTTGCATACGAAAATAAGACCTATTTTAAAAGTTTGCGCTGCTATACCGGCGCAGCCGATGATTTCCGCGGAAAATCGACTACTTATTTGGAATCAGTTTTAAAAGTTATCATTTAGCACCATCAAATCTAAAAAATTTTGACGATATGAATACTAGGATTATACGAATTTGTATAGTAACTGGTAAGAGCAAACAGCACAATTTTTACAATTTTTGCAAGTTGTTAGTTTTAGTTTACCCTCACATTCATTGTAACGTTTCTATTCCGCAAATCTGACTTTTATTCATTTCTCGGATTTTATCCAATTCTGTTGTATTGTATGTGTGGTTATAGTTGCCTTTAATATGGGGTATTCTTGTAGATTCTATTAGCGCCTGCTTAATGAGTTGTTATTGTATAAATGTTTTGATGGTATTCGTTCTTCTTGATAGCAGTTGTCGACCTGGAAACATCTAACTGTTGTAATATTCGTTGCGTGTGTGATTTATATTACTTTAAAATATAGAAATCTTTAATTCAGTTAGTGTTGTATCATAATGTCCGGTACGGGATTTAAATTCAGTCAGACGACTATATTATCACAATTTCACCCTTCGACCAACTAAAGTAATATTTATTTTAAGTGTTGATTTGTTGTAACATTTTATCGATATATTAGGGTTCAAGTATCTTCTAAAACTCAAGTAAATAGTTGAAGTACCTTCTAAAGCTCAAGTGAATACTGAAGTACATGGTAGTTCAACTACAACCTAGTACTTAAGTGCCTGTTAATTGCTAGGGTAGATGTCGTTTAATTATCCTTTTTTGTATTTATGCATGAAAAGCTAATCTGGAGTTTGATAGCAACTTGCTTATTTTTAACGCCACTCGCGTCTCGTCACGATTGTGGACACCTGCGATTTATTGAGGTTTACATTGCCCTTTACTGATAACCGTTCATATGTTTGTGATCGCAAGTTTATTTAGAATCAATTTTATTAACCGGTACATCAAATTAGCACGTATAATTATTTCTACGACGAAAACTGCTATGCAATTTATAAACACACCTTTTGTTATTGAAGATCTTGTATTTAAACAGTAATTATTAATTATTTTATCCACTTTTCCAACGGATTTAATATTTTAAAATTTGCAAACGTTAACTATAGTACCATCGTGTTCGTGGAATAATCTGTAATAAAGATAAAATTTATATCCGGGTTAATTGCTATTTACAACTAATTATATGCTATTCAAACTGTTCTTGTCTCAAGCTTTTTTATTTATTGGTTATAGTAAAGCACTTTGGGTAATGCTTGCAATTATTTGAGTTTAGTGTTGGCATATGTTAATGATTATAAATGAGTAATTAAATTTATTGGTCTTAAGTATATCATTACGTGTTTTGTGGTTTATTGCAAGGTTAGGGAGATTAATGCGAGTTGTTCTATTCGACTCACTCTCCCTACCGCCCTATTAAGAAAGACCATCCCTGTTATTGTAGTCGCTATTACCCACGGCCACTCTTCCTGAACTTAGCCGCTATCGCATTAGGCCATGGTTAACCCGATTCTTATCGGCTACCAAAAATTTCATTCCATGTCAACTTTTTAACAACAATTGGAATTACAGTCAATATCGAGACGCTCAAAAAGGGAAATTAGGGTTTTTCATCATCTTCTAGTTTTCTTTCTCGGATTCTTGAAACTCCACATGTTTCAAATCTAGTTGTCATACTTTGAACTATTTTATCCAAAATCACGTTGCAGACAGTAATTCTAAAATTGTCACTTGCGTTAGTAATCGGGGTATCTCTCGTTGCTTCTGAAGCCATTTCTTTCTTAAAACGAATTCTTTTAGTTCGATTCTAATGTCATTTATATCTCTTTGTAGCAATTCATGGGAAACCTGCTTTATAGACGTTTGTGAGACCATAGACATTGCCCCGCATCTTTTTGAAATTCCTTAATTGTTTTAAAGTTTCTGACACCAATTGATGACACTTGAGTAGATCTAGCCTTCTTGTTTATAAATCATTTGATAATGGTCTAGTGTGATTAAAAATTCTTAAGTAAATATGTGCCACTAATATTGTTTCATATTCTTAGAAAGAATTCCTAAAATTTTGCGCTTTGGCCCAATCTTCAGAATTAATTTCATCAATAAATAGAGACTCAGTATTTTTATACTTTCCACAGCTTTGCCCTTTCCTTATGAAATACTTTTATGGAAAAAGATAGATTAGCGAATGAAGAGGGTTGCTTGGGATCCAATTTTAAAAATACATTCATATCTGACATAGAAGACCTAATAGATACATTAATAACGACTCAGTAGGTGCTTCATCCTAATTTGTTTTTTTCTGCTTCCACATTTGTTGGTAAAATTGGGCTTTTAACTGCTAATGTATTGTTAACTTCTGTTTGTGCTTCTTCCAATTGTAAGGAAGTTTAGGTCGATTGTTGTAATGATTGCAAGATAATGGGAGTCGTATCTCTGTCAAGCTTGTCTGTTCGGTAGTTTGCTGATAATATTTGGTAAGTTTTGCGGACTTTTGAGATATTTCCTCTATTAACTTCCTTTTCTTTTCCCGAAGTTCCCATGCACCCCCTTTAGCTTTCGTATGTTTCTCCATTACAGTTATCGAATTGTTTAAACCAAGAGCATTATAAACTACAATTATGAGTACTTGGACATTTTAGAAACTAGCGAAAACAGAATGAGCGCACCAAACCAGCACAACAGCAATAAAAAATAAAACTAATATAAAACTAATATAAAAATAATATAAAAATAATATAAAATTAATATAAAAATAATATAAAACTAATATAAATATGTCTGTTAGTGTTCCAAACTATCAATCTTAAAAAAAATCATTTATGTTTATTTCTCGAGTCCGATATAATTTACACGCATTCCGAAAAGAGACCGAATGCCAAATGCTCAACCAAAAACCAAAATAAAACCTGTAGAATTGTAGATAAAGAAAATAAGGGATTCGTTAGGATTTTATGAACAGAATAAGGGTCGTTTTGATTCCGGTAATCTCTAGTGAATATAAACAATGCATCAGCTTAAACAGCTGTAGGCAAGACGGCGACGTAATCATACAATAGAAACACCTCACCTCACAAATTAAAATTGAACCCCGTATTGTATTATATAGAATGCCTTGTAAAATGCCTGACTTGTCCAAAATACCACATCCTTTTCTCCATAGGAGAATAATTAATTCTAACTAAACCTTCTTCGTACTCCATTGTCAGATTTTGGATGTATTTAGCATTGTTTTGTATTTCACGTTATCCTTTTTATAGTTTGCAAACGTTTCAATTGATAATTTATATGTAAAAGCATAATAAAGTAGCTGAAGCGCATTTAAGAATTACTGACCTATATGCGAAATAATGTGAATAATGGAACACGTTGAGGTCGAATAACGCCGCATTCATACGCCATTTAGAAATCACATTCCTTTTTGTTTTTTCAATTACGTAGCCTAAGCTTAAACATTCTTAAAAATTGTTGGTGAAAAGAAGGCGAATACATAATAATATTATCCGATCCACATTGCGATGATCTAACTTGTTTATTATGCTACAAACCTATAATCATATTATAACAGTAAGGCTTGAATGGCCTTTTGCTGTTTTTTTCCTCGCAAAGACGTAGTTGAAGGCTCACGAGAGTACATGTTATGTATATAAAAATATATAATTTGTCTGCTGGACTTATAGTGTTATTCATGGTATTTTAAATATCATTTTCTTTTCGGCCCTAAATGTATCGGCCCGTCAGGATTTTTCTCGGTAACCTGATAAGGTAATCTGCCCCTGCCATCGCTAGCAAAATCTAGTAGTGGGGGTGCCTTTTCGAACAACAATCTTCAATTACTTCCATTTATAATTTTTTTCCTTTGTTTTTCTCGTTAACATTCGCTAAACATTGATGTTCAATCCTACAACGCGTCCCATGCAATGTTTAGTTTCCTTAATAATTCGCGTCACCCTGTCGTTAGCAAACCAAATTTATACAGGAATTTGATCTCATAAATTTTATCATTTACATAAATGCTTCTACAAGTAATATATTTTTTAGATAATTTACTAATTTAGAAATATATTTCTTGTCGAACTAACAATTGTGTACTGATATTTTGAGAAAAACGGAATCGAATGTATTTGCAGGTAATTGCCCACGATAGTTTTTATTTCGGCATCGTTTTGAAAACACCTCTTTTCGCAATTTAAAGAAATGTTAGTTGCAATGCTGTAAATAAGTAAATAAACTAGTCACACATCATCATTAGGTCTTCAGTCCTGGAACTGGTTAGACGTGTACCTCCATTGTTTCTATTCTGAGCTAATCTACACTTTCCCTTGGAATTCCCACAGCCTACATCTTTCACTATCTGCGTGCAATAGTCTAATCTAGGTCTACCTCTACCTCTCCTTTTTCCTATCTCTGCTTCTGATATATTCCGCACTATTTCCCAAATGCCTTAGAACGTGTCGGCTCCGACTACTTCAGCTATTTTTCTGTTGTTTTCCACAGATTTCCTTCTTCCCCTATTATTTTTAAAACATCCTTGTTATTAACTTTGTCTGTCTATTCTATCGTCATCATACCTCTGAAGCACCACATTCCTAAAGGCTTCTACCTTTTTCCTGTTAGCTTCTCCTGTTCCCATTTATAAGCCGTACAATGCTGTACTCTACATATATGCTTTTAAAAAATTTTTCCTGTTTCTATGTTTGTTGTCATTGAACATAGCAGCTACTCCTTCTTTTTAGATACTGCTCGGTTCACTATCTATTGTTTATAGATATATATTTAGATATTATATATATATATATATATATATATATATATATATTGCTGTGTTTCCCTGTATTAGAATCGAGCCTCGCGAATTGGGCGTCAAGAATGCTGTGGTTGCTTCTATTAGAATCGAGCCTCACGACTTGGGCGTCCAGGAATGCTGTGATTCCACCAAAATCCGGGAACTACGGTTTTCGAATCGTGGCCCACAGATTGGGCGTCAAAGAATGCCGTGAAACCTACAAAAAGCTATTAACTTAACTGGTCCGTTGACTTTCTTCTGTTCATCGCCTCGGCTGCTCCCCTAGATAAAACTTTCATCCTCAATCATAAAAAAAACAAACACATCCCTATCACAAACATCAACGTTAACTCTATTTACATGAATATTCACAATACATTAAAATTTCAAAATTAAAATTCAGCATAAATTTCAGTATCAGAAAATTTCGAGATTAAATTTATTATCATTTTAATGTGCATCCAGAATCAAAGTCTTTGTAGGATGCCTACTAATTAATGTAACAATATATGCAGACCTGAGTCTGAGTACAAAGGGAGCATCTACCACCCCTTTACGTTAATTAACCAGGTTCGTCTAATTGAGCTCAAAGACATACCCAAATTTTCATCAAGAACATAAATACTAAATACTCCTTTCGACTTAAACAAGAAAATTTCACCTTAAATTTAAAAATTTGTTGTTAGTACAACTTCATTACTGTCCATTTTAAGTAAATAAATTATAAAGTTATTCAACACACACGAAAACATCAAAGTTCAAACAAAATAGTATAATTTACCTGAAGGTTACTGCACTCGTAGCTTCAATGTACATCGTCCCTTTTGTTAATCACACCATTCCAACTGGGTTATATTTACGGCTTCTGATTCTCAACGCTTTTAAAATTTTCTCCACCACCATTCATCTAAAGTTGTTTCAGGGCTTTTCCGGAACTCATCTGTGTATATCTGAACCTTGTTTTGTGAATCCAGACACGTTTATGAACCATTTAATTATTAACACCCCCGAAAAATAGCAACGAAATTCATGCTTCTTTCACCAATATACGCCAAAACTGCCTACTTTTGTGTATTCATTCGTCGTTGCAAATTTTGACTAATTAGTACAGTGATACTAACTTTATTACCTTGTATCTTCTTTTCTAAGTGCACTAAAGTACATTCATTGTAGCACGTAAAGCACAAACTGTTTTAAATCACCAAAATATACGAGCAAACTGTTTAAATTATTCTATCAAACTCGGAAAACTAAAAAGCACTGCTTAACGCATTGAATCAAGTCGAAAATCTAAGAGAGCTTGTTCATATTAACCTGGGTATATATAGCGGTTAGCCTGTCTGTCGGTCTGTTCCCCAAAACGGACAATTCTTCAGAATTTCGCATGCTAGGTTCCCATTCCGCAGCCCGGCATGCGATTTTTACGAAATTTGCACTCGCCCCAGTTAGATCTCAGGAATTTCGACACGGCTCGCAACGTCTGGAAATAATTAATTAAATTTTATACAGAAATGTTATTTTTACCTCTCAATTTTGCCTTTTATTTTCAACCAATCGCAACCCCGTGACGTTGCTCCACTCACGCCTTTTACTATATGTGTCTCGGTCTTGCGCATATTATCTGTCTCTATCTACCCTGTTCTTATTGGTGCAAATTGATATTCTTTATTATCGATTATTTCAGTCCATGTGGACTGTGAAATAACCCACCTTTAGCATTTCTCGTAACTATTAAGCTACGGTTTCTCCAAGATTCTCTGTAACCATTAATTATCTGCAAAATTTACGCAGAATGAGCTTTTTAAAAATACGCAGGTGTTCTAAATAACACTTCTACGATTTGCATTTTATTGGGTTTTTACAAGTTTTTATAGATATTATATGTTACTAATGGTTCGATTAACTCCAATTAAAATAATACCCTTTAATTTTTAGTGACTCCTAATCAAATATTAATTATTATCTGTACATTTTGTTTAATACCGGTTACTTAAAATTGAGTTAATTAATATAAATTTTGCACGTAATTTCTATTTGTTTCTTTACTAGTAGAGCTTTTTAATACTGCTTCCTTTTTTTTATAGCAAGCGTCTTGTACATAATTTAACTCCTTATTTTTAATGAAACGAATAAATTTTTATGCTTCACGGTTTTTAATAACGCGTACCTTTTCCCAAAGCTTCTACACGGTGATTAAAATTATTTGATGTGATTATTTAATTTTCTACCCTGGTCTAAATATGAGTAATATATATATATATATATATATATATATATATATACGCCCAAGGTCTCGGGTTCGAATCCTGACACGGTCCGTATGAAAAATGTTAGGTAAGCATTTTTCACAAAAGTACACCCTCGTTCGGATGAGAGGTAAAATGGAGGTCCCGTGTGTGAGTGTTGTTACGCACGTTAAAGATCCCTACCTTACTTGGAACAGCAAGGGTTCGGCAAAATTCCAAATTTTCCAGGTAAAAAAAAATCGCTCCCTGGCCAATGTAGTACCGTCGGGTGGGGCATTGCAAAATCACATGTAGGGTACGTGAAGGGGGTTAAACAGCCTGTGGCTACCAAGATCCCGCAACACTTAGACATTTGCCGAATTACTGGTTTTCCAATAAATCCTTTCACGCAATCAACATTAGTTGAAAATATTACAAAACCAACACCTGTAATTGTTTATAATAATTATCAGGTTTAAGTACAAATATTTTTTTCGTCATTAGGTTTTCCGTCTTGGAACTGGTTAGACGTGTACCTCCATTGATTCTATTCTCAGCTAACCTACACATTTCCCTGAAACTCCCACAACCTACATCTTTGACTATCTGTATGCCGTAGTCTAAACTATGTCTACTTCTCTTTTTTCCTATCTCTGCTTCTAATATATTCCCCACTATTCGCTCATGCCTTAGTATGTGACCTATCATCCTATCGCTTATATTTTTTACACTTTTCCACACATTTCTTTCTTCCCATACAATTTATAGAACGTCTTCGTTCCTAACATTGCCTCTGCGTGATATCTTCATCATATGTTTGTAGCACTACATTTCCAAAACTTCCTATTTATATTCCGGTTTTTGAGTTATTTACCCTTCCTTTACATACTGATACTTTAATTTTATTGTTCTTAACTTTCATATCGTATCTCTCTGTTAGAACTGTTTTCATTTTGTTAACAGCTGCTTTTAACTCTTCCTTGCATATTAATCTATTGACTCTGCATAATAATTCCAAATATCTTCCTGCATTCCAGTATTAATTGCCTCTTAGATGTACAAGTTAAAGATTAACGGGAATAAGGCACATCTCTGTCTCACCCCTCTTCTTATTTCTTCTTTTCTCTGTTTGTTTTCTAATTCTATTACCGATGTTTACGCTTTGTATAAGCTGTGTACGTACTATTCGTCTATCCCTAAAACTTATTCCAATTTTTTGAGTATTTCGGACTTTTTTCGAATTTGCATTGTCGAATGCTTTTTTCAAATGCACACCCCTATATACACGCTTTTTCCTTTTTCTATTGTCTCTTCATTAACACTCTCAGAGCTAAAATAGCTCCCGTGTTACCATGTTTCGTTTAAATCCAAATTGACATTCTGCTAGTATTTCTCCAGTCCGTTTTTCCACCCGTTTTTGTACAATTCTAGTTAATACGTATCTCTGTTTTCCTGCTTAGTCTGGTCTGTTTTTATATTTTCGTCTTTCTTCTATTAAATTCAGAATATCCTTTATTATCGTCCTATTATCTTTTTGTGAGTACCACAGAATATCTTTGGCCCCAATATCTAAGTAGGGTTTAATGTTATTTCATTCTGTTTTTACTTCCTAAGTATCAAAAATTTTCCCGATGTCTTTCATCAATTTATTTGACTTTTTTTTCAAATTTTTCGTAGATATCTATATCTTTTAGTTTCTCAAAGATAAAGTGTATTTTTACGTTCCTTTTTTTCAAAATTTTAAATTTAAATGCGGTCTTCATAATCACGATTTTTTGGTTAGTGTCTACAGTGATTTTACTTGATTCCTATACCGTTGTTTAACAAAAATGCAATCTACTTGATATCTTCCTGTATCTCCTGGCATCCTCCATGTCTTCTAGCATAATGTTGAAATAATGTGTATGTGATGATTAAATTGTTTTTGTCGCAAAATTCTACCAGCCTATCTCCCTTGTTGTTTATCGTGCCTAAGCCAAATAAACCTACTTCGCTACTTCCCTACCCTCGCCTGCCACTGTATGGGAATCCCCTATAATTATTAACTTTTTGTGTCCTTTTACGCATCTTAGTAAGTCTTCGAATACTTTGCAGATCGCTTCTACCTCTTCCTCACTGTAACTAGAGATAAGCATGTATAACTTGTATTATTACTATATTTACTGGTTTAGATTCTAATCTGACAATGAGTACTTTTCGGTTTTTTTTGTAAGTAGCTTACTACACAGTGTCCTGCCTTTTTGCGTATAACTATCCCCACGCCCAAATTTCTCTCCTCTGATCCCCCATGAATTACCCTAAAGTCTCCACTCCAAAAATCCACCGCCTCTGACTGAGTTTTATAAAGTTTTAAAAGAGCACACATTCTTGGGGTTGAAACTGTCTTTACACAACCACCGAGGGCATTTTCGGAATAAGATCTCATTTGACTTTATCTTGATGAAAGCTTAAATTGATAGCTGATATACAAAGCATTTGAGATAGTTAACCTATTTAAGGGTTCGAAAAATCCTTTTAATACGTTCTTAGGAACGATCCAAATGGGAGTATAAATGTAGAAGCCACTTGTAGTGGACAAACATTCAAGTTACTTATTTCTGGCTGTCGACGAGAAGTGCAAAGATTGAATTTTTTAAAACGCGGTGAAGAATTATAGCTTGTTATAAATAAAGCTGAGACGCTTTAAAAATTAAAGAACGTCTACTTACAAGCGTTTCGATGCAGTATTCGGGAGAACGTAAGTGGCTATACAAATCTGCTGTAGAAAAGATCCCGGACTGAGATAGACAGAGAGAAGTAAGAGAGAACGAAAGCAACCCGCGTTTTCTCACCTCACAATTGGTATTGGTAAAAACTGTCCTCTTCACTGCAGGGAACGCTATCATATCGCCACTTGTGCTAAACAGCCCATACTTCTTGAACGACGATTAGTAGGCCACCGTTGACAGTTAACCTTACAAACACCAACATAAGGTCACTTTCAGTTAGGAAAAAAGCACCTAATTTAAACTTAAAGTTATAGTGACGCTACGTACAAGAACTGAATATTGAAAGAAATTTGATAAGTTTCAAAATCACTCGTATTAAATTAGGAAGATTTACTGGATAGATTGATAGATATTTGTGGTACCAGCTGATAAACTTTTTTAGCGCAACAAAACGTAACAAAGAAATTTAGTTTAAGCGTCGATTGAGAACGTTTTGTATTTTGAATGGTTTGAGTTCTATTGATTTTGGAAAACCGATTCGTAGGTTAGTTTTAGTCTCTATAAGGTGTAAGTGGAACAACTGGCGAGAGCAAGCTTCTAATGGTTTGGGATCGTAATATACTCTTCCACATGTTTAGATAGTTTAAGTTTTATAACAGCGACTATATTTGGAAATTTTTAACTGTTAGTTTGATTGTCCTGGTGATTTTTTGATAAGTTAAAGCATGTAAACTTTTATTTTTTATTAGATTGTCTTATCAGGTGCAACTTAAAAAAATGATATGCAGGAACCTCCCAAAAATTCCAAATCCTAACAATCAATAGCCGGTTTACCAATACGTGGAAAATAATAGAACAAAGGATCCTCACAAAAATATATTTTCACATCGAACAGCACTCACGTTTCTCTTCTTTCACCAGTACGGCTTCTACCTAGGCCATAGCGTCGTACGCACTATGCACACCCTTATTAAGAACGTCCCAATCAGCTCCACACAAATACGTCAACGCTATTCTATTGGATATCCATTCTGCGCTTGATCTCCTTTGGTAACACAAACTACTGAACCAGCTAAAATTAGCCCAGTTCCTATCCAACTATGTCTAATGCTAATCTATCCATTTCAATTTACAAGTTCTCTAGCTTACCTGCTTGCTTCATCATATTTCCGACAAAAAAAGACAAACGTAAATTCACAATACGTCTGCATACGCACAAAGTATGAAAGTAAACTAAAACGCACATATAATGTGAGAGTATAGATAAAATATACAGTCAGTAGAAACAGCCTAACTATATTTGTAACCAAGAAGAAATTATTGTCGCAACTGCATATACACCTGAAACAGTTTGGAAAGTTTTAAAAGCGATTGTATAAGCTACTGTACAAAAAGAAAATTTCTAAGTATTTCTTTACAATCATCTTGTGACCAAAACAGGAGATTTTGTTAAAACACCTAACGTAGGGAAGCGTCTAGGGTTAGCCTACATAGTCGCTGTTTTACTATTATACCCAGTAGCCACCCTTCTTTAGTGGTATGTGGGAATCATTTTGATCTAACCCGATGTTTCACATACGTTATCGGATTGATCATTTCTCAAAACAACAACCACTAACCCGTGCCGCCTAGTGTTGCAATAAAATATCCACGCGGTATGTATTGGAAAACTCTGGCCGTATCAAGTTACCAAGAAAATTTCGCCCATCAAAAAGCATTATCCGGGTACTTTAGGTTCAGTGTGTTCTAACGATCCTTTTGAATGTAAGAGTGCGTAAAATACTACTACAATTTACAACGTGTCCACGAATAACAGAAGTAGGTTGACTACCGTCAATTAACGTCAAGTAAATTGTACCACGGAAAATGCGCATTGTAAATTTTACTTCTGTCGGTGCGAGGAGTATTGAAACACGCCAACTTTAACTTAAATTTAATCAAACTCCGTTAAAGTACTGCTTAAATATCTAATTTTTATTTGCTATGCTATTTATTAGTTATCGATAAACTTTTGTAAAGACAACTATCAGTTTTAACTCTTGACATTGTTAAAATAGCGTGTAAAAAGCTTTGGACATACGAGGGACGCTATTTATGTATTGAGGACTGGCAACACTGGTATTGCCAGATGAAATCTGAAATTGCCATCGTAAAGTTTGACATTTTTGAGGTTATAGGTACTCAGAACGTTTTGACGTGCGAGCTTTATTTGTGTTTTTTTGCAGTGTCTAAAATTTCGTATCAGCCAAAATATGGAATTAACTCGCAAAAATTTTCGAGCTATGATTTATTATAACTTTCGACGTGGTCTAACTCAAGAAGAATGTATCAATCAATTCAATTCAACTTTTGTCGATGAGGCGCCATCCACAGCCATTGTATATCGCTGGTACACTGAATTCAAACGTAGACGTAGTTCGCTCACGGACGAAGTTAAAGAAGGTCGTCCAAAATCGGTCGTTATGCTGGAAAATATCGATGCCGTGCGAAAATTGATTGAAGAAGATCGTCATGTGACATATCAAGAAATCAAGAGATGTTTAAGTATTAGTAAGGTCAGCATACATAAAATTTGGCACGAACATTTGTGTGTTCGGAAGCTGTGTGCGTGTTGGATTCCATATTTGTTGGAGAAGCTCAAAAAAATGTTCATGTCGATCGGTGCCGTAAAATGATTTCAAAATACAACTATGGTGTATCCAAAGCGGTATATAACATCGTCACAGGTGACGAGTCGTGGATTTATACGTATGAACCAGAGAGAAAAGACCAGTCGGCAGTTTGGGTGTTTCAATGTGAAGCAAAACCAACAAAAGTTGTTTGTTCTCGAAGCGTTAAGAAGCAAATGGTGACGTTTTTCTTCACGAAAACTGGTCCTATGGCAACTGTGGCTCCTGAAAATCAAAAGATCGTTAATTCAGCGTGGTATACGACCATTTGTTTGCTTACAGTTTTCGGTAAATTGAGAGAAACCAACCCAAAACGACGAATCATTTTGCATCATGACAATGCGAGCTCACGCACATCACATGCAACAAACGAGTATTTAGATCGAATTGAGGGGTCATCCGCCTTACAGCCCCGACTTGGTACCCAATGACTTCTTCTTGGTTCCAATAATTAAAGATAAATTGCATGGACAACGATTTTCATCGCCCGAAGAAGCGGTTGAGGCCTTCAAAACTCATGTTTTAGAGCTACCATCTTCTGACTAGACAAAGTGATTTGAAGGGTGGTTCAATCGCATACAAAAGTGTATAGATCTTAAAGGCGATTATTTTGAAAAGCAATAAAAGTATTTTTCATCAAATTTATTTGTTTATTCTTTCTATTCTCAATACATAAATAGTATCCCTCGAAGAAGGTTTGTACTAGTTCTGATTGAAGAGACGGAATGATGCTCAAGCCGCCTAAACGCCAGTACTCAAAGATATGTTCGATATTTCAGTGTATCTGTTTTCTCAACTTCGGAATATGAACTTAGTAGGTACATAGCACAGCTTCAGCTTATAAGAATAAAAGTTTGCTGACTAAACGATTTAAATTACTACGGTCAGGTGTGTTCTTTTGATCATGAAAAGTAACACAGGCCAGCTAGATTTTTTAATACTCATTTGCGATACAAACATTTTTCTTTCATGCATATTTCTTTTTAGGGCGTCACCATAGCTGACATTAACGAACAAGTCGGAGAAGCAGCAATAACAGCAATCAACAAAGAGTTTGGTCCAAACAAAGCTATTTTTGTCAAAACTGACGTTACCCGGTTTGATCAACTGGAAAGTAAGCATTAATATACAACAATACGTTTGAAACATAACCGTTACTAATCTACCACAATTCTATTTTAGATGCGTTCTTAAACACAATAACCACGTGGAAGACGGTGGACATTGTAATTAATAATGCGGGGGTCATGAATGATGGACAGTGGGAACTCCAAATTGCCATTAACTGTGTAAGTGGTAAAGTTTATTCTATTAAAACATGACATCGGTGGATGTTTAATTAACAATCCGTTATGGTTGACATGTATTTTACGCTTTTCGAATATTGATTAGCCTCCGCTCTAATTGGTGTTCCATTAACATTTCAGTTAATAATTTATGATTTTGCAGAAGGGGAGATAACTCATCCGGCCTACATTACTAATGCTAATGCAAATGAAGTTGATGTTTTTCGGGTCGCATAGCTTGTAGAATGCCAATTGTGGTGTTAACATGTTTAGTCTGTGTGACCTGAAATACGTTGCAATTGATTTTTATAAAAAGCAATGCGATGCTCTTGAGTTTAATCTAAAAAATTATATTTGTGTGACTGTTGTCTGCTTGTCCGTACTAAAAATTACCGAATAAAAGCTTTGAGGTTTGAAAAATAGCTAAGATTAGTCTCCACCAATCCGAGAACATGAAAAGCTAATTCGTAGATTCGATTTCCGCTACACAAGTCCTAATCTATGTTACAACTACGGATTCAGTGGTCCGCAGAACCAGTGCTTTATCCAAAATTTTCATTCCAATATTTTTATCTGCCGACTACCATCTACGTGTTTCTGTATTAGTACAATTTTTGAGGATGTTTTACTTTGGAAGGCCCTTAGTATTCTACAATTTTTTTTCGGTGCGAACAGTAACCCCTCTGGTAATTTTTGATATAAAAGTTGTGTTATTAAGGAATATAGCTTTGCTTGTAAGAAAGTACGTTGTTTTTTGTTCTAATTATCGCATTTACGCAACGCGTGATTACAAGCATAATTACAATATAATGCAACACTAGTAAAACTAACATAACTACAAGTTTCAAAATATTGATCAGTAGTTAAAGTATAAATGATGATAAGTTATGAAAAGAATAAATCTTTAAATGTTATATAGGTGCAGAGAGTGATTCCTTAAGAATGAGTAATCTCTAAAGTAGAGATACTAGACACCAACATATTACGACTTAGTCCTACTTGCATTATATTATACTGCAAAAAAAGTGTATTTGCAATAACAACAGTTTTATTTCCAAACTGGTTACAAAACCTTTTCAAATATAAATTTTCTAAAAGCTCACACAATAATTTACTTTCAGAGCTTTATCTCTAACGACACAAGTATAATCTTCTAACACCAAGATTCTATCTTCTTAACTAACTTAATCCCGAAAAGCACTACAATTAAGTTATATACGAGACACTAATAACTATGATTAATTATATGAAATTTACAAAAACAGTAGCGTAATTTATGTTACATGTTTTAAAGCTCTAACTATTAGCACTCACGTACTACAATCGAAGCTAACGTCGAACTTTATTATAAACGAAACCGCAATCTGAACTAAAGTGACTTCAAAACTCCTTAAAGATAATTGAAACCTATTCAAATTGTTCTCGAAGAATCTACAACAAACCAGAGTATGCAAATTATAACCTGGAGATTTCTTACAACTGGAATATGTCCTATTGTAAGATTAAATACTAAGCCTTGTACACGTCAATCAACAGATCCCAAAACGCAGCGGGGTGTCATTGTTCATGCTTTGTGTATTCAATCCTTGGTCTAAGTTCTGATGTAATTATGCAAGACGGAATGGTGCTACAATGCCAATGTCGCTGGTTTAAGGAGGAGTTCGAAATTGAAAATTTACTTTGAAATTTCTAAATAATTTTGAAAGTGGTATATCTTACCTGCTTACCCTCCTTCACAACCACTGAATGTCGGAGAAATAGGGTATATAAATGTAAAACAATAGAAGGAGACCGAACTGCATTTAACAAAAAAAACAGCACCTATGATCAAAGACAACAAACATAGAAACAAGAAGAAAATTGTTGAAAGCATATCTGTGGAGCACAGCAAGTATGCCTATAAAATACGGGCAGTAGGAAAAGCAGACAGAAAAACGGTAACAGCCTTTTGGAATGTTGTGCTTCAGATGTATGAAAATGACAGTATGGACAGACAAAGTTAATAACAAACAGGTTATAGAAATAGTAGGGGAATAAAGATATCTGAGGAAAAAAGATACGAGAAATAGAAGGGCAGAATACGTTCTAAGGCATTTTTGGAGAATAGTATGGGTTATATTGCAAGCAGAGATAAGAAAAAAGAGGTAGATGTAGACCTAGAGCAGATAGTGATAGATGCAGACTGTGCAAATTTCAGGAAAATGTGTAGGTTAGTTCAGAATAGGAAACAATGAGTACGCATCTAACTAGTTCCAGGACGGAAGACCTAATGATGATGATGTCTTTCAGAAACTAGTTTAAATAATGTTCAATAAAGTTTAAATAAAAAATAATTACATTTAGATTGGACGGTAGCTCAAAAGAATCAATAAAAGAAAACATCACACCACACTAAATATTTACTATAAACCCCACTTGAAATTATTTTCCTCGTACACCATGCGGATTCTTGGGTTCCCACAACTAAGTGTTTTTCCAATTAAAAATTCACAATCTTGTAAACATTGCTTAGTCGATGAAAAAATCTTAGCAAGAAAATTTGGGTTTACAGTTTGTTTATATTGTAAAAATAAATATAAAATCAGCTCTTTATGACACAACGTGTTGAATGTTATTCATGTTTTTATTCGATATACTCGCCGTTTTAAGTTTTTATATTTAATTTTTATTTTTGGAACAGAGGGTCTTTTACTAAAGTTATTGGTCACAGCATTTAAATGTTCGAAATACTAAAAAAGATTGGCATGAGTTTTAGGGATAAACGGATAGTGCCTAGCTTATACAAAAGGAAAACAGCCGAAATAGAATTCGAGCAGGAACGTAGAGACGTAAATATTAGGAAAGGGTGAGACAGGGGTGTGAGGTAACTCCGTTACTTTTTAACATGTGTATTGAACAGGCAATGAATACGGTCAAATGCAAAAGACCATTTGGAATTATTATGCAAAACAAAAGATAAATATGGTCAGATTTGCAGACAATAGATATAGCGGTATAAGCATCTAGCAAGAAAGAATTAAAAGCAGCGCTTAATGAAATGGAAACAGTTCTAACAGAGATACGTTATGAAAATTAATAAAAATAAAGCTAAAGTACTAGTATGTAAAGGAGGGGAAAACTAACTAAAAACTAGAATACAAATAGGATACGAGAATTTACAAGAGGTTAAGGATTTCTGCTACCAAACATACCAAATAACGCAAAGATGAGAAAAGTGCACAAAATATAAAACAAAAATTAGCACAAGGCCCTGCTGCATTTAACAGGAAAACAACTATTATGTTCAAAGATAACAAACCTAGAAACAAGAAAAGTATTGTTGAAAGTATATGTGTGGAGCACAGCACTGTACGGCTGTGAAACTTAGATAGTAGAAGCTGACAGGAAAAAGATAGAAGCCTTTGAAATATGGTGCTACAGGTGTATGATGAAGATATCATGGACAAACAGAGTTAAGAACAAAGAGATGCTAGAAATGATAAAGGAAGAAAGAAACATGTGTAAAACAGTAAAAATTGAAAAGATGATATGCCACATACGAAGGCATGAAAGAATAGTGCGTAAAATATTAGAAGCAGAGATAGGGAAAAAGATAGGTAGAGGTAGACCTAGGTTAAACTATTGCAAAGATGTAGGCTGGAAATTTCAGGGAAAGGTGTAGGCTAGCTCAGAATAAAAATCAGTGAAGGTACGCGTCCAACCAGTTCCAAGACGGAAAACCTTATGACGAAAAATAATTGCACTTAAGCTTGATGATTGTTATTAACAACGACAGGTGTTGGTTTTGCAATATTTTCAACAAACCTTGATTGTGCGAAAGGATTTATTGGAAACTATCAATTCGGTAAATGTCTATATTGGGGGATCTTGGTAGCCACAGGCTGCTTAACCTTCTTCACATACCACTGAATATCGGTGAAATAGGGTACATATTTACAAAACAATATAAGGGAAACCGAACTGTATCTAACATGAAAGAATAGTGGCTATGTTCGACGACAACAAACATAGAAACAAGGAAAAATTTTTGGAAGCATATAAAATAGAGACAGTAAGAGAAGCAGACAGGAAAAGGAAAAAGCCTTTTGGAATGCTATGATGATGATAGCACGGACAAACAAAGTTAATAACAAAGAGGTTATAGAAATAGTAGAAGAATAAAAATATCTGTGAAAAGCAAAAAAAACTAGGAGAAATAGACGGGCAGGATACGTTCTAATGCAGTTTTGGGAAATAGTATTGGTTATATTACAAGCAGATAAGGAAAAAAGAGAAATGTAGACTTAGATCAGACTATTGCACGCAGATAGTAAATGATGCAAACTTAAAATTTCAGGGAAATGTGTAGGTTAGCTCAGAATAAAAAACAATGGAGGTACGAGTCTAACCAGTTCCAAGACTGAAGTCTTAATGATGATGATGCAGGGACAAACGATTAATATGCTCAGATTCGCAGACGATATAGTGGTATTAGCATGTGGTGCATTTTATTCACCGGGTATATTTTGTTTTAGCTTAAATGGTATACGGTGAGTTTTTTTATTAAGAATTAAAACCTAAAGAAATGTGCATGTGCTTTTAAATATTTAAATAAAAATATCACGGCGGTTGGAATAGGTTCGGTTAGGTTGTGTAGCATCCGGAGTGAATTAAGGAGAGTACGATGAGCGGGAAGGGGTGGACCAAGTATGAGAAAATCAGTCGTTTACGGGTTGTTTAGGTAGCATGTATCGAAATGGGTCAACTGCTCCTAACGGTTTAATTAAAATATATATGCGTTAATCGTACATTGCAAGGTGCGAACGGAGTTAATAAATACACCTTTGCGTTTTTCTATATCACAGTGCATAGTTTAGAGGCACTGTGTAGAATACATGTTTCTCTTAACTACTAATTTGAGTGGTAAATGTGTAATTCGTCCTCGTTGTAGTTTCTTACAGTAGTGAAAGCTGCAGCTTCAGTAAACGTTATACTCAACCTAAGCGTATTATGGAATATTCCACAACAGGTGATTGCTAAGGGACTACGTACGTTTCTACGAATAACCGGCCGGTTACGTCACTAAAAGGATTTGGAAATCTACCTGACCAGGGGTTTTTGTTAGTTTGACCAGCGAAAGTTAGACTTGGTATACGTAAATTTAGAAGATCCCTTATTCATTTAATAAGTAGAAAAAGCTGTTTCGATACTTACCTATACTCATTACCCTGATGTACCCGTGTTTTGTTCTTAATAGGGGTGGAGCAATTAGTATTATTCTAAAGAAAAAAAGACATTAGCACCCTCCCCCTTAATTAATTTAAATTATGCGTATCAAGCATCTAGCAATGAAGAATTAGAGGCAGCTCTTTATAAAACGGAAACAGTTCTAACGGAGATACGTTATGAAAATTAACAAAAATAAATGTAATGTACGAGTGTGTAAAAGAGGGGGAAATTAATCAAAAACTAGAACACAAGTAGGAAACGAGAACTTACAAGAGGTTTAGGATTTTTGTAACTAGGATGCCAAATACCGGTAAACAGGAAAAGTGCACAAGATATAAAACAAGGATTAGCAAAAGACCGTGCTGCATTTACCACAAAAAGCAACTACTATGTTCAAAGACAACAAACACAGAAACAAGGAAAATATTGCTAAAAGCATTTATGTGCAGCACAGCACTACATGGCTGTGAATCTTGGAAAGTAGAATGATGAAGATATCGTGGACAGACAAGGTTATGAACAAAGATGTTCTACAAATGATAAGGAAAGAAAGAAATATGTGTAAAACAGTAAAATGTAGGAGAGATAGGATGATAAGTCACATACTAAGACATGAAGGAATAGTTCGGAATATATTAGAGGCAGAGATAGGCAAAAAGAGAAATAGAGGTAGACCTAGGTTAGACTATTACACACAGGTAGTGAAAGATCTAGGCTGTGGAAATTTCAGGGAAATGTTTAGACTAGCTCAGAATACAAATCAATCGATGTATGCGTCCAACCAGGTCCAAGACAGCAAACCTAATGAGAAAAAAATTGTACCGAAACCTAGTGATTATTATAAACAATTAAAAAGTGTTGGTTTTAAACCATTCTCAACTAATGTTTATTGTGGGAAAAGATTTATTGGAAAACAATTTGTTTGGTAAATGTCTAAGTGTTGGGGGATTTTGTTAATCATTAGATTGCTTAACTCCACTCATATATTTTATATGTGATTTTTTAATGCTCCACCCGAAGGTACTATATTGTACCTTCATATATCCAACATTTATTTTCCAATGCTCCACCCGAAGGTACTACATTGGCCAGGAAGCGAGTTTTATTTTACCTGGAAATTTTGAATTTTGCTGAACCCTTGCTGTTCCAAGCAAGGTAGAGATCTTTAACGTGCATGACAAAACTCACAAACGAGACCTCCATTTTACCTCTCATCCGAACGAGGACGTATTTATGTGAAAAATGCTTGCCTAACATTTTTCAAGCGGATCGTGTCTACATTTGAACCCGGGACGTTGGGTATCTACCTTCATAAACCCTACACGTGATTTTCCAATGCTCCATTCGAAGGTACTACATTGGTCAGAAAGCGGATTCTTTAAACCTGAAAAATTCTGTATTTTGCCGAACCCTTGCTGTTCCAAGCAAGGTAGGGATCTTTAACATGCGTGACAACACTCAGACACGGGACCTCCATTTTAGCTCTCATCCGAACCAGAACGTATTTTTGTGAAAAATGCTTGCCTAACATTTTTCAAGCGGTTCGTGTCTAGATTTGAACCCGGGACGTTGGGCATCTACCTTCATATACCCTACACGTGATTTTCCAATGCTCCATTCGAAGGTACTACATTGGTCAGGAGGCGGATTCTTTTAACCTGAAAAATTCTGTATTTTGCCGAACCCTTGTTGTTCCAACCATAGTAGGGATCTTTAACAACACTCAGACACGGGACCTTCATTTTACCTCTCATCCGAACGAGGATGTATTTTTGTGAAAAATGCTCGCCTAACATTTTTCAAGCGGATCGTGTCTAGATTTGAACCAGGGACGTTGGGCATCTACTTTCATAAACCCTACACGTGATTTTCCAGTGCCCCATTCGAAGGTACTACATTGGTCAGAAAGCGGATTCTTTTAACCTGAAAAATTCTGTATTTTGCCGAACCCTTGCTGTTCCAAACAAGGTAGGGATCTTTAACGTGCGTGACAACACTCAGACACGAGACCTCCATTTTAGCTCTCATCCGAACCAGGACGTATTTTTGTGAAAAATGCTTGCTTAACATTTTTCAAGCGGTTCGTGTCTAGATTTGAACCCGGGACGTTGGGCATCTACCTTCATATACCCTACACGTGATTTTCCAATGCTCCATTCGAAGGTACTACATTGGTCAGGAGGCGGATTCTTTTAACCTGAAAAATTCTGTATTTTGCCGAACTCTTGCTGTTCCAAGCATAGTAGGGATCTTTAACAACACTCAGACACGGGACCATCATTTTACCTCTCATCCGAACCAGGACGTATTTTTGTGAAAAATGCTTGCCTAACATTTTTCAAGCGGATCGTGTCTAGATTTGAACCCGGGACGTTGGGCATCTACCTTCATATATCCTACACGTGATTTTCCAATGCTCTATTCGAAGGTACTACATTGGTCAGAAAGCGGCTTCTTTTAACCTGAAAAATTCTGTATTTTGCCGAACCCTTGCTGTTCCAAGCAAGGTAGGGATCTTTAACGTGCGTGACAACACTCAGACACGAGACCTCCATTTTACCTTTCATCCGAACGAGGATGTATTTTTGTGAAAAATGCTCGCCTAACATTTTTCAAGCGAACCGTGTTGGGATTTGAACCCGGGACGTTGAGCATCTACCTTCATATATCCTACACGTGATTTTCTAATGCCCCATTCGAAGGTACTGCATTGGTCAGAAAGCGGCTTCTTTTAACCTGAAAAATTCTGTATTTTGCCGAACCCTTGCTGTTCCAGAACGTGCATGACAAAACTCACAAACGAGACCTCCATCCTACCTCTCATCCGAACGAGGACGTATTTTTGTAAAAAATGCTTGCCTAACATTTTTCAAGCGGATCGTGTTTAGATTTGAACCCGGGACGTTGGGCATCTACCTTCATATACCCTACACGTGATTTTCCAATGCTCCATTCGAAGGTACTACATTGGTTAGAAAGCGGATTCTTTTAATCTGAAAAATTCTGTATTTTGCTGAACCCTTGCTGTTCCAAGCAAGGTAGGGATCTTTAACGTGCATGACAAAACTCACAAACGAGACCTCCATCCTACCTCTCATCCGAACGCGGACGTATTTTTGTAAAAAATGCTCGCCTAACATTTTTCAAGCGGATCGTGTTTAGCTTTGAACCCGGGACGTTGGGCATCTACCTTCATATACCCTACACGTGATTTTCCAATGCTCCATTCGAAGGTACTACATTGGTCAGAAAGCGGATTCTTTTAATCTGAAAAATTCTGTATTTTGCCGAACCCTTGCTGTTCCAAGCAAGGTAGGGATCTTTAACGTGCGTGACAACACTCAGACACGAGACCTCCATTTTACCTCTCATCCGAACGAGGATGTATTTTTGTGAAAAATGCTCGCCTAACATTTTTCAAGCGAACCGTGTTGGGAAATGAACCCGGGACGTTGGGCATCTACCTTCATGTACCCTACACGTGATTTTCCAATGCTCCATACGAAGGTAATTGGTCAGAAAGCGGTTTCTTTAAACCTGAAAAATTCTGAATTTTGACGAACCCTTGCTGTTCCAAGCAAGGCAGGGATCTATAACGTGCGTGACAACACTCACACACGGGATTTTTATTTTACCTGTCATCCGAACAAGGGTGTATTTTTGTGAAAAATGCTCGCCTAACATTTTTCAAGCGGACCGTGCCGGGATTCAAACCAGGAAGCTAGGACGTAGTGGTCACACGCATACGAACCACGCCACGGAGCCGCCTACTTTCATATATCTTACATGTGATTTTCCAATGCTCCACCCGAAGGTACTACATTGGCCAGGAAGCGAGTCTTTTTTACCTGAAAAGTTTTGAATTTTGCCGAACCCTTGTGTTCTAAGCAAGGAAGGTATCTTTAACGTGCGTGACAACACTCACACGCGGGATCTCCATTTTACCTCTCATCCGAACAAGGGTGTATTTTTGTAAAAAATGCTCGCCTAACATTTTTCGAGCGGACCGAGTCGGGATTTGAACCAGGAACCTTGGACGTAGTGGTCACACGCATACGAACTACGCCACGGAGCCGCCTATTCATATACCTTACATGTGATTTTCCAATGCTCCATGTGCTTTCGTATCGTTTCACCTGACATCGCAGATTTTGGGAAGAGTGGGGGCAGAGAAGATCCGGTCCGCTTTTTTCCATAGACAAAAGTAACATTTATCAAAAACGCAAATTTAATGAGTAATAATTTTAACTAGGTGATGCTGTACTTTCCGAAAAGTGTCTAAGATTATTACGCCCTAAGGTCGACTCATCCAGCCTAGGGAACTACGGCCCGAGTGATGAATTAAGTCGCCTGATGGGGATAATTATCAAATAACACAATTGATGCATACACGATTTTATATTTTACTTAACCCTTTAAATAAAAAATAGAAGATGAAAGAGAGGTGTTTTGTATTTTAGAATTTACCTCGGATTTTGCTGCATAACTATACACCTACATAATTTTGTCCATGATGGCAATAAACAGTTTGGCGTTTAGATATTTGTTACATTTATTTAATAGTGCCATGAATAATTAACAATTGCCGTAAATAATTGAAAAAAAAAAGTTCATTAGGCAGTCGCAAATTTGTGAGCTCGTAAATTCAAATAAATGTATGAGAAGGAATAACAAGAGACCATAATGTATCCATTATGCCCTCTCATTTTGCCCCATTTATTATAGATATGTTATCATATCTCTATCCTAGGCAGTTATGACTAAATTATAACGATGTAAAATATAAAATAAATTATGTTTCAGAATGCCGTTGTGCAAGGATCCCTGTTGGGTCTCAAGTACATGGGAAAAGATCACGGAGGCAAGGGCGGTGTAATTGTGAATCTTGCATCTATTCTAGGATTTCAACCACTACCTGGCTGCCCAATATACGTAGGCACCAAGCACTTCGTGGTTGGTTTTGATCGATCGCTTGGCACTCCGTATCATTTTGAACGTACTGGTGTTAAAGTATTGACAATGTGCCCTGGAGTTACAAACACGCCCTTGATATCAGAAGCACGTCATTATGCTCTTAATGATTTTGGTTCTGATATCGGAGAACAGTTGGCTAAGGAACTTGGATCAATGCCAATTCAACCGTAAGGAATTTATAGTTTCAAACTGTCATTATATTAATATAATTTGTATAGACCCGAGTGTATTGCACGAGCACTAATAGTACTGTTAAAGAAAGGCGAAAATGGAAGTTGCTGGCTTGCTGAAGGAAATGAGCCCGTTTACGAGCTTGACGTACCAGACCGCAAAACCATGCGCAAACATTAAGTTATCTATTGGCAAATGCATTTAGTACAGGAACAAGGATACCTTTTTGTAAATAACGGGAAAAATTTGGATACAGCTGATGTATAATGAGTTGTTCCTTGAGCATGTACATTCATCTAAAAAAATAGAAAAAAGCGCCTTAGCCTCCCACACAACCTTTAAGTAATCAAAAGACTCTTCTTTTGGAAAAATTCACAACCTAACTGTAACTAAGCTAGCTCAACCTAATATAACCTCACCTAATACAAAACTAGTAATTTTGTAGTAAAAATACGTATAGGCAAAAAGTGCTTTTAAACGTTTTGTACAAAAAAATGAAGATTGAACAAATTGTGAGATTTCAAAGAACCCTAGCAATCATTGACCAAATATGCAAAAACCGTAAGATGTTGCAATCGAGTACATTCTTAAGTAATTATACTAAATTTTCTAGTTTTCTACTCTTACGTATATCATTACCAAACAACTACCCTTCGTGGTCGAAATCCTACGCTCCATACATTTTTGGTGCCCTAATGAAGAAACAATGACTTATTTAGTACGCACACATTTTCATTGGCTGCTGTACGAAAGCGAATTGATAACTGAAGCAGTTTTATACTACATTCCTAGTGCAATACAGCTTTTACAAAATGCCAATGCTTAATTCTCACTACATCATCATTTCTAGTAAATTTCCTACATTTTGAAGCCTTATAAACTAGAAAATACAATTATCTGAGGAAACTATATTCGAAAATGCAATTACACCAATCGATTCTGAGCGTTTAAGTTTTTAGAACCAATAAATTCTGTGCGAAGACAACGCTTGCAAATTTCTACAGAATCGTTTTCTAAAAGCTTTTCATGCAATTTAATGACCAATTTTAGGTAATATTTCCTAGCTATAGTTCTTCCATGTTTCAAAGTACATCATACTTACCTCATTTTCGGCTAGAAACTGATGTGAAAACTTTTTCGGTCGATTCTATACACTCGGTAGTAGTTTTAAAAATTTATCTCTTACGGTAAAAGTAATGCTTCTTCGTTTGTACATGTTTTAACCGGTTATATTTATGCTAAATAAGTATTTTTAGTTTAGAGTCTGTACTTTTGAGTTTGTATTTGGCAAACTTGCATGCCCAAAAACACTTTGCCAACAATCAGCTGTATCGCAGTTTTTTTCACAAGTTATCCAAATGTTCCTGGATTAATTATATCAACGCCAATTAAAACATTGATGCTATAACTTTTCTATTTAAACAAATATATGTATATCCAGTTACAAGTTTCAATTAAAAAGATGTCAAGATGTGTTTGTTTACTTTATTCAACTGAAGATGGCGTGATTAAAGTACGTTACCGTGCTACCTAGATATTTCCCAGCTAAAGTGCCAATCAAACAGAACGTTTTGTCGTTCAAAGGTGATATTCACAACTACGATATCGATCTGCAATTGTTCTTTTGATAAAATTGATACCACTCACATCGCGTAGAATCACGTTAACGTATTTTTCCGACGACCACGTATGAAAATAACAGATTGCACATTACTTATTTATTTAGAACGTGACGTATATCACTCTAGAGTGTGAAAGTAAACAGCACTGTAGTGTTGAATTAATTATCAACTCTAGAGTGTATGACTAATGAGATATTAGTACATTTATTACCTAGACGACTCGATATGCCCAATGCCAAAAACACGATATAGAGTTTGTTCGACATAACCGCTAGACGATCGAATGACCTTGCATCAAGGCAAGATGTTTAAGGAAAAGAACAACAGTGTACGTTTATTTAAAATATTCTTCCTAATTTTTTTTCATTAGTAGTGGTCGTCGGAAAAATCGTGTACAGTACTCGTGTCGAAAGTGCCATTTCACAGTCGTGCGACAACTCTCCCACTCGTGTAAAATGGGCCACTTTCTACACTAGTAATGTAATATACTATTTTAGTATTAATTGCAGTCCTGAATCTGCCACTTTTAGGACGAATTTTAGTTGATCCTGCTTCTTGAAAACGTTTTACAGTTTTCCAAGTTACTAATTTGAGCAAGTAAATAAGTAAGCTACTTCCAATTTAACTTCTTCTACGATCACTGTAACCTCTCATAATAAGAAATGTTACTTGTTCGATAAATATACCGAAATTTTGAAATAACTGTACAGGGTGAGCGTTGAAGTTGTTCCAAAAAATTTGTACAAGAGTTCTTGAGTTATTTTAAGCACAAAAGATTCTACTCAATTTTGCAGAATCATGAACCGTTCCAGAGATATCGCACATATATTACACGTTGTAGAGGAATAAAAGCCATCCTTCCCAAATTCAACTTGTTAGCTAGCTTCTTAAACCTAGTTCTGCATATTTTCACGAAGAAGTTGAAATACCTTGTTGATTTATTTCTTGTGACTGGCATTTGCCCCATTCACAATATTTCATCATCATTAGGTCTTCAGTCCTGGAACTGGTTAGACGCGTACCCTCATTGTTTCCTATTCTGAATTAATCTACGCATTTCCTTGAAATTTGTACAGTCTGCATCTATCACTATCTGATCTAGGTCTACATCTACCTCTTTTTCCTATCTCTGCTTGTAATATATCCCATACTAATCCCCAAAATTGCCTTAGTACGTATTTCACCCTTCTATTTCTCCTATCGGTGTCAAATCCGGCGAACGAACAAGTCAATCGATCAGTACGTTTCTTCCAATCTAACAGTTGTAGTAGTTCCGATTTGAAAAATCTACAGCGGTGCATCCAAAATAAGCCGGAACGCCATTGCATATGAAAATCATACGTTGCTGAATACGATCCAAAAATGCTGGTTGGTCCGCTCTAAATGAGCCCTGTTGTCCTTCAATCAGAACTTCTTCGTTAAACAGAAAAACGATGCCGAGAGGTGCCTCAGTCAAAGCATGCGGCTTTTCGACATTCCATAGCGTTCGCTATGTGAATTATTTTTGCCATCACAGGTGAAAATAGCTTTATCGCAAAGCAAAATTTCAGATATTTATACAAATTTGCGTTCAGCCACCCACAGAAGCCAATCATGGATTGCAATAGGCAGGAAGCAGATTGTGTCTTTTCTGGTAGTGGTACGATGCAATCCATGTATATACCAAGTTCGTAAGACGCTAGTCTTCTATTTACCCATAGCGGACGACAGTAATTTTTTTCTTAACTATCCTCCCGAGTCCTCGAACGAGTCCTCGCTTAGGTTACTGTTAGAAATAGATATTATTATTAAAAAACACAAAACACAAATCACCACCACGCATATCAGAACAGTCTGCGATAGTTATAGCAACCAAAAAAACAAAACTGTTCTGATATGCGTGTTAAGTGATGTGTTTTTTAATAATAATATTTATTTCTAACAGTAACCTAACCTCAAAAAGCCTATCGCGGGACTCGGGAGGATGGTTAAGAATAAAAATTTTGCTAGCGGTCGTTATTCGTCTGCAACTTGTTGGATCGTTTTCAACGAATTGCAAAACTGGCAAGGCTAATCACGAAGACTAACATCCCATTCGATGTGTGTGTGTGTGTGTGTGTGTGTGTGTGTGTGTGTGTGTGTGTGTGTGTGTGTGTGTGTGTGTATTGGTATGTAGCTTACCTAGATGAAACTTCCCTAAATTTTTAAGTCGTAACAAATTTTCTGCACCTACCTGAAATCGAAGCCCTACCATCTAGACTTGCAATTCATATCACCCTATAACAATATCCTATGAAGATGCTTTCCAACTCGGACGCCAAAACCTTCAGCTTCCTCAGGGATATTCGCTACGGCTGCTCACTCGTTCACTAAAAATCCTATCCTACTATTTCAATAAAAGTTGACTGCCAAAAGTACATCACGATTTATTTGCACATCCAATTACTATATAATAGTTTTTCCCTACTGGTTGGGTTAACTAGTTAGGGGTTATTTTTATATCCCAAATGTGACCAGTGGTCTTTAAGGAAAGATTTCCTTAAAATGATGGAACGCTAATATCTTCCGACTATGCTAGGGGTCTATTCCTTGGACAGAGCTTTTTTTTTATTTAAATCTAACATTCTAGTCGGCTGTCATCTGACATTTTAGACAGACCTGTTTTCCCCCCATTGTAACCTGTGCTTGATTACTATCATTTTGTACGGTTTGTGTTTGGGTGTTTTTTTTGTGTGTAAATGAGTAAGTGTCGATGTTTGTGTGTGCTTATGTGTGTGCGCGAGTGTGTTTTATTGTGTTGGTTAATTGTTGTGTTTATTGTTGATGTTGTTTCTACGTTGTACCTTCGCTCTTGACCAGGACCATCAGCAGCCGGAAATCCCAGTTTTGAGGCAAAGCGCACCGCAGAATTTGTACCCTTCATCCTGACTATCGGCAGCCGGAAATACGGATCATTGAGGGGCACAATTTGTGTTTGTATGTGTTGTGTTGGTGTGTATGGGTTTGCTTTTTTGTGTTTGTAGTTGTGATGGTGTTGGTGTTGTTTCGGCTTCGTGCTCTCGCTCTCTGTCCAGGACCATCGGCAGCCGGAAATCCCAGTCTTCGAGGAAAAGCATTCCGCAGAATTTGTACTCTTCGATCTGGACCATCGGCAACCGGAAATCCAGATTATTGAAGGGCACATTTGTTTTGCGTGTGTTGTGTGTGTGTGTGTGTGTGTGTGTGTGTATGTGTTTCCGCTCGTGTTTGTGTGGTTGTGTGTGTTCGGTTTCCAAAAGGTTAATTTCTTTTATGCGTGTTGGAATGGTACAGGTTACAGTCGGGTGGAAATAAATACTTCAATTTGACATTTTGTTGCCTCAATTACTGTTAGTTTTTGGTTTCATACAGTGGTGTTAGCGTAGAAAGTTCCTATTCTACTACTTATCCTAAAACTGAGTCTAACTTAATACTATTGTTCTCGGAATTTCCAGAAGACGGACTCTGGCGTCGGGGGTGCAGTCCCCGGGATCCTAGAGCAGTTGTTCCTTGGTGTCTCAGTTTGGTACGTAAGATTGCGTGCCGTTTTTAAGAGGCCTGTTCAAGGTAGCGGTTGTGTAATACTTGCGTAGTCTTTTGAGTCAGTGCGTTTAGGTGTGGGAAAATTTGTTCGTTCCATATCATTTCGTTGATAGGGATGTCTTGTAGTTTTGTTCTGTATCCGTGTAGTTCCTGGGTAAGGTCTACGCACTCAAAAACAACATGGTCGGGCGTACAAACCTCTTCGCATGTACAGGTGTCGTTCTGTGCTAAGTGCATACGGTCCCGATAGGTCGGATACGGGCCGTGGTCAGTGAGGAAGTGGATCAATCCTCTGCTAGGTATGAGATGCTTGTTTGTTAGTCTTTGTGTTATGTTAGGACTGACAGCGTACACCCTTCTACCAGTATCGCTGCCGTCCCATCTAGCTTGCCATTCCGCGATTATGCTTTCTTTTATCCCTTCTCTGGTGGTTGGGGGATTTTCGGTTTTTAAAAGTTGTTTTAATTTATTTTGGTCGTTGTTTGTTAAATGATATGTTGCTGCTTTTGCTTGGTTATTAGGTCGAGTGGCATTGTTCCGATTAGCACATGGAGAGCGTCATGTGCCGTTGTTCTATATGCCCCTGTCATTCTTAGGATTATGCTTCTTTGGGTTGACAATAGTTTTTGTTTTACCTTGATTATGTTTAGGCGGTGGCCCCAGGCGCTCGCAGCATATGAAACCATTGCCGCGAGCACGCTGTTAAGGTATAGCCTCACACAGGCAAGGGGGATTTTGTAATGCCGTTGCGCCAGTGTTGCGATGTTTTGCATGACCTTTGGAGCATTATTGCACACGGATGTTATATGCTCAGTGAAATTTAATTTCTCGTCTAGGGTTATACCTAAGTATTTGTATGAAGGGGATCTCCTGATGTTGACTTCTTCTAGTTTAATTATGGGATCACGCTTTAGTGCTCCTTTTATAAGCATATATTTGTTGGGTGCAATACTCATCTTGTTTGCTCTGCACCGGTTCTGGACTTCATTCACGGCATTGTTTGATTTGTTCTCGAGTTCGCTTCTGGAGTTACCTTCGAACAACAGTAAGATATCGTCGGCGTATGCTATCGTCGTCGAAACCTCCCCGATGGTATCCAGCTTTTCCAGAAGTTCCTCAGAGCTTATGAGGATTGGCCGTGGTTCTTTTTACAAAGCATTATTTTCTTACTAGGCTTGATTCTTAACAAAGCAGGGGTTTAAGTAGGGCGCCACCAAGTCATTAATTGTTAAACACAGGGTTTCCCTAAGGGGGACTTGGAAGTTTTAGAGAGGAATACCGTATTAACTGCTAACGCAGAAGCTGTAAAAAAAATTTAATTAAATTAACAAAAGTAAGGACACAAGAGGTATTCTCTTGTTACCTCATATAAAAAGACAGCAAAGATTAATCAGGCAAACAATATTATGAACACAGATTCTATGTTCCAAATTCTGAAAAGGCTATTAAAGCTTCTTGTTAAATTAGGGTTACCACTTTACTCTATTTGATCTTATACTTTGTGACCCTACTTCTGAACATACTTGTTCAGAATAAAACAATTAATTAAGAAAATTAAATGTTGCTTTTTTAATTAAAATTCTTCCTTCATAAAAATTGTAAATATAAAATTTATGTTTAAGAAAAGATAATACAAGTTTCATATACTCATAAGGTAGGATTATATATTCAAAAGAAATATCAAAAACTTTAAATGTTGCTTTCGTTACAAAAATTTAATTTAAATTTATACCAGAAATATCAGATCTGTTATTCTGTTTACATATTTATAAAAAATTAACTAAATTGTCTATTAATTCATCATTCAGAAATTGTAAGTGAAATCATGCATATATGAAACATTAATTAGAACTCTTAAGGTTTGCTTAATTTTATTAAAATTAGTAACTGATTACACTGAACTAGTATTGACAATAAAAATTTACTAAAGTCCTTTTTAGTTTGTTAAACGAATTATTGGTAATAAGTTGTTACAAAGATATTTTTTTATGAAGCAGCCTTGTATCAAAGATCACCAAATGTAGACGTGATGTAAGAATAATACTAATCTCTTACCTTGGTTCAGCAGGTGTTGTTTACGTGATGGTGTTACAGTATGTTAGAGCAGGTGTTAATACATACGTTCCTCAGAAAACTAGTGACGTAGAATCCACATGTTCTACAGGACACAAACAGCGGCGTGATCCTTGGACCGGATCATAAGGACTTAATGCGTTTTATTATACGCACAAACTAGACCAACCAAAATCCAATACAAAACTTAGATGTTCTACTGTGTGTAGATCTTGACCAAAATAATTACCATCGTATAGTTGTCCTCCTAATTACTTGTAATTTCACACTCGCAAAGACCCTTTCAATTCAACATCGGACTTTATTTCCAAAACATAAAAATTTCTACGTACTTTGTAGAACGTTTCCTTAAAATCCAAACATATTGTTTTCTCGCATAACATTACATTAAATCCAACTATTCATCGTAAGGTTGAAGGATGTTCATACTGGATCGATATTTCGTATCGCAAAGTTGACGTGAATGAACTATAACTTGGTACTCGCAGATGCGAAGGTAGAATTAATATCATCTTGAAACACAGCTTTCAGACTGCCTTATTTTTATAAAACCAGATAAGGCGAGTTCATTCTAACAAATGAATATACGGAGAAGCCTTACAATTGATATACAAAACGATTTCTTAAAAAGTTCTTTCTCTACATTTGCAAGAGAATTATAAAATAAATATCTAATCAAAGATTTGCCCAAGCATTTCAATAAGTATTTAATTGAAAGTTTACTAACGAAGCGTTGAAAGCCATATTTAATTGAAACTTTTACGAAGTTATTTAAGAAATATTTCAAGAGTTACTTAAAAAAGCTGTCCATAGAACTATTAAATATTATCAAAAGAAGTTATCAAAAGAAGTTATCGAAAGAATTTATCCAAAGAACTTATCCAAAGAATTTATCCAAAAAGCGCTACAACAAAATTATTCAGTTTGTCAAGTAACTTATTTTTAACTCTTACCATTATTAAAACCACTAGGCCTAGTGTTCAGCACACTAGGGCCACTACCGCACAAGGCCAGACGCAAATTACATGCTAGAACCCTTTGGGTTTCCATGTTGGTTCTCGACGAGAGTTCTAGCTAAAGTGAGTACTGATGCAATATGCATGAAACAGGAAAGCTGCTTGGCTTTGATAATATTTATACTAACATTTAACGCCTGATGTTAGCAAACAAACTAGCATTTCTGTATGGCGGTTAAAACTCAAAATACCAATACTGGTATTTATTTATTTAAAATTGTCTACGTGATATAAATGACTAGACAAAAGGTTTGTGAAACTAAAAATTCATTGACGTTCTGCAGTGGTCAAAAAAACTGTTACAACTATTCAACAATTTCGTTTGCATTCCTTATATATTTTAATATTTAACAAATTTCAATTTTGAAAGAAATACCATTTAAAAAAAAATTTTTAAATTCTTCTAATTGCGTAAATAATAAACCAAAAGTAACTGGGCTTATCCCCAAACTTTACTTTAAACCCCAAATCTAATACGAGCTCATAGTAAAAACCCTCCTTTACCTATGTGCTGACTACGGCACTGAAATTATCAAAAACCCTTTTATTTTGTACAAAAAGCCAAAATTACACCTTCATTTTATACCACCAAAATATTACACAAACAAGTTTTCATATATTCGTTTCTCAAGATAAATCATCAAATAAAATGTCCTTACAATACAATAAAATACACAAGAAATCACCAAATTGTCATAAACACCCACAAAATCACAAAAAGTAAAAATTTACAAAGGTAGAGTTACCTGGATTGTAGCACCACCAGCCCTCTACGTGAAAACCATCTCCAACGTAGTCGTCCCTCTAGACTGCACGTTCAAGATCTTTTTCCAGGTGGTCTATCACCATCCGGAACAAAATGCTTCTACCCAGATTCCTCCATACAAACGCACGGTACTTCCATGCTCTGCTACTGGTTCATACATATACTAGACATGTACCCAGAGTACACAAAGCACCTCCAACCACAAATAGTAAAATTGTACTTACTTTGTATTTAGCTTCAATTATTTACAGCATTTTATTTACTTCAGAGTTGCCATTTACTTTAGCACCCACTTGCGCTTATTAAATTTTAATGCAATCAAAACTTACTTAATTATATTTGTACTTACTTGTAAGTAACTTGGTTGGTGATCGAAAGTACAAGACAGAAGAGCCTTTATCACCTCCTTAGTATTTATATAGCCTCCAAAACTACCTCCTCAAAACTATTCTCACCATCCCTATAACATACTTTCTTGGTAACGTTTCCAACCGTCCACCTGTTCCAGAAACCAATACACAGCACAAACAACAACGGTCGCTCAATTCCACAAACACACGATCATCCTTGAGTTATTCTACGTATAACTTCTTGACCGTTGCAGAAATCCCAGAATTTTCGATAACAAACAAGAGCTTTACGAAGAAATGCTCATTAAAAATTGTCAACGCCCGCCGCTTTCCATAAAATCGTCCGATAACTGTCGTCTATTCTAGCCGACCGATACTATTTTCTATCTTGCTTTTGTTCACCTAATCTAACAATCGTACTCTGTTTGTAATCCTCTACAGATTTCTCATTTCTATTCCAAATATAATCTTCAGGGAACACATCGCGTCTTTGTTTCGCTTGTTGGCCTTTAAATTTCCTTGTCTAACAGACTTTTCAAAATCGATGATCACTAAACATATGCTATTGTCCTTCCCTTGCTACCTCGTGTAAAATATTGTCTTTCTCTTTATATTATCGATCTGTTTTTCGTACGTGCCTGCGTTTGTTGCTAAACCGTCTTCTTCCAACGATTATAATACTTGTTGACAAGCTTTATACTCGATACGTAGAACCTGTTTACAATGCTAAATCTTCCTAGAAATGTTGTACGTGATCAAGTTATGTATTTTACGTTACACAAATAAATAACGGACGCTTTAAGTATGCGTTTACTAATTAATTAAAACCCTCTTCAGTTATCGACTTTTATGCTACAAACATAAAACCTTTTGTATTAACACCTCTATACACTATTTCATAATGAATCTTAACTATACATTACTGACTTACGTTTCCCATATATTTATGCAACTATGCTCTACGAAATTAAGTTTCCTACCTAATTGTAATTAATATTTATAGTGAATTTTTCAACTACGTACCATTAACCCTAATATTTAATGAAAGTTTGTTAATTATTATCCTATCTTTCTGAAACCTATTCTCAAACTTTGCTTGAACATTTTATACACGCTTTACCTTGCACTAACTAATTATTCGTTTTATAGGTTAGAAGAGTTATTAGCAAGGTCGTCAATTTTCCAGAAATTATTCCGCATAGCTTGTTGATTCTGAAGTAAACCGCTTGTCAATTTGTCGACGTTTCTGCAAAATCGCATATGCCATCTTCAGGCTTTGTAGGTCGAGCAGTGAACGAAGAAAGAAGTGTTTTTTTATCCTACTATATATATATATATATATATATATATATATACATTGTCGTGGAATTATAGGTTAAATATTTTAAAAACTGTGTATATAGAAAATAAGAACAAATTATTTACGCGCCAAATTAATCATTTTAGATAGTAAAGACGGACAGTTATTAACATATTTTGTATTTTCTAAATCAGAAGGTTAAAATTGTCTAAAGGGAAGAAGCTTTAGGGTACATGAAAACTCAAGAATACGCATAAATTAGTTGCAATAGCTTAAATCAAGCGCATGGTATAAGAAACGGAGCTTTTGAGTATAGAAAATCAATAATTTAAACGCATATTTCTATTTAAATAAACAAAACGTTCGTTATACAAATCCTAAAAAGTGGTAAAACTCGGAATTAATATTTTAAATGGACAAGTTGCTTCAAAGAAACACCTGTTAGTTATATGTCAAGCTCCAAATAACTGAATTATACGTCGAGGCAGAATATGAAATTGGTTGTAACGGTCGGTCCGACCGGCTGCTAATATAACAAGTGCTTTGAAGACTAAGGGAAATGAAATATCTATAATGTAAGATAGACAGAGAACACGTATGAGAAAACGTTGGTTACAACACATGTCTAAAATACACGGGAGACTTAAAGGACAACAACAACATCGATTTTCTATAGCTTGAGAAGGGTTCTGAAAGAGACAATAAATATGAGTGAAACGAAGAGAGGTAGCTAAGAGGTGGAACGTTATGACGGGGGAAACAATATCATTGGTCTAAGGCTAGCAGTTTTAAGAAGCTTGCGTCCGTTGATGTAATTGAACAAATTTCAGGGTAACAGCCCGGTATACTTGGAATTCTTCAGACGATACGATCAATATTTTAAGAATTGATTTTAAAAATACGCTTTTCGATGAAAAGAGGTTCCGTGATGGGTATTGAAAAGCGTATAAATACACTGGGAGAGATATTAAAGCTCTCTTGCTCTTAGATCGTATACCGTTTAGATCTCTAACGTAATTGCTATTACGTGCTCTTTCGTTGTACTAATTGTTGTTTATTCGTTGAAGTAGCGTACCATATCCTATTTTAAAGTGTGTAAAGCGGTTAGTAACGTACCGGAATGTATTAAAAGTGATTTGCACAAGTGGGTGCTAGCGTTACAAAAGGATGCAGTTACTACACGATACAATCTAATGATAGGATTGTACTTGGGTAAGCGAATCGAAAAGCTAAACTATAATGCGTGAAGTGTAGTGGTATGGAAGGTTAAGTTTGGTCAAGATAATTATCAGGGTAGAAATATTAAAGGTAGTTGCAGAGATTTGGATAGTGAGTGGGGATCAGTTGGATCCAGGCACAATCACGAAGTATATGGACACAACGACGAGGGTTTTTGGTACACACCTTCAGAGGTAACAATGGACGAAGCTTACTCCTGGTAAAGAAAATTAATTTCTTGCTTTTTGCTTGAACATTTATGCTGATATTTTTGTGTTTGAGTGTTTTTGACTTATTGGAGGTGTGTTTATTTACCATAAAACTCATATAAAGGGGTATATGTACAGGACGATTAATATTGATTACTTAAAAATGTTTATTGATGATATAAAAATGTTGTTGTAAAGAGTAAACGGGACTTTAGCTTTATTTTAAATAAAAATTGAAGTTTAAAAGCATTTAGAGTAACTGGGTTATACTGTTGTGACCTGTAGTGCAGAAGTGCTGAGCTAGCGCTGAGCTGTTTTTGTTCAACTTTATTGCGTTTATATGTTCTTACTTCCTAACACTAATTTTTTATTTTGTTTGCACAATGTAAGATTTTGATACAGTTTGAACATGGTATTTCGTAGACTCCTTGGTCTTCTAATGGAATCTAATCTTTGGGATTCCTTAGGATTGCGCTGATTTTTGTGCGAGTGTTGAATGTGCTAGTTATTTTGTGTTATATTACAACGCTGCTGATTCTGTCTGTTGTTCTTTTAATGAATAGTTATTATGCAGTAGTTAGTGGTGACTCCAGCTTTGGTTTGGGTATCCCGGTTGTTAGAAAACTTTGAATGGTTTGGTGTGTATTCATTCTTCAGGAATGCTTCGCATAGCTTTCGTATTTCCTCTTGTTTATATGCGTCGTCTGTTAGTTATTGGACCGTGTAACTAAGGTTTTCACAACAAAGAAAAGTTGTGTCGGGTGATGATGTGACTTGGCGTTTAAGTATCTATTCGTATGAGTTAACGCCCATTAGGCCATGTGGCTAAGTTGTTCGTTGTCCTTTTTCTTCAATAGGTCATCCAGAAACGATAACTGGTTATTCTATTCTGCTTTCATAGTAAATTTTATTTTTGGATGTATATCCTCGACGTGTTCTAGGAACCCATTAAGTCGTTCCAGTTGTTTCAGATCACAAACGTGTGGTCAACATATCTTAACTATAATTTGGGTTTATATATAACAGTTTCTGATGCACGCACCTCGACATCTTCCTTGAATAAGTTAGCAATCACTGGTGCTAATGGTGATCCCATAGGTGCTCCCTCGAATTGTCTGTAGTTTCGTTTATTGAAGGTAAAATATGTGTTTCTGAGGCAATGCTGTGTTAAGTGGATGATATCGTCTTTGATGTTGTACTTCCTATTCAAAAGTATCATTATGTCCTCTATTGGTACGTTCGTAAACAATAATATAACATCAATTCTCACTAGTAGACTAGCTTAAACTCTTTAAGTACTCAGTAGTTGGATAAAATGTTCAGCATCCTTAACGTATGACGCTGGCGTTTCAGCAAGTAGTTGCAGGTATTTTGTTATGCCTTTTGTTAGTGGCTCAAAGGCTGATCATATTGAACTCATAATTGGCCGCGGTGGTACTCCTTCTATGTGGATTTTAGGAAAACCATATAGTTTAGGCACCCTGCTGATTTTTCTCGTGAAATTAGTTGATCTTGTTTATGCTGATCTATACGACCTACCTTGATTTTAATTCTTGGTGTATTTTCCAGATATGTTGTTGAATCGGCGTTGATAGGCTGATATGCGTTGTCACTAAGTAGTGCGTTAATTTGGTGTGATATTCTTCTATCCATTCCGAATGGACCTACACCTTGAAGAAAATCTAAATTGCTAGAACGGGTGGAATAGCTTCCACATTCCAGTGACCTAAAGAGCCAAATTACAAGTTCAACCAAAGTAGTAGGGTCTTTAATGAACAAGACTAAGGTAGGTTTCCGAAAGAGAACAGCGGCTCTTTCGGTACTTAGATTGGCAGATGCAATAGGGGTCGGTATGGCATTCTAGGACACACTACTGCCATGTGGAAGGCAAGCGGGAAACCACCACATTACCTCCCAAGCACACTGCGTACTTAAATTGTATTTAAGATGATAACATCCTTTGGGGTAAAAAATTCCGGAGGTAAAATAGTCCCCATTCGCATCTCCGGGAGGCGAACTACCTCGGAGGATGTGATCGGAAAATTTAGAAAAAGAGTTGGGGCATTTTGTGAGTCGGAGCGTAGAATGTCGGAAGTATGAAGCAAGTAAGTAAGCTAGAAAACTTAAAAATTGAAATGGATAGGTTAGTACTAGACATAGTTGGGATCACCGAAGTTCGGTGGTCAGAGGTGGAGGATTTTGTAGTTCACAATTTAGAGTAATTCATACAGGATGAGAGCGAGGAATTTCTACTGTGGGGATAGTTATGCGAAGAAAGCTAAGATACTGTGTAGAAAACTACATACAAAATAACGAAAGAATACTCTTGGTTAGATTAGAATCTAAATCGGTAAATACAGTAATAATGCAAGTATACATGTCCACTTCTAGCCACAGTGAGGAAGAGGTAAAAGCGATCTACAAAGATATCGAAGACATATTAAGATACGTAAAAGGACATGAAAATTTAATAATTACGGGGGATTTTAATGCCGTGGTAGGTGAAGGTAGGGAAGGAGTGGTAGTAGATTTATTTGGTTTAGGCACGAGAAACGACAGTGGAAATAGGCTAGCAGAATTTTGCGACAAGAACAATTTAATCATCACAAACACATTATTTCAACATCATGCTAGAAGACGATACACGTGTAAGATGCCAGGAGATATAGGAAAATATCAAATAGATTGCATTCTTGATAGACAACGGTTAAAGAATCAAGTAAAAGACTGTAGAAGCTACTCAGAAGCAGATATAGACACTGGCCACAAAATCGTAATTATGAAGGCCGCACTTAAATTAAAAAATTTCGAAATAAAGAAAGAAAAAAGGCAATTTGACTTTGAGAAACTAAGAGAGAAGGATATCCACGAAAGATTTGAAAAAGTCAAATAGATTGCTGAAAGATATCGGGAAAATTTTTGATACTAAGGAAGTAGAAACCGAATGGAATAACATTAAATCTAGCTTTAGACATGGCGGCCATAAATATTCTGGGGTATTCATAAAAAGAAAATAAGAAACCATGGATTACAAAGGGTATCCTGAATTTTCTTTTATTCTAATTAAATAACAATATCTTCAACATTTACAAAGAAACCATCAATGAAATACTACATTATAAGACCCGGAGCAAAAAAACACTATTTGGGTTATACAATACAACATTATAAGTAACAGTTATAGGTTAGACCTAATGTACAATATACTCTAACTAATACATTATAGTGATACATCAGGAAAAACCATTGTCTACTCACGATAGTTAAAAACAAACAAGAATTTATGAATTTATGAATTATGGATGAGAAGGAAAAATATGCGCAAACTTTAATTTAGCAGAGGTTAAGTACTACACTTACAATATTTCTTGTAAATCAAACTCTTTATCTGTTGTTTAAAAGCATTGATTTTGTTGCAATCCCTTACGTCATTAGGAACTTTGTAGTAGTGGTTCAAATCTTGGAATAGTATACCCTTTTGTCCAAAAGTTTAATAGATAAAAGACAAAAATACGGAAATAGATCAGATTAAACAGAAAAACAGAGATACAAAAGCCATAAAAGGGGAAACTATTCGCAAATGCAGGAAAGTTAAAAAACAATGGATTGATGAAAAGTGCAAAGAGGTACAAACTAACATGGAAATAGGAAAGACAGACAAAGCATACAAATTAATTACAATGAATTTTAGCGATGTAAAACCATATAGCAAAAATACAAGGGACGCGAGATAGAAAATGTAGAGAAAGTAGTTATATGGCTGGAATATATTGAAACCTATATGCAGGAGGGGAACTAACAGCATTAGAACAGGAATCAGACATTAAAAAAGATAACGTGGGATATCCTATACTTAGAGATGAGTTGAATTAGCATTAAAGAGTCTGAAAAATAGTAAGGTGCAAGCAGAAACTCTAAAAGCCGCTGGACAATCAGTAACAGAACGTCTCTTCCAACTTGTAAGTTATATGTATGAGACAGGCTAGATACTCAAAGATTTCAAGCGTATCATCATAGTGACTATACCAAAAAAGAGAGGCGCGGATAGACGTAAAACTTTTCGAACAATAAGTTTGACAGCATATGTGTCAAAAATACTAACTAAAATTGTACAAAGACGAATGGAAAAACGAGTTGAAGAAATATTAGAAGAAGATCAATTTGGGTTTAGGCGAAACAAGGGAACATGATAATGAAAAGAACAATACAAAAAGAGGAAGACGTGTATATAGGGTTTGTAGATCTGGAAAAAGCATTCGACTATGTAAAATGGAAAAAATGTTTGAACTACTGAAAAAGATTGGAATAAGTTCTAGGAGTAGACGAATAGTACATAGCTTATACAAAGAGCAAACAGCCGTAATAGAATTAGAGCAGGAACGCTGAGAAGTAAGTATTAAAAAAAGAAGTGAGACAAAGATGTGCCTTATTTCCATTAATTTTTAACTTGTATATTTAAGAGGCAATGAATGCTGTCGAATGTAGGAAGACATTTGGAATTACTATGCAACGACAAAATATTTATATGCTTAGATTTGCAGATGATATAGCGGTATTAGCATCTAGCAAGGAAGAGGTAGAAGCTGCTGTTAATGAAATGGAAACGTTTCTAACAGAGAGATACGGTATGAAAATTAACAAAAATAAAACTAAGGCACTAGTACGTAAAACAGAGGAAGTTAAATCAATAACAATAATACAAATATGTAACGCGAACTTACGAGAGGTTAAGGATTTCTGCTACCTAGGTAGTCAAATAACGCGAGATAGGAAGATATAAAACAAAGAGTAGCGGTCGTACTACATTTAACAGGAAAAAGCAACTACTGTGTTCAAAAACAACAAACATAAAAACAAGGAAGGGATTGCTTAAAGCATATGTGTGGAGTACAGCACTGTACGGCTGTGAAACTTGGACAGTAGGAGAAACGGACAGGAAAAAAATAGAAGCCTCTGAAATGTGGTGCTATAGATGAAGATGAATTGTTGTTCTCCCCTATGGCGGCGGTTACTCTGGGTTGTATTACACTGGCCTCTTTCTATGACTGAAAGTCACTAAAAGGAGGTTTCTTAAGGACTAACTCGGAGTCTATTCCTGCGGAGGCATGAAACATGCAAGGCGAGGTCTAAAATATACCGCTGACCTGATTGACATAAAACTAATATGGCGCCGCTGCGTCTGATCCAAGTATTTGATTAATTTGGGAGAAAACGCAGAAATCCCTCAAATATTTCCTTTAATACGAAGACGCAAGATCTCAATAAATAGAACACTGCTGCTATTACTACGGGACCTGTAATAAATGCATGGTTATAATTAAAAAAAAAATAATAAGAGCACTCTTTCTGTCCCCAAACAAAACACAGACAGTCCCAATTACATGATGTTATAAGGAAATAAACAAGCAAACTTAATGTTTCTCTATTAATTTCTCTCGTATTTTACAGATATTTTTCACAAAGTTAAAAACTGTTATATACAAATGGAATTAATCCTTTCACTACTGAAATGATTCATTTTCTTTTATATTGATTTACAATGCAAATTTAGTAATGCTTTCCACTAATTTGTTATTGAAACACTAAAAGTTACTGAACCTATCTCAACAAAGAACTTTGATAAGGGTAAACACAACAAAAAAAATATGAGCAGCGCAATATATGTAAATATTGTTAAAGCTATTATTTAAACAGATTCATTTTATGCATAAGTTTAAATTAAGTTTCGAACTTACTTTTAAAAATTCAAGATTTTAGTGAAATGTATTTTATTTGTGTATATATATATATATATATATATATATATATATATATATATATATATATATATATATTACTCATATTTAGACCAGGGTAGAAAATTAAATAATCACATCAAATAATTTTAATCACCGTGTATAAGGAATTTCATTAAATAATACGCGTTATTAAAACCATGAAGCATAAATAAACTCGGTTGTTTCAGTAAAATAAGAAATTTAAATTATTTATAAGACGCTTTATATCAAAAGAAGCAGTATTAAAAAAAAAGCTCTGCGTGTAATTTAATTATTCCTAATAAAGAAACAAAGACAAATTACGTGCAAGATCTATATTAATTGATTCAAGTTTGGGCAACCGGTAGTAAAACAAAGTGTACATGTAATAATTAATATTGAAGTTGTATTCGCTAAAATGAAAAGGATAGAAATCAATTTTAATTGGAGTTAATTAAACCGTTAATAACATATAATACCTATAGAAACTTGTAAAACCCAAGATTAAAATACCACGGAATAAAGCTCTGAGAATTAATATTATTTTGAACACCTGCGTAGTTTAAATATCACATTCGGCGAAAAGTTTGCAGATAATTAATGGTTCAAAGAATCTTGGGGAAAACGTCGCATAATAGTTACAAAGAATCTTGGAGAAACCGGGGCTTAGTATTCACGAGAATGTACGATACGGGTTTATTAAACCCAGATAACAGTCCGCGTGGACTGAAATAATCGATAATGAAGAGTGTCAAGTTGCACCAATACGAACAGGTTAGAAAAGGAAAGAGAAAATGCGTCAAGCTAAGACACATATAGTAAAAGGCGTGATTTAAACAACGTCACGAGGGTCACAATTGGTTGAAAATAGAATGCAAATATCAGAGGTAGAAACAACAATTTCGGTACAAAATTAATTAGTTTTTCTCGGACAGGTTTGCGTGCTGTGGAAATTTTCTGAGATTTAAATGGGGCGAGTGAAAATTCGTAAAATCGACGTGCGAGCGGCAGACTGGGCACATGGCATGAGAAATTCTTTAGAATTACCCGTTTTAGAGACTCGACCGACAGACAGGCTTTTTGCTATATATACCGAGATGAATATAAACGAAGCCTCTTAGACTTTTGACGATTCGATGCGTTAAAAGCTCGTACATACGCGACTTGATTGAAGATGTTAAACCGTGCATTTTAGTTTGATTAAATAATTTAAAGTTTGCTAGTATATTTTAGTGATTCAAAATAGCTTTTTATTTACGTGCTAACATGAATGTACTTCAGTGCACTTAGATACAAGGTAATAAAATTTAGTTTCACTGTACCAATTAGCAAAATTTACAACGACGAAGGTATACACAAAAGTAGGCAGTTTTGGCGTATATTGGTGACAGAAGCATGAAGTTATTTGCTATTTTTGGGGTGTTAATAATTAAATGGTTCAAATACGTGTCTGGATCCATGAAACAAGGGTCAGATAAACACAGATGAGTTCCGGAAAGGCCCAGAAACGACTTTGAATGGATGGTGATGGAGAAAATTTTAAAAGCGTAGAGAATCAGAAGCCGTAAATATAATCCTGTTGAATGGTGTGATTAACTAAAGAAACGATACTTTGAAGCTACGAGGACAGTAACCTTCAGGTAAATTATGCTATTTTGTTTGACATTTTGTGTGTATTGAATGACTTTATAATTGATTTACTTTAAATGGACATTAGTGGAATTTTTCTAACCATAAAAGTTTAATTTTAAGATGAAATTTGCTTGTTTAAGTAAAAGGGGTATTTTGTTTTGATGTTCGGGAATATGATGAAACTTTGGGTAGGTCTTTGAGCTCAATTAGACGAACCTGGTTAATTAACGTAAAGGGTGGTAGATGCTCCTTTATACTCAGACTCCGGTCTGCTTATATTGTTATATTAATTAGTAGGCATCCAACAAGGACTTTAATTCGGGATGCACATTAAAATGATAATAAATTTAATTTTGAAATTTTCCGATATTAAAATTTATGCTGAAATTTAATTTGAAAATTTAATGTATTCTGAATATTGATGTAAATAGAGTTAACGTTGATGTTTGTGGTAGGAATGTGTTGTTTAATTTTTATGAATGAGGAGGTTTATAAAATTAGGTGAGCAGCCGAGGCGAAAAGCGTAGTTCACATGAATGAGGAGGTTTCACAGCATAATTTGGCGCCCAATTCGTGAGGCTCGATTTTATACAGGGTAACACAGCAATATATATATATATATATATATATATATATATATTGTAATGTCATTAGGAGCCACAAGGGTTCTAAAGGTGGTTTTGTGTAGAAGGTAGTGTATGCCAAATAAAATAATCCATATATCAGATCCCGTAATTTTAAAAATGTATGTTTGCCGTACTTTACATACGCTAAAGTATTTAAAATGTTAGTTGAAATGTAAGTGCCAAGATGTAAATTATAATGACTTGATGACGTGAAAAATACACAGTGCTCAAGCGTTTTATACTGAGTTATAATTTAATAGGCCATTGAACGTACATTTGCCAACCGAAAACCGGATGCGTCTATGGTTGTCCACTATTAACCTCGCAGATCCAGGTTCATATGTGAATTATTTTGGCTTTTATTTTATTAGAATCAACTTTTGGACAAACATGTAATCTCAAAATTATAAGTAATAGCAGTGTCAAATATGATTGAAGGATTGTGAAACATTTAGGACCAATGATAGAATATTATGTATAAAATAGGAAAGTGCTAAAGACATAATTTAAGGTATTTGTGACACGGACTCAGTGATAAAATGTTATTGAATGGTTTTTTTATATAATATGTAATAGAGTAGGCAGAAAATGTTGTAATTATCACCTAGGATAGTAAACAAAGGGTGTTAATTTCGAATTATTTTTGTATAAAGACGTGTATTATTAAACTGCGCTAAATTGTATAAATATTTTTTGGAAGAGTAAATAAATGTGTTTGAATTGTAAGAGTTTGATTTATAACAGAAGAGTAAAGAGAAGCATCAGTGTATAAAGAATTATTAGTGACGACGAATAAAAGTGAATATTGGAATTAGTGCGACAGCGAACCGGCGGACAATAAGTTTGGATTGGAACGAGATTATATAGATTTATGAGTAGCGGGACATTGAGCAGTAAATAGGAACGAAGATAGATTTGGATTGAGTGGTTAATAGGAACGAGGATAGATTTCGATTGAATGGTTAATAGGAACGAGGATAGATTTCGATTGAATGGTTAATAGGAACGAGGGTAGATTTGGATTGCTTTAGAACGAGAGGAGAAAAAAATTAGAAGGCAGCGTAAGAGTAGCAGGCGGAAGGGTACAATTCAAGGAAGAAATTACTACGGAAGAATTAGCGCAGGGGAAGTAGATAAAAAGGGTATTCAAAATTCTAAATTCGGGTTATATTTATTTTAGATTTGGGCGCAACAAAATTAAAGAAAAGACACCTGGAGGCTAGACGGCAGTTCAAAGTGATAGCGAAACCTTGTGAAGGCGCATACGGCGAAAAGGATTTTGAGCCAGCATTAAGAGAGGCCAGTAACGACGTATAATCCAGGTGAGTACGGTGTATTATAACGTCAAAGTCATAAATTTTGTGGTATTAATTAATTTGGCACAAGGCTACGTGGATCACATAAAATTTGGCATGTACACAAGTAAATTCTAAAAAAGGTACTAAAACAAAAGATAGTGCAGTTTGGTTGGGCATTGCACATCTACTTACCACTGAACCCACGGTAAGTAGGTGGATACCCTGAGAAGAAAGAGTTCATATAGTCGAGGCATATTAAAAACAATTTTGATTTAATTAACCAACCAAACGTTGCTAAAATACGTGGCGTGAAATAAGTATTTGCACATCATATAAAATCATTAAATAAATTAATAAGAAAAGGCGCGCAACGACAAAGAAAGAGTGTGGGGGGGGGCAGCATAAGAAGGATATATATATATATATATATATATATTATAAGTAATTTTTTACACAATATATATATATATATATATATAATTAATAAGATGAAATAATAACCTAGACTTTTTTAAGTAAAGCCCAAATGATCATTTGAAATCGAGCTAGTAATTGAAAGAAGGTACTGTACACAATTTGGATTTGTAAATTTTCCAATTATAGCCATCGGCCTCGGTAGCGTAATTGGTAAACGCACAGTTCCGGCAAAACTGAGATGCAGGTTCAAATCCTGTCCAAGGCCTTATATTTTCCTTCTTTCAATTACTAGCTCGATTTGAAATGATCATTTGGGCTTTACTTAAAAAGTCTAAGTTATTATTTCATCTTATTAATTTCAATACGTTAGTAGTTATCAACTTACCTTGTGTAAAAAATAACTTGTTTATATATATATATATATATATATATATATATATAAACAAGTTATTTGCAGTCCGCAATAAGAAAATGTGTAGAACAATATATAAAATAAGATGTATCTGTAAATAAACTCTATGAAAATAATAGAGCCTATTGACGAATACAAATCGGGCTAGTAGTTATATTATATTATATTATAAGCTATTAACAAAACATTAGCTTTATTACTTCACAAAGGAGAAAACATCCACTGACCGATGGTTTCGGCTTTGTTAAGCCTCATCAGAGCGAAATAGTTTCCAAGAACCCTATGAAGTAATCAAAGCTATTATACTAATATAATTTCAAAACAATCTCTGTACTATGGCAAAAGTAAATAAAACCGCCATCAGGTGATAAAACACCAACACTACTAAGCGTGGAAGTACAAAATTGAATCGAAACTACATAGTAAATTCTATAGATGGCTTTACAAGTACGTCTGGCCATTTGAGATTTGCGGAATGTTACAGCAAAATTTATTTGCAAACGTAACAAACCTTCTCGTGGCGACACTCTAAATTTATTCGATTAGCAATAATTAAAATCTCAAAATCACACTTCAACCAAATTGCTGAGTTCTGCCTTATCAATTAAAATGTAATTTCTAAACACAAGACGATGCCTGCCCTCCACCATGTGAACGACGAAGTATTCATTCCCAAAAATAGTAATCTACTCACCATGAATTTCTTATTTGTAATGGGTATAGGTGTAAACACATTACCTACGTCCCGATCAAAGCGGACCTTGACCTGATGCTTTGTCGTTATGCTTGCGGATCATAAGATTTGTTTCTCTTGCGGCAAAATTAATTAAACTGTACCAATATGTTTAAATTCCAACATTACTTCAACGAATTGGATATCTTCTGTTGAATATAAAAACAACCAATTTTACTGCATACGTCAAATTTCACCAACTAGCCGTATCAATTAACAAGAATGAATGATTTCTCAGGGTATCATATTTAATTTTGTAGAATAAAAATTTCAAGGGATATCAAAACTTGCAACAAAACTTGCATCAGCTCATAAAAAAAATTCGCAAAAGCTCATAAACCAAAGCAACATATTTTTTTGTTTTAATAGATTTATAGTAACCAATTCTAAACTAAAGTATGTGTACGTCAACACATAATATTATAGCAGCACATTATCATTATTTTAATAGCAATTCTCATTGCCCACACCAAACACAAAATCATTATACTTTCAAACACGAAATTATTCTTATCTTGACTACATCTGGAATGCCAGTTCTCGATAATACGAATATCTGGTAACGTTATTTCCTGTATAAGTGGGGTATAAGCTATTTGCAACATTGGCAGCGTCTATACGTTCTGCAGTGTACTTTTTGTGGCATTTTCCATTGAATATACGGTCGTGGACGTATAACAAATTTTATTGAAATGAACCATGGAAATTTGACACAGCTCAAAGATATCATGGACAGATAAAGTTAAGAACAAAAAGGTGCTATAAATAGTTGGGAAGAAGAAATATGTGGAAAACAGTAAAAAATAGAAGAGATAGGATGATAGGTCACATACTAAGACATGAGGGAATAGTGCGGAATATATTAGAAACAGAGATAAGAAAAAGAAAGGTAGAGATAGACCTAAGTTGGACTATTGTACACAGATAGTTAAAGATGTAGGCTGTCGGATTTTAAGAGAAATGTGTAGACTAGCTCAGAATAGAAATAAGTAGAGGTACACGTCCATCCAGTTTCAAGACGATAAACCTTGTTTGAAAAAATATATTGGAAAAAAATTAATTCGGCAAATGTTCGTGTGATGGGGAATCTTGGTAGCCGCAGGCTGCTTAACCACCTTCACATACCACTCAATATCGGGGAAATAGGGTAGGTATTTGTAAAACAATAGAAGGGGAACCGAACTGCATGTAACAAGAAAGAGCAGCGGCTATGTACCAAGACAACGAACATAGAAACAAAGCGAAAATTATTGAAAGCATATGTAGAAAACAAAAAAAAATATAGGAGAAATACCAAGGCAGGATATGTTCTAAAACATTTTTGGGGAATAGTGCAGAGATAGGAAAAAAAGAGGTAGAGATAGACCTAAATCAGACTAATGCGGACTGTGGAAATTTTAGGGAAATGCGTAGGTTAGCTCAGAATATGAAACAATGAAAGTACGCGTTTAACTAGTTCCAGGACTGCAAAACCTATTGATGATGCAATGAAACGGCACAATATTACATTTAATAGGGGTTCATAAAACTACCCGGTTTGGAAGTTAATAGAACTGAAATGTTAAATTGTACCGATATATGATGTACCTCGTCATATAAAAATATTTAAAACAATTGTTAGTTAGAGATATTCATTTTACACTTAATTTATCTCTAATTTATAACTATATTTGAAATCAAAATATAAATTTAAACAAGTTTAATGCTATTTGTAGCAATTTGATTAAATTATACTCTGCAATCATTAAATTCCAGTTTTTTTTTGGAAACAGGATTCTTGGTACAAAAATGGTTTATAAATTGTGTATGCGACGGCAACAACTCGTATTGCAATAGCATTTCATTCCTGAAGCACTAAAAATTAGAAGAGTTCATCGAAACTAAAAACGCAAGTTAAATGCAAGATATTGTGTAATAAATTGTAATATTTCTTCTAATTAACTATTCACTAACTATATATATATATATATATGTTCTGATTGCAGGTAAAACTATCAGTGTTTAGTATTTCAGCATTAATAAGTCTTCGTACTTAATTAATCCAGAGAAAATAATACATACAATTTCGTTAAAAGAGAGTGAAAAGAACTAGTTTCTCGTATCTACAACATGGCTTACGACATTAGGAATAAAGTGGTTCTAATTACCGGTGGAGCTAATGGAATTGGATTTGCTTGTGTGCAGGAACTGCTACGGAATGGGGCAAAGGTAAGTAAGATTAAACTATCACATGTGTAACATGTAAAAATTCCGAACTGAATTATTTGTCAACATTACTGCTACAAACCCGTTAATTTAGCATTTATTCATTTAATGCTTAGCCCAATATGAATTCCAATACTCTTGTATATTTAGTAAACCAATAAAATTAAAGCATTTCATTAATATAGCTGATAACACTATTACAAATCTTGCGCGTGTTCCTTACTCGTATGTACAATATCTAAGATCCTCATGTGGTTTGTCGATTTGTGTCAGATGCTCACTTTTTGTCTTCTCGTCGAGCCGAAAGGTCACTTTCACTTGTCTGTGATATAAAGCAGACGAGATGTTACAGGAAATTAAGCTTTCCTGGCGTAAGCGCCGAAACAGGTAACACCGTTAATTTAGTTGTCTAAGACAACAAAGTTATGAAGTAATTAATCTTTACAACGGTTTGTTTTATAAATATTTAATTACGATTTTTAATAAAGTATATTGCAGTGCAACTTCAGTAATCTACAAAGGTTCTAATGGAATATTAAGATTATTCTACTTAAAGTTTAAATGAATAATTGCCTTCAATTTGTGTTACGGCCTTGGACCGACTTTTTTAGGTAGCCAGGCCGCAACACAAATTGAAGGCAATCATTCATTTAAACTTTAAAAATTTTTGTTTAGTGTACTCAAACCAAATATTTCAAACATCAATAAATCAATTATTCTACTTAGTTGATGTAAATAATTTATCAACATGAAAATTCATTTCGTACAAAATTTGTAAACAGATTTGTTGGATAATACCGACACGCGACAGAATACTGACGTCGCAACAAGTGCCGACAGGTTGTTAGGTCGTTGACGCCGGTGAAATTTTTGCTGCATGTGTCGTATTTTATTTCGTATACGCATATATGAATTGACGTAATACGTAATAGTTCATTTGTAAATTACTTTATGCTTTGATATGCAAATACCTAACCTAACCTATTTATTAATAGAAAGAAGCTTAACTTTTAACGGTTCAATATTTAAAATATATAGAATGATTTTATTTTATTAATCACATGTTCAAATTTAGAAGTCATTTTTGTCAAACTATGTATAGAAAGATATTAAGTTACGTCAATGATAGTAACATGTTGTTTGCAACATTTGTTTAATCAAATATTATTTCTTATCTTGTTTACCAAAAACTTATTACAACACGTTTGCGTGCCTTCATTCTAACAAAAGAAATTTTGATTTGAGATTAATTAACAAATACATTATTGCATGTATAAAAAATTTGAATCTCTTGTACAGTTCTTGTAGCGCTACTTCAGACTACTAAGTATAGATGAATATTGTTAATAAAATACAGACTTCAATTAAAATTCAGTAGACCTAAAAATTTAATTTTACATCTTTATTGAGTAACGTAATAATTATATTCATAAGAATTTATCTTTGTTAAGTTGCATTATCATGCACATAATTGTTTAATATGAAAATATAGAAACCTTTTTTTCTTCAGTTCATTTTTTATAAAAAATTTAATTTTCCCCAAGGATTTTATGACTGCTAAAGGAATTAATATAACGATTCAGTGATAAGCATTTGAAACAAAATTAAAGACTTCGCATAGTCACAGAATTATTAGATAAATTATATGTTAGCTAGTAGTAATTATGTTTCAGAGCCATCCTAGAGCTTCACTAGAACAGAAAGAAAAGTAAGTAACATATTAGTGACAATCAGTCTTGTATTTGAAGTAGTTTGCGATAATATAGGTTTCCAAATTTTCCTTTTAAGCAAATTCATTTATTCAATTGCTTTATAAAAAATTTAGGTGGCGTCCATTACCTCTTTTTTCTTTAATAAACCCTCACCCAAACTCATGCGACCGTGGGTTAAAAGCTCAGCTAGCTACAAGTCATAAGAGTTTTCTTTTTTCTAAAAGCCGCTTGTCATCCAACCTTACCCTGGGCTTAATACAATTGACAAGAATTCTCGATAGATATAGAAATCAACCACGATTTTTTGATAACTTACACTACCGCCCATGGTCCGGGGCGTAATCTAAGGTTAATGAGAATTTTAGTTACAATGTGATACTTTGTTCTAATGCCAAATCTAAGATTTTATACTGCAAAGCAGTCACAGGACATAGAAAATTTGTAGATCACGTGATTCTTCACTCAATAATTTTATGCGAATTTTTGAACGTGGTATGAAAATAAAGTTGGTCAACTATGTAAATTTACTAGAAACTGGATATTTTTTGTGTTAAATGTTCCGAAAAAGTCATGATAAAAAATCAGTAAAGGGGAAGGCTGGATGAGTCGTAACCATTAGGCGATAGACATCCGCAGATTATTTGAACCGCAATATGGGGAAATATGGGTAAAAGCATCGGGACGTTACAATTGAAGTAGTGTTTAGAGATGATGAATTTAATCAATTACTACTAATAAAATTTAGTTATCTTCAAAGATACTGAGATATTTTAGTGTTTTAAAAATTTGCATAAAAAATGTATAGTCCTTCGTTTCGTTAAAAAAAAAACTAAGCAAAGTTTATTCAGTACATCGTAATTTTTACAAATGAATACCTAGTTTATATAAAGAAAACATCTTCATGATAATAAAAGCCGTCAGTAAATGTACTTATTAGAATAATCACAGGGCATGGTCTGCCTGTCGTAAGAGACGCCCCAATTAACCTAACACAGGTCCCACTCGTTCGCACAAATACTCAAACATGCACACATATAAAACTGCTTACCTACCTGCACATACCCAACATACTCCAACATACAAATATTTCCATATACTCGCACGCACACACGTAAGGTTTACTTACAATTCACATATGAACGCACACAAGCTCAGGTAACCTCACACTCATGTACATGAGCATATAAACACACAAGCGGGCAACACTTGCCCAAGCACATATCCATTCGTATACGCACATTTGCACATACGCACACACTCGGTCACTCACGTACACACGAATTCATGCACAAGAGCGCACACGCAGAAACGCCGACTCATAAAGTTGTATATAAAAACGCAACAAAACGAGTATTCACGTATGACCTACACAAGCTACACACACTTTAGCATATTCGCACACATACATGTACAGAGGTATGCGAAACAAAGCGTACATTTGGGTACACTTTCACGCGCGCAACTACTTACGCTACCGTACATGCATACACGCGTAAATACCCGCTTTCTGTACGTATACACACGCTTATGCATATGGACGTATGTACGCATATGCACATACACTAGCAGTACACTCGTACAATTGCACACAAGATCCTCTTACACATATATTCCTTTATATACACATGCAGGAATGCATGTACGTCACGCGTACGGCGCGCACGCCTAATTGTATGTACTCATTTGCGCGTGCACAAGTACAGGCAACTACGAATATACACATGCACTTAAGAATAAATGATCGCGCTAATGCACACGAAAACGCGTGCAGGCGTGCTTGCGCACACGCGCAAGACATATACATACACTCACACGCACACACACACAGGCACGTATACGCATATCTACATGTGCACATTAGCACATTTACGTACGCACGAGCAAAGCGCCTCAAAACACACACACACACACATATATATATATATATATATATATATATAACAATTTCAAAACACCCTGTATAAAGGAACAACCAGAAATTAAGTGCGAAAGTTATATTAGTTAATTCATTTTTAAGTAACGGGTATTAATCAAATTGTACAAATAATGAAAAATATTTAGTAGGTGTGCAAAGAAATTAAATGGTAGAAGCCAATGCCATTAATTTATTAATTTAATTAAATATAATTGAACGATTATTGATGTATAATATACATAAAAGCGTGTAAAAACCCAATAATACCAAGGTGAGACGCGTTGCTAACAAACAAATATATCAGTAGGGTTGAAATACGGCGAAATCCAACTCTTAGAATTGTTGTGGTAAAACGTCAGTTAGTTAAACACCTGCAGAATCTTAAATATCAAGTTCTACTTAATCTTTATATATAGCAAACGGTTACAGAGATTATTGGGTAAACCGTCGCATGCGTTCTCTGGAAATACTAATGAGCGGTTAGTTAAAGCACGTAAGAAGTCCACGTGGGTTTAAATAGCAGAGGTTCTGGAATATCGATTTTGTACCACTCAAACCAGGTTAGAAAGAGACGTAGAAAACGCATAAGCAAAAAACGACGATAGTATAGGAGGGACTTGTAGGACGTCAGGAAATATACGATTGGTCAATATAGTTAGTTGAACGCGAGACAAATACAAGCATAGTGTATATTAATTTTCAGAAAATAGGATAAAGACGCACAGAAATTCGCGGACTTAAAAATCGGTTGAGTGCAAAATTGTAAGAATGTGTTGTTGTTAACAGGGGATTTCGGATAAATGTGGCCAGGAAGTGTCCGTCTAAAGATATAAATATTTTACGGACACATAATTAAAGCCCCTTAATATTTCGATTGTCCAAAACGACGTATCAAAGTATTACGTGAATCGGGGCCGTGCGTAACACAAAGAAAATCAAAGAAGTGACCGGGCTCAATCGGAGATTACGGGGGGTCGTAGCAATCAGACCCACATATAATGTATGCGGCTGTAAGGAATTAGTGATAATACCTGCAAGAAAAATAGTCAAGCAAACCTGAAAAAAAAAGGAAAAAAGCATAGCAGCAATGATTAGTCTAAATTATTCAGTACTTGGTAGAACGTAAAAAAAACTGTTTGGATAATCTATATAATATAACAACGGTAAAAGCAGTACAAAAATTTTTAATACAAAGTGAGGTAATATTGGGGAGTAGCAGAAACGTTTCCTCACACACCAATTAAACATAAATCAGACAAAATGTTAAAAGAAAATAAATAGGTAAGACACAATTGATATGAGTAATTCAGTAGTATTGATCTTTCTTTCTTTCTTTCTTTTTTTTTCTCTATGTTTTAAAATATCAGGCAAGTCTTTTGTAAAAGGTATCAGAACGACAAAGATATGGTAAAGCAACGGATAGATATTTACAGTAATAACAAGTAGGAAATAGTTCAACTTACAAAAAGTCCTTCAGTAACGCTTCCTTGCAACGGAAGTGTGAGATTTAACGATGTCCTGCACTAACGAAGCACTTCACCATGGAGTGTGAGGGTGTTGATGGAACTTATTCCATGTCACACTAATCACATCTACGCATTTCACTGGGGTTAGCAGCAGACACCATCACGCGACGGAACTATGTAGCATTGATAAATTTCTTGTTAATTCTATTTCCTGAGACGATAATTTCGAAATATTTTGTAGCAGTAGTTTAATTTCAACTGGGATCAAATGTATATTATTTTCATAAACCTCCAAAAAGCAGTGAGAAACTTCAACCAATACCTTTGTAAACCGGTATTCTGTTATATTTCGCAAATAACGAAATTCGCGCAAGCGATGATCTATTTTAGATTCTTTGGTGTTAGAAAAATACAGAAACTACAGTATCCACTGTATTTAAATAATCCAGAGTATGCACTAATCTGATAAAACAAAGGGACACTAGACTAGATCGCACACACATTAATCCTAAAGAAAGAATCGGTCAGTTTAGTTAGTTCTACGACTATTATTTCACAAGACAAACAACTAAAACCACAAATTAGTAAAGTACGCGTATCACTAAGTAAATGTTCCGTAAAACGCACGACAAGTTCTATCACTTTTATTTACAACAGAAAAACAACAAAAAACAATTAGTAGAGTAACGCGCATCGCTAAAACACGTCCGGCAATCAAACACGTTACATCTAAAAGCATACTTCCTTCAAAAGTAATCAGAACTACACTTTATACAGTTAAAATACAACTTTTATTTCACAAGGGAAACGACTAAAATCGTGCCGCACTTGTTCAGGAACAATACGAAAATTCATCCCGCATTAATTCTCACTATTGTCAAAAGCAGGAAGAAGCAGTATTTTCCACGTACTTAATATATCGGAACCAAGAACGAACTACAACTCCCCGTCTGTTTATATCAATTCGTCGTTATTACCAATTGCTTATCGTCTCTTATCTAGACTTGTATATCCACATAAAGAACAAAATTTATATTTACGGCAAGACAAGAACGATGCAATCTTTAATTAATACGATGCACTCGCCTAAGGAGTTAATAAATATCAAATATAAAAATAGTAATTTGTAGAAATGTACTTATGAATTGAGGATAAAAGCGTAAAATGTTAAAACTATAAAAATGCCCGTTACAAAAGTCAACACGAGTTGTAAGTATTATAAAATCATTTAAATTTTATTGCATAGTGGTAGCCTCTTAATAAGTACGCGGTTTAGTGTGCCGAGATTACATTTTTTTAATTGAGGTATCACCTATAAATTTTAATCAACTTGTGTCGGGACATTAAGTAACGTAGATTACAGTAAATATTTGTGAAAGATGTATAATTGAAATGGAATTTGGAATTTGGTTACACCGTGAAGGCAGCGTTAGCAGTTCAACTTAGATGGAGTTCGTCTAGTAACAGCTAGAAACGGCCTGCAGACCAGATAGCAGAAATACCTACCATCATCTACAGAGCGGAGATATTCTGGAAATTTCCAGGTAACGATTTGAAATTGTGATTCCTATAAACTGTAAATATTGGGTGACGAATGAGAGTGTGGTATGGTAGTGTGGATTATTTACGTATTGAACATAATACGTGTAAATAACTTTATTATGGTATTTAACTAGAAATTTGAAGGTGTCTATAAAGCTTTTTAACGTTCCATCAGAACGTGAAATTTTTGTGAAGAGTACATGGCTTTGTTTTTTTTAATGCAAAGTAGAAGGGCATACATTATGCATAATTAGCTGGGTTATCATGAGCTCACCATACCCCATAGTTTACTTAGATTAAAATAATAAATAAATAAATTATAAAGAAGGAATTTTAGAAAAGGTATTATTCAAAGCCCATTTACTCCGGGTACATTTTATGTGTTTGATGATTTTAAAATAAAATACAGGACATTACAAAATAAGATTTACTAAAGTGTAACGTGATCAATGAAATATGGACAATATTGAAATTCATTTGTAAATAGTAATAAATAAAAGATTGTATGTTGGTTGTATTTTGTGGTTTTATTGCAAGTGTGTGTGTGTACGATTGAGAATATGCGAGTGAATCTAGATACCTAAGAGGGGGTCCAAATGAGCTAGCCGGAAGCAGTTGAAGAAGGCCATTCAACCAAGGAAGAGAGGAAAACGGTTAAGAAATAATTGTTTTTGACTTATTTAAATTTTTGGAAATTTTTCTATTTTCGAATTTGAAAATTTAATAAAATTTTCGAATATATTTTTGTTGGTGAGGATTTTACCCGAGTTCCACGGCAATCTTATGGCGACCCAAAAATGAGACTCAAATTCCAGATAAAATTTTAGTGATTTTATTCCAGGAAACTGGCGATCTGAGAGAGAGAGAGAGAGAGAAAGAGAGAGTTTCAGTTTTTTTTGTATAAATTTAAGAGTATTTTAGTGTGGAGTGTGAGTGATTTGAACGTATGCAGAGAAAGGAGTGGTTAAGAAGTCAAGGAGTGGAAATTGGAAGTGACGATAGCGCCTTGTGTGATAAAAATTCGAAAATGGAGGAAGCTGGAGGTAGTAGGGATCAGTCGAAGACGGAATCAGGCGAAGCTGGAAATGAATTAATTTTGAGAATGCTAGAGAGGATGAATGAAGAATCTAATAGGAAATTTGACCAGATGAGTGAGACGTTAAGCGGGGTTAGAGACGAATCGAACAAAAAGTTTGAGCAAACTAGTTTGAAAATCGATAATTCGACGAAAGAATTTTCAGAATTTAAAAATAGCTTGACGGTAAAAATGGGGAAAGTGGAAAATAGGGTTGATAAAAATGAGCGTGATATTAGAGGTTTAAATTTGGAAATGGGACAATTAAGGGCTGATGTAAGGATTTTCTGTGAGGATGAGATTAATGCGAAAATGACTGAGGTAACGGACTCGTGTAAGGATCAGTTAGGTCGAGTTGAGAGAGAAGTAACCGGGATTAAGCATAATGTAGCGACTTTAATGGAGGATGGTCCAAGGTTTGTAACAGGTAATGTGTCTTTAGAGCAGCAATTGAAATTTTATGGGGATAGTAGAGTTAACCCGCAAATATTTATTAATAATGTTAGAGGGTTAATAAATAACGTATAAGATGAACAGGCAAAATTAAATGTTGTAAAAGCTTTACTAAAAGACCATGCTGAAGCTTGGTATAATTTAATAGGACAGGAAATTGACACCTACACGGACTTTGAAGACAGATTTGTAAAACATTATTGGAGTGACCACAGACAAGACCAGGTACGAGACGACTTAATCACGGGGAGATTTAAGGGATAATTTTTAGGAAGTAGGGAGCAATATGCTATACGAAAGTATAGCATAGCAAAGCAACTGAACCCACCACTGACGGACAGATAAATTATAAAATATTTATCGCGACACTTCGAGGTTGAAGTAAGACAACACGTTGCACTACAGAACATAGTGGACAGAGAGATGTTTCTGGAGTACCTGCAAAGGTACGATGATGTAAGTAGTGGACGACCTCGGGAACATAGGGAAAGACAGATCAACACAGTTAGGTTCGACAATAGACGGGACAATTACGCTAGACGGGGGAGTAATTATGCATACCAGCGACAGAATTGGGAACAGCGACGGCCATATATTAGAAGTAACAGTTTAAAAAGGGGACCTGCACTGAGACCGGGACCTCCAAGACAAAACAGTTCACCGGACATACGGGGGACTGCTAATACAAACACGGAACGAAGTGACGCTGAAGTGACCGAGTAGGGAAAATAGACCTGGACAAGATTTTTAAAGACGGACAAACCACTAGACATCACTGTGTACAAATATGACCATCCTAGGGAATTTTTGAAAATTGAAGAAGTAATTGAGCCAGAAATAGTAGAAAAATTTTGTTTGCCCATAATTGAAATTAAAATTTTTGAGAAAAATTTAGGAGCACTATTAGACTCAGGAGCTGAGGCGAGTTTGGTATCGAAGGAATTCGTCAATGAAATTAAAAATAAAGTGTGTGATAGGATAATGCCAATAAAAAGAAGTCACCTGGTTGCGCCGAATAAAAAACGATTTGCTGTTGTAAATAGCGTAGTTATTTTGAAAGTAGAGTTAGGTTCAGTAAGCTGTGAACAAGAATTTATAATTGTACCTGGGTTGAAGTTTAAAGGGATATTAGGGGTCGATTGCATTGTAACGTATTTTTTTTCTAGTTACACTTCGTTCTTTAACATAAAAATAAAACAGCTATAATTTAAAATATTTAATTTATAAATTTCCGTTCAGTAAAAATTAATACATAAAATTAATAATAACATATAGATTCCTTTACCTTTATGGTCTAAGGTTCGTTACTAAGCTTTGTCGAGTTGTCAATTTGTTCACTTCATTATCAGCGTTCGAACGGGTAAGCTGCTCTACAAGATAGTGGAGTCAAGATGGTTGTGTGTAGGCACGTGGCCTCTAACAGAGTAAAGAAAAAAAGATGAATAATTGATTGATTCTTGGTGCCTGAAGGTCGAACCTAACAGCTGTAGCGTGAGCATGTCTTTCTATAAGTCCCACCTAGAGCGGTTCAGTTGATCCCTGCAGGCCTAAGGAGATGGAAGCCCCTTTACATCATTAATACAGTTGGTATAAATTAATTAAATAGATTATATTAATATTTTTTCTCATAGTGCAATATCTTAATGCAATATCTTAATGCAGTATCTTAAGGCAATATCATATATGGCTACACCTTATATAATATCATAGAATGCAGTATCATAGAAGGCAATTTCATATAGGTTCCAAATTTTGTTGTAGTATTAAATTCAATCAAGCAGAAGTTAGTTTCGTTAAATAATAGTTGTGTTCAGAAGAACTTTGATAATCGATGGTTATGAAAATTTCCGACAGCTGAGGTCAAGGTCCTATTTCTTTCGTTCAGAGCAGTATCATAACACGTGAGTGTTTTTAGAATTTAATCACTTTGAATATTAATTAAGTTGCAATAAGAAAATAGAACATTAAAAATTTTGTAACGTAAAAAGCTTTTAAGGAAACAGCGAATTAAATAACAAATCTATTGTTTGTCAGAATGTTTACACATGCACGCAAAGTGTACATTTAAAAAGTTGTGAATGACATTTTTTGTCAGATATATAAAAAAACATAGATTCAGTTGTCCTGTTTAGACCTCACATGTCGTCTTACGTTAATTTAAAGTATGTTTGAATATTTTGAGGTCATGAACTTTCATTTTTCATCGACATGTGGAATTCGAGTATTAACTGTTAAATAAAAGTAACTTAGAGTAACTATATAATATTTTATCAACGCTTTGATAATTAAATTTTACTGTGAGGGTCTAAGAAGTACTTCTATGGCTTAAAGAAAATTATGTATTATGAATAACTTAGAAAATTTCAAGTCGGCATATTTAAATTTTGTAGAAAGATCCATTCAGAGATCTTTAGATTATTAAATACAATTCTTTACTAGTATATTTCTGTTCCATAAAAATTATTAAGTACAAATTTTATAAAGATACGAATTTAAATATTATAGTAACACGAATCCAGAAATTTATTCAAATACAATCTATTTTGTTTTTGAATGACTTTTTATTATTTAGAATTCAAGTAAAAAATTACAAGTCATCCCTGATTAGAAATTGTGTGTAATGAAAACAAATTCCCTGGGTGTATATTTTAGAAACCTAAATTCTATTATTTTATTTTTGGCAAATATTTTTGAGGACACAAATGGTGTCCATGTTGTACCTTTGTTTGTTCACAGGTCAAGCCGAGACATCTGTATGACATCTGGTGTTTGAGATTTTGGTAAGTGTGTTTAAAAGAGTTCAGGTTTTATGGCTATGTTAGTGGTGTTGGCATAAGGTTTCCGCATTCCCCTAATACAAGCACAGTTAAATTTTGTTGGTTATTGTATTGAAAAATACGGTGGCGCTCATTAAATATATTTTTGGTCTTTTGACAACCCATGAACCAAGCTCATGATCTACCCAGAGCTAACACTCGACTAGCCGTTTATGTCTTAAGAGTTTTTCTTTTTCTCAAGTCATTCTCCATCCAACTTTACCTTGGGCTTACATTAATAAGAAGAAATTCTCGACCTTGTGATATCAGGTTAGGGTTTAGGAAATTTAAAGGTATAATTTTTGAGCTGATAGTCACGAGGATAAATAAAAATATAATAAAAAAAGTTAGAAATAATTTTTTATTACAATTGCGCTCACAACGTAGGGCTGGAATGATTTCACTTGGAGGCTGGAATGATTTCACTTGGCGGCTCGAATAATTTCACTTGGAGGCTCGAATAATTTCACTTGGAGGCTGGAATAATTTCATTTGTACACTGGGGCTAAATAGTTTGCAATTATATTCATTACACTTGTACTCAGCGACTGAGATTTGAATCGATTTGAATAATGTGATTTTGTAGTTTCATTTTTGTTACAGTAGATAGTGGGTTCTTAATATTGTTAGGACATCCTTTTGTTTGTGAATGCATCTTCAAAGATTATATTGTTGGGATACTTTAGAGACATATAGATATTTAATTATGGCAGAAATTTATAGCATCGTTCATTTACTCAAAAATGAGTTAGAATATGAATTGAACATTAGAGGCATTGAAAATTCAAGACCAGTTTCAGATAAAAGGAAAATTTTAGCTAGGTTGTTGGCCAAAGAAACGGAGAAACCAGGCTGTTTGATTGATCTTTCAAGTTATAAGGTGGATTTCGTAATAGAGAAAGAAGAAATTGAGTTTAGTATTGAGTCAGTTAAAAATGTTCTGTTAGAATTTATTAATGTTCCCGCCGATTCTATTTTTAAAAGGATACGGTGAAGATTAATACATCTTACAGGTAGAATTCAACGGTTAAAGCTCCCTAAAGAAAATTTTGAGGAAGTTGTGTTATTTAAAAATGAAAGCTTGGCTACTATTCTTGTTGTGGAGGCAGATCTTCATGAGAGATTAAATAAAGATTTAAGTTCAAATCATAATGATATAAGCATAAATTCTAGTGTTGCATCTAATGTGCCCATTCCAACGGTCACATATGTCACACAGTCAGTTCCTATTGGATCATGGTCTATCAAATATTCAGGAAACCCATCCCTCTTATATCAATTTTTAGAAAACACGAAAAGTATCTGAAGTGAAATTGTGTAATTCTGCAGTTGAATTGTTTACTGGTGATGCATTGGTATGGTATCGTTGCGTTCGTAGTTCATTAACAGACTGGAACTCGTTGGTTAGTAGATTAAAGGAAGATTTCTTACTAGCACATCCTGAAGACGATATTTGGGAAAAAATTAAAAATAGATTTCAGAAAAATGGTGAATCAGTTGTTTTATTTATTGCTAATATGGAAAGTTTATTTAACCGATTACCTATTATTCCTGCAGAACATACTAAAGTTAGAATAGTCAAGAAAAATTTATTGCCATATTTTATTCAGCACCTTGCTCTTATAGAGATAGAGAATATTAGTACTTTAGTTAAATTATGGAAGAAGTTAGAAGAAGCTTCCGTAAGTAGACATAAATCTGTTTCAGCTGTGTAATATAGTAACAAGCAACCTATTAATAATTTTAATCCTTATTTTAGAAGCAAAACTCCTAGTTGATTTCAGAATGCTGTAAGTAGTGTTTATACCCCTACGTCTTCGCATTCTCCAGTTCAAGTCCTTAATTCTGCTACCCCAATGTCAGAAACGAGTGGAGTAGGTAACCCTTCTATTAAACATAAATTAGCGTTGGCAGTTCAACTTAGATGGAGTTCGTCTAGTAACAGCTAGAAACGGCCTGCAGACCAGATAGAAGAAATACCTACCATCATCTACAGAGCGGAGATCTTCTAGAAATTTCCAGGTAACGATTTGAAATTGTGATTCCTATAAACTGTAAATATTGGGTGACGTATGAGAGTGTTTTTCAAGGTAGTGTGGATTATTTACGTATTGAACATAATACGTGTAAATAACTTTATTGTATTTAACTAGAAATTTAAAGGTGTCTATAAAGCTTTTTAACGTTCCATCAGAACGTGAAATTTTTGTGAAGAGTACATGGCTTTGTTTTTTTAATGCAAAGTAGAAGGGCATACATTATGCATAATTAGCTGGGTTATCATGAGCTCACCATACCCCATAGTTTACTTAGATTCAAAAAATAAAATAAATAAATTATAAAGAAGGACTTTTAGAGAAGGTATTATTTAAGGCCCATTTACTCCGGGTACATTTTATGTGTTTGATGATTTTAAAATAAAATACATGACATTACAAAATAAGATTTACTGAAGTGTAACGTGATCAATGAAATATGGACAATATTGAAATTCATTTGTAAATAGTAATAAATAAAAGATTGTATGTTGGTTGTATTTTGTGGTTTTGTGCGAGTGTGTGTGTACGATTGAGAATATGCGAGTGAATCTAGATACCCAAGAGGGGGTCCAAATGAGCTATCCGGAAGCAGTTGAAAAAGGCCATTCAACCCAGGAAGAGAGGAAAACAGGTAAGAAATAATTTTTGTTGACTTATTTAAATTTTTGGAAATTTTTCTATTTTTGAATTTGAAAATTTAATAAAATTTTCGAATATATTTTTGTTGGTGAGGATTTTACCCGAGTTCCACGGCAATATATATATATATATATATATATATATATATATATTCGCACACATCTTTGCAGATGCGTACATTTGTGCAAATCTAAGTGCAAACACAAAACCGCATGCACATACGCACATGCAAACAGGCCGCGCATACAACACGTATACACATGCTAAAATCTACAATCAAACGCCATACATGTACGCACGCCTTCAAGCTCTCGTTCACGCATCTACTCACAAGCCTTCTACCGCACATATGTACCCATTCACATACTAATCTCGTTCGCATATGCTCATTCTTACGCATATACACTCACGTACGCATATACGCAAATATGTGCAATCGCGTGTACTCACGCGTTCATCCGCCATATACACAAACACAATACGCCTGCACAGAAGAAACAATTAACATTCAAACTTTGTTTAACTAAAAATTTGTTACAGATTTAAAATCACTCTTCAAGTGCATTTCCAGATACCAATTCCTTTTTATGTATAAAAAAAATACAATAAGTAAGACTGCGGTTCGACACATGCTTGTGTTTTACTACGGTAATTTGTTACATTAAAGCTACAAATACCTTTCATCTTACTACAAATTAATGGCGTATCGGAATTCGAAATAACCTTATATATAGGAAGACAACCTTTTTCCCAACTGATGACAGACATTGCTGGCACCTAAATTATCCTTGAGTATGCTTGCTTGTTACAATTTTTGCTCTTTTGTTTGCAATACTTACAATTACCTTGTGACTCACACATTCATCTCGGCTTGTGCTCCTTTAATCAGACTCCGCATTTTTCCCCAACATATAAATAAATAATTTGTAACGAACACAATAAGAAAATTCTATTTTTATACAAAGCTAATTTTTGTAGGAAGAAAGTATTTTTTTTAATTAAACCAAACACCCACAAGTAATATTACCTTCAACTTTAAATTCCAGAGTTGTTATTTGCAGGGCATTACAATTGCCGGTACAAATAAAACAAGAGGCGAAAATGCAATTGCAACACTTGAAAACCAGTTTGGACCCAACAAAGTTATATTTGTTCAAACAGATGTAACAGAATACGCGCAACTTCAGCGTAAGTTAACAAATTTAATCAAACTTAATTATAAAAACATCAAACTTTAGGTGCATTTGAAACTACAATGAGAACATGGAAGGCAATAGATATCGTAATTAATAATGCCGGCGAAATGAAAGACTGTGAATGGGAAAGAGAAATTGCTATAAATTGTGTAAGTACTTTAGCTTCATATTAATTAGAACTAAGACAATACTAGAAAATTTTTTATATAAATTAAAAAAATTGTATAATTGTTTTGGTAGCGCTATAAAGGACAGAGAAACAAATATACATCGTGTACGTTTTCTGTCTATAGCAGACATAAGTTAAAAACTTGATACTGTCAGATGCGATTGATAAAAAAACGTAATTAAAAATTAGATTACGCACATGATTTAGATTTGTATATCTTTCCATCTGTATTCACTCGTATGGGTAGGGCAATTGGTTAATGCATCAACGGTCAAATCCTTTGCGGGACCTTATATTTTACATCTTTCAACTACTAATTCGATTTTAAAATATCAGTCATGCTTTGCATACAAGCCCCACTCTACGATACTTTCAGCTAGCATGGCCGAATTCTTTCGATTTTTCTTTGTTTGTTTACTGTTACTTTGCTTACTGTACTTTACTTTTCTCTTGACCGCACGGATTATCGTAACAAACCTGAATAAAATTATAATAGACTAGAATTAAAATCGAAAAAGGAAAAAAGCCCTAAGAATAATGTCCCATTACTTAAACTATTTCAACAAATGTGGCTCTGCTTACAATTTTACAAAATTGGCAAAAAATGAAATAATTGAATAAACTTTATAATAATCGAAGATGCATTTAAAATCTGCACTGAGTTTATTAATTATTGCATAATTTTTAATAACATTATTTGTCTTCGGAACATCAAGAATCAACTAATTAAGAATATACTCGCCCTATTTATAACTAAACCCACAAATTAAAATAATTTAACATCGTTTAGGAATTTTACTATTCTCGAAGAATATCAATCATGCTAAAAACTGCTTAGACCGCTCCGATAGTAATTGTTTCTGTTTACAACAAAGTACCCAATTTGTTGAACGCGCTCAACAGTGCGAAAATCTATTTTAGTAACGATACGTAACATCCACAATTCAAACTTACTATCCTTTCGCTTCCCTTCCACCATTGTAGAGATACCATCCGGCGTGCCACAAGGATCACATTTTGGCCCGTTGTTTTTTTTATTGTTCTGTGTGGATTTAGTTGAATTTCTTCCCCCTGAAAATTTTCTAATGTACGCTGACGATTTAAAAATATATAAAGTAATTCAAAATCAAAGTGATCGTCTTAAGTTACAAAAGTTAGTCGACAACTTCTATAGTTATTGCGTCAATAATCGGTTGGTCATTAATGATTCAGAGTGTCACATTATTAGTTTTTAATGGAATTGTTACCTGTTCAACTTTAGACACAGAGTTAATTCATCTCCATTATTACTAGTTGAAGAAATATGCGACTTAGGAGTTATTTTTGATAACAAGCTATTATTTGATAAGCATGTCTTTAATAGTTCACATAAGATGCTTTATTTTATATTTCGAACCTGTAGGGACTTTAGATCCGTTGAACCGATGTTACAACTATTTAACTCACTAGTTAAGACTAAACTAGAGTATGCATCAGTAGTATGGTCTCATCAATACTATACATATATTAATAGATTGGAAGGGATACAAAAGAAATTTTTGAAGGTTATGAAATTCAGGTTTTCCGATAAGTGCCATGCGGTTAGCTCTTTAGTTAAAAGGCTGCATAAAGCCGATATATTATTTCTACTAAAATTGTACAACAGTTTCATTGTTGCTCCGCATTTACTTCAACTATTTTCTCTCAGGGTACCCGCCGTTAACACGAGATCTAATCAGGTTCTCAATACAATATTCCAACATACAAAATTAGGAACTAATTCTCCTATTCTGAGAAAGGCGTTCCTGTTTAACCTTTGCTCACAAACTAAGAGTCTAGATATATTTTATAGTTCACTTTATACTACTCAGAATCAATGTAAAACTATTTTGACTTGACTTATTACCAGATATTAGGTTAGCGAGTTTAATTTATAGATTGTAGCTATACATTCCAACGCGATCATAACTTGAAAATATTAAGACCTAGATATATTCATGTATTATGTTATCAGCAAGTTGATAGTGCGGATTTTAGTGCTGTGTTAATTTAGCACTATTAATACATTTAATTACATTTGTATAACTGTTGTATATATGCCTTTTTCTTGTAATGTTTATTCGTGGTGTGCTGTTATTGAATATTGTGTATAAAATAAAATAAAAAAGAATAAAAATAAAATCCCTCGTATAAGCAACATCGAAATCAGAAATATTTTCTCATAAATACAATATTTACTTTGAAATTGCTCATCATTACAAAAGTTAATTTTATTGAATCAAATAATGAACTCTTAAAATTACGTGTCAACATGCAAGCAGCGATTTCGAATAATAATAATATTGACGATTCTTTCTATATAGAAAGTTGCATTCTTGATACTAAACGAATCATCATCATCATTAGGTCTTCAGTCCTAGAACTGGTTGGACGCGTACCCTCATTGTTTCCTAATCCGAACCAACCTACACATTTCCCTGAAATTTGCACAGTCTGCATCTATAACTATCTGTGTGCGAAAGTCTGATCTCGGTCTACCTCTACCTCTCTTTTCCTATCTCTGCTTGTAGTATATCCCGTACTATTCCCCAGAAATGCCTTAGAACGAATTCTGTCCTTCTATTTCTCCTATTTTTTCATTTTCCACAGATATCTTTATTCCTCTACTATTGCTACAACCTATTTGTTATTAACTTTGTTTGTCCATGCTGCCATCCTCGTACATCTGAAGCACAACATTCTAGAAGGTTTCTATCTCTTTCTGTCTGCTTTTCCTACTGCCCCTATTTCATAGCTGTACTGTGCTGTGCTCCACACTATGCTTGGAACAGTTTTCTTCTTGTATCTATGTTCGTTGTCTTTGAACATAGCTGCTGTTCTTTCTTGTTTGATGCAGTTCGGTCACCTTCTTTTGCTTTACAGTTATATTCCCTATTTCTCCGATATTCAGTGGTATGCATTTTTTCGTCACTGAGTTTTACATCTTGAAACTGGTTGGACTTGTACCTCAGCTTATTTATTTTCTGAGCTAGCCTACACCGTTCCCTGCAATTCTCACAACAGCCGATATACATTACATGTGATTTTCCAATGCTCCACCCGAAGGTACTACATTGGCCAGGAAGCGAGTTTTTTTTACCTGGAAAATTTTGAATTTTGCCAAATCCTTGCTGTTCCAAGCAAGGTAGGGATCTTTAACGTGCATGACAACACTCACACACGGGACCTCCATTTTACCTCTCATCCGAACGAGGGTGTATTTTTGCGAAAAATGCTCGCCTAACATTTTTCAAGCGGACCGTGTCGGGATTCGAAGCCGGGACCTAGGGCGTAGTAGTCACACACATACCACTACGCCACGGAGCCGCCTAGCCGATATACAGCTCGATTCCCTTCTATTGTTTTCTAATTATATGCCTTATTTTACCGAGATTCAGTGGTATGTGAAGGGGGTTAAGCAGCCTGTGGCTGCCAAGGATCCCCCAACACTTAGACATTTGCCGTATTAACAGTTTTCAAGTACATCCTTTTGCGCAATTAACATTAGTTGAGAGTACTGACAAACCAATATCTGTAGTTGTTTATAATAATCGCCATGTTAAAGTATAGTTATTACTTTTGTCATTAGTTTTTCCATCTTGCGACTGGTTGGAAGCGTACCTCCATTGATTTCTATTCTGAGCTAGTCAACACATTTCCCTAAAATTCTCACAGCCTACATCTTTCACTATCTGTGTGCAGTAGTCTAACCTAAGTCTACCTCTATTTCTCTTTTTTCCTATCCCTGCTTCTAATATTTTTCGCATTATTTCCTCGTGTCTTAGTATGTGGCCTATCATCCTATCGCTCCTATTTTTTACTGTTTTCCTAGGTAGCAGAAATCCTTAACCTCTTGTACGATCTCGTTACCTATTTGTATTATTGTTTTTGATTTATTTCCCCCTCTTTCGCATGCTAGAACTTTAGTTCTATTTTTGATAATTTTCATACCATATCTCTCTGTTAGAACTGTTTCCATTTCATTAAGAGCAGCTTCTAACTATTCTTTGCTAGATTCTAATACCGCTATATCATCTGCAAATCTAAGCATATCAATCTTTTGTCCCTGCATATTAATTCCAAATGTCTTCCTGCATTTAACAGTATTCATTGCCTCTTCCATGTACAACTTAAAAATTAATGGGGATAAGGCACATCCCTATCTCACCCCTTTCCTAATATTTACTTCTTTACTTTTTTGCTCTAATTCTATTACCGCTGTTTGCTCTTTGTATAAGCAATGTACTATCCGTCTATTCCTAGAACTCATTCCAATTTTTTTGAGTATTTCGAACATTTTTTTCCATTTCACATTGTCGAATTATTTTTCCAGATCTACAAACCCTATATTCACGCTTTCCCCCTTCTCAATTGTTTTCTTCATTATCACTCTCAGAGCTAATAAAAGAGCCTCCCGTGTTCCCCTGTTTCGACTAAACCCAAATTGATCTTCTCCCAGTATTTCTTCAGCTCGTTTTCCCATTCGTCTTTGTACAATTCTAGTTAATATCTTTGACACGTGTGCTGTCAAGCTTATTGTTCGAAAATTTTCACATCTATCCGCGCCTCTTTTTTTGGTATAGTTACTATAATGTTACATTTGAAATCTTTGGGTATCTCGCCTCTGTCTCATAGCCTACAAGTCGGAAGAGACGTTCTGTTACTGCTGGGCCAGCGGTTTTTAGAGTTTCTGCTTGCACCTTATCTGTACCCGGCGTCTTACCATTTTTCAGACACTTTAGTGCTAATTCAAACTCATCTCTAAGTATAGGATATCTCAGGTCATCATCTCCAATGTCTGATTCCTGTTCTAATGCTGTTAATTCCTCTCCTGAATATAAATTCCCTATATATTCCTGCCATCTAGCTACTTTCTCTACATTTTCTATAATGACGTTTCCTCCCGCATCCTTTATATTTTTGCTATATGGTTTTACCTAAAATTCATTTTAATTAATTTATATGCTTCGTCTGTCTTTCCTATTTCCATCTTAGTTTGTACCCCGTTGCACTTTTCATCAATCCATTGTTCTTTAGCTTTTCTGCATTTGCGAATAATTTCCCATTTTGTGGCTTTGTATCTCTGTTTTCTTGTTTCGTCTGATCTATTTTTGTATTTTCGTCTTTCTTCTATTAAATTGAGGATATCCTTGGTTATTCATGGTTTCTTATTTTACCTTTGTGTATACCCCAAAATATCTCTGGCCGCCATGTCTAGGCTGGATTTAATGTTATTCCATTCTGTTTCTACTTCCTTAGTATCAGAAATTTTCCCAATATCTTTCAGCAATTTCTTTGACTTTTTTCAAATCTTTCGTAGATATCTTTATCTTTTAGCTTCTCAAAGTCAAAGTGCCTTTTTCCGTTACTTTTTTCAGATTTTTAAATTTAAGTGCGGCCTTCATAATTACGATGTTGTGGTCAGTGTCTATATTTGCTTCCGGGTAGCTTCTACAGTCTTTTACTTGATTTCTAAACCGTTGTCTAACTATAATGTAATCTATGTGATATCTTCCTATATCTACTGGCATCTTCCACATGTATCGTCTTCTATCATGATGTTGAAATAATGTATTTGTGATCGTTAAGTTGTTCCTATCGCAAAATTCTACCAGTCTATTTCCCCTGTCATTTCTCGTGCCTAAACCAAATAAACCTACTATCGCTTTTTACCTACCCTCACCTACCACTGCATTAAAATCCCCCGTAATTATTAAATTTTCAAGTCCTTTTACATATCTTAGTATGTCTTGGATATCTTTGTAGATCGCCTCTACCTCTCCCTCACTGTAGCTAGAGGTGGGCATGTATACTTGTGTTATTACTGTATTTAGTGGTTTAGATTCAAATCTAACCATGAGTACTCTTTCGTTCTCTTGTAAGTAGTTTTCTACACGTCGTCCTATCTTTTTTCGCATAACTATCACCACACCCGAATTTCCTTCCTCTGATCCTGTATGAATTACCCTGAAGTCTCCACTCCAAAAATCCCTTGCCTCTGGACAGCGGACTTCGCTAATTCCTACTATGTCTAGTGCTAACCTATCCATTTCGAGTTTCAGATTCTCTAGCTTACTTACTTGTTCAATACATCTGACATTCCACGCTCCCACTCGCAGAATGTTCACGGATTTTTTCTATTCTTTCGGATCACATCCCCCGAAGTAGTCCCTTGTCGGAGATCCGAATTGGGGACTATTTTACCTCCGGAATTTTTTACCTCAAAGGATGCGATCATGTTTAACAATTTCTGTACGCAGTGTACTTGGGAGGTAATGCGGTGGTTTCCGGTTGCCTTCCACATCGCAGTAGCGTGTCTTAGAATGTCAAACCGTCGTCTATGGCCTCTGCCAATCTAAGTACCGAAAGTGTCTCTGCCCTTTTCCGGGGACCTATCTAAGCCTGGTTCCTCACTAAAGACTACAATAATTTGGTTAAACATATAGTTCGGCTTTTTAGGTCATTGATACGCGGAAGCCATTCTACCTGTTCTAGTATTATAGAACGTCGTCAAGGTTCAGGTCCGTTCAGAATGAACTAAACGAATAATACCAGCAAAATATTCATTCATTTACATAAAATAAAACGTAGTTTTATATACCAAGTGCCTTTTATTATGAATTATAAATTAAAATTATGCTCCAATCTACAAAAATGGCGCATTTTCGCGTCATCATATTCTATATATATATATATATATATATATATATATATATATATATATATATATATAATTATAATGTCTAAGGAGCTACTAAGAGTTATAAGGGTTGTTTAGTACAAGATAGTATATGCCAAACAAAAATAATCCACATAATCGATCACATAAACTTAAAAATGTATGTTTGCCATATGTTATGTATACTAAAATACCATTCAAATATAGTAGTAGAAATTCAGTGCCAAAAGGCAAGTTTAAAATGACTAAGTGGCGTAGTAAGATGTGAAATGCTCAAGGGTTTATACCGAGTTGAATTTTAAAAAGCCTTTGAAAGTACATTTGCCGTCCAAAAGCCGGATGCGTCTGTAAATGTTCACTATCAACATGCATCCAGGGTCAAGTGTAATTTTGGTTTCATTTTCTATAGAATCAACTTTTGGACAATATTTGTAAACCCAAAATTATTAGTTATAATAACATCGTAAAATGTGATTGGTTGAATGTAAAGATTTAGGACATATATTAGAATTTAGTGTGATTATGATATTGTATTAAAGACATGAACTGTGGTATGTGCGACACGGACTTAGCTATTTGTGATGAACTTTAGGATGTAGTAGGCTAGTGGAGAATTAACATGGTCGCCTTAGAGAGTAAACAAAGCAGATTATTTTCGAACCAATTTTGTAAAAGACGTGTTTTCAGAACTGTGCTAGTTTGTATTCAGATATTTTGAAAAAGAAAATAAAAGTAATTGATTTAAAATGAGTTTAATTGAAAAGTGGTAAAAAGATACAAGCATCGGAAATATAAAAGGAATAATAGTGATTGTGCGACGATTAGAAATTGGATATTGGAGTGTGGTGCAAAGTTAGAAGGTTATCGAGAGTGGTTATACAGATTAGAAGTTGGATATTGGAGTGTGGTTCAAAGTTAGAAGGTCATCGAGAGTGGTTATATAGATTAGAAGTTGGATATTGGAGCGGGTTAAAGACAGCAGGAGCATTGAGCGGAAACAAGGATACGAGTTGGAGATTGGCACAGGGGAAGTTTGTAGCACGGGGAGCAGTTAAAATTCGAGGACACCTGGAAGCTGCACGAGAAGTCAAGAGCATCATTGTGAGGACGTATACGGTGATTAGGATTTTGTGCCAGGATTCAGCGAGGCATCAACGGAGTATAGACCAGGTGAGTGTTTAAAATCATATTCCTTAATACGTCAAAAATTAGTCATACAAATTTTGGTTGCAATTTAATTTGGCACATAGTAACTTTGATCTAATTAGAAATTTTGGCATATACAAAAGTAGAGTAGAAATTTTAATAGTAAAACAAAAGAGTGCACTTTGGTTGGACGTAGCACATCTACTTATAACGGAATCCACTATAAGTAGTTTGAATACCCTGAGATTAAGAGTTTTATATAGTCGAGGCATTGCAATAAATATTTAATAAAAGAACCAACCAATCGGTGCAAGTACTGGGAGTGCATTAGGTGTGCACATTTTTTGAGTAAAAAGTAATAAAAAAAGGGGGGGTAGAATAATATATATATATATTATGGGTAAGTAAGATTTTTAATAGTAGGAAACGGAAAATGAATGTCTACTAGACTTTTTTCTGCAACCGCGTGGGCTAGATAGCTCAAGGATAAGCCGATATTTTCTACAAGCCGGATGAACAAGTTGGTGACTTACTATGAGGACAATTGATTAGCCAGACCCAACCACAGCTGCTGGATGTTGAAAGAAGCAACCATCTCGTATCGATTTTTGTCCTTGTCATCGCACCAATTCCTTATTTCTGCATTTAACCAGAAGCAGTGGCACAGTTATGATACAGATTAGTTTATAACATCCATTTATGTTTTGAAGATAAATTACTAAAGGACAGTAGTTGAGTCTAACTTTTGGAGCATTTGCTTATAATATTAAATTATTCTCTGATTTGCGTTGTCAGATCTATATTTGATAGTGAGCGCTCTAATAGCAAACTTCCCATGACGCCAGATACCTTGTAGAAGTTTTACAAGTTGGGAATAGAGAATATTTTTATATAACAAATGCTCACAAGATTACTTTAATCTGTATAATTTGTTAATATAAACTTAATAGCTATGATTCATCTATAAAATTATTGAAAGAAATGCTGTTTTAGCCTTTGTGCGTATGGTAGTTCATGGTGTGGGTGTGTTTTTGATGAATTCTGGGTCCATGGGGATCGCGGAATAGTTCCATCTTGACGTTTAAAGTTCTGCAAGTAGGCTATAAGGTAAACGTTAACGTACTGTACTACCTTGCACTCAAATACCATGGCAATTATTTTTATTTATAAAGTTTTTATGTTCAGGCCTTCTTTTTTCTTTTATCTTTGTATGGGTAAAACCCCGTCTACTCGCCGATTGACCCCGGTCATTCTCACATTGTCGTTCCAGTTACGTCCAGGCAGGAAGCATAAATTTTGACGCCCTGACGTGCAGTCCCGATTTTGTTTGGCTTAACTTTTACCTCGATTCTGTTTTGTTTAACTTCTGGGCCGATTTTTTTTACTGCTCAATTTCCTACATTACCCACTTTTCTCGGCCTAATGTTGCTTAATTTTTACCTTCCAGCTGGTATTGATTTTTTTTTTCGGCCCTTTGGTGTCCCTCACATAGCAATCAATTTTTCTTATTTCTTGTGTGGGTTCGATCTTCTTAAATTTTGATTTTGTTGTCTTTCTTGATCGCTTAATATCCTTGGTTGGCTCATTTCAGATTATCAGAATTGTGTTTTCGCCAATAATTGTAAAGAATCGGACAACAGAAATTCAAAATCTTACTAACGCAGATCAGTAGAGTCACGTTGAAACTTATAACAACCCAGCGGACATAATTTCTAGAGGCGCAAGTGCTGCAGACTTTGCTAATAATTACATGTGGTGGCATGGTCCACAATTCTTGCTTGATATAAATTTCGCACCTAAGACGTTTGAGTCGAAGGGTACCAACGAAATTGAAGCTAAAATATTACAACTCACAAGCGCGTCTGATTTTGACAAAAATTTATCAGAATTTTTGCACAGTATTTTTTCAAGATATTCTAGACTCAATAAACTAATTGGAGTTATAGCGGCATGCAAACGGTTTATTTTAACTGTAGTAACAAACACAATAAAAATTTAACTGAACTTACTCTAAACGAATTAAACAAAATTGATCAGGCGATTGCGATCGCTAAAGAAATTGAATCTTTGAAAAAATTCCCAAAAAATTGACAGAAAGTCCAAAATCTTATCTTTGAATCCCTTTTTGGACGAAAACGGAGTTTTATTCATGAGCGGTCGTTTACGTCACGCTAACTTACAATTCGATAATAAACGTCCAGTATTGTTATCAAAGGGTTGACTTTGTGATTTGGTTGTATCACACGCTCACGCCTATAGCTTGCATTACAGCACACAAGATAAAAAAATAGGCCCGTTACTGAAAGAAATGCTATTATTTTTCAGACATAATCCTTCAAAAGCCTACCCAAAAATGTCGGATCTTCCGGCGTACCGTACAGAACCTAATGTGAGAGCATTTATCCCAGTTGGTACTGACATTTTCGAACAGTTTTCTATTAAAGAAGGTTCTCGTAAATCAAAAAGGATTATTAAATCATATGGTTGTGCCTTCATATGCATTTGGACTAAAGCGGCTCATTTTAAGCTGGCTGGCCGACAAGTTAACTAGGGAAGCATTCATTTCGACGCTCAAACGATTTGTAGGTAGACGGAGCTTACCTGGCGACATATTTTGCGATAATGGCACTAATTATTTAGGGGCTGCTAACGAGCTACGGAATAAAATTAATTTTTTAAAAGACGAACACACTCAAAATGCTATAAAGGGAGAAGTTAGCTCCCATAATAGTAAATTTCAGTTTAACGTGCCGAAGGGTCCTTATATGCGAGGATCATGGGAAGCGGCAGTAAAATCATTAAAAAGACAAATTTTTAAAACGGCCTCAAATGCAAATCTTACTTTTATTGAGTTATACATGCTAATGATTGCAATAGAAAGTATCCTGAATTGCTGACCTTTAATACCTTTATCTGAAGATTCCAATGATTTGAACTATCTTACCCCTGGTCATCCCTTGATTGGAGACAACTTAAATGACATACCAGAGATTGATATAAGCAACGAAAAAACAAACAAACTTTCTAGATGACAATATGGAACAACGCATGCAACAAGAATTTTGTCAGAATAGAGTAAAGAATATTTACAGTAACTGCAGAAACGTCAAAAAGAGCGAATCATTTATAATACCAGCCCAACTAGTAATTACAGTTTGTAAATCGACATAAACCATATTAGTTTTATGACTTAAACTTAAGATAATTGTTCATGTAGCGTTTAACGAACGTTAATTGACAATTTATTCGCATTATTCTATATTAATTTGTGTTTTTTCTTTTCTTTTTTTGAAAACCTTTTGAAATTACGAATTTCAAGGAAGGCGGCTTATGTTGCATTACGATTTGTTAATCGTATTAATTAAATTTAGTTGTCATTGATCAATTTTAATTAGAATTAGTTATATTCATGATTTCGTATTTAAGCGTGAGGCAGCCTGAGGCTGTTGGGTTCTCTTAATAAGTTGTAACATACTGTTTTAATACGCTCTAATTAGTTCTATGATTTCTAAAAATAGTTATTTTCTAGTTTAATTTTAGCATTCTAATTATTAGAATGAAGGTCTTGTAGCATAAATATGTCTGCAAGACTACCCAAGTAGCGTCCTAGCGAAGTTTCCAGGAAGATCTAATCCAAGAGTTAATCAATTTTTCTAAAGGCACTTTACTTCAAAGGCACTAAACATGTCAGATTAGTTGCTATCTATGATTAAATGTCAATCATGTTTTAGGATCCTATTTATGTCAGGGTGGTCGGAAGCAATTTTTCAATTAGCGGAGTACTCAACTAAAATTAGTTCCGAGATCTACTTGTGTGGCTATCTTAGGGCAATTGGCAGTTTAATTAATCTTAAAGATTTACGACCGGCGTATCCTAAGCCGAGTATGAGAGCCAAGAAAGGGGTTATTTTTCAATTAACTTAAATGTATATAAGGATGCCAGCCGGTGGTAATCGCGGTTGTTTATTTCCAGACGCGTTAGAGTCTAAAGCTCGCGGACTTGCAGATTGAGTAAAGTGTTTTATTTCTCTGAATTCAAGTGCGTGCCGTTATGTTCAAAGTTAGTTTATTTCTCTGAGTAAGTAATTATTATATATGGTATTACCATGAACTCAAGGCTGTGTTACGCATCATCAGTCATTTATTTGTTTAAATACAGTATTTGTCGACTTCCATAACATACAACTTCGGGTTAAAGCTCCGCTCAAGTAATTTAATCCCGTTAGGTTATTGTTTAAAGACCGCATCTTTAGAAGGGTTTCCTATTTTATTGTGTTTCGACGTTGTCCGAGGCTTGTAATAACTAAGCCACGAATTCCGTTACTGTACTATTTGACCCGTGTGAAGGTCGTGTTTTTCCTGTTATTGACGACCCCGTGATTAAAGGAAGGTCGTTTCAGTATGCAAGTTAAGTAGACTACGGTAGCGTTAATTAATTATATGTATTGGGGTGTTTGCACCCAGAACTGTTGTTAATATTCATAAAATAAGGGCTTTAGAATTAATTAGTTAAGTTGTGTTTGTGCTAGCCGGAGACTTTAAAAGATTTGCCCCTGTGAAGTGAAGTATTTTCTGTCCTGCAATCTTGGTTCATCGCCCACGAACAAGGTGCGACGAGAGCTATTACCGCGATCGGTCCATGGGCCGTTTAATTCCCATGGTGGCGCCCTATTGTAAATAATGTTAATTACTGTATAATTTTGTATGCATATGTAATTAGGTTAAGTTAGTTAGTAGCCCATTTAATAAAACAATTGGAATTTTGTCTTAGTGTGTTGTTGTTTAATGAACCTCCCCTTCTCACCGACTGCAGCAGCTTGCGAGGCAATGTCCCGAAACGTGAGGGTAATATAGTGTTAGAGGTCCTTCCCATTTATTATTTATTGTTAATTGGATACCCTCACGCGGTAGGTAAATATTCAAATTACAAAGTGTTGTACAAAACCGGTCTGTCTCGTGATGTCCTCCCAGGGTAAACTAGCTATTATTTTTACAATATGCGTTAATAAAGGGTCTGTGTGTTTACTAAATTTTATTTCTTTCTACTTTGTAGGGCACCGAGTGTCCTCGAAAAACGTTAGTAGGGAAATTGCGTCCTTTACTAAGATCAAACAAATTACAGTGCATTGCTCGACAATTTCGTGATATTATTTTTTACACCTAGTCCTTATCCAGCTATCGAATTATCACAATCTTTTACGAACATTACTCGAACAGGACTTTTGACTAGCACGGTATACATTTATAAAAGAAAGTAAATTTAACGAGTACTAAATTAAGAGAAAGTAAGAAGAATTAATGGAAATTTACACAAAAGAAATATGCTGTCCACACGTTTCGTCCTAATTGAGGCTCAATAGGACATGAGTAACAAACTTGTAATTTTTAGCACAGACACTTTATGAGAAGTACACAGTATCGCCAAATTCACAGTTTGTGTTTTCGTATTGCTTCACCTGACATCGCAAATATTGGGAAGAGTAGTGCCAGAGAAGATCTGGTCCGCTTTTTTCAATAGCCAAGAATAACATTTATAAAGAACGAAAATTTAATGAGTACTAATTTTAACTAGGTGATGCCGTACTTCCCAAAAAGTGTCTAAGATAGTAAGATTCCTTCTCTGATTCATCCTCCACCTCAGGACGAGGAGAAATTCAAGATGGCAGAATGTAAGGTAGGTTCTAAAAGTATCCACCTTTCTAAAAATAAAAGGGTACACGAAAACCTTGACCTTCGCTTTGTGTACAATTATGAGTAATTCTGAAGGCAAGAAGCTTGGTGGTTGTAGACAGGGATAAGAAACATTTCAGTAAAATGAAATTTAGTAGAAGCAAGCGCACAGAGTACAGTTAGCGTTGAGTGGGTGTTGTGCTTGTGCATGTGATTTTTTGATGTAAAATATACATAGGTGAGTTTTCTCACGGAGTGTTTTATCCTGATTAATTTATTTTTCAAGAATGTCATTGAAATGATATTGCATGCGAATTTATTTAATTTTAATATTCTGTGCGTAGAGGGCTTGTATTGAAATTCTATTATTTCTTTGTAGCCGTTATAGGCTTTAAGATGTATGTCACATAAAATTATACAGAAAGGCAAATTTGATGAGGGAAGGTTGTATCGTGTGTTTTAGCCCTTTGTAATCATTGCACTCCCTATAACGAGGCACTAGTATCTGGAGAAGAGTTCAATGCGCGTAGTATCCCTTTAAGCTTAGTATTCTCAGTACTATATTATGATTGGATTTGGAATGCACTACGAGTTGTATCCTCCCCTTGCATTCGGTGCGGCGCATTGCGAATTGTATTCTCTTGCGGCGGGCCTGGTAGCTGGAGCGGGTTCATCGCGCGTTGTATCCCTTTGGACCCATTGCACCACTCAGTACCAGGGCATTGGAGAAATATAGTGAGTAAACATTGCGTGTTGTATCCTTTTGTTTACCATAATGTGCTCTTCTGTACTGAAATAACTTTTGCAAATATGTCCATATTTTAGTTATAGTTTTGATATGATTAATATATTAATGATTGAACTTTTGGGATTATAAACACTGATTCAGGGTCTATATTTTCAGATAGAGATTTTCAGAACCACTTCAAATCCTTTCCCGGCGGTTTACTAAGAAAAGAAAGGGATTATAGTTTAATAAACAAAAGATTTAGGTGATTCATTAATTGGATTTACTATTAACAACAAATTTTCAATTCGCCTTTAATTTTATTTTTATACCTATGTAAATTTCCCTCTGCTCTTCCCCCTTGTTATTCTCTTACATTTATTCAGAATTGGGAATGCCTTCTTGCTCACATATACATTTTTTTCTTTCTTTTTTTATTAATTCTTATTTCGGGATTGATCTGGAGTGGCCTGACGATAACTACATTAAATAATTAAAATTAATTTATGTGCTAGAGTTGTATTAGTGTGTGGTGTTTTTAAGGGCGAACTAAGCTGTTCGTAAGATGAGTCGAAGAAGTGTAAAAAGGCGGCCGATTGTTCGGAATTCAGAGGCGATACACGAATTCGTTCCTGGAAATAACAGTAATAGCAGCGTCAATGGCAACGATTCTATAGATCGATTAACTGAGATCATGAAGACAATTTTACAAAATACTACTAATGCAGCAAACGCGCGCTTAGCAAAGGGTGCATCCATGGTTCCTGAATTCAATTCTGAAGATCGGGAACAAAGCTCTGAACTTTGGTTGAAGAAGGTGGATGAACTTAAACATATCTTTAATTGATCTGAGGAAGTCACTACATTTTATGCGTTAACGAAATTAAAAGGACTGGCCGAAATATGGTATAAGGGTTTGGAATCAAAGAGGTTTTCTTACGAATGGAAACAGAAGATAGAAGCAGCCTTTCCTGCGAGTCGTGATTACTATGAAATGTTGGCGGATATGATGTGGCGGCGTAAACGCGGCAACGAAAATTGCATTAAATATTACTACGAAAAATTGACGTTAGTGAACCGATGCAAAATAACAGAAGCAGATGCGGTTTCGTGTATACTAGGAGATATTGATGACTTTGTTGTGAAAACTTCTGCTAAAGCTGGTAATTATGGTAATCCAGAGGAATTGTTCCGGTATTTAAGCAGTCTGCATGATTTTCCCACGCGTCATCCCTCGAACCAAGCCAATTTCAACAACGTACGATTTAATTCAAACAAAAAGGGGCGTGAAGAACGTTTTAAAAATAAGAATCTTCCTAAATGTTTCAAATGTGGGAAAAGAGGTCACCGAAGGCGCGATTGAAGAATCAAAAGATGTGATTTTTGCCGTAATCTTGGTCATTTGGAAAATGAATGCTATTTTAAACAAAAGGGAAAAAATCCCAATAATACAAAGACTGTGTCCTGAATAGATGGCGGTAAGATAAATTTTTAAGTCTAATAATAAATATTTTAAAGACTTTTTTATTAATGGACAACCGGTCAAAGCACATTTAGCACAATTATAGCAATAAAATTAGAGCAAATCGAAAAACTAAGCTTAAGTTATGATAAAGAAGAAAGAATATCCATATAAAGATATGGTGATGGATCGTGTTTATCTTTGGGAAAACTAACTTTATATTAGGTACAGATAAGAGAAAAGCTAAAGTGACAGCCTACGTAGTGCCCGACTCAAAACAAGATATACCCATTTTAATAGAACATCCCTTTACTGAATTACCAGAAATTATAATAATCAAAGACGATCAAAATTTACTTATAGGTGAAGGAAATATTAGTAAAATTGGGGATATATTCCCAAAAGTAGAAAAAATTGTGTTACAAGCAACAGATGCATAAATAATACCTAAAGATTATTTCATTAATGTACTGGTTGAATCTAAAGACAAGGACTATTAAGATGATTTGCTGGTGGAAGCAAGTTTTCGATTAAGGGAGGGATACGAGCACTGTATACCACGAACTATACTCACTGTAGGTACAAATAGGGAAACTGTTATACCTATTATTAATTTTTCCGATAATAACATACATATTACAAAACATCAACTTTTAGTTCGAGTATTTCCTTGTAGTCAGTGCCAATTTGAAAAAGAAGGGGAAAATAACGAAGTTTTGACAAATGGACATTACTGAATGCCCGTTGTTACCTGTCGAAAATATTAATGTAGGTTCGGTGACTAAACGGCAGCGTGATGAATTAATCGAATTACTTTAAAATTATCGGGATGGTTTTTCCGATTCTGCTACTGAAGAGGGGAGTGCTGAATCCGTTAAAATGGGAATCACGTTGAACGATTATACTCCTTTTACTTATCGACCTCATCGCATGTCATCTGGACAACAGGAGACCGTTAGGACAAAGGTAAATGAACTTTTAGAAAGTAAAATCATTCGAAAGTCCAATTCCCACTATTCATCGCCTGTTTTATTGGCCAAAAAGAAAAATGGAGAAGAACGGCTGTGCATAGATTACCGCAAATTAAATTCATTAACCATAAAGAAACAACATCCTTTGCCGTTAATTTCTGACCAACTAGACAAGTTGCATGGTAGAAAATCCTTTATAAGTCTCGACTTGCGTTCAGGATATTATCATATACCGATCGAAGAAAAATCAAAACGGTATACAGCCTTCGTTACTCCCGACGGACATTATGAATTCAATAAAATCTCATTTGGCCTCACGAATGCTCCGAGGGTCTTCCAAAGATCTATGAATAAATTGTTGGCGTTTGCGAGAGGGTTCGCAGCGGTGTACTTGGACGACGTACTAATTCATGCTGAAACTGTGGACAAAGCCATGAATAATTTGAAAACCGTTTTACAGTTGATGCGCGAAGAAGACTTAACTCTTAATTTGTCCAAGTGCTATTTCTTAGAAGTCTCCGTCACTTATTTAAGGTTCGAAATCTCAAATGGAGGAGTTAGACCGGGCTTGGGAAAAATAAAGACGATAGAAGAATTTCCGATCCCAAAAACAATTCACAATGTTTGTCAATTTGTTGGACTTACCGGTTATTTTAGACATTTTGTGAGAGACTACGCTACAATTGCACAACCGTTGACTAATTACTGAAAAAGAACACCAAATGAAGATGGAGTGATGTGGAGCAAGCAGCTTTTGATAAACTTCGACATGCATTGATACAAAAACCTATTTTAGCCATTTTTGATCCAAAAGCAGAAACTGAAATTCATACCAATGCAAGCGCTTTAGGAATTGCGGGTATTAAGCTTCAAAAACAGTCAGACGAACGTCTACACCCAGTTGCCTAATATAGCGGTCAAACGACGAAGGCAGAAAACAAGTATCATTCATTTGAGCTAGAGGCGTTAGCTGTTGTAGAAACATTAAAGAAGTTTCGAGTTTATTTATTAGACATACATTTCACTGTAGTTACCGATTGCAATGCACTGAAAGCGTCTAGTAACAAAAGCGATATATTACCCCGGATAGCCCGCTGGTGGCTTCAGTTACAGGAGTTTGACTTCACGGTAGTTTATCGACCTGGGAACAGACTTAAACATGTAGATGCCTTAAGAAGAAATCCTGCACTTAGCGAAGAACTGCCAGCCAAAATTTTCCGAATTCAGCAAGCTGATTGGGTTTTATCGGGACAATTTACAGATTCAAAGCTGAACGATATTCGAGAAGTTCTATTGAAAGAACCGAAGACCGACTATGAGAAACAGGTTTACAAAAACTATGCATTGTGGAATGATAGAATTTATAGAATCACTGCTAGGGTATTGCTATGGGTGACACCGCGTGGAATGAGACAGCAAGTTGTTAAGTTGGCCCACGACGACTCTAGTTATTTTGGCGTAGAGAAGACCTTACATCGACTTTGTGAAAATTATTGGTTGTCACGAATGCGTGAATATGTCGAGAAGTACATCGCCTGTTGCATAGATTGCCTAATATAGCAAACAACCAGGAGGAAAAAAGGAAGGACTGTTGCATCCCATTAAAAAGGTCCCTGTACCATTACACATGATACACGTCGACCATATGGAATCGTTTCCCCAAAGTCGCAAAAATAATAACCACTTATTGGTAGTTATTGATGTGTTTACAAAATTTGTTGTTCTAAAGCCAGTCAGATCAACCAAGGCAAAATTAGTTACCGAATATTTGCAAGAAATTTATAGCTACTATGGACACCCACATACTGTTATAACTGATCAAAGAAGCACGTTTACTCCAAAAAAGTTTACTGTATATTGCAAGAAGCACCCTATCAAACACGTTCATAATGCCGTAGCTACGCCTAGAGCCAATGGACAAGTCGAACGACTAAATAGAACTATAAAAGAGGTTCTGCTTGCTACGACACCTGAAGAAAACCGGTGGGACGAAAATGTCGAAAATGTTCAGTTAACAATAAACACTACTGTTTCCAAAATCACTGGAAAAACTCCATCACAAATATTTTACGGGTACACACTGGCGCAGACGTGCCGTTGCTCGACGAAATAGCAACGATTCCGCAAATTGTAGAAAACTTACCACGTTGCGAAATGAAGTAACGAAAAAATTGCATCAGAACAATCTAAACAAAAAGAATATTTTGATAAAAAGAGGAAACAGCCCAAGCGTTATGAAATAGGCGACCTAGTGTTGATCAAAAAACAAGGAACAACTGATAGTACTAGCCGAAAGTAAGTACTCCCCTATACCGGCCCGATGGTCGTTAAAGTTGTGTTACCTAATGAGCGAAACGTAGTTACCGATATGCCCAATTCCAATAGAACCGCCAAAGCTGCAAAGTACGAAAATATAATTACCGTTGACAGAATGAAACCATGGGTGAAGCCAGGTGGAGTATCCGACACTACCAACAGTGACAGTGGTGTAGATGGCGTTGACTTAGTTCCATACGATTCCGTATCTGATTCATCCTCCACCCCGAGACAAGAAGAAGTTTAAAATGGCAGAATGTAAGGTAGGTTCTAAAAATATCCACCTTTCTAAAAATATAAGGGTACACGAAAACCTTTGTGTAAAATTATGAGTAATTCCGAAGGCAGGTAGCTCGGTAGGGTTGTGGACAGGTGTAAAGAACATTCCAGTAAAATGAAATTTAATAGAAGCAAGCGTACAGTGTACAGTTAGCATTGGGTGGGTGTTGTGCTTGTGCATGTGATTTTTGATGTAAAATATATATAGGTGAGTTTTCTCACAGAGTGTTTTATCCTGATTAATTTATTTTTCAAGAATGTCATTGAAATGATATTGCATGCGAATTTATTTAATTTTAATATTCTTTGCGTAGAGGGCTTGCATTGAAATTCTATTATTTCTTTGTAGCCGTTATAGGCTTTAAGATGTATGTCACATAAAATTATACAGAAAGGCAAATTTGATGAGGGAAGGTTGTATCGTGTGTTTTAGCCCTTTGTAACCATTGCACTCCCTATAACGAGGCACTAGTATCTGGAGAAGAGTTCAATGCGCGTTGTATCCCTTTAAGCTTAGTATTCTCAGTACTAGATTATGATTGGATTTGGAATGCACTACGAGTTGAATCCTCCCCTTGCATTCGGTGCGGCGCATTGCGAATTGTATCCTCTTGCGGCGGGCCTGGTAGCTGGAGCGGGTTCATCGCGCGTTGTATCCCTTTGGACCCAGTGCACCACTCAGTACCAGGGCATTAGAAAAATATAGTGAGTAAACATTGCGTATTGTATCCCTTTGTTTACCGAAATGTGCTCTTCTGTATTAAAATAACTTTTGCAAATATGTCCATATTTTAGTTATAGTTTTGATATGATTAATATATTAATGATTGAACTTTTGGGATTCTAAACACTCATTCAGGATCTTGATTTCAGATAGTGATTTTCGGAACCACTTCAGATCCTTTCCCGGCGGTTTACTAAGAAATGAAAGGAATTAGAGTTTAATAAAAAAAAGATTTAGGTGATTAATTAATTGGCTTTACTATTGACAATAAATTTTCAATTCGCCTTTAATTTTATCTTTATACCTATGTAAATTTCCCCCTACTCTCTCCCCCTTTTTTTGTTATTCTTTTACAAGATTATTACGCCCGGAGGTCTACTCATGCAGCCCAAGGGACTACGGCTCGAGTGATGAATTAAGTCGCGTGATGGGGATAATCATCCAATAACACAGTTAATGCATACACGACTTTGTATTTCACTTAACACTTTAAATAAAAAATAGAAAATGAAAAAAAGGTGTTGTATTTTAGGATTTACCTCGGATTTGCTATATAACTATACACCTAGATAATGTTGTCTAGGATGGCAATAAACAGTTTGGCGTTTAGATATTTGTCACATTTATTTATTAGTGCCATGAATACTTATCAATTTCTGGAAATAATTGAAAAAAAAACATTCATTAGGTAGTCACAAATTTATAAGCTCGTAAATTCAAATAGATATATGAGAAGGAATAACAAAAGGCCATAATGTATCCATTATGCCCTCTCATTTTGTCCCGTTTATTATGGATATGTTATCATATCTCGTATCCTAGGCAGCTATGACTAAATTATAACGACGTACAATATAAAATAAATTATGTTTCAGAATGCTGTTGTTCAAGGATCCCTTTTGGGCCTCAAGTACATGGGAAAAGATCACGGAGGCAACGGTGGTGTAATTGTGAATCTTGCATCTATTTTAGGATTTCAACCACTTCCTGGCTGCCCAATATACGTAGGCACCAAGCACTTCGTGGTTGGTTTTGATCGATCGCTTGGCACTCCGTATCATTTTGAACGTACTGGTGTTAAAGTATTGACAATGTGCCCTGGAGTTACAGACACGCCCTTGATATCAGAGGCAGGCCATTATGCTCTTAATGAATTTGGCTCTGATATAGGAAATCAGTTGGCTAAGGAACTTGGATCAATGCCAACTCAACCGTAAGGAATTAATAGTTTCAAACTGTGATTATATTAATATAATTTTTACAGATCCGAGTGTATTGCAGGAGCACTAATAGTACTGTTAAAGAATGGTGAAAATGGAAGTTGCTGGCTTGCTGAAGGAAATGAGCCCGTTTACGAACTTGACGTACCAGACCGCAAAACCATGCGCAAATATTAAGTTATCTATTAACAAATGCATTTAGTATAGGAACAAGCATACCTTTTTGTAAATAACAGGAAAAAATGGGATACAGCTAATGTATAAAAAGTTATTCCTTGAGCATTCATGTTTATCTAAAAAATAGAAAAAAAGCACCTTAGCCTCCTACACAACCTTTAAGTAGTCAAAACTATTCTTTTGAAAAAATTCAATACAACCTAACTGTAACTAAGCTATCTTAACCTAATACAATCTAACCTAATACAAAACTAGTAATTTTGAAGAAAAAATATGTATAAGCAAAAAGTGCTTTTAAACGTTTTGTACAAAACAATGTAGATTAAACAAATTGTGAGATTTCAAAAAACGCAAACAATCATTGACCAAATATGTAAAAACTGTAAGATGTTGCAATCCAGTACGTTCTTAAGTAATTCTACTAAATTTTCTAGTTTTCTTCTCTTACGTATATGATTACCAAACCACTACCCTTATTGGTCCAAATCGTCCGCTCCATACTTTTCCGTTGCCCTAATAAAAGAACAATGGTTTATTTAGTACGCATACATTTTCGCGCAAATATTAAACCATCTATTGACAAATGCATTTAGTACAGGAACAAAGGATAGTTATATACAAGTACTGGGAAAAATTTGGATACAGCTGATGCATAAAGAGTTATTTCTTGAGTATGTACTCTCATCTAAAAAAAAGTCATCGAAATGAAAGAATGCTCCCCATTCTCCTACACAATCTTTAAGTAAACAAAACACAATTTTTTGGAAATTCAGTAAAACCTAACTCTACCTAAGCTAACCTAATCTAACCTAACCTAGTATGTAACTAGTAATTTTAAAGTAAAGATACGTATAGTTAAAACTGTTAATAAGCGTTTTGTACAAAAACAATGTAGATTAAACAAATTCTAAAATTTTAAAAAACGCCAAAAATCATTACGCAAATATGCAAAAACCATAAGATGTTGCAATCGAGTAAGTGCTTGAGTATTGATACTAAATATTCTAATTTACTGCTCTTACGTATATCTTTACTAAAAAACTACCGTTAAAATCCGCCGCTCCAGTACCCTAATAAAAGTGGAATAAGATTTTATTTAGTTCAAACACACTTTAGTTGGATGCTGTACGAAAGCGTATTAATATGAACTGAAATCGAGATTGAAAAAATATATAATAATTATCTTTAAATGCTAGATTCCTAGTGTCGTACAGCTTCTACAAAATGTCAATGCTTCGTTCTCCCAGCATTATCATTTGTAGTAAATCTCCTACATTTTGAAGCCTTATAAGCTACGAAACACAATTATCTGACGAAATCGGAAAATCGAATGGTACCAATCGATTCCGAGGAATATTCATTAAGTTTTTAGAACCAATGAATTCTGTGCGAAGACAATATCTTAAAAATTTCTCAAAAATGTTTTTCCATAAGTTTTTTATTGCAATTTAATGACCAACTCTAAGTGATATTCCCTGGCTGTATTATTCTATGTTTCAAAAGACTTCCCTCAGTTTTGGCTAAACAACGACGTCAAAACTTTTTCGGTTAATTCGTTACAACTGAATAGTACTTTTTAAAAATTCCTCTCTAACTAAAGTCGTGCTCGTTTGTGCACGTTGTAAGCGGTTATATTTCTGTTAAATAAGTATTTTTACTTTAGAGTCTGTACTTTTGAGTTTGTATTTGGCAAACTTGCATGCCCAAAAACACTTTGCCAACAATCAGCTGTATCGCAGTTTTTTTCACAAGTTATCCAAATGTTCCTGGATTAATTATATCAACGCCAATTAAAACATTGATGCTATAACTTTTCTATTTAAACAAATATATGTATATCCAGTTACAAGTTTCAATTAAAAAGATGTCAAGATGTGTTTGTTTACTTTATTCAACTGAAGATGGCGTGATTAAAGTACGTTACCGTGCTACCTAGATATTTCCCAGCTAAAGTGCCAATCAAGCAGAACGTTTTGTCGTTCAAAGGTGATATTCACAACTACGATATCGATCTGCAATTGTTCTTTTGATAAAATTGATACCACTCACATCGCGTAGAATCACGTTAACGTATTTTTCCGACGACCACGTATGAAAATAACAGATTGCACATTACTTATTTATTTAGAACGTGACGTATATCACTCTAGAGTGTGAAAGTAAACAGCACTGTAGTGTTGAATTAATTATCAACTCTAGAGTGTATGACTAATGAGATATTAGTACATTTATTACCTAGACGACTCGATATGCCCAATGCCAAAAACACGATATAGAGTTTGTTCGACATAACCACTAGACGATCGCATGACCTTGCATCAAGGCAAGATGTTTAAGGAAAAGAACAACAGTGTACGTTTATTTAAAATATTCTTCCTAATTTTTTTTCATTAGTAGTGGTCGTCGGAAAAATCGTGTACAGTACTCGTGTCGAAAGTGCCATTTCACAGTCGTGCGACAACTCCCCCACTCGTGTAAAATGGGCCACTTTCTACACTAGTAATGTAATATACTATTTTAGTATTAATTGCAGTCCTGAATCTGCCACTTTTAGGACGAATTTTAGTTGATCCTGCTTCTTGAAAACGTTTTACAGTTTTCCAAGTTACTAATTTGAGCAAGTAAATAAGTAAGCTACTTCCAATTTAACTTCTTCTACGATCACTGTAACCTCTCATAATAAGAAATGTTACTTGTTCGATAAATATACCGAAATTTTGAAATAACTGTACAGGGTGAGCGTTGAAGTTGTTCCAAAAAAATTTGTACAAGAGTTCTTGAGTTATTTTAAGCACAAAAGATTCTACTCAATTTTGCAGAATCATGAACCGTTCCAGAGATATCGCACATATATTACACGTTGTAGAGGAATAAAAGCCATCCTTCCCAAATTCAACTTGTTAGCTAGCTTCTTAAACCTAGTTCTGCATATTTTCACGAAGAAGTTGAAATACCTTGTTGATTTATTTCTTGTGACTGGCATTTGCCCCATTCACAATATTTCATCATCATTAGGTCTTCAGTCCTGGAACTGGTTAGACGCGTACCCTCATTGTTTCCTATTCTGAATTAATCTACGCATTTCCTTGAAATTTGTACAGTCTGCATCTATCACTATCTGATCTAGGTCTACATCTACCTCTTTTTCCTATCTCTGCTTGTAATATATCCCATACTAATCCCCAAAATTGCCTTAGTACGTATTTCACCCTTCTATTTCTCCTATCGGTGTCAAATCCAAAAATTAGCTGTATCTGGATTTTTCCACAAGTAATCCAAATGTTCCTGGATTAATTAATTATATCAACAGCAATTAAAACATTTGATGTTATAACTTATTGCATTTAAACAAATATATGTATATGCGGTTGCAAATTTCAATTAAAGAAATACCAAGATATGTTTACTTTACTGCACTGCAGGTGACGTGATTTAAATATGTTACCGTGCAACTTTAAGTTATATCTAGATACTTCCTAGCTAAAGTGTCGATCGAAGAGAAATTTTCTATTGTACATATGTATTGTTCACATCTACAGCGTTTACGCCGCCAGAAGGAAAATGAAACCAGATCAAGGACATTAGAGTTTCGTCGACCTATATCCTCAGGTTCGAAAGGAGCATAGAATAAAGTCTGCCTCTTTTGGGCAGTTTTCTGCCAAATAGGAATGGCAGGGAGCGTAGAAGTTGTAGCACTAGGTTTAGGAGGTGGCAAGGGTAGTTCAGAAAACTCAAAACGCGTCATAGAAGAACGTTGTTTATTGTTAGGATGGGTGGTAAGAAAGGTCAACGGTAGAAAAGGAAAAAGTATTGACTGTACGAGAACCAACCGGACGGAAAGAAACACAAGCGGAACACACTTCACTTACGTTAGAGAAAGGGACAGAAGCAAAGAAAATTTCATTGACGTTATGTGCAGGACTAGAAGTATCACAGTTAGGAACGGAAACAGCATCGGCTGTAAAAATATCAACCCTAGGAAAAGCAGCAGAATCAGGTAGAAGTTCGTCAGCATTAGATAACAGAACATCAGATAGGATGTCACCAACCTTAGCTAAAAGAACTGAAGTAAGTAGCATTTTGTCAGCATGAGAAAAAAGAGTAAGGGTAGGTAACGAAACAGGATCAGGTAAAGCTTTAACGACAACAGCAACAGGCATCTTAGCTAAGGGTTCAGTAACTTTAACAGGACCTTCTCTATCCGTATTAGGAATTATCTTCACTTCAGCTACGGCTGTGATTGCCGGCACAACAGAAATTTCTTGAGTAGAACAATTTAAGAAGGCTGAAACCTGTAGAATTTTGACAGCAACCGCAACAGATACTAAAGATACAGGTTCGTGAACTTCGACCGAACCTTCGCTGACTAAATTAAGAGTTATCGTCAACTTAGCTACATTACATGTGATTTTCCAATGCTCCACCCGAAGGTACTACACTGGCCAGGAAGCGAGTTTTTGTTACCTGGAAAATTTTGAATTTTGCCGAACCCTTGCTGTTCCAAGCAAGGTAGGGATCTTTAACGTGCGTGACAACACTCACACACGGGACCTCCATTTTACCTCTCATCCGAACGAGGGTGTATTTTTGTGAAAAATGCTCGCCTAACATTTTTCAAGCGGACCGTGTCGGGATCCGCTTAGCTACAGCTGTTATTGTAGGTGCAACAGCAATTTCTTGACTAGAATCATTTAAGAAAGCAGGAACAGGTAAAATTTTGACAAAAACGGCAGGAGGTATTAAAGATACAGGACCAAAGACTTCCGGAGGACCATCGCAGACTAAACTAGAAGTTATGGTCATTACAGCGACTTTTGTGCTTGCAGACACGACCGAAAATTCTTTAGTAGAATCGTTTAGGAAAGCGGAAACAAACTCTTGAGAAGCTAGCTGCAAGTCACTAATTCGAAGCATGGGGTGTAAGCGTGATGGAGGCACAATTTGGGGTGAAGGTGAATAAGTAGGGCGAGCAGAAGGAGGAGTAGAATAGGAGGCAGAACTAGAAACGGAGGAAATTTTGTTAGAAGCTATATTTGCCGAAGAAGAGTAGGTTTGAATAGTAGGAGCGGGAGGACCTACGTGAAGTATCGAAGAGAACGTAGAATGAGAAGTAGCAGAACTTAAGCAACTAGAGGTGAGGGTAGAATTTGAAGGATTATTCAAAGAGCTATTAGTAGAAGGACGACAGTTGGGACAGTTGTGGCGAGTAACTCCCTTATGTCCACAACCATAACAATGGAGCACTTTAGGACGAGTACAACGGGTCGAAGCATGACCAGGTTTGTCGCAATTAAAGCATACGACCTGACGAGTAGGAGTAGAAGTAGGAGGAAGAACAGTAGAACGTACGGAAGAAGTATCGGATCTACTCGTAGGCGTAGGAGAAACCTTAACAATTCGGTCATGTGAAACAAAAATATTTTTCTCAATAGTAGTAGCCTTAGAAATAAGCTCGTTGTGCTCAAAATGAAGAATTAGTAAATTAGACAACGACTTCCAGTCAGAAAACCTATCCCGAAAACCACGATACCAACATAAAGCATCAGCCTCGAACAAATCCACTGCAGACTCAAATAAATCAAATTCGGATACATGGTGAGCTCGTCGGAGTGTTTCGACTCGCTCCAAAAAATCACGTACGGTAAGAGTGTTCGGGGCACCAGAAAATTTCAAATTCCACTCCCACACGGGGAGACCGTAGTAGGAAGCTGAAAAGAAGTCATTTTGAATACAAACAAGAAAGAAATGGGTAGAAGGTAACGAAATAAAGGCTAACCGTAACTCGATAAAAGCTCAAAAGAAAAGAAAAATTGTTGCGAATACAAAACAATTTAAAACATATCCGACGGATAAACTTCGGGAACACCAATAGGAGCGAAACAACAAAATAGAAATTAGAAGAGGGCTGTAGAATAAAGAAAAATCGGAGGAAAAAACTAACTCTAGACGTGACAAGGAGAACAAAATGTACAGAGAGAGAAGGAAAGAAAAAGGAAAATCTTGGGCGCCAGCGTTTTCAACGGACTAGGATTATTGGCGAAAACACAAGACCAATAATCTGAAATAAGCCAACCAATAATATTGAACGTAAGGGACAAAACATAAATAATATCAGGCCGAAAAAATGCGGGTCATGTAGGAACTTAGACACTAACAATAATAAACAAAAAATCGGAGCAAAAATTAACTAAAATAAACTCGGAGCCAAAACTAACTAAAATAAAATCAGAGCCAAAGTTACATTAAACAAAATCGCAGCACAAGAAAATTAACGAAAACCAAATCGCAGAAGAAATTAACTAAGCAAAATCGCGGACGAAATTAATCACAAAAAGAATCGCAGCCAAAATTATGCACAAAAAGAATCGCAGCCGAAGTTAATTACCAACAAATCGCAGCCGAAATTAATTACAAAAAAAAAGTCGCAGCAGAAGTTAATTCCCAAAAAAAAATTGAGTCCACGTTGAGCGCCAATATTTTATGCTACGTACATTGACGTAACATAAAAAAAACCAAGAGAAAGAAAGAAAGAGAAAAAAGTATGACCGGGCTCAATCGGTGAGTGGGCGGGGTTTATACCTATAGATAAAGCGAAACCTGAAATAAATAGAAAAAAATTTATATACACTCACTCATTCACACTCCGAACAAAACATACAATGGAAAAGAAAGAACTTATAATTAAAACCAAATATATATACAAAAAAACAGTACTCCCAAACCCAACCCCAAAAAAAGTCAATGTACCCAATTTACATATTACATTTAAAAAAATTACCCATGAAAATGGCGAGCTGTAGCTTTTAGGCAATAACCCCCTGACAGTAATTAGTAAAAAAAAGAAAGAACCAAATACAACCCTAAAAACCACAGCTCTAGACTATCGTAAATATTCACTTAACCTATTTTTACAAACAATGTATACTTTTAGTAATTTAGCAACAAAGAATAAGGCCGTAACACAAGAGCAGTAAATGCCAAAATAGTTTAGTAATTTTCATATATAAAAAATCAAATTTAGAAATGCCATCTTAGAAGGTTCTGGTTCCGAAGTCAGAATCGCATACAAAGAAAAAAAAGGACTCACCCTCGAGTTACTGGCATCGGGGTGGAACCAGTCGCTGGTCTTACGTCCAGGCAGAGCGCATTTGACCTCGCATTCCCAGAAGAGGCTCAAGGGATTAACGTGTCCCCCGCAAGAAGCTAGAATAGTTACGAACAATAAATTAATTTAATGAAGCCGAAAGTATTGTTTTATATAAACTCCATATACTCACCACGCTAAATAATGCGTGCCGGAACTTCGCATCAAGAAAACGAGTGAAACAAAACAACGTGTTTTCTGGTCGCTAATCGAACAGCAAATGAATTGTTACATTTGTTAAAGCACCAAAGCAAGGAAATAAACCAGGAAAACCCTAATTTTATTAAAATAAATTCCCCGAATTTTTTAACAAGGGAAAACACACCAGCATTTAATTATTAAAATACTTGAAAAGTCGTCTATCTAATTAAGGCGTAAATTCCACGGGACGAAATTCTTAGAAAGGATATTTATTTTTCTAATGAAGCACAAAGATTTATCAACTGACATAGATAGGATATTTATTATTAATTACTATACAAATTTTAATACACGAAAGGGTTATTTTTTAATTAACGGAATTAATTTTTGTGTTGAACGCTAAAGGAATTTGAGGTAAAAATTATTGCGTACAAACTACTCAACTATTTACGAAAATGAACGTAACAAGGTGACGTGATTCAAATATGTTACTGTGCAACTTTAAGTTATATCTAGATACTTCCTAGCTAAAGTGTCGATCGAAGAGAAATTTTCTATTGTACATATGTATTGTTCACATCTACAGTGACGATCCTAAGTTGCTTGTACGATAAGAACTGATGCCATCCGCGTCACGTAGCATAACATTAACGCATTTATCACTATTGGTTGTGGTCTTTGCTAAGCCACTTTCAGGGTCAATTTTAGTTCATCCTGCTTCTTGGAAACGTTTCACAAATTCTTCAAGTTAGTAAATGGATGAAGTAAATAAGAGAGCTACTTATTGTAACTACTTCTAAGATCACCGTAACCTCTCGCTATAAGAACCGTCACTCTTTCTTGTTCGATACAGAATTTTAAAGCAATACAGGGAATTCGCTGACGTTGTTCCAAAAATTCGTATAAGGATACTTTGGGAGAATCTTCAATTTTGCTAAATTCTGCACCATTACTGAGATATCGAGGATAAACCACACATTGTAAGAGACGTTAAAAATGTTCCTCTGACTTGTTAGCGGGCTTTTCAATCCTCGTTCTCAAACGTAGTTCTGCATATTATAACGAAAAAATTGAAATGCGTTGTGGATTCATTTCTTGTGACTGGCTTATCTGTCCCATACAATATGGGTTCCTTCCAATCCAGCGGTTGTGGTAGTTTCTATATAAAAAATCTGTAACGGTGCGTCCAGAGCCGGAACGTCATCGTGTAGAAGAATCATACGTTTTCCGATAATTTCGTCTACTCCGTGTCCCATCTTGTCAATACTTTCCAGAGAAAGCTGAAGTTTAGCTTTATATCATGCGGAAATAAATCTGTGGAACTTTTGCCGTAAACAACTGCGCCACAAGTTTCTCTTTTTAGGATAAAAATTCTTTTGTTTACAGATGCTTGTTCGGCGTCAGAAAGATCTCAAATTAAAACTAGCATTATATTACTACAGAATGATTGTATAATTAGTGTGTGTAGTCCACCAGTCAACAACTGTTCGCCTTTGACATAACAGATATTACCAATATCGGTAACCAAATTATTGTTGCACAAATTTTCTGCCAGCAACCACAATTCAAATCACTCGTTAGTTGGTTTCATTTTATTCCCAAGAAGTTGAAGAACGTTATTCAAATTGGAGGAGCTCGTGTTCACCGTTCTAGCTACTGCCAAATACTAAATTGCTTAAGAAAGATGCTCCCTTATACATATACACTATAGAACGGGAGTCGATGGTCGCCGAAGACACGCGAACGAAGATAGGGAGTACACTCAACAAAACGTTGTATTTATTAATAATGAATTTTATTAGTAAATTTATCAATAATTATATAATCCAGCAAAAAAATTATTAATAAATTTTAATATCTTCATTGTGACTTTATTGTTAGGGAGTGCTACATTAAAATAAGGAGTCAGGTAGCCAAAAGATGAAAGTCCTTTAATGGTTTGTATGATTCCAGGCATTCGACAAGTAAATACGTTAAACTATGTTTAGTTGGGTTAAAACTGACAGGTGTGATGTAATCAAAAATGGCGTCCTGATGTATTGACAGAAAATGAGGTCCGTAGTTAAATGGACGTAGAAAAGGTGATGTAATTACCTAAAATTGTTCAGCGAAAAGCGCCTGTTGACCGATGCAGACGTCTAGAGTGTACCTTTTGAGAATTATGTGACATAGTGCTCGTTAATAAAAATATAGGGGTAAGTCTATATAATATAAATTAATTTCTAAAAAAAAAATTGAAGTAGCATGTTCCTTAATCATCCTGAATTTTTCCATACGTAAACGCACTCTTATGTTAATCTTTAAATTAAAATGGAATCTGTACATTTAACAACACTAAGAGATGTACAAGTACATATATCGATTGACCTGATGATCTAGTGGATAGGAAATTGGCTTTGCATGCTGGCGATCCGGGTGCAAACTTCACTTCAATAAAAAATTTTCTCTAAGTATTAGGTAACGTGGCTATGTCTAAAGGTATATAGCAAGTATATACAGAATAAGTCAAAAACCGCGACGTAAGAAGAAATGGCGGATTGTTAAACCGACGTAAGAAGAAATGTCAAAGTGACAGCTGTGAAGCACAGATACGTTGGAAAATGATGGAGGGTGAAGGAGGTTAGAGGATGATGGAGAACGGAGGAGGTTGGAAGATGATGGATGAGGGAAGAGAATGAAGGATGATGTAGTACGTAGGAGGTAAGAGGATGATGAAAGACATTATAATGTAATTAAGGGCCGCTATGCTTGCGGTCACGTCCCCAATGCTCCAGCCGAAAGTACTACATTGGGTTTAAACGCGAAAAGTTAACGTGCTCCAAATTTAATCTAACTTCAGGTTAATCAATACTAAATAAAAAATATACCAAACTGAAACTAAAAATAGGGTTTGAAGAATGGTATCCCTAGCGTTGATTCTGGAGTTGCCCGATTCACAAGACACACGCAAAAATGAATGGAGAGGGATCCGTAATACCGGATAGCAGCTGCCAGCTCTGCTTACCGGTGCGACCTGACGGGTGGTCCTAAAACGAATGTTTAATAGTGAATCCAGCTATTTTGCATGCTCTATATATTTACAAATTCGTTCTCCCTGGTCTAAGTATTTATTCAAATTTTATCCTAAATTTGTCCCTAGCGTTCCCTATCATTCCCTAACTAACATATTATAAGTACAATTTTCTTTCCTATATATACTGCCACCAAAAATTGGCGGCAAAACGTCTGGCAAATAAAATCAAGCCACAGAACAAAAATACAGGTAAAAATATAAATATAAACTAAATATAAATATAATGTAAGTATATAAATAAACATAAAATAAATATATAAATAAATAAATAAATATCTAAATAAGCAAAAGCATGCAACAGTGCATGAATTAGCAAAAGCATCGCCCAAATTATCAGTTGCACTCGCATAAGCTTTACAATGGCTAGCGCCATTACGTACAAAGCATGCTCGTTAGATTATTTCAAAATACAAGTCAATGCTTATGCGAGTACAGCCGCCACAATTTTAATCCTACCTCGTATAAAATTTTTCCAAGCATTCGAAGATCTGGTCGTCTTCTTACGTCTATTGGTATCTTACTGCTAAGGGGAGATGATGCACTGTTAAAGTTCTGGTAAGTATGCACTAAACGTTCTAGGGGGATCACAGTCACTATCACTTTTAAGTCCTGGGGAAATGCGCGGTTTCATTCTATTTTGTTCTTTATTTAATTGCTAATTTAAGTTAATTAGGGTTTACTGATTTATTTTGTTATTTATTTATTTTAGTTTATCCCCGATTCCGATTTTTCCGCGCCTATAAAGTGGGACAGTGATAGTTTTAGTGGTGTGGGGTTTGTCGTGCATATTGGATTTTGTTTATTGATTTTTGCTTTTGTTTTTGCTATTCATTTTTTTAAATTTTTTTTTATATATTTTTTTTTAATTTTATACAGGTTTTGGTTATATCATGCTCATGACCGTTTCTCATTACAAGACAAAATCAAAAAATTTCAAGCCTACCTTACACCCTCCGATTTACGCGCGGTTATCACCGTCTAATCTCGCGACCCTTCCCGAAAATTCTTTGAAGACTGTCCAGAACGCCTTCTGGTTAGCCACTTCCCTGACTTCCTCTAGGCTCTTTGGCAATGCTTGTCCTGCGGTAGCTAATTTCATATAAGCTAACCCTCGATTTGCCTCCTCGAGTGGGCAGTCGAAGAGCACGTGCTCAGCGCTTTCTGCGCCCTCATCGTATTCGCAGCGGTCGTTGTCGGTTAAACCGAGCCTTTGTAAATACGCTTTCAGGGCGCCGTGCCCTGTTATCAGTTGAACCATTCTATGATCGAATTTCACTTTGATCTTACCTTTAGCTTCTATCCTCGGTATGAATTTCCGAATCAACCTGCCCGTGGCAGCGTTGTTCCACCTCTCTTCCCATTGTCGAATTGACTTTTCACGCAGCTTTCTTTTAATTATAGGCCTCGGTATTGACGAATATGATATCCGAAAGTCGCCGGTCGTGGCCTCTTTAGCTAATTCATCTGCCCTATCGTTTCCTATGTTACCATCGTGCGACCTAACCCAACAGAACCTTAAATGTCAAAACTCGAGCGCCGTATGCGCTATCCTCCAGATGTCCGATTGGAGGTTTGTCGAGGTGTTCATGTTTGTTAAAGCCGTTAGTGCCGATTTACTATCATTGATTATATAGTATTCGTCTCTGCCCTTATGGTTTATTACGTAATCGGTAGCCTCCCGTATGGCTACCAATTCGCACTGGAAAATTGTGCTCCAGTTCACAAGTTGGTTTGAAACCGAAACACCTACCCTTCCTGTTAAACATGACAAACGCCGCGCCTGCTTGCCCGTCATCCATGTGTGAACCGCCTGTGTAAATTCTGATACCCGTCGCGTCCCCACCACCTTCGACAAACTCGATTCCTCTAATATCGGCCGGGTGCCCCAACTCTGGTACAACGATCTTTCTCTCTACCTCCCTATTACCAAGATTAATATCTTCGATAATTTTCGCGCCCTTTCCCTATATTTATTAATCTCCTATTTTAATCTCCCTAACGACATATTCGATAGGAAAAGTCCTACTGATCACCCGGACCGCCTCCGTGGAGATGGTCCTGTATGCCCTCGCCGCCTTGAACGCGGTAATGCGTTGCACGCTCATCAATTGACGCATCTCCCGGATTTTACAACCTTCCGCCCATACAGAAGCTGCGTACAGCATTGCCGGCTCAATTGCTCCGGCATAAATCGTCCTCAGCGATTCGCCCCTGAAATCCCAGTTTATTTTCGCGGCCGCCATCATTTTGTTTGATATTTCGCTGCCTTTGCTTTTAACGTACTGCACGTGAGCTTTCCAATTTAACTTATCGTCAATCTTTACCCCAAGATATGTAATTGCTTCCTTAAACGGTATTTTCTCCCCTCCTAGCTCTAGCCTAGGGGGTCGCTGTCTCGGTTTCTTTCCGAAATAGAACGCCTCTGACATCGCTGTGTTAAATTTTAATTTTACCGCCTGCGACCATTGGTGTAGTTTATTAAGCGCCTCGTTCAGTTTTCTGCGCATATCCATTAACAATCGCGATCTGACAATTAAAAGCGTATCATCCGCAAACCCAACGATTGAGCATCCTGTGGGCAACTTGACCCTAAAGATGCTCTCATACAACAACTTCCAAAATGTTGGACTAGAGCATGACCCTCGCGATCATCCCCTTTCCACCTCGCGCGACAAAACTTTACCCGGAATTTCAACCTGTGCCAATCGCCCCGAGAAATAACTCTTGACCAAAGATATCAAGCTTCGTGGACAACCCCTATTTTCCAACTCGCAAAAAATCAATGGCCACCAGGCAGCATCAAATGCTCCTGAAATGTCCAAAGCAACAACGACACAGTACTCTTTAATATCTCTCGCCTGCTTAATTTCCCCGACAACAAACTCTAATGCGTCTATAGCGGACTTTCCCTCGATAAACCCGAACTGTCGGTTATTAAAATCGCCGTTGTCGCGCACTAAGTGCTCAACTGGGGTAGTCATAACGCGATTCAAAACTTTCCCCAGCACCGGTAGCAAGCTAATTGGACGATAGCTGTCCGGGTCTGACGCATCCGCCTTTTTAGGTTTAGGTAAGAATTTCACGTTCTAGACCTTCCAGCAACGCGGAAAGACGCCCCTTTCTAGACAAAGATTAAACAACCCGGCAAAGACACACAGGGCTAACAGGCATGCCTTCAGAGCTGCGTCTGAAGTGATTCCGTCATGCCCCGGTGCCTTCTTAGGGTTCATCCTCCTAGGAACCCTGACAACCTCGTGACCTAGGATTGCCTTATCGGCATCTGTTCCTTGTGCCTCTGTAGCTTCCCGACGTACTAAATCGTGCGACCCCGTCCGAAGGGAAGAATTTCGCTAATAAATATTCCGCCGTGGTTTTAAAACCTTTCCTATATTCGCCATTTGTCTTTCTTATGTTACCGAGCGCGATTTTATGTTGTTTACCCCTTATTACGCGGTATGCGGTTCCCCAAGGTTCTTTCTGTGAGTTTCGCGTGCAGAATTCTTTGAATTTGTTTGTTCACGTTTCTTCTATTTATATCTTATGTTCGTGGTAACTTTGATTGTATTCTATTCTACGTTGTTCTCTTATATCTCCCGAGGCGCGTTAATAGTGGTGCTTTAGGCTACGCGATTCTGCCCGCTTGGTGGTTAGTTCCCGAGTCCACCAGGGTACGCTGTCTTTAAATGCTTTCTTTCGAGGCATGGAGTACGACGACGCGTCTACCACTGCGTCGTTTGAATTTTCCGCGAGTGTTTCTATTTCATCTGCCTATCGGCAGTTAAATAGCTCGTTTTCGAGAGCAGGGATACTTTCGCCAATTATTTGTTTAAACCGCTCCCAATTTGCCTTTTTATTACAGAACCGCGGAAATATAGTTAGCTGCTCGTTTGTGCTTATTTTGGTTTCAATGTCTCATGTTATTAATTTATGGTCAGAGAGCGTTTCCTCGTCCGATGTTAATTTCCAATCACAAATACTTTCTAACATATCGTGCGAGGCTGCCGTAATATCAATAAAACTGCTACGCCTATGCCCCTCAAACGTAAGTGAATCATTAGTGTTTATTACACTAAGATCCCATTCCGTTAAAAGATCAGCAACCTGTGAACCCCTATCGTCTTCTTTAGGGCTACCCCATAATGGCATTAAAGTCTCCCTCAATTATTAGTTTTTTATTCTTTCCAATTTGCGAAAAATGCCTTCGATTTGTTTTATTAAGTTCTCGGTTTGAGGATTTTCCCGCCGGGAGTCGACTGGTGGAAGGTACGCGCTTATCACATAGAACGTATTTGTCCCTGTTTTTATTTCCGCGGTGGTTACAAACTCGTTGGACAAATTGTTTAATATTATCCCGGCGCACATCCCATTATTTATTGTTATACCGCTGCGCGGTCGTTCGCTATTCGCGTTTAAGACGGTAACCCCCCTTTCCAAAACCTGTTATTTTGTGACTATACAGGTACGGTTCCTGTATAAGCCCGATATCGATATTTTCTTCGCATAATAACTTTACAAAGTTATTTGTTGCCCTTTTGCCTTTACCGAGATTTAGTTGCGCGAATTTAATTTTATTTTTCTTCACGGTCCATAATCGATGTTCCGTGTAATTGCGTTCTTCAGTCGTAGCATCGTGGGGCATCTACTCGACTTGCCGTCGTGGCGCGTATAGACCTACGCGCTACCGCCAGTTCTGTCGTTTGCCCTTGCGCAAACCACACAGCAGGGGACTGCCTTCCGGCAATTCTTGAATTCGTGCTCGACCCCGGCACAGTCATCGCACCACTGTACCTTCTCCCTGCACTCCATCGATCTATGGCCATACTCGTAGCACCGGTAACACTGGGTCATCAAAATATGGTTCCGGGCCCATACTCTTCGCCACCTGAGGTTGATAGCGTCAGCTAATATGTGCCTTCGAAGTGTGGGGATCACTTCGAAGACGTTGGCAAAGGGATCCTTAGGACCCTTTCCGCCAAACCTGAATTTTTCTCTCAGGTGGTGTTCTAGCTTCAAATCGCCGAAGCGAGAATTTTGGCTCACCATCAACCGCACCATTTCTTCCGCGTTCATCCCCGTTTCGACCCCCGGAAGAACAACCCGTAGACGCTTCTTCTCGATGGTTTCGTTACTAATACTTCGCAGTGCCACCGACCTGCAGTTTCTTGGCGTCGTCACGACCCGCGCACTCAACTACTACACCGCCCCTACGCCTCCATTTAGCTCCGACTACAACAAACCCATCACGTGCTGGTTCGACCTTCTCCTTCAGGGTTTTCATAACGTCGCTCTTCTGGCATGGTTTGGCGTCGACCCTAACGGCAAACGTAGGCTTCACACCTGCGGCACTGCTGCGTAGGAAGTGGACGGCACCGACACTCCCTGTCTCCGCAGATCCTGGACCCATGAAACAAGAAAATCCGTCGCAAGACTTCCCCGACAACACTGGCTTTTCCAGAGTTGTCTAAACAAAGACGCAGGACCCTAACCATACCTATCAGTTTGTTCGTCATGTCGCGGATATCATCTACGGCGTGTCAAACCATCTTCCTATCCTCTACGATGATAGTGGCGGAGGTATTTGGCACCTTCCCGAAGACGGCCGCCTATGGCTTCCTCACCCTGAACTTTAAAAGTTCCAGCTCATCGAGGTCGCTAGCATTAACGCTGCCGTTGCTGCTAGTCGACATCATACGCTAATCTAACTATCTAACCATCTAAAATAAAAAATACAACTACCTAAAATAAACAAGAGACAATACTAACCAAATTTGTAATTGCTTTAAGAAATCTAACCCTAGCTTCAGTAACGTAATGTTTATATTTCCAATGTTGTAGGGCAACTAAAAATTACTACAGGGGAAATATTCTGACAACATAATTACAACACATCAGCACGACAAAATACACACAAGCACACACACACACAACAGAGACTGTACGTGGCCTCCCTGGTTTTCGGCTGCCGATAGCCAGGACACGTACAGGAACGCGTACTTCTCGGTTTCTGATTTCTGGCTACCGGCGGTTGGAAACCGGGAGAGGGAAACAGTCCCAGGGACCTCACCACAGACATAAGCACACGCACACACAAACATGAAAACAATAAACGCACACACCATTATAGCACACTGGCACGACAAAACACACACACACACACATACACACCAAAACACACGCAAACACGCACGTACACGTACCTGCACGCACACGCATACGACACAGATATATACGCACACGTGCACACATACACACCAGGGACTGAACGTGGTTCCTCTGGTTTCTGGCTGTCGACGGCCAGGACACGTACAAGAATGCGAACTTCTCGGTTTCTGATTTCCGGCTGCCGGCGATCGGAAGCTGGGAAGGACAGCAGTCCCAAGGACAACATCACAGACAGAAACACACATACGCACCCTCACGCGCGCACAGATCCAAACACACACACACGCACACATACACATACACACCAGGGACCGTACGTGGTCCCCCTGGTTTCCGGCTGCCGACGGCCAGGACACGTACAGGAATGCGAACTTCTCGGTTTCTGATTTCCGGCTGCCGACGGTCGGAAGCTGGGAAGGACAGCAGTCCCAAGGACAACATCACACACAGAAACACACATACGCACCCTCACGCGCGCACAGACCCAAACACACACACACACACACACGCACACATACACATACTCACCAGGGACTGTACGTGGTCGCCCTGGTTTCCGGCTGCCGACGGCCAGGACACGTACAGGAATGCGAACTTCTCGGTTTCTGATTTCCGGCTGCCGACGGTCGGAAGCTGGGAAGGAAAGCAGTCCCAAGGACATTACCACAGACAGAAACACACACACACTCACGCACCCACACGCGCGCACAGAAACAAACACACACACGAGTATTTCCAAACGCAAATAATATAAAACTAACTAATATAATTTAAGGTAGCAAATAATTCTGTTAGATTTCTTAGGAGTAACAGGTTTGCTGTAATTTTTAGGTAGCAGACTAATTGTAATGTTAGAATACATAAAAAAATCATACGCTGAGAGCTTGAATTCGAGGGTAATTCAGGCGCCGCAACCCCCACAGGAGGTTCCGATTCTCCAGAAACGACCGCCGCAGACACAGGCTCCTTCACTACCTTCTCAACCTTCTCCTGTGTCACTAACCTAACGTCCTTCAAGTCGACCCTAAGCTTTCCCCCCTAACAGCGCCCTCAGCCTCCGACCTAGCTAACTCCGACCGATCGCCCCTCTTCTTCCTTGCCAACGGCTTCTCATCCCGGTGGACCACCATGATAACAAAGCAAATGACAAAAGAATAACGAACAGGAAACTCAACTCAAAAACAACGACCTGATCGTTACCACGCTAAAAGAACACAAACGTTGGTTCAGTAAAAACATTTTGATTAAAAATTAACCGTAAACGACCCCGTTATTATTTATTTAATTAAACTATAAACCGCCAAATTAAACTTCAAATTGAACAAAAATGCGATAAGCACTAAAAGTGAAAATAACAACTACGACCAAATAAAATTGCTAGCCCAATAAAATAATTCGATTAAAAATGAACCGTAACCAACATTGTTTTATTAAATATTTTTTTAAAACTGAAAAATCAAATTCTAAATATACACATGCTAATTACTTCTAAAAATTAAATTTATAAAATACTGCACTTTAATTTAAATATGGAAATAAACCAATAAAAACACGCGCTATTGGAATGCGGTTCTAAAAGCGCACTTATCACTTTACTTTACTCGGTGCCACTAATTAAATCAAAAGATCGATTTTAAGCGATCTTTAAGTACGCGTGTACTTAAAATATGGAATATTTATATTTAATTATATTTAATTTATGTCAAAATTTACGTTTTTGGGTTATTTTTTATAATTTAAAAGGTTTGGATTTTGGTTTTTAGGATGTTATTTTACACGCACACTACACAATTTTCCGGAATTTATTTGCTGGTTCTACGCGGTTTTTACACAATTTACGCGGTTTTTCTGTAAATTTATTAAAAGCGCATTTTGAATTATTCTGAAATTATTTTGAGGTGTTAGTTTATTAATTTTTTCGGTTTATTAGCCCAAAATTTAAGTTAGTTTATTTTTAAACGCCGATTATAGTTTAAAATTTAAAGAAAACGGAATTTATTTATTGTTTATTTAATTAAAATTTTTGTTTTTAGTTTTATTTACTGCCCTACGTATTAAAATTAATGCCACATTTTAATAAAATTAAATACAATAAATAATAAAGCTTCAAATAAAAAAATATAATAAAAACCCCTATATAAAAACTTATTTGTTTGCTGCTGAAGCACAAGCTCCGTAAAACACGCCCGCTCACTTCAAGCTCTAACTAGAAAGTGGATGATAAAAACAGAAGTAAGAGGATGGTGGAGGATGTTGGAGGATAATTATGGTGGACCCAGGAGGTAAGAGGATGATGGAGGACGGAAGAGGTTGAAGGATGATGGAGGATACGGAAGGACGGAGGGTGATGGAGGATGAACGAGGTTGAAGGATGATGGACGAGGAGATTGGAAGATGAAAGAGAACAAAGGAGGCTGAAGATAGTGTGTGGTGCATCTGCCCCTCGCCCTTCTTGCTTAAGTCGGACTAGGTTTTAGGTAATAATTTGGCAGGGTTCAAATTAGATCTAATTGGATAATTTATGGATTTTTCTAAGACTTTAAATAAAGCTAAATATACTAATAGACCTTATGTGTGCATAAGTATCTGGTTATTTAGTTTTAACGATTACCGCACCAGTTGTTTGGTATGACATTTTCCATTAAACAATAGTTAATGGAATGGGTATTGTACTTAAAAATAAAAGGGGCAGCGCAATTTTATCATTACTATATTTAGATCATCAGAACCAACCAAATTTCTCTTAATATTCATAGGTAATTAATTTAATGTATAGATTTAAAATTAAATTTGTTAGCTTGGTGGGAATTATTACTATAAAAGAGGTGAATAGCATTATCTAGGCCAGAAATACTCACGGACAGTTTTTGAATATTTAATGAATTGGATTTTTCCACAACTGCTTTACATTGCACTGATTTATAGAAAAGCAAAATGAGCCTTTTTGTCTCTGCTTATACTACTTGAACTTAAGTTTGGCATTGATTTGTAGTATTCCTAATGGACTACATTTTCGGTTTATTCTTTGTTTATACGCCAAGAGATTAAATAATAAATATTTAAAAGCGTAATCTTTAAAAGCAGGGTTTTAAAACGTCATTTTTATTGCACTCAACATTTGACAATCAAACTAAAATGAGCTCATTTCTTACATCACCTCTTCATAATAAATTGAATTGCTTAGTTTATAACTTAGTGTGATAATAAAGTAATTAAAAGCACGCTAATAGAACTCCTCATAAATAAACTTGTACCATTTAAACAAATAAATGATTTATCTTGCGAATACTTATTAATGGTGCATAATTTGAAATAAAACCTGTTTATCTGCACCAACACAAGTAGTATCGTCATAAAAAGATGACTTGAAACTATTTTATAATTAAAGGTAATTGCATTTAAAACACAAATTTATAGAAGAAGCTTTTAATTAATTCTTCTTTGTGGAACCAATTGAGAAAGTTAATAAAAGCTATACATTTAATGGTCAAATGAATGACGTTCTGATAAAGCCACCGATGGTTGCCAGTTAATTATAGTTGTCTCAATAGGTAGTACAATTATACAGAAATGGTATTAAAATATCGAAATCTCAAATCTGTATGGACAAGCAAAATGCAACCTTCTCTATGTTCCCAACACAACCTATAACCCAGAAAGGACAACGAAAGACATCTGTAAAATTTAACCTTCCCCACCCAAAGTTAACATAAGAACACAATTTCCAAACAAAGATGTATTGATGCGACAAAAGTTGCCTAAATATCTATGGGAGGTCTTTAAATTGTTACTAAGAGACATGATCCCATAAAGCATTACACAGGTTAAACCAAGGTAAAGGTTCTGTAATTAACTCCGTCTGGAGCGACGAGTGCATAGCCAGTGGCAGGTATGCATACGTTGCTACCATCGATCCCAAACCCTGATAAAGAGGGATGGCTTTTTCTGGATTTAACATTACTTCCTTGGCACTCTCTTGTACCGTTCTATGTGTTGAACCGTCTTTCTTTATTCTTTCCTATCAAAGGTCAACTTCTACTCTTCTACTATCGATCCCGACTATAATTCATACGGGCTCCCATTGGCTATTAGGTTTCCGAGGGCGAACAGGCCTTTTTCGTTTTTTCTTTAAACATAGCGACGCACACGATATGGAACGAAAGTTCTAAAGGACTAGACGAAAATGCTGGCGCTGTGGCGAGTAAGGTCAAGGGGAGGTAAGAAAACAGTGCCCCGAGGAGGACCCCAAGCGTGCGTTGGGCTTCCTGCTTGGCAGACGTCCGGGGGCGGTGCCCGCATCGTCGGATGCGTAAGACATCCGAAAGCTATATGCAACTAAGACGCTGAAGCCCCCCGGGGGTTGATAAAGTCCCCATGTGTGCTTACTTAGATACATCATGAGTCCATGTAGGTAGTAGAGGTTTTCTATGCAATGGTTGTACCCCGTTTGAGGAGCCGCCCAGGAGAGGGAATGAAATATTACGATAGATACACGAGAGAAGGAAATACTAAGAGAACAGAAAAGAAATAAAGTGCGATTATTTGAGAAAAGTTAAAAAATAGCGAGAACACCGCCAGAGGGTGATAAAATCAATACAAGGGAAACAGGTACTAACTCGATAGATCTTAATATACCAGCAAAGGAGGATGTGCAAAATAATACAAAAACAGCGACGGAGATAGTCAGTTTAAACGCGACAACCGAAACCACTAAAGAAGACATTAGTAGCAGAATAATGTAAGGGCCTTATAATGTGAATAAGAGCCGCTATGCTTGCGACCATGTCCCCAATGCTCCACATGAAGGTACTACACTGGGTTGTAAGTAAGGGTCGCGCTACACTTGCAGCCACGTCCCCAATGCTCCACCTGAAGATATTACATGGGGAGAAATTAGTAGCAGCAATTCCGGTAATCCGGGAGACGACACGTGGATAGGTGAAGATCTTGCAAAGAACCCGATATATAAGTCAATGGCAGGCGCAGGGCAAAGGCAACTAAATGCACATCACCGAAGCAAAAAAATCTAATAGCTAAAATAGAAAAAATGAAAAATACGGCGAATGCGGAAGCAATGTTGAACCCAGAAAAAGTCCCCCCTCTTTATCTGGGCTTGGGATCGACAGTAGCAGCGTATGCATCCTTGCCACTGGCTATCCACTCGTCGCTCCAGACGGAGTTAATTACAGTACCTTTACCTTGGTTTAACCTATGTAATGGCTTATGGGATCATGTCTCTTAATAACAATTTAAAGGTCTCCCAGAGATATTTAGGCTACCTTTTCCGCACCAATACATCTTTGTTTGGAAAATGTGTTCTTAGACTAACTTTGAGTGGGGAAGGTTAGAGTTTGCAGATGTCTTCCGTTGTTCCATCTGGGTTATAGGTTGTGTTGGGTCATGGAGAGAAGGTTGTATTTTACTTGTCCATACAAATTTGAGATTTCGATCATTTAATTCCATGTCTGTATAATTGTATGGCTATTGAGGCACTATAATCAATTGGCAACCATCAGTGGCTTTATCAGAACGTCATTCACAATCTAGAAATTAGTTTAACCATTAAATCGATACCTTTTATTAACTTGCTCAATTGGCTCCACCAAGAAGAATTAATTAAGAGCTACTTTAACAACTTTGCGTTTTAAATGCAATTACCTTTAATTATAGAATAGTTTAAAGTCATCTTTTTATGACGATACTATTTATGTTGGTGCAGATAAACAGGTTTTGTTTCAAATTGTGGATCATTAATATGTATTCGCAACATAGATAATTATTTATGAGGAAGTTCTATTATCCTGCCTTTAATTACTTTATTACCATACTAAGTTATAAACTAAGCAATTCAATTGATTATGAAGAGGTAATGTAAGAAATGAGCTCATTTTAGTTTGATTGTGAAATGCTGAGTGCAATAAAAAATGGCGTTTTAAAACCCTACTTTTCAAGATTACGCTTTTAAATATTTATTATGTAATCTCTTGGCATGTATAAACAAAGAATAAACCGAAAATGTAGTCAATTGAAAATACTACAAATCGATGCGAAACTTAACTTCAAATAGTATAAGCAGAGACAAAAAAACTCATTTTGCTTCTCAATAAATCAGTGCAATGTAAAGCAGTTGTGGAACAAATTCAACTCATTTAATATTCAAAAACCTTCCGTGAGTTTTTCTGGACTAGATAATGATATTCACCCCTTTTGTACTAATAATTCAAACCAAGCCGACAAATTTAATTTTAAATCTATACATTAAATTGAAGTGTATCGGTTAACTATCGATATTTAGAGAAATTCAGTTGGTTCTGATGATCTAAATATAATAATGGTATAATTGCGATGACTTTTTATTCTTAAGTATATTACCCGTTCCATTAACTATTGTTTGATCGAAAATGCTTTACCAAACAACTGGTACGGTAATCGTTCCAATACCTAAAACTTGTTACACCTGAAATTTTTTTTAATGTAACTACTCTACCTTATAGGCGGAAGAGCCTCTAGAAACTAAGAGGGGTTCCTGTCTAAAATTCAAGCCAAGGGTAAAATGAATTTAAAGCTGCTTCTGGTACTAAAGGAGCCTAAAAGAGATCTTCCATCCAGCTAAGTTTCTTCAACGTAGAGCAGAGCGATGAGCCAGGGTCGTAGGATGGTATACGATTAAAAAAAGAGAATATTTTGGACGCCACCGTATCTTAATAATACCTGTAATGTCTAACAATCCGAAGACAAGATACGGAAATCTTCGAAAAGAAAAAAAATATTCTGTACAACCAAAACGTATAAAAATAATACTTGCTTACTGCTAACACTGCAAGCTTGGATTGGAACGATGATCTCATACTATCTAAAAATACAACTACCTCAAGAAATTCTAAGAACTAGGGCTTCACTAAAACCTAGTCAAATTTAACACAAAAAAATTTTAAAAATTTGCAACTCAAAAATAAATCTCTAAAATATCTTACCAATATAATGTCAATAATCTTTCTTTTTATACTCAAAGATTTTATGAATTTGTTTGTATTAACTATGAAGCTCTATTATCAACTTCAATAAAAATAAGCTTTAAAACAACATAATCCATTTTCTATTGTTTTAACAAAATATATATACATCGTTTATACAAATTAACGTTTCTTAGCAATCAAGTTATAAAATTATTTGTACGGTATCTCTTATTAATTTTATGTATTTCAAAAATCTTAATTTATTAAAATTCTTTAAAGAAGATATTGTGTATTTAATGGTATTTAACAACTTTTAATTATTACCGAAAAAGGATCCGGTTTTGGTTTACAAATGAATAAGTAAATGAACTGAACTTATTTCATGTATGGTCGAATTTAGATATTTAACAAAATTTATTCTTTGAACGAAAGGTCAAATAGCCTTATGATATAAAATAATCTTCATACTATTATAATTTCTAAAAAAACTGAACCATCAAATGTGACAAACAAGCGCTACAATGTCACCTGCTTAGTTACAAACAAATTTTGTTTAACCTTTTTAATCCTCAGAAAGTTATCTTTAAATTTTCTACGTTGCTATAAACATTTTTACAACTCAAACTGTTAAATATTGAACAACAAAAAAAACGTCAATTTAAACTACTATATAATTATATAAAAAAACGCTACGTTCCCTGTACCTTATTGGTGTAACGAGAACTGAATAAAGAAAACACTCACTCAAAAATGTTTGCATGACATCTATGTAATTTCAGTAGCAATTAGTTACCAAATATTTGAAAATAAACTTTGTACCATTCCAACAATTTTGTGTTCAACTATAACAACAGCTGCACGTTCTTGACATGTGCTTTAGATTACAAACTTGATTTTTATACGAAAAGCAACGCTTCGATTTTGTTATCCACGTCAAGGGCACCGTAACATTTTAATTAATACCAGAAAAACTTTTCAATATTCCATACTAAAAAACTCTAACTTGCAAAACTGAGTATATCTAAAACTTGAACTTGCACTACAAAATTAAAAAGCATTAATTTAAATTTGAAATGAAAATAATTACGTACCGTGATGATGTTATTTCTAAACCATATTTAATCAATCATATTAAGGTCGGTTAACTTTGTAATGGTTTCTATTACAAGCACTAAAAGAATTCTACGGCACCAGGACACCTGTCTGTAGGGACCCATCTTCCAAAACAAAAACTTACTTGACCACGCGTCGAAAACTAGTCTATCTGATAACATTCTCCAATTCAAAATGGATTCAAGCACTGAAATGCTTTACTACGCGAGCATGCGCATTGAGCCGAATTTTTGCATCAAAACGTTAGTGAATAATAAGGAAACTGGAAAGCTAACTTAAATTTATAAACACAGATGAAGTTACATATATGATAGCGAATAAATATTATATTAGTGGAATTGAAATTTATGCTTTCGATACCGTAAAAGATAATTGTGAATGATTAATTATAATAGGCTTATATTAAAGGGAAACGGAATCATATTCGTTACACACTAAAGAACCAGATACTCATTAACACATAAGGCTTATTAGTATATTCTAGCTTTATTTAAAGTCTTGGAAAAATTCATGAACTAGATCTAATTTGAACTCTGCCAAATTATTACCTAAAACATAGTCCGGCTTCAATCAAGTAGGACAAAGGGCATAAGCACCACACACCACCTCCAGCCTCATTTGTCCTCCATTGCCCTCTAACTTCCTTGTGCTCCATCATCCTTCAACCTTGTTCGTTCTCCATCATCCTCTGTCCTTCTCCATCCTCTAACTTCCTCCGTCCTCTATGATTCCTCTTACCTCCTTCGTCCTTCATCATCATTCTCCGTCCTCCATCATCTTCTTACCCCCTACGTACTACATTATCCTCCAACCTCCTCCGTCATCCATAATTTTCCAACCTCCTCCGTTCTCCATAATCCTCCATCTTCTTCCAACCAAATCCGTGCATCATTGCTGTTACTTTGAAATTTTTTTCTACTCAGTTTAACAATACGTAATTTATTTTTTACGTCGCGGTTTTGACTTACTCTGTATATACTTGCTTTTGCACCATCCTTTATATAATTTTAGACATGGCTACGTCACATAATTGTTAAAGAAAATTTTTTATTGAAGTAGAGTTCGAACTCAGGTCGCTTGCATGCATAGCGAATGTCCTATCCACTAGACCACCAGGTCAATCGATATATGTACTTGTACATATCTTAGTATTGTTAAATGTACACATTAGAGTTTAATTTAAAGATTAACATAAATGCATTTAAGTATGGAAAAATATTCAAGATGATTAAGAAACATCCTACAGATTTCATTATTATTTAGAGATTAATTTAAAAGCACTTAACCCCAAATGTTATATGGACTTAGCCTGTATATTTTTATTAACGAGCACCACTAAATCACATAATTCACAAAAGATGCGCTCTAGACGTCTGCATCGGTCAACAGACACTTTTCACTGAAGAATTTTAGGTATATGTTTCGTTTAATTACCTCACGATTTTCCACGTCCGTTTAACTACGGACATCATTTTCAGTCTACATCATAGACATATTTTTGATTACATCACAACTATCGGTTTTGACCCAACTTAACATAGCCTAATTTAAGTACTTGTCGAATACCTGGAATCATACGAACAATTAAAGAACTTCCACTTTTAACTATGCCATTTTTTGACTACCTAATCTCTTATTTTAATGTAGCACCCCTAACAATAAGAAACACAATACAAATATTTTTGCTGTATTATTTAATTCAGAGTAAATTTATTTACAAAATTCATAACGAATAAATACGTTTTGTCAAGCGCACGTTGGATTGTTGTCTTCGTGTAGTAGGCAATGACTTGAATAAACGTTCTTCATTTGAAGATACTTTAGATTTTTGTGAAGCTAAATAATTCCATATTTAGAACCTGATTACTCGGCATACATTTGGATACGATTTGTTGTTTTTTCAACTATTTCACAATTCACATAAATCGTAACAAAGGCGGTATAATGTATTACAACTACAGCGCGAGAAAAACTGGCGATAATTGGCTTGTTGATGGATTTCCTCAGCTAAGTCCATGCACGTACTTCCAGAGCCGCGCGTTACGTTTCTTAAAATTTCCACCTAAGTAGGTGTAGTCTAGAGGCATTTCCAATATTTCGTGTCATGCTTTGTCGTTTTCCACATCCAACATTGCCACTTCCTTAAGAAAGAATTTGCTTGACTTGTACGGGATGTCTAGTATATCCAGGATGAAGGCCATGCGTTCTCTTTGAGATTTGATTTTAAATGTCCAAACTTGCAGCAAACTCATATATGCTAAAGCAAATTTGTTTACTTAATCTAGCCTTTTCTCCTACCCAGTTATGCAACCCTTAGTTTCTGTCCATGGTACCGTTTTGAATAACTTTTTCCACTAGGTGCATGTCGGATGTTGCTGTAGTCTGAATGTTTTCAGAGTAAAACCTTTCTATTTTGTACATAATTGGAAAATACAGGACCCTCAACGCTATTTTTATGTTATGCATAAAAGCGTTCAAGACTTACTTATCGTTTGGAAAACCATGATACATTTTTAAGAATTTCATTGGATAAAGAACATGTGTAAGTAATACAGTTTATTTTCCTCACTTGTTAGAATTGACGCTTATAAAAGCTTATAATTTTAATTATAAAATACACCGCATTGTTTATTTAAATAAACAGTTAATTTCACGACGTTAATAAATGTTCAGATCAGTACCGTATAGCACAATCGGAGTTATATATTAATTAATAATAATAATAATATAAGCTTTATTCGTAAACGTTGGTCATTTGAACTGCATTTCCAATGTCTGATGATTTTTGTGCCTTGTGCGCATTCCGTCGACGGAAGGATCAGTCTGGCTCAACTACTCGCTGCACTTAGAAGCACCATGGGTCTCAATAAGGTCCGAGCTAGCCATCTACGCGTCGCCAAAGACGTGGCAGCGTAATCAAGTGCTGAATGCACTTGACTTTTGTTTGTTTCTGATACTGCGCTCACCGATTAATTTTGATCTCGATAGCTCACAGATTAATTTTTAATCTCGATAACTCACCGATTAATTTTAAATTTTGACAACTCGCTGATTAATTTTTAATTTCACTAATTCACCATTTATAAAGTTACAAATTTAGAAGTTCAGATATCACGTTTTAATTTCTCAGTTTACCATTAGATAATTTCGCTTTAAAATAAGTTAAAAAAGAGTCGAAAATAATGCACATTCAATAGTTCGTTTCAGGAATTTATTTTGTTTCGATGTACTTCAACGGATTGCACAACAAGTCGATGAAAATGGTTCCCTATAATGGTTCAGTATAATACGCTGTAATGCATTTAATTCGTCATTAGTTCAAAAGAAGAAGCTCAAGCTTACGCTTTTATGCAGATGTGGAGAATTCACTGACGTCACTTGTTTGTCCAAGAATCGCAAGCTAAAACATGTGGTCTCAACAGGGTATTTGTTGCAATGAAGTTTAAAAGTACAACCAGTTGCTAAGGTAAGCGTTAGCTTAAGGACTTGACCTAACAACAGCTGTTCTGAATCATTTGACAACGGGGCGAATATTTGAAACTAAAATGGTACCGTTTTTTTGTTTGTTTTGCGAGGAAGTCAAGAGAACTTTTATCGTTTGGATTTCATTACAGTAAACATTATTGCTTACGTTTGACATTACTGCAAATAAATCAGATTATCAATTTCCTTATTTAATCCGGTAAAGTATTTCATTCAAGTTCAGTAATACATAAAGTAATTATGAGAACTAATTTTATTTAGCATTGAATATATAATAAATATTTATAAACCAAGCTAAACAAATCTGTGCATTTTGGGTATTTAAAAACTTTACGATCATATTTAATTTATTGTTGACATTTTGATTCCTAGTAGAAATTATCAAAATTCTCATATTTAAATATCTGAGTCTAAAAGATTAGACCACGTTTTTTACTCTACGTTTTTGTATATAAATTTTACAACAGAAAAGGGCAAATTTAATTAAAGAACCTTCATTTGATTTAATTGAACAACTGTTTTATTTTGGACAAGTGCGTCTAAAGGTAGAAATAAATAAGTTAAAAGAGAATATATTCCCATTTATAAATAATGTGGTTGGTTGTCATACAATAAAGAAGTACTAAACAGCTCTTTCAAGAAACTTGATATTTAAATTTCCTTTTGCTACTTATGTTTAAATTATAAGTATGAATAACCACTCTTTTCTTTATTGTATAAGGTAGTAAAAGTGTATCTCTTGCGTTCGTTATTATAATAACTTTGTTTTCTTTCAGATCCTGCGTATTTGCAGCAAAAGCAATTTTTTCCCCTTTTCCAAGTTCTTCCTTAGAGTAATCCGTGCTTTATCAATTCTAGGACTTCGTGGCGTCCCTTTTGCTCCCACCATTTTTATTTGAGAGTCACTATACAAAACAATATTTTTGTTGTGAAACCCACGACCACTTCTCATACGCTTTACCTGAGGAATATACCTCTAGCTTAGTCGGAAGACTGTTGATTCCCCTTTACTATAAGGGTGAAGTTGCATTTTATTGGCGCACAACGCCTCGATTGTTTTAATGGCGCCCAACGTGGAGCTTTGATTGTTTTACTTGCGCCCAAAACGTGGGGCTTTGATTGTCTCACTAGGGCCCAACGTTTGAGGCCTCGATTTTTTCACTTGCACCAAATACGTGAAGCCTCGATTAAATACAGTTATGCTGACACCGCATTGTGAGCTATAATTTTTTGGAACTGCCAGGAAGTAGCAATTGAAATTTTGATATCATTAGTTGTGTTGCCACACTATATCGTTCTAAAATTTTGGGTTATAGACTTTAAAACTAATTTGAAGTATGACAATGAATTGTTTTGGTAATTTGGTTATCAGTAGGGCGAAGTTGCAAATTCTGGATTTAATGGTTGTTCCCCTATTGAATAAATTTTATTACGCATAAACAGTTAGGATAAATTTGGATTTGGTTTAAAGGCAATCTTAAAAAAAATTCTCAAATCTCGGAATTTTTATTAGTTTATTTTTTAAATATATCTTAGAAAAGTATACATATGGCTGATACCTTTCAGGTTGTGTATTTACTAAAAGAGGAACTCGATTACGAACTTCGTATACGTGGAATTGAGAGCAGTAGACCAGTCGTTCACAAACGAAAGATATTAGATCGTTTACTAGCGAAAGAGTTAGGTAAACCAGGTTGTCTTATAGATCTTTCGGTTCATAATGTTGAATTTTCAGTAAAGAGTGAAGAAATCAACGGCACCGTTTTATCGATTAGAAATGTTTTGTCAGAATATGGAGGTGACCCTTCCGACTCTGTTTTTAAAAGGGTACAGTCAAGACTAGTACACCTAACTGATCGAGTTAAAAGGATGAAGCTGCCATCGGAGAATCAAGAAAAAGCCGTTGAATTTATGAAAAAGACACTAGCTACGATCCTTATTATTGAGGCAGAATTGTTTGTTAGGGCGAAAGATAAGCCAAGTAGTTCAGATCAATCTGTCAATTTGTCCTTTCTTGGTAATAGTGTGCTCCTTAATACAGTCACTTATGTAACACCATCTTTACCCATTGGAACTTGGTCTGTTAAGTTTTTGGGAGATCTTAAACAACTTTATTCATTCCTGGAACGAATCGAAGAGTTAGCACAGTCAAGTAGAGTAACTGAGGAAGATGTGTATAATGCCTCTGCAAAGTTATTTGTGAATGATGCCCTCGTTTGGTTTCGACAAGTTAGGAATTCTGTGAAGGATTGGAATTCTTTGGTATGTCGGTTAAAGGAGGATTGTCTTCCTGCTCACGTAGAAGACGAACTTTGAGAAAAGATTAAGTCAGATCATCAGCGAAAAGAAGAATCTGTAGTTTTGTTTGTGGACTACATGGAAAGCTTATTTAGTAGGGGACCTAGCATGCCTGCGGAAATCACGAAAGTCCGTATTATGAGAAGAAATTTATTACCAGCTTATGTTACTCAACTTGCTTTATCTGAAATTGAGGATATTCCCACATCAGTGAAATTAGGTAAAAAGATTGAAGAAGCAGTTCAGCCAAGAGAAACCGTGGTAGCTACTTCGTCGAAAAATAATTTTTGGTATCGTAAAGATTTTAAGCCACAGTTTAAAAATAAACATCAAGAAGAATTTAGGAATACTTCAGTATTTATAAAAATAAGTCTTCACTTCCTCAAGTCCAAGTTATTGATCAAGAAAAACCTTTGGTTGTGAAGTCACCAAGCGTAGGGAGAGTCCACAAGTGCGTGTGCTACAATTGTTCACGCCGTAGTCATACGTTTAGTTATTGTAGAGCCCCTATGAAAATATTTTGTTTCAAATGCGGACGTAAAGGTATTACCACAACTTCGTGTCAGTCGTGCTCAAAAAACGAACAAAGCGCGTGCATAATGGTTAGTATGCTGCTTCGTATTATGAGGTTGCTATTAAGGTGTGTACTAAAAATAATGCTTTAGTAAATTTGGTACATTAGTTTGTGCTGTCGTCATACCGTTTGAAGATTTCTCTTGTGCATAGGCACGTTAGTGGTTTGATAGCAATTTTTAGTTTAGATCAGCGTTACAACGCATCATGTTTGATTCTGTTAAGTCTAGGCGAGACTTATCGTCGTAGTTGGTCGCCCAGCAGTGCGTAAGTCAGACGAGACTCGTGAAGGGTTGGTCGCTCAGCAGTACGTAAGTTTAGACGAGACTCGAGGTGAGTTTGTCGCTCTAGCATTTTTGCATCACTATTTTTGAGGTTGGGCATGAGGTAGAAAAATTTTTGTTGATTAGTCTAGGTGAGGCTCGTGGAAGAGTCTGTCATTCTAGCAAGTTTGTGCGTTGTGAAGCACTTTAGTTTGTTTCGACAGTTTGATTATAAGTAAAATAGGTATGTACCTGAACACTGATTTCTTTGCTAGCTATCGTCATGATTATTTTTTTATAGATGAATTGTTTAGTACACGAAAGCCGGAAAGTGGTATGTGAAAGATCTGAAGCCCTTTTCAGTAGTAGACCAAGAGGAGGCCGTTTCGATATAGATAAATTGTTGTTTTCTTTGTTTGAGTTTGAAAGTGTGGTGCATCCACTCATTGTTTTGTTTAGTTTTCATTCCTTCTGGGTTCTTTTCTGTAAATAGGAGGAGGAAACTCATTTTTTTTTTTGGAATAGGAATTAGGTGATACTTTCGTTTTAGTAAGTTACTTGTGATAGTAGTGATGTCATGTTGTGAGATGGCGTTATGGATTTTGAATAGCGTTTTAGTGAGCGTGTTTTTAGAAGCATATTCCCTGTGCCTGCGCAATGGGTTATTAGAAGCACACCCCCTGTGCGTGCGTAGTGTGTTCTCAGGAACACCTTCCTTGTGTGTGTCAAGTCCGTTAACAAATAAGTTTTTTTTGATTCGTACAAAGTTAACAGACAAAATTCATTGATTCGTAGAATTTTGACAGACAAAACTTTTTGAATTTATAACGTGTTAACAGGAGAAATTTTTTTGAGTCTGTAGAAGTTGACTGTCTTGTCGACGATAGTCGTGTCTTCTGCAAGGTGGGCGAAAAACCGTGGAGTGTTCTTTTCGCGTTTTGTACATTCCGTTGAACAATGCGTGAGTATAGACGAAACTCATAAAAAGTTGGTCGCTCAGCAGTGTGAGCTTAGTTGAGCGGAGTGTAGGTTTTGAGAATTTCGTTTAGTGATACTCGTATGCAGTTATTCGGTATTAAGTTTGAGTATGATAAGTGAGCCAGTTGCTCATAGTTTATTTGGTTGGTGTGAGTATGTGCTGATTGCACAAGCGATAGTAGCGTTGATAGTGTGATGACTTCGCATTTGTGGCGTAGTTCAGAATATTTTAGTAGGTAGCTAAGATAGTTTGTTACGGTAGGTACGGTGTTTACGTTTAAGGGGAGCAATAGCGTTGTGATAATGCTTGCTATCTTTGCTGGTTAAATATTTTGTAGTTGCTTTTTGATAAAAGGCTCTATTTAATTTCCTTCGATTTAAGTTGTCATCTCAATCAGAAGTTTCATACATAGTTGTGAGATTTGGAATTTCTATCATAGTATTTTCTTTAGTAATAGTGATAAAGTCTTTTGGGTTGGTAGTTTCAGTTTAATGTAAGTTTTGAGAGTTACCCTGTTACATTTTGTTCTGGTTAAGAGTGTATAGTAGAGACCTGTAGATCATCTTGTTATTTTTTTTTTCGTGAGAGTGTTGGACTCCTCGATTGCAATAATTCCTGATAGCGACAATGCCCAATAGTGTCTTACCGATTTTGTTCCTTCGTGGACGTATAGTACGCGTAGTTACTAGAACACTCACTCTTAGTTATTTTGGTTCCCCCAATCTTTTTATTTTGTTTTTTAAAAATTTTTCCACAGGTCAGTTTTAAAGGATTAGTATCAATTTTAAGATTAGAATTTCGTTACGAGTTAATAAGTAACGGATAAAAAATCTTTGGTTGCACTAAGTAAAAAATTTTTTTCGTTTTGACGCTTATAGAAGCTTATAATTTTAATTGTAAAATACACTGATTTGTTTATTCAAATAAACAATTAATTTCACGACGTTAATAGCTGTTGAGATCAGTACCGTATGGCCCAATCACGAGTCATATATTAACTAATAATAATAATATAGGCTCTATTCGTAAATGTTGGTCATCTGAACTGCATTTCCATGACAGACTATTTTTGTGCCTTGTGCGCATTCCGTCGACGGAAGGATTAGTTGTTACGTGCCGAAATCGGCCGTAAACATTTTTATAAGTTTTAATTTGTAAGGATTTCGCGCCAATAAATTTGAAAAAACGTGTGTGTATTTCCGTCACTTCAGACAGTGCGTTTGCGCGAGATTGAGCCGACGCGGAGTGCCAATAAAGGTGGTGGTGATTTCCGGAGGAGACGTGTCGTACTGGTAACCAAGAGGCCAACGAATGTAGTTATCTTTGTGTTTTATCGTGTCTTTTTTGTTATGTAGGTTCCTTTGCCTTATCTTTGATTATCGTTCCTTAAACCAGTTTCCTGTCGCCCCTCTACAAATAGAAAGAAGACAAATTGAATTTGGATTCGACCGGGGCAGCGAGTTACTCACGCCCGAAAAGGATCAACGGAGCCCGCCATCATGGAGTAGCGCTAGAGTCGCCATACAGTTTACGTAAGTACCCTTTCGGGTTTTCCTTAAAATTAGCATAACTTTTTTATTATGTTGTAATAATTCGAACATTGATATGACGTAATCTTTTATTTGCGCGTCATTTTTACAATTATTTAACATTGCTACCAACTGACTGTAGTGCCTCGCGTACCGCGCGATGGGATTATAATAGTGACGCATCCAACGTTTTCTTTTCTTATCTTCCCATATCTTATAATGTATTAATTAAATATATTCGTAGTTTTTTCACTTAAAAATAGATAATTATATAAATTTTTAATAACTGTTAATTTATAAAATATAAGTTGGTAACACTATAAGTTACTATGTCAATCATCTGAAATGAAATGACAGCTGTTATACTAATTTGGCATGAGCTGCCATATTGATTATTGATTTTTGGTATACTTTTTAAAATGTATTGCAAATCCAATTAATTCTCTTGTAACTATAAAAATAGTTTGTCTTATTCTAAATTCTCTTAAATAAGTACCTAATTCGGTTCGGAATAAAATTATAAGTGCATATCTTTCAGGAGTATCTATTGCATAACATAACCTCACTTAAACACGTGTTTGGATTATATAATTTTCTTTGTAAGTATTCTAACTATAAGTATTTTTAGTAGCTTTATTTTCTATCCATTATGAAGAAAAAGAGGGAAAAATCTTTTAAATTGCCATTAAGTTTAGTTAAAATAATCACTTTACTTCTAAAATTTTTCTTAGCCTATCTTAACTTGTATTTTGAGATCAATTTTTCAAAGCTACCGTTTAAATAGCGCATATAATATTGTATTTTTCTATGATTTTGAGTGTCTCTTTTTAACCTAAATAATCAATTATAAATTACAATTACCTTCATAAAGAAAATTCCTTCCCGAAATATAGATTTTGTAATTAACTGAGTTTTTAGCATATCTTCTATTTTCTGAAACGTTATAGTAACGTAATTTCGTTATACCTGTTCCCTTAAACACTATCCTGCCCTGATATCGTGCTAAAAGTGTTTTCTTAGTAATTTAAACAAGTAACTATAACCTACAAATTCCTTTTAAAGAAAATTTTGCCTTCAAATACAACAAACGCAATTTTCTAAGTATATCTTTTACCTTTTAAAACGCTATAATAACTGGATTTCTATATATCTGTTTCTCTAAACACTACAATAATGAAGTTGTTGTTAACGTTTTGTCTCTAAGCTCATTTACGATAGTTGTTGATAAATCCCGCGATATCGAAAGAATATTTTAATAATTTGGAATACTGTTTTCTCTATACATGTATCGTAGAATATTTCTTTTGTGTAGCGAGTATGATTTTGTTTTAATAACATATTTTTTTAGATATATTGATATTCCAACGCAGCATTTTAAGATCTATTAAGCGAGATTTGCCATTTGAATTGGTCGCTCAGCTTTGTAAGTCTAGACGAGACCCATCAAGAGCTGGTCGCTCAGCATTATAAGTCTAGACGAGATTAGGTTGGTAAGTTTGTCGCTCTAGCAATTTGTGAATAATTTTTTTCAAGAATGATGTTGAAATTTTTATTCATTAGTCTAGGTAAAGCTCAAACGAGGGCTTGTCATCCTAGCAAGTATATGTGTTACAAGATACCTTTCCGTTCATCAACAATTTAATCAGTAAATCGAGTTTTGATTACTATTATCTTTTCACATATCGATTTAAACCACACTAGATGGCATAAAATTATCTTTAAAATCGTTCAACCCTACGTACATCCAAAACTTTTTCAAGTTTTATTTCCTTAATGATTTACCTAATGTTTTTAGTCCCCACTATCAATTAATTAACTTTAATTATTCCTACTCTTGTACAGCACATACCTTTTACACGTTAAACTTATTTACCTTAAACTACCTATGTTTTAGCTTCTGGTTGACTTTTCCTTGAACTTAGCGTTAGTTATATATCCGTTTATTTTCTAGATTCCCCAGTATAACTCTGTCGCTTCATTTAATTAATCCTCGCACCTTTCCTACAACATATTATTTTGTTTTTAGTATTTATCTTACATCGTTTAACTTTGTGGTAATTGTCATAACTTTGGTCGTAATAACTCGTTGAATTTTTATGATTGGTTTTAGCTGAAGTTAGAGTGGATGCTTTTTTCTTTAGGCTCACATAGGAGCCGCGGCCTATGCCATTGTAAGAAATAGTTCATATTCGCAGTTGCCAAAAACTAGGACTTTCTATTCCATGCGTTTTTCCTCTGATTTATTACAGTTGCCCACATTATCCTATATCATTATTTGTTTCTCCTTCTAAATCATCATAACGTATAAAAATTGTTTTCGTTGTTTTTTATTGAACTTCGTGGTGAGGTGCTATCGCTTTTTATTGGTATCTTATCAAATTCTCGGTTGTTTTAGCATATTGTGGCAGTGTGTCTGTATTTAACTGCTTATAATTAGGCATCTTTGTGTGTTTAGAACGTTACCGTTTTAAAAAAATTACCTTGAAACGGTAGGTTTTTTGTGTGAATGTATCTGTAGTGATACTTTTAAGTTGTTGTTTCAACTTTTCTTTGATTTTCTTATCGTAGTGGATGCACTCGTTAGGGAAATGATTGTACTAGTTTTCGTTAAGAGTTTAGTGATTTTTTAACTTATGATATACCTTAACTTGTCGGATTAATATAGCAGGTGGTCCTTCAGACCGACCTGTGTTTTATAGGGACAACTCTCTACCTTCTCTTGGACGCTTGTCCAAAAACTCTACTTTTTCATATCCCGCTGTCTCCGTTTCTGTCTTATCTTTCTTTCGGTAAACCTGTTCTCGTCCCGGAACACCTGTCTACCACATAAGAGTGATTTTTCCCTCACTCCGGGCTACTGACCACATTGGCTGGCTGAGTAGTGCTTTGCTATCCACCTTTTCTGTCTCTTTAGCTTATTGCGAGCCCTTCCTCTATTTTCTTCTACCTGGAAGTGCCTGTTATGCATTCCAAATACCTATCTCCCTTTTTCTACCCTTCCTATTTCTACTGCCTTTTCATTTCCGTTAGTCACCGTGTGGTTGCACGGGGGGTTTTTACAGACACCCGGACCACGTCTCTGGGAATCTTTCGTGAGGTCATGCGGTGCCGCTGTCAGCGCACATGGTCGCTGACAGTGAATGTATCTATGAGTGTGTGTATGTGTGAGTGCATAAAATAGATATGTATCGTTATATATCGTGTGGATATCGGGTGGTTATCTTACCGATATCAATTAACGCCGGGTGCAGGGATGCACCCAAATGTCTTTGCCGGTCCCTCGTGCCGTTTACTGCAAACGAGCCTGCTTTACAGGTCGCCCTTTTTATGGGGCACAAGAAATTCCCATGTAACGGCTCCAAGGAGCCACTCTATCGTTATCTTACCTGTTATCTTTGATAACAACTTGAGTTAATATCTTTATCTTATTTATTATCTTTGATAATAACTTTATCTTAATATCTTTATCTTACCTATTACCATTAATAATAATTTTAGCTTAATATCGTTATCTTACCAATTACCTTTAATAATAACTTAAGCCAATATCGTTATCTTATCTATTATCTTCGATAATAACTTGAGATTTTGTTTTATGTTTTTATCTTCCTTACGACCAGACGTAGGAATTATTTTTTTAAATATTAAGTGAAAAAGCTAACCCGATGGTAGCCATGTTATTTGTTAGGTTAGTATTGTAAGGAATTAGTAAGGTGGTACTTTTGGTAAATTTGTTGATTCACAACCATGTCACGGACAAGTTTTGATATGTATTGTTTATTAAATCAGAGTACCAGTACCTAAAAATTTGCTAGAGAGTAGAGTAACTCACTCTTTTGAACATTTTTAAATTTGGGCATTTTTTTGCCAACGAAGAAACAGTCTAGATGCAACGCTCATGTGCGTCTGCACTTAGGTAACTGTAACGTTAGCTTTAGGTTAGTATATAGGTTAGGCGACTTGTCGCATTTGTTTTAGTTTAAGTAGTGTCTCATGCTCCCCGACAAATTTGTTCTGTCGATTATAACTGCGTCACACCAAAGACTCTGTGTGCACTTTTCCGTTTCCTGGTAATCCGGAAGACGTGTTATCGGTCGGAAAAACCAGATGGCGCCTCAAATAAAGATTTTATACGATTTAAGTTAGGATTTATGTAGGTTAGTTAGAATCTAGATTTTAAGCTGTTACTGTGCTAACTGTCATTTTCTTTTTTTAAGTTTTTTCTTTTATGACTTTGTCGCGATTGTTATGTGCCAAAATCGGCCGTAAACATTTTTATGAGTTTTAATTTGTAAGGATTTCGCGCCAATAAATTTGAAAAGACGTGTGTGTATTTCCGTCACTTCAGACAGTGCGTTTGCACGAGATTGCGCCGACGCGGAGTGCCAATAAGGGTGGTGGTGATTTCCGGAGAAGACGTGTCGGACTGGTGACCAAGAGGCCAACGAATGTAGTTATATTTGTGTCTTATCGCGTCTTTTTTTGTTATGTAGGTTCCTTTGTCTTATCTTTGATTATCGTTCCTTAAACCAGCTTCCTGTCGCCCCTCTACAAATAGCTAGAAGACAAATTGAATTTGGATTCGACCGGGGCAGCGAATTACCCACGCCCAAAAAGGATCAACGGAGCCCGCCATCATGGAATAGCGCTGGAGTCGCCCTACAGTTTACGTGAGTACCCTTTTGGGTTTTCCTTAAAATTAGTATAACTTTTTTATTATGTTGTAATAATTTGAACATTGACATGACGTAATCTTTTATTTGCGCGTCATTTTTACAATTATTTAACATTGCTACCAATTTACTGTAGTGGCTCGCGTACCGCACCGGCTCGACCACTCGCTGCACTTAGAAGCACCATGGGTCTCAATAAGGTCCGGACTAGCGATTTATGCGTCGCCATAGACGTGGCAGCGTAATCAAGTACTGAATGCACTTGACTTTTGTTTGTTTCTGATAATGCGCCCACCGATTAATTGTGTTCTCAGCTCACAGGTTAATTTTTAATCTCGATAACTCACCGATTAATTTTAGATCTCGATAACTTACCGAATGATTTTTAATTACAAATTTACAAGTTCAGTTTACCATTTTATAATTTCGCTTTAAGATAAGTTAAAAAAAGAGTCGAAAATGATGCACATTCAATAGCTTGTTTTATGAATTTATTTTATGTTTCGATTAACTTCAATGGATTGCACAACATGTTGATGAAAATGGTTCCTTATAATGGTCCAGTCTAATACGCTGTAATGCATTTAATTCGTCATTAGTTCAAAAGAAGCAGCTCAAACTTACGCTTTTATAAAATGCAAATGTGGAAAGTACACTGACGTCACATGTTTGTTCAAGAATCGCAAGCTAAAACATGTGGTCTCAACAAGGTATTTGTTGCAATAAACTTTCAAAGTACAACCGGTTGCTAAGGTAAGCGTTAGCCTAAGGCCTTAACCTAACAACAGCTGTTCTGAATAATTTGACAACGGGGCGAATATTTGAAACTAAAATGGTAGCGTTTTTTTGTTTGTTTTACGAGGAAGTCGAGAGAACTTTTATCGTTTGGATTTCATTATAATATACATTATTGATTACGTTTGACATTACTGCAAATAATTAAGATTATCAATTTCTTATTTAATCCGTAAAAGTATGTCATTCAAGTTCAGTAATACATAAAGGAATTATGAGAACTAATTTTATTTAGCATTGAATATATAACAAATATTTGTAAACCAAGGTAAACAGATCTGTGCATTTTGGGTATTTAAAAATTATACGGTCATATTTATTCATTGTCGACATTTTGATTCTTAGTAGAAAGTATCAAAATTCTCTTATTTAAATATCTAAAAGATTAGACCACGTTTTTTACTGTATATTTTTGTATATAAATTTTACAACAGAAAAAAGCAAATTTAATTAAAGAATCTTCATTTGATTTAATTGACAACTGTTTTATTTTGGACAAGTGCGTCCAAAGGTAAAAATAAATAAGTTAAAAGAGAATATATTCCCTATTATAATTAATAAGGTGGTTGGTTGTCATACAATGAAGAAGTACTAAGCAGCTCTTTCAAGAAGCTTGCTATTTAAATTTCCTTTTGCTACTTATGTTTAAATTATAAGTATTAATAATCGCTCTTTTTCTTAATTGTATAAGGTAGCAAGAGTGTATCTCTTGCGTCCTTCGTTATTATAATAACTTTGTTTTCTTTCAGATCCTGCGCATTCGCAGCAAAAGCGATTTTTCCCCTGAGGATTTCCAAGTTCTTCCTTAGGGTAACCCGTGCTTCATCAATTCTAGGAGTTGGTGGCGCCCCTTTTGCATCCACCATTTTTATTTAAGAGCCAGTATACAAATCAATATTTTTGTTGTGAAACCCACGACCACTCCTCATAAGCTCTACCCGAAGAATAGACCCCTAACTTAGTCGGAAGACTATCGATTTCCCTTTACTATAAGAGTGAAGTCGCCTTTATTTGCGCACAACGTCTCGATTGTTTTAATATATTGGTCTGAATTGATATGAATCGCTTTGAAAAACTGAAAAGTATATGTTTGTAGATGTCACAATATTTTCAAACCATAGGTATGGCATGTTGCCTATATTTGTATACGTTCTGCATATTTATACTGTATAGTTGCTAACATTTAGTTTATGCCGGACAGTTGGCAAACCATATACCGCTATTTGTAGTTACCAACTTATAATTTTGACCGGAAGACACTTAATAATAAAATTTAACCCTATACAAGTACGCTGGATTGCCTACAACATACACGAATATATTATACAATTTTACTAATTCTTAGCTAGAGTGTGCAATTTTAGACGCTTGCCTCTAGCATAATTAAAAAAAGTTCTACGTTTACTTCTAGTCTTGTAGTACCATTCACTTTAGCCAAACTAAATCTAAAAGCCTTACCTAGTCGAACATCCGGATGGTTGACAAAATTCACCACATGATTTCGTAGGGCTGGTTACTTGGTAGATGAATTTGTTATATATCTTAACTCGGGAATTGGAATCTACCCACGTTAAGCAGTCAGTGTCAGCTGCTTTATTATACAAAATTACATGCGTGTATTCTCCTTGGTTGACATAGTTAAACTTATTTGTTAAAAATTTGATCATATTCGCCTTGTTAAATTTGCCTTCAAAATCCTGGGTTATGTCCACGCCAAAAAGATAATAACCATCTTTTTAGAGCCCGTCTAATATATCTTGGTAGTTCTTCCAATTAAATCTCCAACTTAACATCTGTCAGTTCCATCTTGTAAAGAATACATACTTTTTGTTAATACTTTCCACGCCTTCTTTCCCAATAATCTGTCTTGCTCTACGAGTCTCTTTGTTTTAAAATTGTGGTAGAAATGGGTGTATAACTTTTACGCCATGCTTAACAAATACAAATGTCGAGAACTTCCACTAAGTAACTATTAAAGGCTCCACATATCTCTTTCTTAACAAGAAATTTACAATTATTTTTAAATTATGATGATCACACGACCACCTGTGCCAGCGCGTTCCATTTCGGAATGCCAATTGTCATGCCAAAATCCCATTCCAACATGGCGGCACCAATCTAGATCTAAATTTAGTGAGCACCTGGACCACCGATCAAAATCCAGTATTTGATTCTCTATCTGTTTGCTATTGGTTGGACTGCATGGTTGGTATATAATTGAAATTGTCTCATAGGTTGAAATTACCCCTACCAGAAAAGGGTGAAATTGGCTCATAAGGTGAAATTGTATCTTACCAATCTTACCAATCTTACCATGGGATGAAATCGCCCCGACGGGTGAAATTGCCCCCTCTCCAAAATTGCTTTTGCTTGAATCTCCACTATAAGAGTGTATACGAAATTAGGTTTACGTGCGCGTATGGATACAGGATTTGGAACGTTGCTACGTTATGAAGCGTACGGGTCAGACAGAAATAGAAAGGATACTTAAAGTGAGGTCCCGCACGAATCACTATTACAAAACAGAACACAAGAAACGTAGAAGTACTAGGCTAACTACCAATTCTGCGAAGGGAAGATTCCCAGCAACACAAAAATATACATCGTCTTCGATTTTCTATTTGCATCATCATCATCATTTTGTTTTCGACCTTACTTAAGGTCGGTTTGACGCAGCTCTAACTTCTTTTCTATTCTGTGCTAATCTAAAAAGTTTTACATGCCCTTCACAACCTAAATTTCTAATAATTTGATTAACACAGCTTGGTCTAGGTCTTCCTATACTCTTCTATCTTTTTCTTATCTACCTGGCTCTACAAATATATTAGCAACCTGATGGTTGTTAAAGAACTCCAACATGTTTACAATATAAATTAATTAAAAAAAGAATTCGGTTTAAATCAACAAATAAATAAATAAAAAGTTATATTACAAAGAACAAATTTTAAGAATTGACGTACGAACTGCGCATCTCGTTTAACATGTAGAATTCATTTGTAAAAGAAAGAAAGAAAAAAATTACTGTTTATACTTTCTCATAACACCAGGGTGTTAAATAAAAATATTAATGGTACAACAAATTCTAGTAATCATTTAATAAAATACTATGGATCACCAACGACGCACTAACAACAAAAGTAGAAAAAAAGAGGTGCTTCCGATATATGGGAAGACTATCACAACATACCTCCATATGCCGAGATACTATCGTGTGCCCATTGCATCCACGGAGGCGAATCAGCTCAGCGTCAGGGTGCTTGCCTCCAGATGCAGCGTCACCACGGTCGACAAATTTTGAGCGCTGCGATTATCACTGCAAGAGCGGAACACATGCCAGCGCAGTTGATTCTACATAAAAAGAATAATCGGGCCTACATAAAACAACTATGCCTCCAACTAAGAGCTACAGAGAGAGTCTTATTATTATTAATAACGCAGGAGCACTTACCGATGCACCCAAGATCTACACTTCCTATCAGAAAAAACGTGCATCGTTCTTGAAGTAATAGGACGAGTAATGTAGAAAGTACATGTAAGGATGAACTGCAGAATCAAATTAAAAATTCGTTCAAATAACAAGAATTCGAACTTCAATCATCGCGTTATCAAATGTGATTAGAAACTTGAAAGAAAACTAAATAAATAAGTACGATCCATTATTTTAACGAGTCTTTGTGATTGGGTATAATAAGAAGTAATTATGCGCTATAGTATTGTGAATCAAGTCAACGGATACCTCAAACAAGATTGAAAATGAAAATTATTTGGAAGCTTACTTATTGTAAGAAGGTCTAATATACCGGGTGTTGTTTGAATATTGAAGCAGAATCTACGTGCAAGAATAATGTAAGACAAAGAAGGGTGGGTTTTTTTTACTTACTGTCGAAAGTGAACGTAACAACGTAGGTTCAGGCTTTGGGTTCATTTTGGGTAATTTAGGATGCAATTTGGACCCATTTTGTATGGTAATACAAGTCAAATTAATTTTTAGGAAAGACCTGTATCAAAAAATATACATTTTTATTTTCATTCTGTACTCCATCGAGTCGAAACATAGCAGAACACGTCCGCAAATTCTGTATGTTTACTATCGGTTGTTGTAAGTTTGCTACGGTAATCCGTGTGGACGAGAGAAAAGTAAAGTAGAGTAAGCAAAGGAACAGTAAGCCCCCATAGAGTACCCCAACAAAACCAAGGGGAATCGAAAGAATTAATGCCGTGCTAACTAAAAACGTCGTAGAGTGGAGTGTGTCACACAGAAAAAAAAAGAAAAGCTCACAAAAGGCAATTTATTTACAAATCAACATGTTACAAAAAGAATACCAACCCGCGTAGAAAACATCGTATATTCAAAATATATCCTGGAAGATTGATACAGTAGTTCCAATTGAAGTTGTCATGCTTTTCATCCTCGAATACTTACACAAAACTTAACCTTTTTAATTATAGTATTTGGCAGTTAATTCAGTCTTCAATGCAGTTTCCCGTTAAAACAAAATGTCTATATAAAAAAGAATGTCACAACATCTTCATTCGTTGTTATAAAATGAATGTCGAGTATAATAAATAATCACTTTTTTGCGTTGTCCTTCACTCTAGGTTATGCCTGTTATTGTAGGATTGAAAACTGCTTGGTAAATCGCCATCTATGATGTCGTATTTCACTTGAAGCTGTTTTTATGTTTTTAAACACTAAGCGAACACTTGGTTATCGAAAGATCACCAAAACTGTGTCTATGTTTTAATAAATAGATACCAAATACCAGATCTCCGCACTTTATTAGTAATAATAAGATCACAGATTTTCACGTTATCAAAATAGAAAAGGTTTAAAATATTTAACAGACTTGCAAATACATGCAAAATAACCATGGATGCAGTACTGTATACAATTTTAAATTCACTATTCGTCAAATTATTTAATTACAGGGACTGAATGTAACAATTTAACTACTTTAAATCTTAGTTTTAATGTTATGTCTACGAGTTCGTCTTCTGCATCCTTTTCTGGCCAGTAATAGGATACATGCAGTGTGTTTTGATTTTCGACCTGCAAATACCGACTTTGTTTCCATGTAAATTTTTCTAATTTAAGCAAAAGAACTATGCAAATATACACCCCTAAATATTGCCGCATAATTTATGATAATAAACTAAGTGGATTTAACCATCTAATAATCTGAATTGGCACAGCAAGAAATTAATACTAATCATATATACACAGCTGCAGAAACCTACAGAATCTAAGTACCTGCTTAATATATTGATGCAGACCGAAATCGTTCTGACTAGAGCTACTGAAACATAAGTACATAAAAAACATATTATTTACAATAGTACGTTCAAAGATAAAACCCCAAATTATTAAATAAATTTTATAGGCAAAAGTGTTGCTCTTAAAATTGCTAGGCAAACTACATACAATTCAAGAGTAAAGCAAACAACTGACTGTCATTATCATATAATATCCTTTCACGGTTGATCTCCATATAATATGATAGCTAGACAAAAGATGCTGTAATGATAACGTAGATTTCCGTGGTATAACGAAGTAAACCCAAATTGTAAGAATCGATGAATATTGAGTACACATCCGTACTAAAAATATTAACAGTTCTATTAAAAAGATCTCACTCTTGAATTACCTACCAGTCACATAAAAAGAGAAGGCACGTCTGTCATCATAAATATTTGCAACCGACCGATTTAGCAAAGAAGAGCTAACGCGACCTAGCTCTGAATATCTAATAAACTCGTTCAACAAACGAAAATATATAATTTGTTTTCGAATAAATAATCATGGAAATCCCATATATAATAGAAATAAATTTAAGTAGGTGTTTGTCTTGCAAAGATAACATAGCTGTATCTAGTTACCATTAAATCAGGAACATTTAGAAATTCCTAATTAGTAAAAATTACATGTCGAGATAAGAGACCAGAAAGAATTAGACGAGCGAACTCCTGAATTTAATAAAGGACGAGCACAGTTGGCTGCCTAGCTAAGTAAGCTAGAATTTATAGAAATGTAGCAATCCGTAAATCCAAATTGTAGAACCTGAAATGAGTTTTAAAGTAAAAAAGCAGTAATTTTTCAAATAAAAAAATGGAACGTAATTTTTAAATAGTGATGATACTTGCACTGAGGATGGCTAACGCCAAAAGCGCTCTGAAAATTTTAATATGTTAATTTTAGTAAAAAATTGTTACACGAACATAAAACATAGTTTCTCCTTTTTGCATATAAAAAAAAAACAAAAATTTCTGTAAATATTCGTTTAGTTCGCACTAAGACACTACTACGATACTTCAATTTTTATAACTAAAACTTGAGTGTTTTCACCTCAAACCTATACGAGTATAAAATAAACAAAAATCCAACTACATGGATATTCAAAGAAACGTCAAGGAATGTACAAACTAATCTCTGCTCGAATCGAATGTTTGCCATTCTGTTAGTTACAGTTTAGTTACTGACTATTATTGGTTGCTCTTACTCATTTTTCTGATGTTGACAAAATTCTTACTGATTATGTTTCTTTATCTAATGCTGACAAACTTCTACTTGCTTGTGTTCTTTTAACTAAGGTTAATGAACTTCTAGGTGATGTTCCTTTATCTAATGTTGTTAACGATCTTCCTGATGTTGTTTGTTTTTGTAAGGTTGACGAAATTCTACCTGATTCTGTTCCCTTATGCAAGGTTACTGAAGTGTTAGCGGATTCTGCTCCTTTTCCTTGTTGTACTTCGTAAACTGTATTATTGACTTTTAAATTGCAAGAACTATCACCACTTAAATTGTAATATCCTAAGGTTAATATTCCTACAGCCAACGCTGTTTTCTTTCCTAACCGTGAAACTGCTTTTGTCCCTTTATTTAACGTAACGGTAGTGTGCTCTGCTTGTGTTTCTATTCGTATGGTTGATTCTCGTACAGCCACTACTTTTTTTTTTCTACCGTTGACTTTTTACCACCAATTCTAAAAACAAACAACTCCCTTCTATGACGCGTTTTGAGTTTTTTAAACTACCCGTGCCACCACTTTCTCAACCTCGGGCTACAACTATTACACTCCCTACTGTTCCTGTTTTGCAGAAAACTATCCAAAAGAGACAGACATTAGTTATGTCCATTCCGAACCTGAGGATATATGTCGGCGAAATCCTAATGTTCTTGACCTCGTTTTTTTTGCTTGCTGGCAGCGCAAACGTCTTAAGCTTAATACCTAGTCCTTGCGCCCTAGATTCTTATGTCGACTTTGCTCTCCTTAGGACTTGATTTCTTGACTCTAAGATTTCTTTAGTTACTTCCCTGTTTTGTTGGGTTTTCTTTCTTTTCCTTTCACCTGTGTGGGTCCAGGAATAGAATAGCCACATGGTACGACCTGCCTGTCGTAAAAGACGACTAAAGCAGTCCAACACATACACACACACATACTCACATACTCATACGTCAACACACACACACACACACACACACACACACACACATACACACACACACATACACACACACGTACGCACACGTACACATCTACTCATACATACCTACACTGGGATTATGTTTTATTTTCTTTTGAGCGATTCTTAGTTTTTTTTGGTTCTTGTACTTGTTGTTATTCTTTTTGGTTTTTTCTTTTTTTCCTCGTTCCTTTTGTTCCACATTCCTCTCCTTTTTCCTGTGGCTGGTGTTACCTTCTGTCGATCTTCGTTCTGACTTGATAATTTTTTTTTCGATCCACTTCCTGTGGTATGTGCTTCTAGACCATTTTTTTCCTTCACAGACCACGACTTAGTCGACTTTAGGCCTAGTTAGCAGTTCTTTTCTTCGGTTCTTCGTTTGTTGCAATTCTTGGGTACCACAGCATGAAGTATTTTGATTTTTTTCTCTATCCAGCATTCTTGTGTTCAGTGGCTTACTGTGAGGATTGTCAGTTATTGTCTCGTTTTGATTTGTACTGTTGGTTTTCTTCCTTGTCCCTTTTCTTACTTTGGATTTTTTCGCGAGAAACTAATTTCTTTTCTTGAGGATGAACACTTTACTGTTTCTTTACTCGAGGTATCCGTCCTCCAACGACTTTTCTTCAGTGTTAGACCATTGCATCTTTGTCCTCGATGATTGTTACCTTCTATTTTTCCTTTTCCTATGTCTTCCAAACTTTTTGATTTAGTCCGATATACTTGTACTTTGAGCCGGATGGGAATTCTTTTTTTTTGCTTTTGGAGTATTTTCTTTTGTTTTTTTTCTTCTCGTTAAAAAAAATTTTGTTTAGTTGGTTCTATCTATTATTGTATGTTGGTCTATCAGTTGATTTTTTTTGGGTTTTCTTAAATTTATTAAGCGATTTTTGTTTTGTTTTTTGTACTGGGTACTGTACTGTTGTAACATGTTAAATTCCTCAAAAGGAAAATAATATTTTGTTCTACCATACAGGCGGCAGAACCTCGATAGATTACGAGGGATTCCTGTTTGACGGTCAAGCCCAGGGTAAAAAGGATGTTGAATGGCTTTGAGAAAAAAAGGGGTCCCTCTAAAAAGATCTTCCAGCCAGCTAAGCTTCTTTAACTTAGGACAGAGCTATGAGCTAGGGTCGTAGGATGGTATACGATAAAAAAAAGGAATTTTATTGCACGCCACCGTATCTTAATGAGTGTTTGATAAGAAACTATCCGAAGATTAGATACGGAAATTTTCGAAAGAAAAAAAATTTAAGACGAGCAACATAAACAAAAATACTTACTTTGGTCTCTGCAATCTGGAATGGGAACGACGATCTCGTGCTATCTGAAAATTTAACCACACCTAAACATGTTCAAACTAGGGCTTCGTTAGAGCCTAGTTACTTTATCACAAAAAAATTATAAGTAAATCCACAAGTCAAAATTATACTTTCAAAAAAAAACCTTAACACCAATGATACCTTTCTTTAATACTAAGATTTTATATTTGTAAACTGTTTGCTTTTGTAGGACAATTACAGTTGACTTCAAAGAAAGAAAATTTTGAGACAACTTAATATTTTTTCTATTGATTTTTTTAAAAAATATGTATATATACATCGTTTATACAAACTTATCTATAGGGAGATTTGAGAAACAGTTCCGTTAGTATTATTTAATATTAAACTCTAAGCATTCTTGGAATATTTTTTCTTTATTGCATAAATTACTTCAAATCTCTTTAAGAAATATATGACTTTCATTTTATGTTACAGTGACTTCATGCTACTTGAATGGGATCCTGTTCAGTGTACAAGAAACAAATTACATGTTCAAAAAAATTTCGCTGGTTATGGCTCTATATTTTAATAGCTATCTTTAACAAAATCGAAGGTCAAAGAAAAATACTTATTGTCGGTATTGAACTATGCTTCAGGTGAATTATCACAATGTGTTATACACAATAAGTCGGCAAACAATTTTTATCATATCACATGTTTAGTAAAGCAAACCTTTTAATACAACTTTGTAACTTCAAACATAATCTTACACAAATACCTTGAAAATATTAAGGTCAAATATGCCTTATCCAAATACAAAATTTTCAAACTAAATTTTACGTGAAACAAATTAATTGATCTATGAACCTTAGCAAAATTTCGAGAATTAATTTTAAACAAACTTATGTATAGCTGCTTCAAAAATTATTTGAGCATTTTAAATGAATGTTACTTGAAAAGAATATAAGTATAAAAATGAGTGTGACTCACCGCTGGCTATCTGTTTGGCGGCCGATTTTCCTTCTTTTAAATTTTTTTTAAACATCTGCGTCCTTACTCTTATAGTTGAGCGTGGCTGACGCAGGGGTCCGGATTTGACCTTCATACACACCAATCACATGTGGGGTTTCCACTTTCCTGCTTCTCAGTCTCGTGCTTGCGTTATGGTTAACAATTATTTTTATAGAATACTTAATTTCCATTGCTTCATTACGTGTAACTTGAATTTAATATTTTTAAAACTCGGAATTAAATTATCTTCATATACAATAATTGGTAGTTTAATCTTTAAAACTCTATACTAAAAAAAAGAAGAATTTGCGCTTAAATCAAACGAGAGAATAGAATTTTGGGGTAAGCTTGCGAAATATTTTCTTACCGTAAAAATATATCTACAACCATTTTTAGGTCGATGCTGCCATCAAAACTAAACTTATGGTACATGTTGACTCCACTTAACTAATTGTAGGGACGGCATGTTTAATTAAAAACCTGCAGGCCCTGGATAATACTCGTACTCGGATTACATCTGATATCAAAATGGCTTATTCCACGAGGCAATCTTAGCTGTACAAGCATGCGCCGGGAAGGGAGATATTGAATCAAGATACAAACAACTAAAAGTTCACTTAAAGTTTACTTTTGCTATTCTAATATAGATGGCGTACTATGTATGAGTTCATAATAAAAGGTTTCAATAGAAATTTAATATTTATTGACTAGGTGTATTGAATAAAATTGTATATTTGAATAACAGAAAATCGTAATTGTTACACAGTCTGCTGCAATACTTTTGTTTTCCTACCCCGACCTTTTAATTTTGCTGAGGGGGGGATTTGTTACGTTCACTTTCGACAATAAATTAAAAAAACACCTTTCTTTGTCTTACATTATTCAGTCACGTAGATTCCACTTCAATACGCAACCACCAACCCGTATATTTTACCTTCCTACAATAAGTACGTTTTATTATAATTTCATTTGAACCTATTTGCTGTGAATTTGAAAACTTTACTCTATAATTTAAATAGTCTGTACTTTGTTTTCGGTGTCCGCTGGCTTGCTACAAATTGCTATAGCGTTCAATTAATTCTTATACTGCTACGACCAAAAGACTCGTTGAAATAATGGATTGCACTTCCCCGATAGAAGGTTGTTTCCAAGTTTCTACTTAACACCTGTGTATGATAACGCGAGTATTGCATAGAATTCTTGCTAGAAAACGAATTCATTTACTCAATTCTTTCTGTACTTATATGAGAACGATTACTCCTCGTTAACTTTTTCTTTTCTGTTATCTGCACATTTTCGTACAGACACTGTGTGTTTTTTCTTTCGGTGGACTTAACGACCCGTTGGATTGCCGCTCCTTTTTGGTATGGGAGGACACCAACACTGCGTGATACCGAGCCCCTCTGTGCCGCTCTGTCATTAGGACCAACCTTACGCTGTGGACTCGAGGGTGAGTGTTTAGCCACCATTTTCCATATGGATTATGTACTTTATGAAACGACCTATTTATAAGGTTTCTTCTTATTGCCGAGAAAATTTTGCAAGGATAAAACGAGTTCATTATGTGAGATTATATTTACTGATACTATAGTATTATCCTTTGGGTCTATTCACGAAGTCGTGCGTTAATTCAAGGTGATAATAGTAGCAGTTAAAATATCGCATAGAAAGTCTTGTAGTTTGTGGATTCTTGGAAATGATATGACATTTTAAATATCGCGTGGTATGCGTTTGTGTCGTAAATAGATTAATACGTACAATTTTCGAAATATCAATAGCCGGCCGATTTAGCTTATTCGTTGACAGAAATAAAAGTAGAATTAACACAATATACCCCAAGCCTAAATTATTGAAGCGTGCTTGTTTCGGTATTATGGAAGTTTTAAATGTTAAGATAATAGGCCACAGTAAAAAATTAGACCGTAATATTACACGTTTGATTTACCGTAAGCTAGTAAGAACGGATATGTATCATTGAACAAAGTGCGAACTTGCAGAATTATTGGTTTTCAAAGAAAATTTAAGATACCAAAAATTTGATTATGGTTTCTGAATTTTCAACCAAAGAATCTAAACAACATTTGCCATGTTTGACGAATTATACTTAGAAATTAACCAAGAACTTTAGGTTAAGCTTTTATATTTACAGTACTTGACATTGACACTTGTTTCATACTTATAATTTTATCGGAAAATAAACATCGCACGTTGCATGCCATGCGATAAACTTCTCAGGCGGATTTTCAAAATTGTTCAGTAACGAATTTCATGCAAAAATCGTAAAATATCGCATGCGATAATATCACATCTATTCGAGAATAACACCCAGATCTTTTACTGTGATAATTTTAGGTAGTTAACTTTAAGTTTCACGATGGGGATTTAGAACTGTTGTTGGTACTGTAAGTGTAAATTGTTGTTAATTAAGACCTCGTAACGAAAACCCTATAGATTTAATTATATATTTAATAAGAATTCATAGCTGTTGTTTTTAGAGTTGTAATTATCTTTTGGGTAATTAACATAAGGGAGGGATCTAAAACTACAACTCGCCATTAGGACCAACTGTAACGTGCATTTTTATAGCTTTACATTTTACGCTTTTTCCCAATTAGTAAATACATTTCTGTAACTACTATTTCTAGATTTTATATTTATTAACTCCTTAGGCGAATGCATCGTATTATAATGAGTGGATTGCATCGTTCTTGTCTTGCCGTTCGTATAGATTTTGTTCCTTATGTGGATATACAAGTCTAGATAATAGACGATAAGAGGTTGTAATAGAGCGAGTTGAATAAACAGATAAGTAGTTGTAGTTTGTTCTTGGTTCCTATATATTAATTACGTTAAAAATACTGCTTCTTCTTTGCTTTGACAATAGTGAGAATTAATGCGGTATCAATTTTCGAATTGTTCATGAACAAGCACGGCACGATTTTAGTTGTTTTCTTGTGAAATAAAAGTTGTATATTAACTGTAGAAAGTGTAGTGCTAATTCCGATTGAAGTAGTATGGTGGATAGGCGAACGTGTTTGGTCGACGCACGTGTTTTACGGAACATTTTACGGACTTACTTTAGTGATACACGTGCTTTACTCATTGTGGTTTTTTGTGCGTTGTCTTTTGATATTTAAACTGTGTGCGATCTAGTTTCGCGGTCTTTTTTATCAGAGTAGTGCATACTTTGGATTATCCAAATACAGTTGATACTGTAGTTTCTGAATTTTCTAACCCCAAAGAATCTAAAACAGATCATTGTTTGCGCAAATTTCGTTATTTGCGAAATATAACAGATTACCGGTTCACAAAGGTATTGGTTGAAGTTTCTCACTACTTTTTGGATGTTTATGAAAATAATATACATTTGGTCTCAGTTGAAATTAAACTAGTGCTACAAAATATTTCGAAATTATTGTCTCAGGAAATAGAATTAACAAGAAATTTATCAATGCTACATAGTTCCGTCGCGTGATAATGTCTGCTGCTAACACCAGTGAAATACGTAGGTGTGATTAGGGTAACGTGTGATAAGTTCCATCAACACCCTCCCAGTCAAGGGTGAAGTGCTGCGTTAGTGCCGGACATCGTGAATCCCACACTTCAATTGCAAGGAAGCGTTACTGAAGGACCTTTTGTAACTATTTCCTACTTATTCTTACTTTAAATATCTATCCGTTGTTTTGCCATATCTTTGTCGTTCTGATACCTTTTACCATAGACTTGCATGCTATTTGAAAAAAAAAGGAGAATCAACAATACTGGATGACTCATATCAATTGTGCTTACCTATTTATTTTTTTTTGTTAAAATTTTGTCTGATTTATGTTTAATTGGTGTGTGAGGAAACGTTTCCGCTACTCCCCAATATTACCTCACTTTGTACTAAAAATTTTTGTATTGCTTTTACCGTTGTTAGATTATATAGATTATCCAAACATTTTTTTTTTACATTCTACAAAGTACTGAACAATCTATGCTCGATCAGCATGCTATGATTTTTCTTTATTTCAGGTTTGCAGGACTAATTTTTTTTTATTGCAGGTTTGCTATTCTATTTTTTTTTATTGCAGGTATTGTTACTAACTCCTTACAGCCGCGTACATTATCTGTTGGTCTGCTTTCGACAACCCCCCCTAATCTCCGATTGAGCCCGGTCATTTCTTGGATTTTCTTCGTGTTACGCACGGCTACGAGCCAACGTAGCATAAAACTCTTGGTAGCAAAAGTGGTATTCTCGACGGAAAATGATATGACATTTTCAATATCGCGTGGTATGCGTTGTGTGGTAAATAGATTCGTGCGTACATCCCAGAAACAACCAATAGCCGGCCGACATAGCTATCACGTGACAGCATTGACAGTAGAATTAACACAATATACCCCAAGCCTAAATTATCAAAGCGTGCTTGTTTCGGTATTATTGATAGTTTTTAAATGTTAAGATAATAGGCCACAGTATAAAGAAATAGACCATAATGTTACGTGTTTGAAATGTCGGTCAAGCCAAACGTAAGAACGGGATATGTATCCAATGAACAAAAACAGAAACTTGCAGAATTATTGGTACTCAAAGAAAATTTAAGATACGAAAAATTTAATTACTAAAACGGTCAACAATCCAATCTCATCAACATTTGCCATGGTTGACGACTACAATACAGAGAAATTAACCCAAGAACTTTTTTAGGTTAAGCTTTTATATTTACAGTACTTGACATTGACACTTGTTTCATGCGATATAATTTTATCGGGTAATAAGCATCGCACGTTGCATGCCATGCGATAAATTTCTCAGGCGGATTTTCAAGAATACACATTTGACGTTTTCATGCGAAAATCGTAAAATATCGCATGCGATAAATATCACATCTATTCGAGAATACACCCCCAGATCTTTTACTGTGATAATTTTATGTAGTTAACTTTATTTTCACGATGGGGATTTAGAACTGTTGTTGGTACTGTAAGTGTAAATTGTTGTTAATTAAGACCTCGTAACGAAAACCCTATAGATTTAATTATATATTTAATAAGAATTCATAGCTGTTGTTTTTAGAGTTGTAATTATCTTTTGGGTAATTAACATAAGGGAGGGATCTAAAAACTACAACTCGCCATTTTAAGGAGTGATTTTTGTGTTCAACCTAATATGTGTATATTGTGGTTATTGCTTTTTTTTGGTTATAATGCACTGTTGTCTTTCCAAAATGTCACTTAGATTAACTTAACGTATTAATAAGTATGTTTAATTTCTTATTTCTATTTCAGGCTTTCCTTTAATTCTTTTCTTGTATTGGTAAGACCCCGACTACTCACCGATTGAGCCCGGTCATTCTTTCTTTGTCTTTTAGATTACGTCAATGTACGTGGCAAGTTCTATTAAAGGGACCCCACTCTTCAATTACCTACCAGTCATATAAAAAGAGAAGGCACGTTTATCATCATAAAAAGTTGCACCGGATCGATTTAGCAAAGAAGAACCAACGCGACCAAGCCCTAAATAGCTAGTAATCTCGTTCAACCAATGAAGATATAGAATTTATTTTCCGAAAAAATAGTCATGGAAATCCCATATATAACAGAAATAAATTTGAGTAGGTGTTTGTCTTGCAAAGATAACACAGCTGCTTTATCTAGTTATCATTAAATTACCAACATTCAGGAAATTCCTAATTAGTAAAGATTACATGTCGAGATAAGGGACTAGAAAGAATATAGACAAGCGAACTCGTGAATTTAATAAAGGACGAGCGCAGGTGGCTGTCTAATTAAGCAAGCTTAAATTTATAGAAATGTAACAATCCGTAAATTCAAATGAGTAGAAAACTGAAATGGTTTTTAAAGTAAAAAAGCAGTAAATTTTTAAATAAGAAATGGAAGGTAGCATGTTTTTAAATAGTGATAATACTTGCACTAAGGATGGTTAACGCCAAAAATGCTCTACAAATGCTCTAATATTTTAATTTTAATAAAAAAATTTTACACGAATATAAAACATAGTTTCTCCTTTTGCATATGAAAAAAAAAACTAAAAATTTCTGTAAATATTCGCTTAGTTCGCACTAAGATGCTACTACGATACTTCAAATTTTATAACTAAAGCTTGAGCGTTTACACCTCAGACCTATAGGAGTAGAAAATGAACAACAATCAAACTATATCGATTTTCAAGGCAACGTCAAGAGATGTACAAACTTATCTCTGCTCGATTCGAATGTTTGCAATTCGGTTAGTTATAGTTTTAGTTACTGAATATTATTGGGTGCGGTACGCACATCATACGTGAGCCGTACACGCGTTGTCAAGTACAATAATGATGAGCTTGCTTCTAATCGATTGTATATTTCCCTCCAACGAAGTCTTATCTAAAATATAAAACCAATATATGCAACTGTCCCTATAAATACAAAGTAACTTTACTTTAAAATGCCAATTGCTTAATATAAAACAATTTTGCGCTGCTATAAGGCAGTTTATAGATTCTATATGTGACTGGAAAAACTCGTGTAGAAATAATATTTTATTTCTTGAAGTAGAAAAAATTAGAACATTTCATTAAAAACAAGAACCCACGTCAAATGCAGGATATCGAGTAAGAAATGGTTGTATTTTCTCTAATTCATTAACTATATATACATGTCGATTTCAGGTAAAATTATCAGCCTGTGGTCAATCAATACTAATAGAACTTCGTTTAATTAATCCAGAGAAAATAATAATTACACTTTCGTTTAGAAGAAAGTGAAAAGAACTAGTTACTTGTATTCACAACATGGATTACGATATTAGAAACAAAGTGGTTCTAATTACTGGTGGCGCAACCGGAATTGGATTTGCTTGTGTACAGGAACTGCTACGGAATGGGGCAAGGGTAAGGAAATTATTTTAATAACTAATGACGCAACTATCTCGACATGTAATACTTTGCTCTAGTGCCAAATACAAGATTATATTGCAAGTCACCCAGTGGACATACGAAAATTTGGGTCATGTGATTTTTAACTGAATAATTTTAGGTGAATCAAAATAAAGTACTCGACTATCCAAATTTACTAAAAACTAAATATTTCTTTTGTAAAATATGTCAAGAAAAATCATGACAATAAATCAGTAAGCGGACAGATAATTTCTACAATCATTAAGGTTATATGATAGGTAAGTCACCAACATTAGACACCCGTAGATTATTTGGACCGCAATATGGGAACTCTGGAAAAACAACAGGATGTTAAAATTGAAATAGCACTACATTTCTTTTCTTTTTGGATAAAAGTAGTGGGATGTTATACAGTTTCAAAGATTTGCATAAAAATTATTCCATTAAAATAAATTTTAAAAACAAAATTTATTCGGGAAATCATAATTTTCACGAATGGACACCAAGTTTATATAGAAAAATATCTTCATTATAATGAAAGTACTCGGTAATGCACTTAACAGAATAACCACGCGGCATGTCGTAATAGACTCCCCAATTAACATAACACTACTCACATTCGTACTCGCATAGAGACAAATATGCACACAAACTTAACTACCTACCCTACAAACACAACATCTCAATATACATTATATTTTCATATACATGTACGCATGTACACACGTTCGCAAGCAAAGTGCATACACACATTCACGCACATACGAAACCGCACATTGTAACGTTCCATTTATTTTGTTACCTTATATTAGAGAAATATGTATATAAAGTCCCTTAATTTGTGTAAATAATTCATCAGTTTAAAATATAACAAAGAGCGCATTGCCCGCACATCCCTTCATAATTTCGACAGTTTTTTTTTGGAGGTAATCAAAAAGGCGGAGGTCTGTGACGTTTAGGAGTTAAGTTTGTCAAGTGGAGTTTGTGATATAAATGAAATCGCTTAGAGCGGATTTATTCAGTTCGTACATGAAATATGTTGAAACTGACTTTTCAAAGAGCACCACGTTGTGTGCCAGTGAAACTATATTTTTTCTATCTCTATATCTGGCCTCACGCATCAGCGTCAGTGTTACTAATTTTCTAAATGGGCGCCAGAGAACAAAGTTTTCCGACACAGCTAAGAGTCTATTCCTTGCGCAGAGCTATGAGAAATGGGGGGGGGGGGAGTCGAAATCTGTTTGTAGGTCAAACTTAAACTAAACCAAATAGGCGCCACCAAGTCCTGACTTAATTATGATAATTGCATGGCATATTTCTAAGGGCGGACGTGGAGACCCAAAGAAAAAAAGATCGCATTCGCTGACAAAAACCTGTCTTAATAAAATAAGACGCAGCTCCTGTAAGAAATTGTAATAGTTAAATACATAAAAGAGTGGAACACTATTTGTGTCCAGCAAAAATACATAAAGAAGTAGTAAAAAGGTATTTCCAATATAAAGTTGGCATCAAAGACCTACTCATAAGGATGTTAGCTTTATGTGATTAGATTTGATCATACTTGATCAAAATAAAAAACTTTAATCCTGAACCAATTGTTTACTAAAAAGAATTTCTTTTAAAATAATATGATTTGTAACAAAAATTTAATCAATAACTGTATCAATCTATAGCTTTCAACTTCATGTTTATCTTAATTATTTTTAATCAAATACTTTACAGTATAACATGAACTTGTTATACAAATAGGATTCCGAACTGTGCAGATCTGTTCAGGCGGATGACAAATTAATAAGTTCTAAAAATGTTAGCATTCAAGTTTTCTAAATTACATATGCAAGTTTTAATTTATATAAAGCTGATCACAAAAATAGACGTGTTTACATCTCTTGTACTAAAGCTGTTCGAGGCACTTGCCTTCAAAAATACATCTGTCAGCAGTACACAGCAGAAAAATATACGACGTAAGTAACACCTTTTGACGTTACCGACGATTCATAATGAACCACGCGTGTTGTTTTCTTAAAACATCAAATCAGTAAACTTTAGTTTTAATACTGGAAAATCCAGCTCAGCAATTAGTTGAAACTTTTACAATATTCATGCTTTTACGCATTAAAACAAATTAACGTGTTCCTAGTTTGAAACACATAAAAAGAACTTATCGCTATCTACGAACCAAAACTGCATTTGTCGCATTGTTGCAAGGAAAGATGAGATCCTCGTTATTTCAAGCAACGATAACAGCGTTGTAGTGTGAACACCAAATTCATCCAAAACAACTTCTACTATGAATTCGTCCCACGTGTCGAATCAAATCCTGTTACAATATATTCTGCAGCCGTTGTAATCCTGAAGTTGAATTACGCCGCCTTCCAAAGGTAGCATCTTTACATTGTCCTTGTGTGTCTTAAAAGTTTGCAACGCAAATGTCGTCTTCTAAAAATTGCTTTCTAAATTTCGTATTCTAAATTTCGTGTTCTAAGAGTTGCATTGTAAGTTGTTGTATTATAAGTTGTCGCGCTAAATAAATTATCTCAAATTAAACAAGTTAACAAACTATATACGTTACCGACCGTTATTCGAAGAAGTGTTCACTCATTGAAGTGGATTCGCAAATTGCCGGCCTGCAATCTAGGGTACATGTTATTGCTTCTACTACATGTGGCCGACTGTTTACAAAATTAGCTCGGGCGGCCGAGGCGTCCGGGGAGCCGTCAAACAGAGATGTGTTTGTAAATAGCTGTAGATGACACAGATATTTAACCACAAGTAGAATACCAAAGGACGATGCGGCTTTAACGTATTACTTTTGTTTGTTGAATGCAATTTACTATTGTTGTTAATAAAATTGTTATATTATTCTCGCAATTTTATGGAGGGATTTATTATCAAAAATAAAATTGTTACAATGTAGTTACAATATCACAGTTAATCGATCGTTTATTTTGGTGGTTCAGGGAAAGTTATAATACAAGTGCCGAGTTTTGATTGTTGATCTTCGCTAATAGCGTCACGTGCTGCACGTGGTTAATCATTCTGTTGTAGGTTGAGGCATCCTCTTTTGTTGTTTACGTTTTAGAAGTAATAATTAATGCCAATGAATTTGGGAGTTACTGTCTGGAGGATGAATGGAAATCTCGTTACGGTTGCGGTAGGCCCGTAATATAACCCAGTTGTTGGGGATCAAGTAATAGATTAATTGTCACGTGTTTGAAAGTAGAAAACTCGACACCCTCACAGTGTTGACTGGTACAATCCACCTTACAAGGTAAGCGACTGTATTCGTAGATTTTACAGTGCAGCCCCAAATACGTCGATTATAATTGAATGTTTGTGTAATTAAACTAAGCACAACCCGTACATGAAGTTGTGTTAATCCCTTATCACCGAGTCCTAAAGTGTGTGCGCTTTATTGATACTTTACCGTTGTCGTGAACAACAAACACATTTAACTAGTATAAATAGTTAAACCATATTATTCCTATTTAACGTAATATTTAAGACAGTTGTACTGAAACTTCCATTTATTCAAAATTATTATGATTACATATTTGCTGAATTAAGATCACAATTTACATTTTGAATTGGAAGTTATTGTTGCCGTTATATTAGTAGCGTAGGGTTGCATGCACACGGCGTCCTACGCATTACGTTTCAAATATTTTATTAGTTACTGTGTAAGTAGAGCAAGTGGGGGTGTCATGTGCACTCAACTCCACCTTAATTTTATTACACATTACTTTACTGGCCAGTACACTTTATAGTAATAATAATTGTATGCCATTTACTTTATCGACAATATTACTTGTGGTAATGTTTACATTTACTTGTTCATATATGCATGTGCCATATTTGTTTATGTAACCAACCCATGTATTTATTTCAGTCGTTGGGATTTGTTAATAGAATTAAGTAAAGTTGTCTACGTGCATTATTTTAGTAAGAAGTTTATGTTAGTAGGGTGAATTCAACCTCTCTACTCTGCGAGATTTTCTGAGGATTTTATGTTAAATATTGAGCAGCAAGGAGTCTACCGACCAGTGACGAGATTCTCCTTTTGTCATCTTAGCATTGCGACATTACTGGTGGTGCCCACCCGATTTTTGACGTTTTACCGAATTCACATCTCGTTATAATTGTCATCTTAGGGCATTTAGAAATCCCAATCTACGACTTTTGTCTGACCTACCCCTCATCGGCTAGAGCTAGGCCGCTCACGGGTCCCGATCCGTCCCTTGGGGTCGTAGTGCTGAATTGGCCCGTAACAACATACGCACGGGTAAGCTCGCATGCATATGCATGAACGTATGAACATACGCGCGGGCAACACACTCACAGAAGCACATACCCGATATATATATGAAAATACACACATACTCAGTCACAACAAACCCTTCCACGCATACACTTACAGGAGCGCACTGCTAGAAGCGCGCGGGCACACAAAGATGTGCTCACACACGCATCAAAATGCGCGCACTCGTAAGAACGCAAATGCACGTATATGTGATTTACACACGCTACCCGCACATTGGTACATTCGCACACATACGTACATAGGTATGCAAACCAACGCATACATGCATGCACGTCTTCATGCAGCACACAACTACTCACACGCCCGTACATGTATACATACGTACATAGCCGCTCCTACATATATATTTCCATATCCACACATACACGAGTGCACACACGGCACGTGTAAAGCGCATACGCCCAATTGTACGTACTCATACAGGCGCGCACAAGCACAGGCAACCACGCATACACGTATGCATCTAGGTATGCGCACATCTACTTACTTATACGCATGCAGGTGCACATGCACATACAAACACATGACAGCACTTACGCACACGCGTTCAAGGGCAAATGCACACACGCAAAACACACATACGCACACTCGCTCACGCACACACCGACATACATGCACTACGCACATACGCACGCATGTACAAATTATCACTTACACACATGCACAACCAAAACGTCTCCACATACATATGTATTCGTATGCGCCTATACACATACGCACATCAATGTAAATCGAGAAGCAAGTACAAAATCGGATATGCATATACGTACACGCAAGCAGACCCGCACACGTTCGCACACACATAAACCTTAAATTAAACGCCATTCACGCACGCACACCTTCAAGCACACACGCACGCTAACTTATATGTGTGCACATATATATATATATATATATATATATATATATATCTATATATATATATATATATATATATATTGCTATGATACACTCTAAATTATCGTGCTCCTACGTTGTGCGCCTTATTAATTTTGCTATGAACTGCCGGAATTATCGAACCCCTATGTTGGGCTGTTATATTATTTCCTATGTACTCTAAATTATTCGCGCTCCATCATTTGGACGACCATTTTAATATTTACTATGAATAAACAAGATTGTAATTATCTCCTCCGACGTTGGGCTGTCTTATTAATATTGCTATCAATTCTCTCCAGAAACTTAACTGCATTTTATCTTGAAGCAACCTTGTCTGCCAATAGCAAAATTCGATACGTTACCGCCTTACTTGTTATCAATTTCCTATTCAACTCGTAGCTCCTCCTTGAACTATTTAAATCTTATGACCTCGGCTAGCATTTATTTGGAATTATAAAATTCAGTTAATTTCGACTTTATATAATGAAACCAATATATTATGTACAGCTTTTGTAAATTACTTGAAATACACTTTTCAATTAGTTAATGTTGTAAATTTCATTTATTAAACATCATATCCTATTTACTCAAAACCCAAAGTCACCAAAAAAACCTATTATCCTTATCAACGAAGCGTAGAACGTTCTAAACCTGTTATCATATTACTCACTTTATACTTATGCAACTTCTTTTGTTGACTTTTTCACATTCATATTATATTAAGCAAATTCAATATTCAAAATAAAAAATATATAGAAAAATAAAATGTCTTATAACTAAAAATCTGACCTGGTCTATTTTCTTCACATCGACGCTTCCATTTGCATAAAAATTATCTTCCCCCAATTCAAGATTACATTTAAATTATTGCCATTACCCTATGGACTACCATTATTAATTTATGCACCCCAATTTATTGTCGTTTCATTTCAGACTTATTACTTCTTATCAATCAATTTCCTCAAACTTAGAATAGAATTCTTATTATCATTGTCCTCTGACTTGAAATCGTAGTTTATTTTCCCCAGACTTCAAAATTGTATTACTGTTCTCCCAGACTTCAAAACCGTTTAATCGGCAATTATAGTTTTCATCTTGGCACTTATTTTATCTTTCACTTTTAAAATTATTACGTATTACTTTATTTCATAGCGGCGCACTTCGGCCTTTGTTGAGTTGCAAACTGACTTCCTTATCACTGTACCTGCTAATATATTATTGAATTCCCACTCCGTCAGTGGGTATGGTCTAGAACTCGTCGCTTATTTGTGACCAATCAAATAATTACATTCAAAGTAGTTTCTGATGTAATTCTCCACGATTCCCAATAATTGTAACCTGCTTCAAGCTGTCTTCGTTATCAACATGCTGTGTTTTGATAGATCTAATTGCTTTTCCATAAACAACTGATGCAATTCGACTTTTAATTTTCATATTTACATGTTATTCACGCAATTTTAATCTCCTTTCTTATCAAAAATGGTTAGCTATTTGTACGTATTTATATTAGCTACCTGAAGCTCTATTTCTATCTCCGTATTAATCTAATTGTTTGGTACTCTTTTGAATGCGTGTCTAATTACACTTTATCGTTTACTTATAAATATACGCGTGCTTCCACTGAAAGATATCATTACTTGCTTTACCTAAATTAACTAAACTTTATCTACAGGGTATTAAATATTTACTATTTACATAATGCATGTGTTCCTTGTTTCTACGCTCACTATGCGTCTTCCTATGTTTATCTGCGTCGCTTAAAACTATTTATACTTTATATACAGGGTGTTGACTGCTTACTATTTACAAACTATCTCCATTTCTCAATTCTTTCCTAAATAAATGCAGTTTTCTGCTGCCTATGGTAATTTCTCATTTCTAAATGACCTTTACTATAAAGTACCCCCTTAAACAACCCCTTATCACAGCAATATATATCCCTTTTGTGCGCATAGGGTTTTGCTAACGCATACACGCACGTACGCATATATGTAGACATGCGTGATCGTGTTTATTCACGTACCCAGTCGCCATATGCATAAACACAATACGTCTCCAATGGAGAAATATATATGTAAAACTTTCTATATGTAAAAGAGCCAAAAATCCAATAAATAGAACTGTGGCTCGATATATGCTTCTATTTTGATACAGTTAATTGATACACTAGGGCTACAAATATACATGCACGCATGTACACACGCCGCAAGCAAAGTACACACACACATATACGCACATAGGAAAACGCACACACGCACGCATAAGCTCGAATGCATGTGCATGAGCGTATGAACACGCGCGCGGGCAACACTCACAGAAGCGCATACCCAATATATTTATATATATATATATATGAAAATATACCCCTACTCAGTCACCGCCCCCCCTCACTACACGCACACGCGTACACGGGCGCACAGATAGAAGCGCGCGGGCACACAAAGATGGGCACAAACACGCATCAAAATGCGCGCACTCGTAAGAACGCAAATACACATATGCATGACCTACACACGCTACCTGCGCATTGGTACATACGCACACATACGTACATAGGTATACAAACCAACGTATACATGCATGCACGTGTTCATGCAGCACACAACTGCTCACACTCCCGTACATGCATACATACGTGCATAGCTGCTCCTACACATATATTTCCATATACACATATACACGAGTGCACACACGTCACGTGTAGAGCGCGCACGTCCAATTGTACGTACTCATACACACGTGCAGAAGCACAGGCAATCACATATACACACACGTATGCATGTAAGTACACAGATATGCATATCCACTCACTTATACGCACGCACGTACACATGCACATACCAACACATGACCGCACTTTCGCACACGTACGCGCCCAGGTGCATATGCATACGCGCAAGACATATACACGCAAGCACACATTAGCACATGCACACACGCACAAGCAGAAACGCCTCCACATACACATTTATCCGCATGCACCTATATACCTACGCACATCAGTGCAAATCCATAAGTAAGCACATAAGTGCATTTGTATATACACACGCGCAAGCAGATCCGCACACACCACACGCTTAAACACGCATAAACTTTAAATCAAACGCCATACGCGCACGTACGCCTTCAAGTACATGCGCAAACATCTACTCATGCGCACGCTCCCGTACATGTGTGCATATTTACATACCCTTTTCGTACGCATAGGGTTTTTCTAACGCATATACACGCACGTGCGCATATATGTAGACATGCGTGATCGTGTTTATTCACGCACCCAGCCGCCAAATGCATAAACACAATACGTCTCCAATGGAGAAATATACATGTCAAACTTTCTATATGTAAAAGAGCCGAAAAATCCAATAAATAGAACTGTGGTTCGATATATACTTCTATTTTGATACAGTTAATTGATAGATTGGAGTTACAAATCCCTTTCATCTTAACCTACAATTGATTTTCCAATGCTTTATCCGAAGGTACTACATTGGTCAAGAAGCGGGCTTTTTATCGGTGTGAAATTAGAGGCCAATTTCCAGCAACCATTTTTTCTAGAAACTATTTTCAAAGTAACGTAAAAAACGACTTTGTTACGCTCCCTTTCTGTCAGCGTACTTAAATTGCATCGTTCTTGGCTCGCCGGTCGTATAAATTTAGTTCCTTATGTTATTATCCAAGTCGAGATAATAGACGATCAGAGGTTTTGGGTAACAACTACTTTATATAAACAGATTGGGAGTGTAGCTCTTATTCCATTGAAGGAAGGATGCTTTCTAGGCGAACGTGTTTGGTCGGCCGCACGTGCGTTTTACGGAACATTGACGGACGGACTTAGTGATTACACGTGCTTTACCAATTGTGTTTTTAGTTGATTTTCTTTTGAAAAAAAGTTGTAGAACTTGCTAAACTTGACCGATTCTTCTTAGGATTAATGTGTGTGCGATCTAGTTTAGTGTTCCTTTTTTTTTATCAGAGTGAGTGCAATAAACTTGTACAGAATTTTTAAAGGATTAACGATATTTTTTTCTTGACCACTTTCAAGTTGTTTGCTGTTCAAAATGATCGCCATCGTATTACAACGTATTGTAGAGTCCAAAACGAGAGTGTCAGACACCGCTTCTAGTGTTCCATCAGTTATGTGATTGTGTAGATTTCGTACAACAAAAAAACAACTTAAAATACAAGAACGGTAACTACAAACAAGTAAATACGATGTACAGTTCGTTTTTTTCTTAGTGTAAGATACTTATTTAGTTGTCAACATATTAATTAGCAAATTAATTCTGTAACATGCTTTCCCATTTTCCTTTGAAATGAAGTTACAGACATATCTTCGTGCACTACCTCTCTTAACAATACTGTTGGACATTTAAGGTAAAAACGTGGTTGGCAACTAACATTTTACAGTGATTCCAGCTTACAAATGACGTGGATTAATATTCGATTGCCGGTTGGTTTAACTAGGAATAATTAAGTGAAATACGTAGGTGTGATTAGTGTAAAGTGTAATAAATTCAATCAACCCCATCACAGTCAAGGTTGAAGTACTTCATTAGTGCAGGACCTCGTGAATCCTACCCTTTAATTGCAAGGAAGCGTTACATGAAGAGATTGTTGTAAGTTGAACGATTTCATACTTGTTATTACTTTAAATATCTATCCGTTGTTTTGCAACATCCTTTGTCGTTTTGATACCTTTTACAATAGAATTTCATGCTATTAAAAAAAAAAAACAAAAAAAAAACAAAAAGAACAATCAACAATGCTGGATTACTCGCATCAATTGTGCTTACCTATTTTATCTTTTGATATAAGTTTGTTTGATTTATGGTTACTTGGTGTGTGAGGAAACGTTTCTGCTACTCCCCAATATTACCGTACTTTGTAATAAAAGTTTTGTAATGCCTTTATCGTTATTACATTATATAGATTATCCGAACAGTTTTTTTTACATCTTACAGAGTACGGAATAATTTATGCTTGATCAGCATACAATGCTTATTTTTTTTTATTTCAGGTTTGCTTGACTATTTTTATTGCAGGTATTGTCACTAATTCCTTACAGCCGCGTATTTTTTTTTATGATCTGCTTTCTACAAACCCCCACCCCCACCCCCAATCTCCGATTGAGCCCGGTCATTCCTTGACTTTTTTTGTGTTACGCACGGCTACGAGTCAACGTAACAACTTCCAAAATTACAGTTTCAACTATAGCCGTGTCACACTTATGGTCAAGACCTCCCTTAATGTACCTGTAAAAACAATATTCACTTACAACTTGTAGGGGGTTCAAAATCTACCTATTAGAAATAACAGTATAAAATATCATAAACGGCAGAAGGCAATTGAGTTATATAGTCCTAATTGGCACGACGATGCTAAGGCAGTACTTTATGCAAATGATAAACCAAAATTCACTTGCAACCTGTACGGGCTTCAAAATCTACCACTAAAGAATATAAATATAAAAAACTAGAAATGACAGAAGGCAATCGAGATATATCTTCCGCGTTAGTAGAATGGCTGCTTAGATAGCATTTAATACAGGTGTGAAAACAAAGCTCACTTGCGACCCGCACGGGCTTCAAAATCTGCCCATAAAGTGTTCAAAATATAAAAAATAAAAAATAGCAGAAAGTAATCAAGTTACACCATTCCCATTTGCAGAACGAATGCTATACAAATGTAAACACAAAATTCACTTGCGATCCGACCCGTGGTGGCTTCAAAATCTGCCCATCACTGATAAAAATATAAAAAATTTAAAATGACAGAAGGCAATCGAGTTACACCTTCCGCGTTGGTAGAACGGATGCTTAGACAGCATTTAATACATGTGTGAAAACAAAGTTCACTTGTGACCCGTAGAGGCTTCTAAATCTGCCCATAAGGATATAAATATAAAAAAAATCAGAAATGGTAGAAAGCAACCGAGTTACATCCTATGCGTTGGTAAAACTGTGGCTAAGACGGCATTTAATACATGTGTGAAAACAAAATTTACTTGCGACCCGTAGGAGCTTCAACATCTGCCCATAACGGCTCAAAATATAAATAATCAAACCTAGCAGAAGGCAATGAAGGTACATCTTCCACATTGATAGAACGATTGCTAGTACTGCGTTTAATACAAACGTAAATACAAAATTCACTTGCGACCCCTAAGAACTTCAAAATCTGCCGATAAGTGATAAAAATATAGAAAATCAGAAATGGCAGAAGGCAATCGAGTTACACCTTTCGCGTTGGTAGATGCTTAGACAGAATTTAATGCATGTGTGGAAACAAAGTTCACTTGCAACGCACAGGAGTTTCAAAATACAGAAATGGCAAAAGGTTTCGAGTAACACTTTCTCCAATGCCAGAACGGTTGCTAAACCCGCGTTTAATACAACTATAAAAACAAAACTCACTTTAAACCCGTAAGAACTTCAAAATCTGTGCATAAAGGATAAAAATATATAAAATCGTAAATGGCAGAAGGCATTCGAGTTAAGCCTTCTGCGTTGGAGCAACGGCTGCTAAGACAGCACCTAATGCATTTGTCTAAACAACGTTCACTTGGAACCTGTAGGTGCCTCAAAATCTACCCATAAAAGATAAAAATATAGAAAATCAGAAATGGCAGAGAGCAGTAGAATTACACCGTCCACATTGGCAGAACGGTTTCTAAGATGGCACTTAATACACATGTAAAAACAAAATTCACCTGCGATCTGTAAGGGTTTCAAAATCTGCGCATAAATGGTAGAAATATAAAAAAATTAGAAATGAATTTTGACGTTACTACGTGTAGCAAGTGAATTTTGTTTTTACAGGTGCATTAAGCCCGATCTTAACAATAGTTGCTGCAATGCGGAAAGTAAAAATCGATTGTCTTCTGCCATTTCTAGTTTTTTATATATTTATCCCTTAAGCGCATAATTTGAAGCTCTTACGTGCCGCAAATGAGTTTTGTTTTTACCTTTGCATTAAACGCGGTCTTAGCAATCGTTTTGTCAATGGGAAAGGTGTAACTCGTTGCCTTCTGCCATTTCTGTTTTTTATATTTTTATGCCTTATGAGCAGATTTTGAAGCCCCTCAGACGCATACCAACAACGCCACGGAGTCGCCTGTCTAGGAAAAGATACACTACATTTGACGTTTCCAATGCTCCAGGCGAAGGTACTACATTGGCCAGGAAGTGAATTTATTTACTTGGAAATTTTGAATTTTACCGAGTCCAAGTAGGGTAGGGATCTTTACCGTGCGTGACAACATTCACACACGTTACCCCATTTTACCTCTTATCCGAACGAGAGCGTATTTTTGTGAAAAATGGTCTCCTTGCACCTTACTCTTTTCTCGATGTTATAAAAAGAGTAAGCGCACGACGAAGTATAAGAAATACTTCGGCACAGCTTGCATCGACGTTTATGGTTTCGGAGGCTGTATGAGACTTGAAATCATCAGGGGAAGGGGAATGTTTAGAGAATATCTGAATGTTAAAATTTAAATATCAAGACACCTGTTTACACAACTATAAAATAACTTAGAGAAACAAAAGTTAAAATACGATAAGAGAAATTTGACTAAATTTGTATATTAATACTCGGTTATTACAATTCCAAAGGCATGTATAAGATATTCGCTTGTGTCATTAACATTGTAGACATCGCTATATATTTTAACATGATATAATTCACATATTTAATAAATGTACACGAGAAATTTTCTATAGAGAAATCAAAATAAATAATCTCTGTTTAGAAACTCAAAATTTTACTTAATGCGAGAGTAAATCAAAAAGTGATCCTAATTGTAATAATGTCATGTAACAAAATGCACATGAAATGAAAGTTCAAGTAATAAACCTTTTCACCATAAGAAGCTTCATGAAGATCCAAATGTTTACATATTTTTAGGTTATGTATTAGAGAATTATATTTGAAATAATTTAAGATAAGTAAAATGTACTTTATAATCAAAACTTTAAGATAAGTAAAACGTAATTAATAATCAATACAAAATATTTGTAGTGACAAAGACAAATTTAAATAGAGGTTAGGCCTCTTTATTTCAACAGAAAAACAATAAGGTAAAAGTTTAAGTCTCATACTACCTGTAGTATCAGTAACTAAACTAATACTATTAGTTACTTAATTTATAGGAATCCTTCAATATCCAGGAAACTGAGACATCCTGCGTTGGAGAACTACTAGTGTAGGTACAAAACAAACATGTGGTCAACTTCGAATGTTGTCCTTAACAGACTTCTGTTCCATAAAATTAAATTTGTAGATATTTTTCAATAAGATAATAACCGAGCATCATAATGTAATGTAGAAAGAAACGAAATATAAAATTCTTGTGATGAATATTTATTTTACATCATCTGGTTGTGCGACAAGCAACTTTTCCATGTGGAAAATCCGAAAGAGAGAAAACACGTCGCCGTGACGAATATTTGACCGGAGCATACTTGACCGGAAAATACTTTACCGGAGAATACTTGACTGGAGGAGCATATGTTACAGGAGCACCCTAGAAAAATTCAGTTGTGTTACAAAAGTAAAATCTAGCTCGAGGTGCAAAGGAAAATTAAATCCATTAATATCTTACCATCTTTATAAATACTTGATGGGATTAAGAAATACACAACTTCTTCATCCATTAGATAACACATCTAGAAATATATTTAAATGTTAATTTAGGATTTATAATTAGAAAATTTACATACCAGGTAACACATGAGGCAAGGCAGAAATTCTAATCAGAAATGCAGTGCCAGATAAGCAATCAGATATTCGAGAAATGAAAATTTGACACTTCAAATAAATTATTTTCGGCCATCTTCGGAATGGACGATCTTTAGCGATTATTCTCAATAATACAAAATTAGAACCACACCAGTTGTGCTTTTGGAATAAACACTGCAGAAATAACCAATAGGAAAATTTCATATAGATATAATTATAATACAGAATTAGAACCACACCAGTTGTGCTTTTGGAATAAACACTTCAGAAATAACCAATAGGAAAATTTCATATAGATATATTTATTTGTACTATGTAAACAAATTAGCAACTTGTGGATTAAAACTAATAATCCAGAATTGTGCAAGATAAATTCTTATAGAAAATATTATTATATAATAAAGAGAGTAATTTTATATTTAAATGTAGATATAAGCATTTATATGCTATTAGTGCCGAGCACAGATGTAACATGCTAAAATATAAGCAAAAAGGCATGTTACATCCTAACATATTTTAAGCGGTTCGTGTTGAGAATCAAACACGAGACCGTGGGCTTACTAGTCACACACATACCAATTAAGTCACAGCGTCGCCAACCTTTCATGTTACCGCAAATTGATGACGTATCTGATTGAAATAACCATGTATCATTCATAATATAGGAAATCAATCCTAGTGTTGCGAGCTACTGTTAGGTAACCCGTCAAACACACAAGCGCCGCAGGCACTGTATATTCTCTATGGACCGAGAAGCTTCTGGCAATTACTTTAATTCACGGTATAAATAAGACCAATGATGAAGTACAGAGTTAGTCTATATCAGAATGTCGAACATAAATTATATTGTGTATAGTTAAATAGTTTAGCTTTTGGAAGTCCAAGAGTAAACATAAATGTTAAGTGCACGTGTCTAATGTACATGCAGCTTGTAGAATACATAAATAGACAAAAGTGTAATAAATAAATAGTTGTGTTATTGTTGTTAATGGACCTATGGTAAAGAAGTTAGTTTAAGAAGATATTAGTGCTTGTAAATTCATTAGTGTGATAGTGCTTCATTGTTAAGTGGAAAGAAAACGTCTATAAATAAGGCATATACTGTTAATTAGACTTGTGAACAGTGAGTAATAAAGACTCTTGTTATTACTTGTTTTAAATTAGAGAAATGCGGTAGTAGTAGCCCGCTACACTATTTGGCAAATGATGACAAACACGGCGCCTGGATTATCCTTGAATTTGAATATGCTAGCTTGTTACATTATTTGCTCTTTTGCTTGCAATAAATACGATCACCTTGTGACCCATATCTTTATCCGCACTTCTGCTCCCTTAATCTAACTTCGCATTTTTCCTTAAAATATAAATAAATAAATTGTATAGCACATTATAAAAAAATTCTAATACAAAGTCGCAATTTTGTGTGAAAAAATGTTTTTTGAATTAATATAAACACCTCATAAGTAATATTAGCTGCAACGTTTAATTCCAGAGTTATTTGCAGGGCATTACAATTGTTAGTAGAAACAAAACAAAAGGCGAAAATGCAATTGCAACATTTGAAAACCAGTTTGGACCCAACAAAGTTATATTTGTTCAAACAGATGTAACAGAATATGCGCAACTTCAGCGTAAGTTTACAAAATTATCAAACTTAATTATAAAAACATCAAACTTTAGATGCATATGAAACTACAATGAAAACATGGAAAGCAATAGATATCGTAATTAACAATGCCGGCCTAATGAAAGACTGTGAATGGGAAAAAGAAATTGCTATAAATTGCGTAAGTATTTTAGCTTAATAATAATAATAAGAATTAAGACATCAGAAAAATTTTAGTATAAATTTAAAAATTGATACAATTGTTTTGACTGCGCTGTAAAAGACAGAAAGAAAAATCTACATCGTGCACGCTTCCTGTCAATAGCCCACATAATTCAAGAAACTTGTAATATAAAAATATTTTCTTATAATGAGATACTTTCTTTAGTATTCATTATAAGCTTTATCCTCGTGACTATCAGCTATAAATTAACCCTCCCAATTTTCTAACCCTTAATCTGATATCACAAGGTCGAGAATTTCTTCTTTTTCTTTTAAGCCCAAGGTAATGTCGGATGGTAAATGGCTTGAGACAAAGAAAAACTCTTAAGATATAAACGGCTAGTCGAGTGTTAGCTCTGGGTAGATCATGAGCTTGGGTCATGGGTGGATAAAAGACCAAAAATATTTTTAATGAGCGCCACCGTATTTTTCAATACAATAACCAACAAAATTTAACTGTGCTTGTATAAGGGGAATGCGGAAACCTTATCTTAACACCACTAACATAGCCATAAAACCTGAATTTCACTCTTTAGGACACACTTACCAAGACCTCAACCACCAGATGTCATACAGATGTCTCAGCTTTACCTGTGAACAAACAAAAGCACCACATGGACACCATTTGTGTCCTCAAAAATATTTGCCAACAATAAAATAATATAATTTAGGCATCTAAAATATACTGAGGGAATTTGTTTTCATTTCACACTCTTTCTATTCCGGGAGGACTTGCAATTTTTGAATGTTAAATAATAAAACGTCTTTCAAAAACAAAAAGGATTCTATTTGGATAAATTTCTGATTATATATGTACAACTGCAATAAAATTAAATAAAAACCCTTAACCACAAAAAATATTTAAATTACTAGATACGTATTTGACAATTGACAATTCACTTGTTTGTTGTTGAGAACACCAGCCTGCGGGTGAGGAGAATATCCTCGATAGTGTTTAAAGCAACAATATAGTAAATTATACAGCTAATTTTTTTTTTTTTTTTTTCTATTGATGATGACCACATAGTGGTCGAAATACGTATCTAGTAATTTAAATATTTTTTGTGGTTAAGGGTTTTTATTTAATTTTATTTAAATCGTGCCACAGTGTTCCTATAGATTACAACTGCAATGTTTAAGTTTGTATCTTTATAAAATTTTCTCATAATAATTCTAATGAAGTTTTGCATTCAAAAGTAAGAAGATCTCTGAATAGATCTTTTCTATAAAATTTACTTAGATAGACGTATAATTTATAAGTTATTCATAATACATAACTTTCTTTTAATCAGCGAAGTACTTCCTTGATCATTACAACAGAAATTAATTATCAAAGGGCAGAATTTGTAAAATGTAATTATTCTAATTTATTTATATTCTATAATAAATACGCGAATTTCATATGTCGATGAAAGTGCCTGTACATGACCTCAAAATCTTTAAACATATTGTAAATTAAATCAAGACAGCATATGGCGTCTAGATAGGAAAACTGAATCTATATATTTTTTTTATCTGACATAGGTTGTCATTCAGAACTTTATAAAATACACTATTTGCGTACATGTGCAAACATTCTGACAAACAAGCAACATATTATTTAATTTATTGATTTCTCAAAAACTATTTTCTCTTTACGTTACTCAAATATTTAATGTTAGATAATTCATAGTAATTTACTGTATTTTCAAAGTTATTAAATGCTAAAGAACACTCACGTGCATCGAAAATGAACTAAAAGTGCTGGACCTTGACCTCAGCTGTCGGAAATTTCCATCTTAATCTCCTTGTTTAATATTGTTCATCGGTAAGGTTGAAATATAAGGAACACATGTGAAATCGGCTTCCACGTTACTGCATGTTATATTAAATAGAACGAAACCATAAATTCTTGTTTTAAAATAATGCCTTCAGAAATTATTTTAATTTATTATCGGAGATATTATTCAAGATATGTCCTTAAGATATTGCACTAAGATGAAAAATATTAGTATAATATATTGAATTAATATATATACCAACTGTCTAAATGATGTCCAAAAGGGGGTTCCATCGTAATCAATTAATCTTCTTTCTAACTTTGTTAGAAACCACGTGTTTACACAGGGCCATCTCGACTTCACCTCCTCTGCAAAGCAGCTTGCCCTTTCAAACGCTGAGAATGAAGTGCCGACTGACAACAGAAGAATTTTTTCTAACAAAATTTTATTGACTGAAGCATCAAAATTACTCATATTAACCGTATAAACATCTAACAACTCACTACAAGACAGCACAAACTTTAGCTATAACTAACGACAAGTTTAACCAAAAAAAAAAATAAGAATCATTCACTAATTGATATGGGGGGATATTAATGCATGGGAATGAGTGATCAGTAACTACGCGAACTACACGCCTATAAAGGGACAAATTCAAGAAGTCATAATCGGTATTTACATTTAATCAGTTAAGAACATTTAGGGGAATCTAACACTCAGTAGATGCATGTCATCAAAAGTTTCAAACGCAATAACCATATCAAAGTCAAAAGTTTCACCAAAAGCAAAAAAAATATTTTACTATAAATCTGAACTAGAAACAACAAAATCGATAGTATGACAAAATTACTACTAAACAACAATCTGTACAACGAATACTCTTCTCAACTTTACTATATTTGTCCTACATATTTATGTACATATATTTCCAAATGTTGATTATATTTACACTAATTGATGAATTTAATAGGTACCAAAGACTGTTTGTTACAAGGCCCATTCTCGAAACAAATCTCTAATACTAGAGAAGCAGACAAAGTATTGACAACACCTATCCATCAACAAGATACCTTTAATCTCTGGGTGAGCACCTCATAATATTTTCTGTAAGATTACCATGCTACAGACTCAACTACCTCACTCAAAAATTCTAATAACTTCAGTGATTCAACACTAAAGAACTCCAAAATCACTAATAAACTATAATTTGAGCCTACTGGGAGACATCCACCAGCAACTCACCAAAAACTCCTCATGAACTATCTTAGCTCATGTAAACTCTCACTTAGAATAAGCACATCAAGCTTAGTCTCAAACTACTAAACCAAAACACAAGCATTCCTCTAATGCTTACTGTACTATCACATCTTAACTATACTACTACATGTTTACTACTTTACTAAACAGTCTCTACATTCTCAAACATATACTTCATCACTAAATACGTATTTCTTCACTGAATGTATACTCATCAATAGATACGTACTTCTTCACTAACTGCATACTCATCACTATATACATGCAACATCTCTAAGCACATGCTGCGCTCTTCAACACCTCAATAAACGCATCATCATTCAAAATCAATAAATACATCCTTGTCGTCATCAAAAATATCATTTAACACATGCAATATCTATATTAACAAACATATCAAGCTCTATTACTACTAAAACCAAAAATTACTTTAAGCAAATCAAAAAAATTTAACTGACTTTAATCTTGTCCTACTTAAGAATTTAAAACATGGACCAAAAAGAATTACGACTGACATCAACTATAATTGAAAATACTTAAGGAGCCGAAACATTTCTAACATCTTCATTTTCATCATCACCTATCGCAGAATATGGGTACTCAACATTTTCTTTGACTTAAATTTGGAGATACGGATAAATTGGAGGGAAGAAATTTAAATACAAAATTATTTTCTACTTTACTTCATGGTAACTATAAGTAAATGTTCTGGTACACTCTTACTCTACTCATAATTAAACTGTCGACACAAACTATAGTGCTTCCCAACGCATTAATTTGCTAGAATGACAAGCTCCTCCATGAGCCTCACCTAGACTTATAAACAAAATTGCTAGAATGACAAACTCTTCTATGAGTCTCACCTAGACTTATAAACTAAATAAGCAAAACGAATTACATCATAACTGGCTTCAAATAATCTCAAGTGACGATGCCAAAACTGCTAAAGCGATAAACTCATCACGATTCCCGTATAGACTGACATAACACTGAGCGACCAACCCTTCCTGAGTCTCGTCTAGACTAACATAACGTTACGCGATAAACCACAACAAGTCGCGTTTAGATCAAATATAACTTAACATACTACGTTGTAACGCGGATATACATAAAAATTGCTACTCAAAACAAATCAAAACAAACCGAAACGTGCCTCTGCACAAGAGCAATCTTCCAACTATATTTCAACAGTAAAAATCAGTGCACCATCAATCAAACAACTAATAAAACTAATAAGACTGAATGATGAACCTACTATCGATGTAGTACGTCCAGAATCAAATAAACCTGTAATATCCATATCAAACAACTTTAACATTTTATCTAGAAACAAGAATTTCGCTATTCAACTTCTGTTCCTTTACTCGTTGAGTTTGGACACGACGGACAAGTGATACTAGTCACTCCTTTACGACCACAACCATAACAAAATAATCTCTTAAAAGATCTACAAACACTGAAAGTATGTCCATAACGTGAACAATTCCAACATATCAATTTATGTTTAATAAAAGGGTTACCTACTCCACTCGTTTCTGATATTGGGGTAGCAGAATTAAGAACTTGAACTGGAGAATGCGAAGACGTAGGGATATAAACACGACTTGAAGCATTCTGAAATGAACTAGGGATTTTATTTCTAAAATGTAGATTAAAATAATTAATAGGCCGTTTGTGACTATATGAAACAGCTGAAACAGACTTATGTTTACTTAAAGAAGCTTCTTCTAACTTCTTACATAATTTAACTAAAGTACTAATATTCTCTATCTCTGTAAGAGCAAGGTGCTGAATGAAATATGGCAATAAATTTTTCTTGACTATTCTAACTTTAGTATGTTCTGCAGGGATAATAGGTAATCGGTTAAATAAACTTTCCATATTAGCAATGAACAAAACAACTGATTCACCGTTCTTCTGAAATCTATTTTTAATTTTTTTCCAAATATCGTCCTCAGGATGTGCTGGTAAGAAATCTTCCTTTAATCTACTAACCAATGAACTCCAATCTGTTAATGAACTACGAACGCAACGATACCATACCAATGCATCACCAGTAAACAATTCAACTGCAGAATTAAACAATTCCACTTTAGATACTTTTCGGGACTGTGCTATGTCACTAAGTTTTTCTAAAAATTGATATAAGAGAGATGGGTTTCCTGAATATTTTATCGACCAAGATCCAATAGGGACTGACTGTGTGACATATGTGACCGTTGGAATGGGCACATTAGATGCAACAATAGAATTTATACTAATATCATTATGATTTGAACTTAAATCTTTATTTAATCTCTCATGAAGATCTGCCTTCACAACAAAAATAGTAGCCAAACTTTCATTTTAAATAACACAACTTCCTCAAAATTTTCTTTAGGGAGCTTTAACCGTTGAATTCTACCTGTAAGATGTATTAATCTTGACCGTATCCTTTTAAAAATAGACTCTGCGGGATCATCAATAAATTCTAACAAAACATTTTTAACTGACTCTATACTAGACTCAATTTCTTCTTTCTCTATTTCGAAATCCACCTTATAACTTGAAAGATCAATCAAACATCCTGGTTTATCTGTTTCTTTGGCCAACAACCTTGCTAAAATTTTCCTTTTATCCGAAACTGGTCTTGAATTTTCAATGCCTCTAATGTTCAATTCATATTCTAACTCATTTTTAAGTAAATGAACGATGCTATAAGTTTCTGCCATAATTAAATAACTATATTTCTCTAACGTATCTCAACAATATAATTTTTGAAGATGAAATCACAAACAAACGGATGTCCTAACAATATTAAGAACCCACTATAAACTGTAACAAACTGTAACAAGAATGAAACTAAAAAAATGACATTACTAAAATCAATGCAAACCTCAGTCGCTGAATATAAGTGTGATGAAAATAACTGCAAACTATTCCAGCCTCTAAGTGAAATTATTCCTGCCCCACGTTGTGAGCGCAAGTGTAATATAAAAATATTTTCTTATAATGAGATACTTTCTTTATTATTCATTATAAGCTTTATCCTCGTGACTATCAGCTATAAATTAAACCTCCCAATTTTCTAACCCTTAATCTGATATCACAAGGTCGAGAATTTCTTCTTTTTAATAATAATAATAATAATAATAAACGTTTATTTCCAACAGGAATACACCCAATTACAGGAAATAATTTAAAAATTATTTAACACACATTCACAAGGTATAATAATTGTGTACAAAAATAAACCTAATAGAAAAACAAAAGATTGACATATCAAAAATTAATTAATATGTTTTATAAGGTCTTCAAATCTATCGTTAAAAATATCCGAACCATTGAAGTATTTGTTGTAAGTTAGACATACTACTGTGGCTGGAGAGTGCAACAATAAATTTGTTCTACTCCTTTGAAGATAAAAAGTATTGCTAAAACGCGCATGTTGACGAGGCACTACCAATGAAATCTTTCATAGTAAATAAGGGCAATCTATTTCATTGTTTAATAATTTATATAAGAATCTTATGTTTATACTTTTTCGTCTGCATTGGAGTGACCGACAATTAAATCTTTTAAGTAAAGCTTCATGGTCAGACCCAATAGGTGGATAGAATCCGTCACAGGTGAAAGATACATATTTTAAAAATTTCCTTTGAACTGCTTCTAAGCTATCGCTATGAACTTTATAAATTGGTTGCCATATCAGAGATCCGTATTCAAGTTTAGATCTAACAAGAGTGTTAAATAGTAGTACTAATGTATTAACAGAGAAGTTGCTGCAGTTTCTGTATATTAGACCATAAGATTTATATGCACTTGAAATACATTTATTACTATGTTCAACGAAGTGGAACTTTTCATCAAATAGGATACCTAAATCTTGGAAGCTAGATAATCTTTGAACAAGGGTTTCTTGTATGAAGTACGAGAAGTTTATCATGTCATGCTTTCGACCATACGAAATTGTATATTAAGATGCAACCGATTACTTAGGCACCAAGTAGTCAAACTTTCAATATCGTTTTGTAAAAGTATGCAGTCGTCAATAGAAGTAATAGTTTTGAAAATTTTTAAATCGTCTGCAAACAGTAATTTTTCTGCTTTGATAGAATCCACAATATCATTAATAAATATTAAAAAAAACAAAGGGCCAAGATTTGACCCTTGCGGGACACCCGATGTTGGAGTAAATGTTTGAGAGTGATAGTTCGAATAAGCTACGTGCATTTGTCTATTTAAGAGGTAAGACTGAGTAAGGTCCAAAAGTGCTTGTGAGAATCCAATAGCATTTAGTTTACTCAAAAGAATGTAATGATCGATTTGGTCAAAGGCTTTCTGGAAATCAGTGTAGATAACATCAACTTGTTTGTTGCTCTCGAGTGATTCACAAACAAATTGGCTGAATGTAGCTAAGTTGGTAATTGTTGATTTTCTTTCCATAAAGCCGTGTTGCGCAGGTGTAATATAAAGTTTTATTTGAGCATATATATGCTTGTATAATAACGACTCAAAACTTTGGCAATATTCGATATAATGGAAATAGGACGATAGTTAGTAACATCGGAGGTGGAGCCCTTCTTAAGTACTGGTGTAATCATTGATATCTTCCATATATTCGGAAAAGACCGCTGTCTAAGAGAAAGATTGTATAGGTAGCATAAAGGTTTGGCTAATACATTTGCGCAGTCTTTAACAAAGAAAGACGGCACAGCGTCGACACCAGCAGTATTTTTGTTTTTTTAGTTTTCTTATAGCTTCCAACACTTCCACTTCAGTAAAACTTGTTACCGAAATAAAGCGAGTGTTAAGAAATACTGGAGTGGTGCTCGATGAATTTGACTTAACGTAAACACTTCTGAAGTGTAAAGCAAATGCATCTACAATTTCTTGTTGAGTAGTGATAGTTTTATCATTGTATTTCATTGTACCAGGTATTCTAGTAGAGCCTTTCTTGTTATTTACAAATTTCCAAAAATACTTCGGTTCCGAAGAAATGTTCACCTGAATCTTGAGAATAAACATTTTGTACGCTTTATCAATTAATGTTTTACATAAGGATCTTATGGATTTAAATTTAACGTAATCATTAATACTGTGACTTTGTTTATAGTTCTTCCAAAGTTTATGTTTTACTTTCAATTGGTTAATTATAATTGAATCAAACCACGGTGGATATGCACGGGAATACTTAATACGATAGCGTGGCACTGTCGATTTAAATAACTCATATAAAGTATTGTAGAATTCCAAAATTGCAGAGTTAATGTCCTTGGTTTGATATACAGGAGCCCAGTCTACTGAACAAAGGCAATCGTACAGTAGCGGAAAATTAGCTTTTTTGAAATTCCACCTTACATCTTCATTATTTATTGAGAAATTGATGTCTAATTTATATTCAATATAAATTGTGATATCTAAAGTTGGATGATAGCCGTCTTCAGGAACTATTGGAAAAGCACATTTAGACACTTTCGTGGCGGTGTTACAGAGAACTAAGTCAAGTAAACGATCAGATACATTCAGTATTTCATTATATTGTGTTAGGTTATTGAAAGCACAAAAGTTGTTGACTACAGTGGCAGCTGCACTACTAGTATTGAAACAGTAATTAGAGATGTTGAAGTCACCTAATAATATAATTTTTCATTGGTACAAAGAACCAGACTATTTAATAAATCGAAAAATGTTTCATAATCAGAGGTTTTCGTAGAAGGGGTATATATATTACAAAATGGAAAGGAAAGAATTAAAACTGGTTTTAATTCTTGCGCCGCAAATATCAATTGCGGGAAGCGCTGACGCCAACGATGATAAATCAATTTCCATACATGAAAATCCTTTATCGATTGCTAATAATACTCCACCTCCACGAGATGTATTAGTTAAATCAGAACGACGATCTTTTCTAAATATTGTGAAATTATCGTTAAATAATTCTCCATTGTAAACATCAGTGTTCAACCAAGATTCAGTTATAGCAACAATGCAATCCTGCAGAATAGATACATTATTAAAGAATTCTGTAACCTTTGATCTCAACCCTCGCACATTTTGATATAAAATATTTACAGATGGATTGAAATTGGGTGAAGCATTTAGTTTTTTTGAGTAATCCTAGGTACATTATTAACATATTTAATCCGAATGTTGGTTTCGCCCTTTGATACACGTTCATGTAGTTCTTGCTTCAAACGTCTATATTCTTCTTGCTGGTATTTAGTCTTGTCAGATGCTATAATCAAATTTTTAAACTTTTCACGTGTTTTCAATGATGCTACGGATTTAATCACACCATAGAAATCAATTTCACAATGGAATTTGACTCGTAGCGGACGTGGACGTTTAAGATCGGCTTTAGGGCCCAAACGATGAACGTATAAGTTTGAACAATCAGTACCGGGTTTAATAGTTTGAACTAGTTCTTTCACAGTGTTTTGCTCATCGCCATCATTAGCAGATTCTGGCAAATTAAAAACTATAATATTATTTTTCCTTTGATTGCGATCATTAATTTCTTGGATGGCAGTTTCAAGAGTGAAATTATTCGCTGAAGGTTCAAATGTTTGTTGACTTCTAATCAGCTGCTTGATGTTATTCAATTCAGTTTCAAAATCAGTTTTTAATTTGTTAATTGATGAAGTAAATTCATCCCGCAATGAAGACATCAAGCTTTTTAGATCACTATATTGTGATAAGTTATTATTGCATGAATTGCACACCAACTTGATTACTTTTGATTTAGAACGAGTCAATCTAATATCGCTATCAGAAAGACCTAAACATGTGGTATAAACATGCATTTTACATACATCACATTCAATTGAATTAGCGTTAGGATTACATTGTGAATTGCAATTTACACATTTATCACGTTTATCCATTGTATTTGTTACTCAAGTTGAAATTAGGAAACTAAACGTGGACACAAATTCTTCACGTTTTTGGGCGGTTAAAAACGACTATACTTTAGACAAACAACAACGCCTCGGATAGGATTGGGTTAGATATTATACAAAGGAAGAGTACGTTAGAAAACAATTAAAATGCAATTAATTTAATACCTACAATAGTTGATACTTGTAAATAACTTGTTTTCAACGGAGCACTATACACAACACGTCTATACCGTACGAACGTTCAACTTTGTACTGTTGGATGGAGAATGGCTTGAGACAAAGAAAAACTCTTAAGATATAAACGGCTAGTCGAGTGTTAGCTCTGGGTAGATCATGAGCTTGGGTAATGGGTGGATAAAAGACCAAAAATATTTTTAATGAGCGCCACCGTATTTTTCAATACAATAACCAACAAAATTTAACTGTGCTTGTATAAGGGGAATGCGGAAACCTTATCTTAACACCACTAACATAGCCATAAAACCTGAATTTCACTCTTTAGGACACACTTACCAAGACCTCAACCACCAGATGTCATACAGATGTCTCAGCTTTACCTGTGAACAAACAAAAGCACCACATGGACACCATTTGTGTCCTCAAAAATATTTGCCAACAATAAAATAATATAATTTAGGCATCTAAAATATACTGAGGGAATTTGTTTTCATTTCACACTCTTTCTATTCCGGGAGGACTTGCAATTTTTGAATGTTAAATAATAAAACGTCTTTCAAAAACAAAAAGGATTCTATTTGGATAAATTTCTGATTATATATGTACAACTGCAATGTTTAAGTTTGTATCTTTATAAAATTTTCTCATAATAATTCTAATGAAGTTTTGCATTCAAAAGTAAGAAGATCTCTGAATAGATCTTTTCTATAAAGTTTAATTAGATAGACGTATAATTTATAAGTTATTCATAATACATAAATTTCTTTTAATCAGCGAAGTACTTCCTTGATCATTACAACAGAAATTAATTATCAAAGTGCAGACTTTGTAAAATGTAATTATTCTAATTTATTTATATTCTATAATAAATACGCGAACTTCATATGTCGATGAAAGTGCCTGTACATGACCTCAAAATCTTTAAACATATTGTAAATTAAATCAAGACAGCATATGGCGTCTAGATAGGAAAACTGAATCTATATATTTTTTTTATCTGACATAGGTTGTCATTCAGAACTTTATAAAATACACTATTTGCGTACATGTGCAAACATTCTGACAAGCAAGCAACATATTATTTAATTTATTGATTTCCCAAAAACTATTTTCTCTTTACGTTACTCAAATATTTAATGTTAGATAATTCATAGTAATTTACTGTATTTTCAAAGTTATTAAATGCTAAAGAACACTCACGTGCATCGAAAATGAACTAAAAGTGCTGGACCTTGACCTCAGCTGTCGGAAATTTCCATCTTAATCTCCTTGTTTAATATTGTTCATCGGTAAGGTTGAAATATAAGGAACACATGTGAAATCGGCTTCCACGTTACTGCATGTTATATTAAATAGAACGAAACCATAAATTCTTGTTTTAAAATAATGCCTTCAGAAATTATTTTAATTTATTATCAAAGATATTATTCAAGATATGTCCTTAAGATATTGAACTAAGATGAAAAATATTAGTATAATCTATTGAATTAATATATACCAACTGTCTAAATGATGTCCAAAAGGGGGTTCCATCTTAATCAATTAATCTTCTTTCTAACTTTGTTAGAAGCCACGTGTTTACACAGGGCCATCTCGACTTCACCTCCTCTGCAAAGCAGCTTGCCCTTTCGAACGCTGAGAATGAAGTGCCGACTGACAACTTGGCAGAGCTTGGTAACGAACTTTAGAGTATAAACGTATAAGAATCCATGCGTTATTATGAATATTATATATTAATTTTTATTGGATGATAATTCACAAATTAAATATTTTAAATTATAGCTGTTTTATTTTTATTTTATTGTACTAAATGTAACTAAGAAAAAAATACGTTACAAACTGAAGCAATTTAAAAATACACATCTCTATCCTAGAGCAATTATGCACTTAATTCACACTTTGCTATTAGTTAAAAATCCATTTTATACATGCATTAAGTATCCTCTAGAATGGGTTATAATAATTTCATATTATTCAGACATTATTTATAAACGCATCTTCTTTGAATTCATAGCGCCACCTGTGGTTCAATTTGCCAGTGATTCTTTTCAAACATCAATCGGGTCCATTTGACGGTTGTTTGTTAAGTGGGGAACATGTGCAGTATTATTTGGAGGAATTTTTGCAGAATTTTGTTTCCAGTTTTAGTTCTATGGTATACTGCGAAAATCATGCTGTTTGGTAATAAAATTTCAGATCAGACTTTTGTCCTTGACACGAGGTAAGCGTTGAAAGATAAGAAACACTCGTTCTTTGTGAGCAGAGAACACGCTTAAATTGTGAAAATCAAACAACCTGTTTGGTTGGTCTCATTTGTTTGGAAACGTCATAATACGTCGCAAACATTAAAATATTTGTTTACCTTTGTACGGTGTAATATTTGAGCCGTTTTCTTTGAAAGTGGCGTAAGTCCATTTTGACAATAAATTAGTTAATGATAAAAGTGAATACATTTTTCTATGAACTTTTATTTATAAACTTTTGCAAAAAAATCTATTAAAATTTTCATTGTTTTTATCATAACAAATTTTCGTAGATAATGAAGTTACAAATATAATTATTTTGAAAATGGCGTAAGTCCACTTTCCTCAAAGACACACTACTATTTAGTGCATCTTTATATGTGGTGCAACATTGTAAATGACATCAACATTTTGATAGTTTCTCAGAATTTCGGTTTTTCCTCGTTTAGGATAGAATATAAAGTCACCATATGAAATATAGTAATATGTCGTATTTGTTCACTAAATCTTGAGGTCTCAGCGTATTATTACATTTAAAACTATTAAGTGTTAAGTGTGCATTTCATATTATATTATTATGCAAATGGAAAATTGCAATTTAGAATCGGACAGTCATTCAGGTGAGTATTTACAGAAAAAATATATTGATACATGACATCCCAATGAATATAAACAAAAAAGAATCCTAAAATCAGATACTGAAAGCAATTCTGATCAAAATAATTGTTATTTGTTACGTTCATTTCCGGCAGTAAAACCGTATCCGTTATTTGGTTATTCATTCACATCGATTCCGTTTCTGCTCAGATCCTGCAACAACGCCCTGTATAATTAGACCTTCCTACAATAAATACGCTTTCTGATAATTTTCACTTTCAAATCTATTTGTTTAAAACGTAAAGCTTATGCTATAAATTAAATAGTCAATACCCTGTTTTAAGTATCCGTCAACTTGTTATACCTTGCGATAGCGTGTTGTTTCAATCTAAGACTCGTGAAAATAAGGTATTGAACTATCCGATAAAACCTCGTTTTCAAGTTTGCTAATCACGTTTGATAACGCCAATATTACTTGGAGCTCTGGGTATTTAGTTAAACAAATTAATATTCACTTTCTCTTCCTTATACACACATTCGTTATATTTTTGTTGTTTCCGTTTTCTTCGTTCGCATTTCGCACACGCAATACAGCGTAGTAAATAATGATGGTTTTACAAACCTATACTTTTCGGCGACAATAAATTAATTTACCTATAACTATTCTAGCTTCTTCCGGTGGCCCTAAAGCCATGAAGGTTTGCCGCCCCTTGTTGTGATGGGAGGACACCCGCATAGTGGGATCACGCGCCCCTCTGTTTCGCCCCGTCATTAAAGACGGTAGGAGCCACTTCGACGGTGTCATTCCGAAGGTGAGTGTTTATATACTATTTACACCATCTGATAACAACACTTGATGGCATTAACCTGATTATCATGATGTGAGATGGCATGAAGCATAAAGCACTTGTGATCATTATCTCAGCTTAATCGTAGGCGGACAATGATGATTTATAACTGCTGGTTTACCTTACTTTTTTCTGAGTTATAAAATTTTATTAGTTAAGACATTGTACTGTTAATGTGGCATAAGTAATTTTATATCTACAACCATTTAGAGCTGTGATTTTTAGTGTTGCGTTTGTTTTTTTTGTTGTTGCTAAATAATGTAGGGGGTAGATACCTAAAAACGGCAACTCGCCATTTTAAAAATGATTTCTTTTGATTGTGGGAATATGTGTAACTTTTAATTATGGATTGTTTATTTTTTTGGGTAGAATTGTGTTTTTGTACATTTTTTTTTTTGTAAATTAGAGGTTTTTTGTTTGTATATGTTTAATTGTGCATAAGTGAGAATATTTTTATTGCAGGCCTCTGTTTATTTTGCATGTGTAAAACTCCGCCTACTCACCGGTTTAGCACGGCGATTTTCTTTCTTCATTTTCTTGCCCTTTAGGCTACATCGATGCACGTAGCATATTTAAATAAATATTTTAAAAGAAAGAGGATCATACAGCCCAAGTCGAGTTGAGATGAAAAATAATGCTTCTAGATAACCACGATTCAGATTGTACGAAAGGGAATAATAATATAAATACACAAAAGAACAGAAAAATGAATTGCAACAGCGGACAAAAATATTAAGCAAATATAGGTAAAATAGTTTCAGCCAAAAAATTTGAAAATATAGACTGTAGGTGTTCAAAAAATTGTAGAACTTTTATTAGTGAAACTGACCGCAAAAAAAAATTGATGTTTTTTGGAGCCTGGCAGATTTTAATAACCAAAATGTATTTCTCTTAAAAGCTGTTCAATGGTGTATGTAATATAAAAAGAAGACACCAAAGAAATTATAAAGGAGCACAAAGAAAATGTGTATATAAATATAATTTATCTGTTCCGGCTGGAAAAATTGGGTTTGCAAAAACTTTTTTGTAAATACTTTTAAAATATCAATAGAACGAATAGATCGTGTTTTAAAATCTAAAGATGATGGAATGGATAAGCGTGACCAGATGCCAGGATCGTCTAGAAAGATTTCAGATGCCCACCTAACCCATATAAAAGAGCATATCTAAAACTTTCGGCAGTATGAAAACCATTATACACGATCTCATAACCCTAAACGAAGATATTTATACCCTGAGTTAAACGCCAAGCAAATGTACAACTTATATTTAAAAAAGTGTGACAAAAGTAGTTTTTATCCTGTAAAAGAAATTACCTATAAGAAAATTTTTAAAAAAGAATTCAAATTACATTTTCGCTAACCGCGAAAAGACACGTCAAAAATGTGATTTTCTAAATTTGAAAATAAAAACCTCGTGTAACAATGTTTAAAGAATGCTGAATTAACAAGAAAAAGTATGCAAGAAGATAAGATTTTGGCATCCGAAAATCCAGATAGATATTTCGCTTTTTCTTTTGACTTGCAGAAAGGCATTACCCTACGCAAAATTGTCGGTGTCCATTGCATATTATAAACGTAATATGTATATTTTAAATGCAGGATTCCATAGTTTTCATGATAATGAGGTTAGATGTACGCATGGGACGAAACTATTGCATCCAGGAGTTCCCAAGAAATTGCTTCTTGTTGCTTGAAGCATTTAGAAAGTGTAACCAGGCAACAACATGTAATAGCCTACAGCGATATGTGGACTGGACAAAATAGAAATTTGAAATTGGCTTTAATGTGGCTTAAAGTTGTTCAGTCCCCTCAAGAACGCCGTAGAAATTATCTGGGCACTCTTATCTACCAAATGATGCCGATTTTGGAACCATTGAGAGTACTATTAGAAAAAAGACTTATTGTATGTCCCTAAAGACTATTATACTATTATAAAACAATGCCTAAAATATAAAAAGTTTATTTTGCATGAAATGAAACAAGCTGATTTCTTCAAAACTTAGAAAATCATTGTTTGGTAATAAAATATTCAGATCAGACTTTGATAAATTGGTTGAAAGTTGAAAGATTATAAACACTGAACCTTGACAGGACTGCTTAAATTGTGAAAATCAAACAACCTGTTTGGTTGGTCTCATTTGTTTGAAACGTCATAATACGTCGCAAACATTAAAATATTTGTTTACCTTTGTACGGTGTAATATTTGAGCCGTTTTCTTTGAAAGTGGCGTAAGTCCATTTTGACAATAAATTAGTTAATGATAAAAGTGAATACATTTTTCTATGAACTTTTATTTATAAACATTTGCAAAAAAATCTATTAAAATTTTCATTGATTTTATCATAACAAATTTTCGTAGATAATGAAGTTACAAATATAATTATTTTGAAAATGGCGTAAGTCCACTTTCCTCAAAGACACACTACTATTTAGTGCATTTTATATGGTGCAACATTGTAAATGACATCAACATTTTGATAGTTTCTCAGAATTTCGGTTTTCCTCGTTTAGGATAGAATATAAAGTCACCATATGAAATATAGTAATATGTCGTATTTGTTCACTAAATCTTGAGGTCTCAGCGTATTATTACATTTAAAACTATTAAGTGTTAAGTGTGCATTTCATATTATATTATTATGCAAATGGAAAATTGCAATTTAGAATCGGACAGTCATTCAGGTGAGTATTTACAGAAAAATATATTGATACATGACATCCCAATGAATATAAACAAAAGAATCCTAAAATCAGATACTGAAAGCAATTCTGATCAAAATAATTGTTATTTGTTACGTTCATTTCAGAGTAAAACCGTATCCGTTATTTGGTTATTCGTTCACATCGATTCCGTTTCTGCTCAGATCTGCAACAACGCCCTGTATAATTAGACCTTCCTAAAATAATCGCTTTCTGATAATTTTCACTTTCAAATCTATTTGTTTAAAACGTAAACTATGCTATAAATTAAATAGTCAATACCCTGTTTTAAGTATCCGTCAACTTGTTATACCTTGCGATAGCGTGTTGTTTCAATCTAAGACTCGTGAAAATAGGTTTGAACTATCCGATAAAACCTCGTTTTCAAGTTTGCTAATCACGTTTGATAACGCCAATATTACTTGGAGCTCTGGGTATTTAGTTAAACAAATTAATATTCACTTTCTCTTCCTTATACAACATTCGTTATATTTTGTTGTTTCCGTTTTCTTCGTTCGCATTTCGCAACGCAATACAGCGTAGTAAATAATGATGGTTTTACAAACCTATACTTTTCGGCGACAATAAATTAATTTACCTATAACTATTCTAGCTTCTTCCGGTGGCCCTAAAGCCATGAAGGTTTGCCGCCCTTGTTGTGATGGGAGGACACCCGCATAGTGGGATCACGCGCCCTCTGTTTCGCCCCGTCATTAAAGACGGTAGGAGCCACTTCGACGGTGTCATTCCGAAGGTGAGTGTTTAAATACTATTTACACCATCTGATAACAACACTTGATGGCATTAACCTGATTATCATGATTTGAGATAGCATGAAGCATAAAGCACTTGTGATCATTTTCTCAGCTTAATTATATGTACGGAATCGTAGGCGTACAATGATGATTTATAACTGCTGGTTTACCTTACTTTTTTCTGAGTTATAAAATTTTATTAGTTAAGACATTGTACTGTTAATGTGGCATAAGTAATTTTATATTTACAACCATTTAGAGCAGTGATTTTTAGTGTTGCGTTTGTTTTTTTGTTATTGCTAAATAATGTAGGGGGTAGATACCTAAAAACGGCAACTCGCCATTTTAAAAATGATTTCTTTTGATTGTGGAAATATGTGTAACTTTTAATTATGGATTGTTTATTTTTTGGGTAGAATTGTGTTTTTGTACATTTTTTTTTGTAAATTAGAGGTTTTTTCTTTGTATATGTTTAATTGTGCATAAGTGAGAATATTTTTATTTCAGGCCTCTGTTTATTTTGCATGTGTTGTAACAAAAACTCTTGTTACATTAAAATCTCTAAAGAAAAACATTTCTAGCCGTTGTTATTTTACAGCATACGAAATTGTCAGTTAGCGTGTAATCGTTAAGGACCATATGCACCGTCGAAAATTAAGCCGAGCTTAAGTGTTAAGCTTGCTTAAAATATTAATTTCATATGCACCGTTCAGAAAACAGGACTAAAACCTGGCTTTAGTTAAGCCTAGATATTTGACGGCTTAAGTATATAAGCCACGCTTAAATATGTTAATATTGATAAATAATACACGACGGTTCTTTAACAACAGCCCTCCTATATACAATATACATATCCCATAACATCGCCTGTTTTTAGTCCTGACAGTCCAAAAGTTTAGTTTTTGAAAAACGTATCATTTATAGTTACATAAAAAATGGAAATAGAAGATGATATTGTGTTTGAAGAACGAAATATTAGATATGATTGAGTTTGGATTTTCAAAGCAGATTTACAATAGGGTTGATTATATACAGGAATTGAGTGATATGGTCTTTTTTCGCAAGTTTAGGTTTACAAAGGAATGTGCTGCATTATCACTTAATGGTTTTTAATGAAATACTTAAACAGAAGTACAATAAAATCAAAATTGATAGTGCATTATTTATACCCCACCTGTTAAACCGTAACTGGACGTAGACAGTTGAAAACTGACATCATTTTTAAATTTTGACAGTAAAAAAACCGGAATGGCCAGGTTGCCACATTGCGAAACGACTGCACAATGGCTTAACTAAGATAGATAATTATTGCTGCGGTGCATAAAAGAAATTTCTAAGCCGAGCTTTATTAAATAACCTCGCTTAACAAAGCTACGCTTAACGTTCAAACGGTGCATATGCCCCTAAATAGTTTAATTTACTATAAGGAAGAACACCTCTTTCCTTTTTACATTATCTACACCTATACAAAGTATTTAATAGTGACTCCTACGCTTTTGATATCTGCAAATACGCTGAACGTAACTTGAGTTGCATAAGCTACAGACATTCTGAAGCCCACTTGTGCAATTGCTAGACACAACGCCTGCGCGTAAGGTGACGCTATAGGTAGGGTGTTGACAAGAAGGCGAGCGCGGCCATCTTGCAAGCAACAACGAGCAGGTACGCCTCGTTTTAAGATGCGGAGTTTTTGCTCCAAGTGGGGCATTAGAATTGCTCTATTATCGGAGAGGGTGTAAAGGTTGTCGTGGCGGGGGCTTTGCAAAAGAGCTCTTGCAATGCCGCCCCGGACAATGAAGAGTAGACAGTAACAACACGTGCTGGTGGAAGTCCGTTAGTGGTGAGATTGTGTAATAAAACTGCCTTATATAAAACTAATAGATGCTTTAATTTCCTTAGCACATTTAGGTAGGCACATCTAAGTATGCTCGTCTAAAGAATAAAATTTTAAGAAAGCACGTTTGAGAATTGAAAATTTAAATCGTTTGTATGTCAAGCAGAATTCCATGTAATGTTATTGGAACGTAATTATGTATTGTGGAATCACTCGTTTTGAAGCTGTCTGAGGGGCTGTTCATGTAAGAATGCTGTATCTAGTAAATGCCAACTTCGTACTTTTTTAAACTTCAATGAGATGGAGTATTATGTTGTTTTGGTTGGTCTAGAGCGTTTTGCGGCATCACCATCGAGCAGTTAAAACAAAACCATTCAGGTACTTATAAAATTATTTATTGAGAAAATTAATTTTACGTATTAATTACGGTCAAAGCTTTGATTTAACGTTTTCCAAATTATAAGAAACTTTTGTTAAACGAATGTTAATGTTAAAATTTTTTGCAAGATATGTTTATGCTTAAATCCCAAATAAAAATCAGTTAGAGAATTATATCCTAGTAACTTAATAGGTCAAATACCTTTTTGTTCAGAACTAAATTTTTTTTCATAAGAGAAATTTTTGAACTTTTAGATTAATTAATTTAAAGTTGTTATTCAAAGCACGTAAGTAATGCACATGTTAATTGAGAAAAATAAGTATAAAGTTCACTTTTGATTGAAAGATGTTTAACTACAATATGCCATATGATTAGTAGAATATCAATGCTGCTTCTAACATATGATGAACTAACTTTCTTTAATTTCATGTAATGTTTGAGCCATATGCACTTTTTGTGTAATAAGTTCGTTAGAGAAATTTTGTAAGCCAGAACAGATGTTTTATGGATGTTTAAGAACCCGACTGTAATAAAGAATTTATAAATGTTAAGATCTCTCTATGTAGAGAAACAAATTCAGAGATTTTTTGAAACTTATTTTATATTGATTATCAGATTTTTTTTATAAATAATTTTTGCAACAAAAAGAATTACATTTAGATTATACTTTGATTTAAAACTTTCGTCTTTTTATTTCACTAATTGAAATTAATAATATCCAAATTAGATAAACAAAATTTTGGATGAGGAACTTAGAAAAAAGTTGATACAGTATTAGGTAATAGAAACAGAGTAAGTAATTTTCAGTAGAGTATATTTTCATAGGTAAGGTGTTGTTAAGATTTTGAATTCGGGACAGTCGATCTATAAAGACCGAAATATTTTGTTGTCGTAAGACACAAACAGTGTCTTATATTTTATTTTTTTTGTGTGACATTTTCTTGCAGGTCTGACATCGCAGAAGCTGAAGCAGAGGTCCAAGAGGTTTCCAGAGGTATTGTTTATTTTAATTTGTATGCTTTTTGATAATCATTATATCCTATAGGTTTCTGCGTCTTCCTGTAGGATACTTTAGTTTTATTTATTGTCTATATAGATGCAGTGGCGCTCATTTCCTTTTTTTGTTCCCGTTTGTAGTCGAGCCCACCCTATATCCACGCCCAATCTCATTGCTCACCCTTGGGGTAATTCCCAGACTAAGCCGCGAATATAGTAAAGCTCGTGGGTCCACCGAGGTTTTGTTCACTAATTGACTCAATCCCCATTTAAAGAAATTTAATATGTCTCACTGATGCCCAACGTCAGGACATAATTAAATTAAATAAAGAGAAAAAAATTAGTTTCAGTGTAAAACTCCGCCTACTCACCGGTTTAGCACGGCCATTTTCTTTCTTCATTTTTTTTTGCCCTTTAGGCTAGGTCGATGCACGTAGCATATTTAAATAAATATTTTAAAAGAAAGAGAATCATACAGCTCAAGTCAAGTTCAGATGATAATGCTTCTTCAGATAACCACGATTCAGATTCTACGAAAGAGAATAATAACATATACACAAAAGAACAGAAAAATGAATCGCAAGAGCGGACAAAAATGTTACACAAATATAGATAAAATAGTTGCAGCTAAAAAATTTGAAAATATAGACTGTAGGTGTTCAAAAGATTGTAGAACTTTTATTAGTGAAACTGACCGCAAAAAAAATTTCCATATTTTTTTGGAGCCTGGCAGATTTTAAAAAGCAAGATGTATTTCTCTTAAAAGCTATTCAATGGTGCAATATAAAAAGAAGACACCAAAGAAATTATAAAGGAGCACAAAGAAAATGTGTATATAAATATAATTTATCTGTTCCGGCTGGAAAAATTGGGTTTGCAAAAACTTTTTTGTAAATACTTTTAAAATATCAATAGAACGAATAGATCGTGTTTTAAAATCTAAAGATGATGGAATGGATAAGCGTGGCCAGATGCCAGGATCGTCTAGAACTGATATTCTCAACCGCTGGTCCGGCGGACCACCAGTGGTCCGCGGAGAAATTTTACTAGTCCGCAAACAATTTTTTCTATCCGCGAAAAAAATTTACTTATAAAAAAATAATAACTAAATTTTAATTTATAAAATTACGAAATACAATTATCTTAAACTACTTTTAATTCTATATAATTTATGATTAGTACGGCACTGAAGAAAAACTTCCGAAATGCTTACAAGTGCGCGCGGGCGCGGCGCGCAGACACCGGCCGGCTGACTCTGTATCGACGACAGACACTTAAGCCGCTTATAGTATATAGATTTGATGTGTGATCTGGTACAACTTCATCATTGTACAATCTGGGCGTTTTTAAGTTATTGTTAAACGAAACATTATTATAATAATTATACATATGTTTAACTGGATTGGACCAATATAAAAGTAAGTTTATTGATTATTTATATATTTATGTAGGCGCTAATAAAAAAATATTTTTTCATATACTACTGGGGATTCCCTTATTTAATGATAGATACTATAAGAAGAAGAATTAAAAAATTATCAGAGAATGTGGAATACCAATTAATACAAAAGATAAAGGAATCAACATTTTTTGCAATACAAATCGATGAATCCTGCGATATTTCTAAAAAGGCCATATTAATTTGCTATGTTAGATATATCGATTTTATTTTGAAAGAAATAAAAGAAGAATTCTTGTGTTGTATAATAGAATTGGTTTCATATACAAGTCAAATTATTAGACATTTAGGTTGTGAAGGGTATGCAGACCTTTTTAGACTAGTTCAGAATAGAAAAAAATTTAGAGCTGCGTCAAACCGACCTTAAGTAAGTTCGCAAACAAAATAAAAAAATAAAATCAGTTAACTAAATGTCACCATGACATAACTCACAATTAGTTAGCGGTCTAGCATGTTGGCAGCGATTCGTTGCTTAAGCTTAACATATAATTTAACACTTTTCCTCTTTTGGAGGGGATAACCAGGTAATATTTCATTTCCTTATAAATGGAAATCATGTAAACATATTGAGTACATTAACAACCATCAGGTTGATAATATCTATGTAGGACTAGGTAGATAAAAAAAAGATAGAAGAGTATAGGAAAACCTAGACCAAGCTATATTAGTCAAATCATTAGAAATTTTGGTTGTGAAGGGTATGTAGAACTTTTTAGATTAGCACAGAATAGAAAAGAAGTTAGAGCTGCGTCAAACCGACCTTAAGTAAGGTCGAAAACAAAGTGATGATGATGATACAAGTGTTGAGATTTTTAAAGCACTTAATTCTTATGTTATTAAACATTCTTTAGAATGGAAAAATTGCGTAGGTGTGTGTTCCGATGGAGCGGCTAGTATGGTTGGCAGACATTGTGGTGTTACTAAAAGAATTCAACAAGCAGTTAATTCTGATTTATTAATTACCCACTGTATAATCCACAGACAACATTTAGCAGCGAAAAGTTTATCCACAGAATTATATAGGGTTTTAGCAGAATCTATAAAAATTATTAATTTTATAAAAAAAGCGATATAAATAGTAGGATTCGCAATATTTTGTCAGGAGGTTGGTGCCGAACATGAGCAGTCATACGACCGTCTCACGCCAGTAATGTCGTGGCTGCAATGACAGGTTAGGTTACTGTTAGAAATAGATATTATCTATAAAAACACAAATTAGGTATTATTATTAAAACACAAAACACAAATCACTTAAAGCTTATACGTTTAAATAATTTTAAGCATGCAAGTTTGAAGTATCATTTGTTTTATAGATTTTATAAATTCATTTCAGAAACTACTCTAAAGCTAATTAGTTAAAAATAGAAAATGTACTTTGAATATTACGCTTCCAAATGGAAATTTAAAATTATATGAACAAAACTAGTAAGCTGAGCCTTTAACGTCAATTAAAAAATGGAAGCAGAAGGTGTTAACTACCGTTGACTACGAAAGCGCTATTGGATTTCGCAAGCAAAAATTTTAGATTTTTTATTTGTTACTGATATTTGAGTATTTTGTCATTTGAATTTAAGGTAGATAATTTTTAATCATATATTTTTTGGTAAGAATATTTACCAGAAAGTTTTGAGATCAGAGTTCCAAATATTTTGACCTTTAAATAGACTATCTGTCAACGATTTTTGGCCAAAACAAACCTTACAAGCGTGGCAGTAAAAGCGAGGTAAATTATCCACAAGAGGAAAGATTCGAGTTTTGTAAATTTTAACAAAGCTTAAGTTAGGAATATTTTATTAGTTTAAGTAAATAGGTACTTGTTGGGAATAATTTTGTTTGAGAATTATGCTGTTAACTGTTCTGTATTCTTTTGTATGAAAGAAAATTATTTTTGATTTTATGTATAGATCCTTTCTAAAATTGCTGTGTTTCATTTCATTTTGTAAATTCCATAATCTGCGTTAAGCTAGCCATGCAAAGAAAAGTTAAATAGGAAAGTAAGTCAGTAATTTCAAATTTCCCGCTTTTGGTGTACCGTTGTCACAGCATTCTTTTAGCGCCTACTCCAAAGAAAGAGGGTTACACAGCAAAATTTAGCGGGCTCCAACGCGAGGCCTTATCACAGCAAATTGAACGGCGCACTAACGCGAGGCCTGAACACAGCAACATATATATATATATATATATATATATATATATATATATATTGTAGTGGTTTTAAAAGGTTAAATTTAACTATAAACAAAGCAATTTGAAACACCCTGTATAGAGGAAACAACCAGAATTTACGTGCGAAATTTATTTCATCTACTTCATTTTAATGTAACAAGTATTAACAAAAATTTACAATTAATGAATAAAATTTAGTTAGGTTCGTAAAGAAAATAAATTTTAGAAGCCAATGCAATTCATTTATTAATTTAATGGAGTTTAATTACGTCTAATGCGCATAATACCATGAAAAGAAGCTCCTAGAAATGTAAAACGTCAGTTAATTAAACACCTGCATGTTTTCTAAATGTCAGGTTCCCCTTATTTTTATAGATAACAAACAAGTTTCAAAGAATATCGGGTAAACGGTTGGAGGGTTCGCGTAAATGTTAACTAAAAATTTCCTTAAAGTGCAGAAAGGATAGACGGTCAATGAAATGCTTCCGACTGAGACAGGCATAATAACAGTGCGTTTCAAAAAGCACGTATTCAGTCCACATGGGGTAAATAGAACGCGGACAGAAATATCGATTCTCTACCACTCAAACAAGGTTAGAAGGAAACACAATATGCATAAGAAAGGGACAGCGTTAAAATAGGCAGGATTTTGAAGACATCAATGAATATACTATTGGTCGATATCGTTAGTTGTACAACAGGCAAACACGGGGATATTTGATGTCGGGTTTATTGGAAAATATCGTAACGACGCGCTAAATTCCGGGGATTTCGAAAACGGTTGAAACAAAATTTGAGGAAGTGTTATTTTAAATTAGATTTTTCACGGTAAGTGGTGGCCGAAAGGTTACAGTCAAAGCATATAAATACTTGACGAATTAGCACGGCTCGCTCTCTTTTAACTTCGTTCTCTTAGTACTTTGATCGCTTCAGACTACGAACGAGCTTGTAAGTATATAAAATTATTTTAAATTAAATAGTACAGTGTTGGCCTCATAATTTGATACGCGAATAAGTGGCGAGTCTAAATTTTAATTTGAGGTGCAACATTTATCTTAAACAAGCTCGAGAAGTGACGTGAAGTAACGTACATTTAAATTAAATTAAACGAAAATACGCAAGTATGAAAGAAGTGTAATTAATTTGGATTTGAAATTGGATGCACCGTGAAGGCAGCGCAAGCAGCACAACTCAAATGGGGTTCTTCTACAAATATCTAGAGGCGGACAGCAGAGCAGAGCGAAACAACTTTACCGCATCGTCAACGGAGTGGAGGTCTTCAAGAAATTCCAGGTAACGCTTTAAAATTGTTGTTGTTATAAACTATGAAACTATGAAAATTGTGTGATGTGTGAGAGTAAATTTTGAAGGTATTGTGCATTATTTTGCGTACAGAAAATAATACGTATGACTAACTTTATTAGGGTATTTAAATAGAAATCTAAAGGTGTGTGCTTATTAACGTTCCATCAGGAATTTAAAATTTTTATTGTGACGAGTACATGGGTTTGTTTTTTTTTGTTTGTTGTAAGAGTATGCGAAGTACAAAAGCATACATTATTCATAATTAACTGGGTATCATGAGCTCACCATACTCCAGAGTATACAAATTCAAAATAAATTATAAATAAAGAACGAAAATAAGGTATTATTCAGGGCCCATTTACTCCGAGTATATTCAATGTGTTTGATATTTTAAATTAAAATCTAGGACAGTACAAAAATAGGATTTATTGAGGTGTAACTTGATCTCTGAAATGTGGATAATCTTGAATTTTATTTGTAAATAGTGTTAAATAAATATTGTATGATGGTTGTATTATTTTGTGGTTTTATTGAGAGTGTGCGTGAACGATACAGAGTATAATAGTGAATCTAGGTATCCAAGAGGAGACCCAAATGAGCTAGCCTGGAAACTGAAGAAGAATTAAGGTGATGAAGAGAGGAACCTGGGTAAGAGATTATTTTTATTAAATTTTTCTATTGTGTGAAATTTATTTGCGAGTTTTGGAAAATAAATAAAATTTTCGAATATTTTTGTTATTGAGGCTCGATTTAGAGAGGTTCCACGGCAATTTATGGCGCCCAATTCGTGGGGCATGATACATACAGGGGTACACGGCAAATTTATGGCGACCCAAAAGTGAGGCTCGAGTTCCAGATAAAATTTAACAATTTTATTCCAGGAAACTGGCGATCTGAGAGAGAGAGAGTCTGTGTTTTTGATAAATTTAAGAATATTTTGAGTGTGAGAGTGATTTGATCGTATGCAGCGAAAGGAGTGGTTAAGGAGCCAAGGAGTGGAAATTGGAAGTGACGATAGTGCCTTGTGTGATAAAAATTCGAAAATGGAGGAAGCTGGAGGGAGTAGGGATCAGTCGAGGACGGAATCAGGAGAAACTGGGAATAAATTGATGATGAGAAAGTTAGAGGAAATGAGATTAACTACGGACGAATCAAACAAAAAATTTGAAGAGATTAGAGAAATGAGTGTTGAATCGAATCGAAAATTTGAGCAAATTAGTCAGAAAATTGACAATTCGACGAAGGAATTTTCAGAATTTAAAAATAGTTGACGGTAAAAATGGAGGAAGTTGAAAATAGGGTTGATAAAAATGAGCGTGATATTAGAGGTTTAAATCAGGAAATGGGACAATTAAGGACTGATTTAAGGATTTTGTGTGAGGACGAGATTAATGCTAAAATGACTGAGGTAACGGACTCGTGTAAGGATCAGTTAGGTCGGATTGAGAGAGAAGTGACCGGGATTAAGCATAATGTAGCGACTTTAATGGGGGATGGTCCAAGGTTAGTAACAGGTAATGTGTCTTTGGAGCAACAGATGGGGATAGTAGGGTAAACCTTCAAATATTCATTAACAATATTAGAGGTTTAATAAGTAATTTGTACGATGAACAGGCGAAGTTAAATGTTGTAAAAGCTTTACTAAAAGACCATGCTGAAGCTTGGTACAATTTAATAGGACAAGAAATTGACACTTACACTGACTTTGAGGACAGGTTTTTGAAACATTATTGGAGTGACCACAGACAAGACCAGGTACGAGACGATTTGATCACGGGGAAATTTAGAGGAGAATTTTTAGGAAGTAGGGAGCAATATGCTATACGAAAGTATAGCATAGCGAAACAACTGAACCCACCACTGACGCACCGACAGATCATAAAATACTTGTCGAAGCATTTTGAGGTTGAAGTGAGACAGCACGTAGCACTACAGAACATTGTTGACAGAGAGATGTTTCTGGAGTACCTGCAGAGGTATGACGCCGTAAACAGTGGACGACCTCGGGAACCAAAGGAACGACAGGTAAACACGGTTAGGTACGACAACAAACGGGAAAGTTACGCAAGACGGGGGAATAATTATACGTATCAGCGACAAAATTGGGAACCGCGACGGACCTTTCACAGGAGCAACAGTGTAGGTAGGGGACCTGCACCTAGACAGGGACCTACAAGACAAAACAGTTCACCGCACATGAGAGGGACAGCAAGTACAAACCGGGAAGGTAACAACACAGACCGAGTGGAAACGCCAAGGACATACGCGGAAGTAACAGCAAGACCAGGACCGAGTAGGGAGAACAGACCTGGACAGGATTTTTAGAGCAGGACAAATTACTAGACATCACTGTGTACAAATATGAACATCCTAGGGAATTTTTGAAAACAGAGAAAGAAATTGAGCCAAAAATTGTAGAAAAATTTTGTTTGCCCATAATTGAGATTAAAATTTTTGAGAAAAATTTAGGAGCATTATTAGATTCAGGAGCTGAGGCGAGTTTGGTATCGGAGGAATTCGTCAATGAAATTAAAAATGAAGTGTGTGACAGGATAATGCCAATAAAAAGAAGTCACCTGGTTGCGCCGAATAAAAAACGAGTTGCTGTTGTAAATAGCGTGATTATTTTGAAAGTAGAGTTAGGTTCAGTAAGCTGTGAACAAGAATTTATAATTGTACCTGGGTTAAAGTTTAAAGGGATATTAGGGGTCGATTGCATGATGAAGTTAGGGGTTATAATAGATATGAAGAGGAAAATAGTTAGGATTGGGGATAGGATATTGCCCTGGAAGGCAAGTTATGATGTCACAGAAGATAACATGGGGTTATGTATTAATAGTATAAAGGAAGATGATGAAGAAGTGAGAGAGATCGACTCAGGGGAATATAATGAGGAAAAGGTAGATGAGGTACAAGTAATAGTAAAAGAAGAAGCTGAACAAGTAGAAGTAGAGTCAGGCGCAGCATTAATAGTGAATAACAAGTCAGAATAAAGAAAGATAGAAGTAAAAATAGCATTATGTGACACACAAGAGGTAAATATAGGCATAAGTGAGTTAAGGGGCAAAGACAATTTTGGTAATTTGAATTTGATTTTAAAAGATTTTTGTGAAATGAATATTGTACATGAAGGGTCTAGAAAAGATGAAAAGTTTTGTATAGAGGAGAAAGATAAAGATGTTGAAGTAGTATCGTTTGGTTGGTCCACAGAAAAGGAAATAATAATGAATGAGAAACAGACAGGTGTAGGGACGGAAGAAGAAATATTTAAGAAGCAGGATAGTAGGGATAAGTTTATTTTATGTGAAGTAACAGGGATGATAAGTATTGAAATAGAAGGAGGAGGAATAGGGATGAAAAGTATTAGGATTGTTAGAAGAAAGACATGGAAGGTCAAGAAAAGAGTCAGATTTAAATAAGAAGATGAAGTGTAATGACAAAAAAAAGATAGAGATAGGTGAATTTTAGTGTAGAAGTTGAATAGTTAGAGATAGAAATAGGTATATAGAAAAGTAGAAGTAAAAATAGGATAAATATGGATAGGTGTATATAGAAAAGTAGAGATAGGTGTATAATAGAGTAAAATTTAAATAAATAGGGATATAATAGGTGTATATAGAAAAGTAGAAGTAAGGGTTTATAGAAAAATAAAACTAGGTATAGGATAAATATGGGAGATAGTTAGATATAGGTATAGAATTAGGTAGGTAGAGATAGGATAAGAATAGATAGTGATAATAGGTAGGGTTAAAAGATATGAAAAGTGAAGATAAAGAGAAAATTATTTTAAATTAAATAGTACAGTGTTGACCTCATAATTTGATACGCGAATAAGTGGCGAGTCTAAATTTTAATTTGAGGTGCAACATTTATCTTAAACAAGCTCGGGAAGTGACGTGAAGTAACGTAAATTTAAATTAAATTAAACGAAAGTACACAAGTATGAAAGAAGTGTAATTAATTTGGATTTGGAATTGGATGCACCGTGACGGCAGCGCAAGCAGCACAACTCAAATGGGGTTCTTCTACAAATAGCTAGAGGCGAACAGCAGAGCAGAGCGAAACAACTTTACCGCATCGTCAACGGAGTGGAGGTCTTCAAGAAATTCCAGGTAACGCTTTAAAATTGTAGTTGTTATAAACTATGAAACAATGAAAATTGTGTGACGTGCGAGAGTAAGTTTTGAAGGTATTGTGCATTATTTTGCGTATTGAAAATAATACGTATGACTAACTTTATTAGGGTATTTAAATAGAAATCTAAAGGTGTATATAAGGCTTATTAACGTTCCATCAGGAATTTAAAATTTTTATTGTGACGAGTACATGGGTTTGTTTTTTTTGTTTGTTGTAAGAGTATGCGAAGTACAAAAGCATACATTATTCATAATTAACTGGGTTATCATGAGCTCACCATACTCCAGAGTATACAAATTCAAAATAAATTATAAATAAATACTCCGGGTATATTCAATGTGTTTGATATGTTAAATTAAAATCCAGGACAGTACAAAAATAGGATTTATTGAGGTGTAACTTGATTACTGAAATGTGGATAATCTTGAATTTTATTTGTAAATAGTGGTAAATAAATATTGTATGATTGTTGTATTATTTTGTGGTTTTATTGAGAGTGTGCGTGAACGATACAGAGTATAATAGTGAATCTAGGTATCCAAGAGGAGACCCAACTGAGCTAGCCTGGGCACTGAAGAAGAATTAAGGTGATGAAGAGAGGAATCTGGGTAAGAGATTATTTTTATTAAATTTTTCTATTGTGTGAAATTTATTTTCGATTTTGGAAAATAAATAAAATCCTCGAATGTTTTTCTTACTCTGTCGATTATTCATAAGGGTTACACGGCAATATATATATATATATATATATATATATATATATATTGTGGTGTTATTACAATCTAACGATAAGCCACCAGATTTTTAAGCAGACTTCACTACACAACAGAAGCAGAATTTCCTATTCCTATTAAATAAAAAAAACATTTCCTTGACTATCTCAGTGAGTTGAACACAAGCACCCACCAACTGAAATAAATCAGTATACGAAATTTTACATATAGTTAAAACCAATAATCGTATAAAAATTGAAAACTATAATAGCATCAGGCACATAAAATGCAGTAAAATAACCAAATTATCAACTTACACTTAACTTACATTAAGTTCCCATGGTCAAAGCATTCTCACCTCCATGATTTCTTCTTTAAAATATACCTTTTATTAATGATATGTGCAAATTGCCCTTCGTTATAAATAATTACATAAATGAATTTTGCATTAATTACTTCTTAAAGCTACTCAATCTCACAAAAATATTAAATATACAATGCTTACCTCAAAAATCCTGTATAGAACAACGCAAATGCTTAAAATCAGTTTGACCTTCAAGTTCAGGTGCCTTGATTATCTCCAGATACACGAATACCCAATGTTTACGAGGATTGGACAGAAACCCCAGTCTCAAAGGTTAATGCCCGAGTGAAATTGCTCAAAACCCAAACCAGGTTCAGGTCAAAAACCAATTAACAACAAACCCAATTTTAGCACTACCAAACCAAATAGGCTAAAACCAAAATAATCAGGGAAATAAAGATTTAAGAATTGGAACTAATATTGCACTTTAATACTTGAAGTCTATCACGTGGAGTAATATTTGCAGAAATACTAGAAGTACTACTTGAAGCCCTGAAGTACCCCATTGTTTTAACTAATTTAGAATATACTAATTTACTTACGAATTTAGTATCCGTCAACGTTCAGCGCCAAAAAATAGAATTTATTATTTAAAAGTAAGAAAAAAGTTTAGCTTATTTTAAGAAATTTTCTCACGTGCATTCTCTAATCAATTTTCAACAATCTGAAAATTTGCACAATGATTAAATTGAGGGTAATATCACAGTTATTTAATCCGGCAATGGACGTAAAGTCTGTAACTTATAATTAAGTATAATCGGTGTCGTTTAATTTCAGAGTGACTTAAAACAAAACTAGAGTTACAATATCAGTTATAATCATTCTTTATTATTTCAGAATGGCGTTGTTCAAAGCACTCTGCTTGCATTAAAATACATGAGAAAAGATTGTGGCGGAAATGGTGGAACAATAGTTAACGTGTCATCAATTCTTGGTGTATTGCCAGTAGATGGATCTCCAATTTATGTAGCCACAAAGCACTTCATTACAGCCTTTAGTCGCTCCCTCGGCACACAGTATCATCTTGATCATACCGGTGTTAGAATACTAATATTATGTCCTAGTGGTACCGACACTGCTTTACTTGCGGGAGCAGAAATGTGCGCGCTTAGTGAGTTAGCTCCAGACATTACAGAGCGCTTTGGAATTCAAATTCAAGCAGTTGAAATTCAATCGTAAGATACTAAAGGTGTAATTAATCATAAAATTATTATTCATTTTCAGAGCCGATCATGTGGCGAAAGGATTAATTACAATTTTGAAAAAAGCCGAAAATGGAAGCTGTTGGATGAGTCAGCATGATGAACCAATTTATGAAATAGAAATTCCATTTGTGCAATTAAAGAACAAATATTAGAAGAAATAAATGGCATTGCACATTTATTTATACTGTACTGAAAAATTATTAAGAACCCTTAGATAGAATTGAAAATTAGACTTTTAGAGAAAAGCATTGCAAATAAAGACAATCAGTAATTGAGGCTAGCAATAAAAAGTCATAGGGCTCTAAGTGCAACAATCAGAACACAAAACACTATTTTGTTTAATTCAAAATGAAACACTTCGTCTAAAAGTTTGTTTTTTTATTCACTAAAAGTGACCTTATATTCGTAGCTATATGCGCCCAAATATTGGAGCCAATAAAAAGTTCTTTATAAAAAATGATATGATGTGAGTTATTGTCTGAAGATACACATATTACCTTTCCAGCTCAAATTGAATGAAATAACGAAATTACAATATCACAACTATAATAACGTTAAAAACTCGTAAACAAGACTAAAAATAGTAATAATTGTTACTTTCACAAACATCTTTCTTCAACACACATTATTGAAAAGAATTACTTACACATAAGCAATAAAACTATAAATGAAGAGTAGATGGTGAGTCAAAAAGCGTAACTTCTAGTGATTAATAAGAAGTATACTTTTCTCATGTAAGTGACACTATGTAAAGATTATTAAAAATAGGAAGGATAATTGCAATAATCTCTCTTACTTCCGAAAAGAGCGTACCTGATCAGAATCCCTTTAATGAACCTCTGGTAATGGTGGTATTTAATCGGAATTCGAGTTCAAAACAATCTTACAATATCCATTTACAAAAATATTTCTATATGCCAAACCTTTATGCAACTTAACTTACTTAAATAAATTTTAGTACGCAAATGTCTTTCAAAAATTCAAACAAACATATACTTGCATTTTCAAAATAAGCTCTTCAAACAAAATCGTTGACTGCATCAAAAAATCCATTTTCCCTTCCTTGACGAGTCACTGACAACTGCCATCATCGTAAGAAAATTTACTTATAAATAAATTTTATTCTGCATTCCATTTGTGTTTAATAATATTTCAATATTTACTTTTGTACGTTGAGCGTTATATTTCGTTATATTTAAAAACACATCATTTTGGTATAAAATATCAATGTGACCTTGCACGCAATTTTACTTGCATTAAAGTTCGTAGCTACCAGCAAAAAGAATCGTCGACAAGTGCTTTATAAGTAGGCCTACTATTAGTGAATGACTGATTATTTGTGAATCCCTGTTTGCATTCATTCACGGTTTTATTTAATAAATTCCTCAATACGTTATAAACTCTAGAAAACTTCCATAAGTTTCCAGTTGGTCTGACTCATTGAGCATAATGTAATTTCTTCGAAATTTCGTTTATAGCTGTTATTTTTATTTATGAGGTCGTAAAAATAGTTTCTTAATTGGAAAATGAATGACAAAGGTTATCGGTAGTTGCTTGTTATCTAATTTGTAAGGTCATTAAACGTCTTACTGCATTTTGCGGCTACAGTAATTGGAATGTTTATTCATTTTGTTATAGTAAAAGATAATTATCTGTCATTTGTTTATTTCTACAAATGTGAGTTCGTAGTTCATTCTCGCATTAGAAGAATCTGCAATATTGTAATATTTTATTTTAAATCTAAATTTAACGTTTTGCATCAAAAATACTTAATGAAAAGAAATGACATGCGAGAACTTTCAATAATGTTTCCAGAAGAAAACTCTAATGTTTAAATTGTGAACAGCGTGTTTAAATGGGTTTTTTATTGCTCCTTTTCAGTAAAAAACGTACTTATTTAGAACGTGTTTTAAAACTGAATTTCATTACAAGGAATGATTTGTATCTTCGCGTATTTCACTTGAACTAAAAATAAATTATGCTAAGCCTATCGTACTACTAGACTATTATGCAGGGTATTTCTTTAGAAAAATTAAGTATTTGGAAATTTTAATTTTTCCTGATTTTGGGTTGTTCTATATCTAGAATATGATGCTCAATGACCTCTATATGACATCCTTATCACATTTTTTCCCAAATTCAAATATAAAATTTGAAATGAATCTCGCTAAGTTTACGTCGAGCGCTATATTTTTGCATTAATAAATTTTTTTCTATTTTATTTATAAACCTGCTATTTACAACTATTTACATTAGACTTATAATACACACATTTCTCTCCAATAACTTTATTATTTCCTAAACTCTCAAATTAAAATTAACTTCCCCAACTCGTCTCTTCATCATCTGACTTCTCTCATCATCGTCCTTTATTTCTTATTATCTTATATTTACATGGTCCTTCAAGTTAAGTCTCAATAAAAATTCCTACGACATACATAAAATACACAAAATATTTTACGAAACTTTCCCATAGAATATTGCTATCTCAGCAAAATGTTGCATAAAAATTTGATGAAGTTGTTCCAGAAAGTACATATCGCTACTACTAAAGTTATTGTGACCATAGATAAATCAAAAGAAAGGGAATTCCTTCACTCGGTTAATATACCCATCTACAGAAAATTCTTTATATCTTCTCTCCAAACATGAATTCTTTAAAATCAATTTTGTAAAACCTGCTTATTAACAAATCTCGCTAAAATACTATCGACCGAAGCCATTTGTTATTACCCGGATTTATACTCTTCATATTTGAATTAAATTTGTTATGAACATCGCTTCCTTTTATTACAATTACATGATCCACAAAATAAGTACTTGACTTCTCGCAGATACTCTCATATAAATTTTTACCACCGATACACTCATTTAAATTTATATCACCTGCAATTAATTTATCGCTGACTCTACTTCATCTTGTACCTTACTTGGATCCTCACTACTCTTTAACCTTACTTCATTTACTTCCTCCTGTACGTCCTTTACTTATTTTTCTATTTTATTTACTTCATCTACTTCTTGATCTATTTCATTTACTTCTTCCACTATTTCATATAAATTCAAACTAACACTTTTATTCGACCTCAATATTCACCTCATCATCTCATTTAATATAACCACATATAATCTTCTTATCCTCCGCATCTACTATCAACTTCAACCTATCAATTACGTCCATTCCAAAAGTCACCTCCATCTTCAGTCCAGGTACAACCATAAATTCGTCTTGAACTTTATGTTCCCTAACTCACATCTTAAGATTGCCATGCTATTTATACTTGCGAACTTTTTGTCGTTCGGTGCTACTAACTTACGTTTCTTTACGAGTATCAACTCATCATTTAATATTTGTATGTTGTTTTTAATAAAATTTTGTTAAATTAGCGACGCTTCAGCCTGCGTATCTATAAGTACTATACTATTTTGTCCTCCACAATTATAATTAAAATAGGTAATAAGTTTTTGTTTACATTTTCATCACTTCCTAACTAAAATTTTATAAATTCTCGCTGATGTTCATACTGATTAATTTCTAAGAGTGTGCTCGGTTTGCCTCTTGATAAAAATCCGATCTCGCCGTTAAAGGTCCTGGTCTGCTTACTGCATTAACATATGTCCTATAATTCTTACTATTAGCGCCCTTTCTGCGGATCTCCATTGTTCTTGATTCCTGGGTCACGGTCCTATTTTCAATGATTTGGGATTTATTCTCCATTCCCCCGTCCCTCTTAATGGCATTATTCTGGCCACAGTTGGTCCTATTAACGTTCCCCATATCAAACGTTCTGTCATTGTAGCGTTCCGGTCCACTCGTTCTTTGATATGTACAGAAGTTTATGGGCTGGCTTTTTGGTCTAACCTACGTTCTCTTTGGTCGACACAGCTCATCATACCTTTAAAAGTATTCTAGGAATACACTCTTATCCAAGATGTTCTGTAAAGCGCTGCATTGCCGTACCTCTGTCCCGAAGTGTCCAGCTAAATATCCGATGATTTATTTATCCTCTAAAGGAGTTTTGCTACCTGTGATACACTATTATAATCAGAAAAAAAATGGTAAATCTGAATGTATAAAAAACCAAAATAACGTTGCTCTAAATGGGAACAAATGCAGACGTACATAAATTCTGTAGCGGAGGCTGAGGTAGCCTGATAATATCTTTATAATAGAATTTACAAAAGTTCGTCTTCCCTATTCAGTTTCTGTTTTTTAATATAATATCTAAAGGCATCTCGTTTTGTAGTGTATGTGAGGACACTGCAGATCTAATACTGCCCGGTGAGTAATTAATTTTTGCTTCTACGAAAGCAGTCTTAATCCAGCCCGCTATACTCGCTCTCGAGGCTGGGCCAACTTTTCCTCGAGTTGAAATAAAAAGATGAACTGATTTCTCTTCTTTTCGAAGAGAGCTCGATTAATGTATTTGCCTAATGTACCGGGTCCAAATCTGTATCGCAGTTCTCCAATAGCTTCCAGCCTGACTGTCTGTAAGAATACCTATCTGTTTTAAATCCAAAGTTGGGCCAGAATGACACTGATCCCTGTTCTCTACTCATAGATTGTTCATTTATTTTCAATAGCGTTAAGTCGTGTATTGTGCGACCCGAAGCTAGTAATAAAATCAGAGCCAATCTTCTGGACACCTGGAATATACTACTTCTGTCCACATCGTGAGATTTCATCCAGAGAATGGGTTTATCTACGTCCCAGATAACCTTATTATTTGAAATTGGGCTCGTAATTTCAATAGCTTCAACTATCCTTTTAGCTAGTGGTTGACCCGATATCTGTTCGCTTTTGGTAGGATCCGCTAGCGTGGCTGTTATGGATTTAAGCGCTTTGATTGTGGCTAGCGCAAATTCCTTAGCGGTATGCAAGTAAGCCAGGTATTGAGCGACTGACTTTGATTCAGGGTTAACTGCTAATATGCTCTGTTGCTTCGTCCATGCAATCCATCTTCTCCAAGGAGAAACGTATGTTCTAAGAGAGCATTTTCGTCATGAGGTTTCGAGCAATTCTCTATCCACCCCCAACCAATCGCTAATCAAGCTGGCCCACCCCGTACTTTCCAGGCCTTCAAGCGTAACTTCTGTGCTTGGTGTAAGGGCTTTCGTGTCCGCGCCTCTATTAGGCATTGCTTGAGATTTGCTAGTTGAAAGGGAGATGCCAATGCACGTGCCTTCAGGTCCCCTTTCCAGAAAACCTTGTCTCAATTCGGTACTATCAATATATAAATACATTTTGCCGAATTCAGGTGATTTAATACTCTCGGTATTAGACCTGCGGACGTAAACACCCATGCTAGCTGGTATACCCGTGCCCACCTGAAGGCATTCGTAAATTCGGCCTGATGGTCCGTCACATCCATTGACACGTATTGCAGCACCACCCTCGAAGCCCTGCTTCCAAAAAGATCTATCTGCGGTATACTCCCTTGCATATGTTGAGCTATCAAGGTTATCCCCAAGCCTGTGCCAACTCGAGCAGAGTGTAGGTCAGCTCCAACATTTTCAAAGATCTCTTTCCTCGTTGTTTCTTCAAATAGGCTACTACCGTACTGTTATCGGATTGAAGTAGTGCGATCTTTCCCTTCGTGGAGCGTACGTTCTGCTTTATCACCATGTAAACTACAAACATCTCTTTGTAGTCTATGTGCCACTCCTTTTGAGCGGGAGACTATAGCCCCTTTGTTACAGAACTTTGTATCTGAGCCCCCCCCCCCAGTCTGACTCGCTAGCGTCTGTAGCTATAAAAATTGTGATCTGGGCCTGGAAAATCGAGGACTTCATTTCTAAATTCCTCACCCACCATTGGTATTCCGTAAGCACTTTTGTAGAAATTTTATGATTCAAGAACGGCCTGTTATCTGGAAGCGCCCGACTTGCGCGCAGCAAGTATCTCAAATGCAGCCTTCCCAGAGAAATAGCAAAAGCTGCCAAATTCATTTTGCCTAGCAGGATTTTTGCCATCTTCCTATTTCAGCACTGTTTGCTCTGAATCCGTTCTAGGTCTCTCCTTATAGAATCCACCTTCTTTGAAGGCAACGCCACCGTGTTTAGTTCTGTTCCAGTTGATTCCCAAATAATCCAAACTTCGGCGGGGTAACAATATTGGCGGCTCCGTAGCGTAGTTGGTGGGCGTGTAATTACTACATCCAAGGTCCCGGGTTCAAATCCCGACGCGATCTGCTTGAAAAAGGCGAGCATTTTTCACAAAAATACACCCTGGTCAGATGAGAGGTAAAATGGAGGTCTCGTGTGTGAGTGTTGTCACGCACGTTAAAGATCCCTACCTTGCTTGGAACAGCAAGAGTTCGGCAAAATTCAAAATTTTTCAGGTAAAAGAAACTCGCTTCCTGGCTAATGTAGTACCTTCGGGTGGAGCATTAGAAAATCACATGTAGGAGGGGGGATATTGACTTTTCCTTGTTCATACGCCACCCCAAGGTTTCCAGAAACAATATCGCTTTCTTTGTTTGGACATAAAGACTGTCCGAGTTTTAATTTGCCAGTAAAAAGTTGTCTAGGTATATGACTATTCTCATGCCCTTTTTGCGAAGTTGAGCTACTACCCAATTTGAAATTCTTAAAAATTTGAAAGAGGCGGTTGAAAGGTCAAACGGTATATTTCGTGCCTGTGTACTATGGTAAGATATCTCTCCTTTATTGAGATGTGATAGTAAGCTTGGGAGGTATCTATCTTGGTCATGATGTCGTTGTTTTGGAAAAACAAAGGAATGTTTTGATGGTTTATAAGCTGACATTCCCGTGGGTATAGAAACTGGTTTAAACATTTCAGGTTGAGAATTTGTCTCTTTGTCCCGTCCGGTTTTGCGACAGAGAACATTCGAGATAAGAACCCCTTGGGGAAGTGGGATTCTACAGAATTCCCTACCTGATCATGTTGCGCGTTTCCAAATCCATGTTTAGATGCGTGTTTTTGTATTGCATTTTGTGTTTTACAAAAGCTATTAAGGGCGGTTTTTTGACAAACGGTATCGAATAGTCGCCGAGGGTCTCCAAAATTCATCGTGGAGCTCCAATGGCTTCCCATTGCTCTCGGTAATCTCTCAACTAGCCCGCCCTGAACGCTGTTATTGTTTTCTCATTGTTTCCTTGGTCCTTTAGCCAATCGATCGGGTTTGTGCGTATAACCCAGTTTCCGGAAACTGAATCTCTGTGGCTGATCTTTTCTTGCAGAGAACGCGACCGTTTTTCCAAAGGGCGTCTTGGCTGTAGGCACTGCCCTATTTAGCCTCGTTTCAACCCCTAAGCTAATTGTGTGCTGACATAGAAAAAGTGGAGATTATTTTGTGAGAGATACGAAAGGAATATCCGTGGTGTCTGGTCAATTCCGTCAGAGGTTCTTCTGTAAATAGATGAGTATAAGATGGCGGTGTTGGTTCTAAGAGTGTTCCCACCTGAGCATTTCTTGGAAGGAAAAGCTTCCTTCTATGTTTATTACCTCTGCCCTTCGGCCACCCATATTGTAAAACATCATCCGAAAGCATCCTGTAAACTGTCTTGGGTCCAACTAACAGGCTATGAATATAGTTCTTAATTATCAAGCATTTTTCAATTAAGGTTTTCATTGATTCCGCAAATGCTTTTCTCTGAAGTAAGAGACCATGAAAAATGATCCCCAACGCCGTGTCAGCCTTCACTATCTGCTCTTGAGAAGTCGCTTCCGTGGGTTGCATATGGCTAAGTTGGCTGTTCACTTTTAACGCACTAAAAACTGGTAATGCTTGCAATTTCTTTTGAACATCCGCATACGTATCTTATTGAATAACGGTTTTCCTAGCCTGTGGTTTTATGTTCGGTTTAGGCGATGGGATCAGTGGTCTGTTCCCTTGTTTTTGGATTAAAGTCCATAGCCACAAACTCATCTTCAGATGCTTCATCGTCTGTCAAGTCCAATAGTGGAGGGATATTTTCACGCTCCTCATCATAGTAGGAAAAGTCGTCATTCAATTCGAATTTATCCCTACGCGTATCCTGATTTGTGAAACCAAAGGTATCCACAAAAGATTTAAACATAACTTTTAATTCCTCTGTAGATCTCTGTAATCTATCTAAGCGACTTCCTTTTTTTGATTGTGAATAAGCCAACACTCGGCTAGAATTCCTCCGCGTGAGCTTTCTATATTTGATAGATCCTCAGAAAGCTGATCAGCAGCTTCTTTGCGAGATATTAAAAGAGGTTTTTTGTCAGCCAGGGCTGCGATAACCAATTCATTTTGGACAGCGGGTCCCCTTATCCTCGCTGCTAAGCTTGCCGGTCTAATAATCAAGCCAATGCAAAATGGTCAATCTAACATTTTGACCTTCATGTCCCTGAAGGTTTTTTCTGAGGGGCTTGCGGTCCCCGGATTAAATGCCTGAACTAAGCCTACTGTAGGGAGTGCGTACCTTATCTTATTTAAAAGTTGGGGGTCACATGTGCCTCCTAAGAGCTCGTTGTAACGGAAAATAAACGCCTCCCATTGCTTCTACCCTTCCGGTAAAGAGGCATCTGCCAGCTTTTTGATACGCTCAATAATATCAGTCTCATCTGGATTGCTAGGGACAATATCCGCCAGCACTACCAGTGTTTTGACTTTGTCCATTTCTACAACAAAGGTGATCTTAACAGGTGTTATACTAAATTTCTGATGAGCCGTACGGCTTGCATTAATCACCTTGCGTCGCAAGCTTGACTAAAATCGAGGCGTGCGGTTCAGAGCTGAGCCCTACGGTTCGTGTTTGCACCCTACGGCTCAGAAATCTTTGAGCCGCGCGGCTCAATTGGACGAGCCGTCCCTTAATGAGGGGACGGCTACCATAGTCGAGCTTGCGGTTTTAAGGATTGATCCCTATGCCTCCTAGGATCGGGCCTCGCTTCAGTGAAGGCGGGGACCCACCGTTGTAGATAACCGGAACTAGGAGTGCTCGGTTATCATAAGGCATGCTATACCATTAATAGAGAAAACCCATTTGCTTACTCAAAATTTTACGTAACTGATCACGATTGCACTACTACGCAAAGATGAACTGTACATACACTCATTGATACGAAACACAGCGTACTGAATTATATTCCGCACGCTCAAGCGGGCACCGGAGTGCGCAAGCGCGTGGGGTGGGGTGACTAACGGACGTGGAGGTGGAAATGAGGGACGAATGAGCAAAAATCATTGAAAGAAACCGGAATTTAATCTCACAAGATCAATCCGAAGGCACAGGACTAAAATAAGCTTCTTTTGGTATTTAGTTTAGGAGTTAATTACGCCCTAGACGGATATTTACGTCGAATATATTCGTTATTACAACCACGAATTTTAAGGTTAAAGTATCTTCCTGCTGATACTTCTATATTAATATTATACCCACGTTGTGGCGAGTTTATATGTTGAATACAGTATTTCTAATTGTTATTTTTAGGGCATTCCTTCTAGTCCTCCTGTTAGTTCTATTGTAGTCGATATTTGAATTTACTGTTAGTTAGAGTCTTGGTTTAGATTCCTGATCCAGTTTATGTTTATGTGAATTTGTATCTCCAAGTTACCTACAATTAATTAAGAATTTGGATTACGATCTGCTGTGCATCTTTATAGCCCATTCCTTGTGTTGGTAGAAACAAGTAGGAAGTTTCGAACTACACACCTGCTGTACATTAGGTGGGCTCAACATACACTTCAGCGATGATACAACTGCACCGATGAGTGCAGCTGTATCGTCGCTGAAGTGTAGGCTGAGCTTCCTGAGGTGGTATGCTTTTATTACGTAGTAGTTTTCATATTGCATTGAGCTAAAATTGCATGGCATTACTAAATTTTACATTATTAAGTATCCGTATTTCAAGATATTATGTACGGCAACCACACTTACATTTATACATTGAAGTAAAAAAAATACTAAAGCCCCTGCAATAATATAAACTTGATTTTCCCATTTGTATTTTGTAGCTATTAAGCTTTTGGTAAACTGTTTAAATATTTGTGTTTGAAAATAGTAATTGAGAATTAATGTGTAAATCTGCTCACGAGACACTGAGTAGTAAAAATATTGGTAATCAGGTTTATTTATTAATGGTACGGTGACTGGATGGCGATCAATTCAACATAGGTACTGGGCAAGGAGTTATTTATTTCTACCCTTTTGGTTAATAATATTTATGCTTACTGGTAGTGACCTAGTAAGTGTCCAGATAACTTTGAGGTACTGTATCTGTGATTGTATTTGAGATACTGTGGTTATTAGTGTATTATTGATGTGTATTATTGAATTTTCTCTAAGATGCAATAGTCATCACCATCAGGTCTTCAGTCTGGGAACTGGTTAGACGCGTACCATCATTGTTTCCTATTCTGAACTAACCTACACATTTTCAGGAAATTTCCACAGTCTGCATCTTCACCATCTGCGCGCAATGGTCTGATCTAGGTCTACCTCTACCTTCTTTTCCTATCTCTGCTAATAATATATCAATCACTATTCCCCAAAAATGCCTTAGAACGTATCCTGCCCTTATTTTCTATTTTTTATTAACTTTGTCAGTCCATGCTACCATCCTCATATATCCAAAGCACAACATTCCAAGAGGCTTCTATCGTTTTTCTGTCTGGTTCTCCTACTGCTTCTTTTTCATACACGTACTGTGCTGTGCTCCACACATGCTTTTAACGATTTGCTCCTTGTTTCTATTGTTTGTTGTCTTCGAACATAGCCGTGCTCTTACTAGTTAAATGCAGTTCGGCTCTCCTTCTATTATTTACAAATTTATACCTTATTCCCCAAAATTCAATGGTATGTGAAGGAGGTTAAGCAGTCTGCAGCTAGCAAGAACATTTCTCGAATTAATAGTTTTCCATCTGTAATCTAAGCATATCAATCCCTTTGTCCCTGCATAGTAATTTCAAGTGTCTTCCTGCATTTGTTATATTCATTGCCTCTTCAATGTACAAGTTAAAAATTAATGGGGATAGGGCACAGCACTGTCTCACTCCTTTCGAAATACTTACTACTACTCGTTCCTGCTCTAATTCTATTACCGCTGTTTGCTCTTTGTATAAGCTATGTTCTATCTTTTTCCCTGCATAGTAATTCCAAATGTTCTCCTGCACTTGACAGATTCATTGCCTCTTCAATGTACAAGTTAAAAATTAATGGGGATAGAGCACATCCCTGTCTCACCCCTTTTCTAATATTTACTTCTCCACGTTCCTGCTCTAATTCTATTACCGCTGTTTGCTCTTTGTATAAGCTATGTTCTATCCGTCTATCCCTAAAAGTTATTCCAATCTTTTTTACTACTTCGAACTTTTTTTTTCATTTTACATTGTCGAACGCTTTTTCCGGGTCTACAAACTCTATATACACGTTTTCCCCCTTTTTCTATTGTTTACTCCATTATCACCCGCAGAACTAAAATAGCCTCTCGTATTCAACCTGTTTCGCTTAAACCCAAATTGATCGTCTCCTAGTATTTCTTCAGCTTTTTTTTCCATTCGTCTTTGTACAATTCTAGTTCATATTTTTGACACATGTACTGTCAAACTTATTCTTCGAAAATTTTCACATCTATCCGCGCCTCTCTGTTTTAGTATAGTGACTGTGATGTTACATTTGAAATCTTTGGGTATCTCGCCTGTCTCGTACATATAGCTTACAAGTTGGAAGAGACGTTCTGTTACTGCTTGTCCAGCGGCTTTTAGAGCTTCTGCTTGCACCTTATCTGTACCCGGCGCATTACCATTTTTTAGACACTTTATTGCTAATTCAAACTCATCTATAAGTATAGGATGTTCCAAGCCAATCTTTTCAATGTCTGATTCCTGTTCTAATTCTGTTAGTTCTCCCCTGCATATAAATTCCCTATACAGTGTGTACAATTTAAGATGTAGTACATGGAAATTTTGGATACTGTACGAGATACGATCTTGGTTAAATAGACAAATGTTGCACAATAATAAGGTCGTCTTAGATCGTTTTTCAAATTTCAAAAATATTTCATAGGTTACTAAATATAGGCGAAAAATAGAAAATTGTCGATTTCATTATTGGCTCATTGCTACAGTGTTAATTGAAATAAAATGTTGAAAATTTGAATATTATGATAGTTCACCATTGCGCTTTACGCGTACGTAGTTTTTTTTATGTTCAAATTTTTATTTTCTAATAGCCGCCATATTAGACTTTTAGATTTTTGAGATACTGACAGGAAATCCGTTGCAAAAAGTATAACATCGGTATGTTTGATTGATTCAAAATATTAAAAATCACGGAATTATGTTTTGGTCGTAGTAGGCATTAATTTCCATTATGACAAAAAGAAGCGATTGCTCTAAAACAGGCAGAATTCATTTACAGAGATAATGAAAATAATAGCACATGTAAAAACTTGAAAACAAATTTCTATTAATAAAAACTAACCTAGTTATGCACAAAGGGCTAGCTACAACTAAGATCTTATCAATACAAACTAACGGACGTGATTGTGAATGTAGATTTTATAGATATATACGGCAACGCTATGAAGAACAAATAGTGCAATTACTAAAAAGGTGGGTATAGTCAATTTACCTTTCAGCTCATGAATAAGGATTTAAATAATCCGAAACGTTGAGCTTGATTAAATAATTAATCCTTAAGTTGGTTTATTTTCGGACGAAGTCATCCTAAAATTGAAGATCAAAAAATTTATATATACAGGGTGAGTTTTTAGTGTGGCAACGGTCGATAACTCCGTTATTATAAAAGCTACGTAAACCAAATTTGGAGGCATATTAGGCATACCTAAAGTGCATATTTTAAAAATATTTGGAAGCATACAGGGTGTTTCATAATTCCAGGACATATTAAACTTATATTTTTTTAAATGGAACACCCTATATATTATTACATTTTTGAAAAGCCCATAAAAAGAGCTTTAATTTGATATCAAATTGTATCTGTCTATTCCTTTTAGTTTTTGAGATATTCAACTGTTTTTAGAAAGAATGATCCCAATTAGATACATTGCCACTACACTAATACACAACTTATGTTAATTTTCAAAATGCAGAAAATTTTACCATATACCATAGTATATTTGTAAATATCACTCTTTTGAAATTCCTTCACAGTATACAGGGTGTGTCAGGTTTCGCAAAATGCAATTTAAAAAATTTTTTTTAAATCGCTCCATACCAATTTTATTGCTACAATGGATAGTTCATTAAGTGTCCTTTTATTTTTGTTAAGCATTCCCTATACTTAAATCCATTACTTTCTGAGATATTTTTGATTTTCTTCAAATTTTATGAATGTTTTTAATTTGCATAACTAAAAATAACTTACTATTGGAGAATATTATAAAACAATTAATACATTTTGATTAACAATCAACTACAGTTATCCAATAACAATTTTCACTAAAGATATAACAACCTACAATAATACGCCATCAACAGAATTCTGCCAGATCAGCAATATGCATTTTATAGAAAATGTTCAAGCAGGAAAACAGGCAGGCCTTGAAAAAAATAACTATTACATGTAAAGTGTCATTTAGGTTTATTAATTGTAGTGTGTTGTCATTTAACAGAATATCTCTCTTGGTATATTCTTGATGCCAGTAGGAAATTTTTTAAACTTGCTCCCAATACCCAAATCATATTTATTTGTTCTTCCATTGTAAAATTCATTTTGAAAACTCCTTCAAAGATTACATTTAAAACAGAACTGATAATGTGTTAAATGACAACACACTACAATTAATAAACCCAAATGACATTTTGATTGTAATTGTTATTTTTTTCAAAGCCTGCCTGATTTCCTGTTTGAACATTTTCTATAAAATGCATATTGTTGATCTGGCAGAATTCTGTTGATAGCCTATTATTGTAATTTGTTATATCTTTAGTGAAAATTGTTATTGGATAAGTGTAGTTAATTGTTAATCAAGATGTATTAATTGTTTTATAATATTCTCCAATAGTAAGTTATTTTTAGTTATGCAAATTAAAAACATTCATAAAATTTGAAGAAAATCAAAAATATTTCAGAAAGTAATGGATGTAGGTATAGGGAATGCTTAACAAAAATGAAAGGACACTTAATGAACTATCCATTGTAGCAATAAAATTGGTATGGAGCGATTTAAAAAAAAATTTTTAAATTGCATTTTGCGAAACCTGACACACCCTGTATACTGTGAAGAAATTTCAAAAAAGTGATATTTACAAATATACTATGGTATATGGTAAAATTTTCTGCATCTTGAAAATTAACATAAGTTGTGTATTAGTGCAGTGGCAATGTATCTAATCGGGGTCATTTTTCTAAAACAGTTGAATATCTCAAAACTAAAAGGAATAGACAGATACATTTTGATATCAAATTAAAGCTCTTTTTATGGGCTTTTCAAAAATGTAATAATATATAGGGTATTCCATTAAAAAAAAAATAAGTTTAATATGATCTGGAGTTATGAAACACCCTGTATGCTTCCAAATATTTTTAAAATGTGCACTTTAGGCATGCCTAATATGCCTCCAAATTTGGTTTACGTAGCTTTTATAATAACGGAGTTATCGACCGTTGCCACACTAAAAAATCGCCCTGTATATATATATATATATATATATATATATATATATATATTTACGTTAGATGCATAAATAAATAAATTTCTTTAATAATTTTTTCTGGTTAATATTAGACGGTTTAATTTTAGGGTAGGACTTTGGAAGCACCTAAACTTAATTAGTTTCAAAATGCGTAACCTATGTTGCGGTGCCAACTTTAAGCAATTGTAAACATTTATTTTTGATTGCATACGATAGAGCCTTTATACAAAAGGACTGAGGTAGTTTCAACCTACACCGTTCTAATTTAGCTTTTTCTTTTGTTATAATTTATATCATTAAAGCGTTATTAAAGTCAAACATTTAAAAAGTAGACACGCGAAGCCATAAAAAATATTAATGCTTAACAGAAGAACTTTGATCGTTTCCTGAAGCTTAAAATACACAATTTACGCTTTTTGCCAACAATAAAACGACAGCGAATGCGGCAGGAATCTTAATAAAATTAGATGTTTCGTAGTAAGGTGTACGTCCAACTCCACTTATCTTTTCAGCATTTATAAATATCAATCATAAATAAAAAGCTGAAAGGTTGAATTAATCAAAATCGCCAACTTTGTAAAAAATGGCTTACTACATTAGAGAAAAAGTGGCAATTGTAACAGGTGGTGCGTCTGGAATAGGACTTAGTTGTGTCAAGGAACTTTTAAAAAATGGACTTAAGGTAAGCTTTTTTATCTCTAATTGTAACCAAGTACGTGTTTACAATACAGGCGGTTACAATTGCCGACATTAATGAAACAAAAGGAATACAAGCAATCGAAGATATCAGAACAGAATTTGGAGAGAACAAGGCAATTTTTCTTAAAACCGATGTTACTATCCCGGATCACTTCGAAGGTGCGTTTACTATTTTACACAAATGTATTGAATTGTCTTTTTAGCTGTATTTAAAGTTACCCTAGAGAAATGGAAAGAAGTTGATTTAGTAATTAATAATGCTGGAATCATGAATGATAATGAATGGGAACTAGAAATTGCTGTAAATTGTGTAAGTAAATTACACTAAGTTAGCAGATGGTTGGTAGCTAGTAGTATTGCGTACTGCAACTCAACCCTTTAGTGGCTGCTATAATTATTAATTACGAGCAATTGAAAATTTGAAATCAGAATATAAATTCTTTGAAATCCAGATAAAATCTGCATCAAAACTAAAGTCGAAATCGAAGTATCAAATAAATTATTACCCGTATACACACAACTGCATCAAAATTATTATTAATTAAACATCTTTCCCATAAATCTGGTATATATGAAAATAATCTCTTTGAAATAACTTCAATTAGTTTCGCCAAGCATCTTTATTTAGGAATAAAATTAACACTTAAAACGCAAGGGAGAAAAGCTTCTTAAGATGGCTTGATATTATGCGATTTTGATACAATGCAATTCAAATACAACATACTGCGCATGTCTTCGAGCAAATTTTCAATTAGCTGTTACAATTTTAAAGAACTAGAATATATTCTAATTTCTAGCAATTTTGATGCAATTCCAGTAATTTATTTTTCTGATAAATGAGATACCAAATTAAATATAAAATTATAATAAGCATAACATGAGCTATATTTTGTCTCTATAGTAGGGGACAAAGAATACTACTATAGTAAGCATGCTTACTGTGAAAGGCGATTAAAAGGTGCAGCAAGGGGCAGCAGCCTTGCTGGCTAAAAGATATTGGAGGAGAGTCAGTTAATGTCGGGAGATCCTCAATAATTTACAGAGTTGTTGGGGGTTGGCTGTGACAGATACAGCTTTTTGCTAAAATCTTTAAAAACTGCGTTGTGGAAAGATAAGGAAACCTACCACAATATTTCCCAGCTATGCGTGGCCTAAAACACGAATTATGTATATGGAGAGCTTACAAGTAAAATTCTTGTCCGGAGGTAAAATACCCCCTCATTCGGATCTCGGGAGGGGGTACTTGGGGCTTGTCATTGTAAGAATTTCAAACAACGGTTCAATTTAGTGATAGGGACTTGGATTTTAAGGTCATTACTTAGAGTAGAAAAGTTAGCGAATTTATTAGTCGAAATGAGAAAGGAAAGCTGGACATTTTAGGTAGTATTGAGGTCAAATGAATAGATAGTAATGACTTTTGAAAAAATAATTATAGAATAATTACAACTTCTTCTAATGGACAGGCAGGGGTAGGAATAGCGTTAGGTAAAAGATTATGACGTAAAGTTAAAGAGTACTTATAATTTAGTGATAGAATAATTATGGTTAGATCGAGTATGAAATCCACAGACACTATTTTACTACAGGTTTACATGCCAACAACTCAGTACGAGGATGAGGAAGTAGAAAAGGTATACGAAGATATAAATAGTATAGTGAGAAAAGTAAAAAGAGATGAGAATTTAATAGTTATGGGTAATTTTAATGCGTCAGTGGGAGAAGGTAGTGAGGAAAAATGGTAGGAAAATTTGGGTATGGTAGACGAAATGATAGAGGAGAAAGATTAGTTGAGTTTTGCTAGGAACATAGATTAGTAACTGTAAACACCCTATTCGAACAATACGTTAAAAGAAGATATATCTGGAAAGCGCCAGGTGATAGGGCTAGATACCAAATAGATTATATTTTAGTTAAACAAAGATTTAAAAACAAAGTTAAAAATTGTCGTAGCTATCCAGGGGCTGACTTAGATAGCGATCATAACTTAGTTAAAATGAAGTGTAATCTAAAATTCAAAAACTGAGAAAGGCTAAAAGAGAGGGATGGGATCTAGGTAAGCTTAATGATAGTGAGGTATAAGAGGAATATAAACCAGTATTCGGTAATAAGATCAAAGAGATAGCTATAGGAGGGAACGTGGAAAATAGATGGAAAGAAATAAAAAGGGCTGTACATGCTAGAGCAACACACACTATAAGTAAGAAAAAAGTAGAAGCGAGAAAACCCAGGGTAACAAAAGAGTAGAAGAAAGCTTAAACCTTTCCGAGAATTGGATAGTGAAAGTAAGCAAAAATATAATAGAGTTAGAAATAAGACAGTACATGAGTGTAGAAAAGCTAGAAATAAATGGATGGGGAGAATTGTAAGGGAATACAAGATGATTTGAGAGTAGGTAAGACAGAGAGAACTTACAGGGCAGTTAAAAAGTTTATCGGGGAATATAGAAAAAATATAATGGCGTGAGAATTTTAGAACCGTTAGTTTAATTTCCCACGCTTCTAAAATACTAACAAAATAATTAAAAACAGAGTAGAAGCTTTGACTGAGAATTATTTAGGCGAAGATCAATATTGTTTTCGTAAAGACAGAGGGACTAGAGAACTGATAGTAATGATTAGGGTAATTATCAAAAAAAGGTTACAAAAAATAAAAAGACTCATTTCGCGTTTGTAGATTCAGAAAAAGCATTTGATAGGGTTAATTGGATTGTTATGTTCAGGGTTTTGCGCAAAATAGGAAAATCTCGTAGGGATAGAAAAATTATTTACAGTCTATATAAAAACCAAATCGTAGTATTTAGATTTGATGAAATAAAAAAGAAAGCTAAGATTAGAAATAGTGTTAGATAGAGCTGTATCTCCTTTGATTTTTAATGTTTATATTGAGGAAGTTTTAAACTTAGCTAGAGAGAGAAAAGAGATGGGCGTTAGTGTACAGGGACAGAAAATAGACATGTTACGTTTTGCAGACGATATAGCCACTATAGCAGAGTCTAGAAAAGAGCTAGGAGAGTTTTTAAATATTTTGAATGAGATACAATAGAGTAATCATAGTATGAGAATTAACTCATGAAAGACAAATATAATGGCAAATGAGTTGCAGCTTAGTTCTAAACCAAAATTAAAAATAGGTAATACCGAGTTAGAGAAGGCAAATGAATATTTAGGTAGTATAATTACAAAGGACGGACGTAGCAGAAGGGAAATACTAGCTAGAATAGCTCAAGCTAAAAAAATGTTTTTAAAAAAGAAAAACTTACTAATAGCTAATAGTATTAGTTTAGATAATAGAAAAAGTTTCTTAAAGTGGTACGCATGGAACGTTCTATTATACGGTAGTTAAACTTGGACAATTAAAAAGGTAGATAAGAAAATGATAGAAGCTTTTGAAACTTGGTGTTATAGGAGAATGTTAAAGATTAGTTGGACAGATAGAGTAACAAATGAGGAAGTTTATAGAAGGATAGGTGAGGAACCCTGTACGTGGAAATAATTAAAGGTCAGGAGAGATGGAATGACAGGGCACCAGTTAAGACACGAGGAACTATTCAGTAAGGTCTTAGATTATAGACTACCAAATAGAAATAGAGTAGAAAAACCTAGACAAAGCTATATTAGTCAAATTATTAGAGATTTAGGTTGTGACGGGTATGTAGACCTGTTTAGACTAGCTCAGAATAGAAAAAAATTTAGAGCTGCGTCAAACCAATCTTAAGTAAATTCGAAAACAAAACAAAAATAAATAAATAAATAAAAATCAGTTAACTAAATGTCACCATGACATAACTCACAATTAGTTAGTGGTCTGGCATTTTGGCAGTGATTCGTTGCTTAAACCTTGCCATAACATTATTTAACAGTTTTCCTTCCAGGTAATATTCCATTTCCTTATAAATGGGAATCGTGTAAACATGTTGGAGTTCTTTAACAACCATCAGGTTGCTAATGTCTCTGTAGAGCCAGGTAGATAGGAAAAAGATAGGAATCTAGGAAGACCTAGACCAAGCTGTATTAGTTAAATTATTAGATATTTAGGTTGTGACGAGTATGTAGAACTTTTTAGATTAGCACAGAGTAGAAAAGAAGTTAAAGCTGCGTCAAGCCGACCTTAGGTGAGGTCGAAAACAATATGATGATAATTACCAATATTTTAATATCTGATTATTGAACAACATAAATAATCGAAATGCAACCCGTGAGAAAACCAAACCTTCTGTTACATTTATTGAGTATTAAATCAAATTTTCTTTCGATAAAATATTATTTCTTTTCGTTGGTAACACTGTCCATCAAACTAAAAATTGCATACAAATTGCACAGTGCAAAAAGGAAACGCAATTTAAGTGACATGCAATGACTTGCATTGTATCAAAATTGCATAATGTAAAGCTACCTTTAGAAATCTTATGGATATTTTAAAATAAAGGCTAAATATTACATATTATGTTACACTATTTCAATTTGTTAAATTTTGGTATACAAAACCCACAGGATTTCCAGGATACCATGGAAATAACTATGAAACAAATATAAAATACTACTCGTGAACGAACTACATCCAACTGTAACGGTTAAAAATGCTTAGCAAAACTAGTTAGGATTATTTTAGAGATTATTTTCAAATAAACCAAAGTAGATATGCAATGGGTGCATGAGCGCAAAAAGTGCAATTTTTACATGTATTTCCTTAAGAAAAATTTAAGGTCCGTTTTGCACTTTTTGTACCAGACATTGAAATCCCTATAAGTGGAATCTGTGCGTCAATTCAGGTCACTTTTTAGCCCAACACCCTGACGGGAGAGTCTATTACATGCGGTTTTAAAAATAGGATAACACTAAATTATATAAAATTATATTGATGATAATATATTTACATTAAATATTCTATATTTACAATAAGTATTATATTTCTTCATGCTCCATAATTAAATAATGTCCAACAGGTAGTGTTGCGTATGAACCAGGAAGTAAGTGGCGTTTATCATCATGCGGGCTTAGGGCAATCCTCTCCTGAGTGATGGTGTGAACTTGATGCTTGGATGATTGAATTAGATTCTGCGTTACAAATACTTTGTTACGTTCATTTTCGGCAATAATTGGTTGTTTGATTTACATAAATTCTTTTTCTAGTATTAAATTCTCCAACAATACCCGATATATTGTACCTGTTCAGATAACTCGCTTTACCATAATTTTCAACTCAAATCCCTTGTTAATTCATTACCGTTCGTATAAATTCCATGTCTATTGTTATATCCTTCCGCATAATTAATAATAAATACTCTTTCTAAGAATTCCTCAACATAAATCTAGTGGTTTTGAAACAACAAGGTTAGGCTACAATTAATTAGTCAAGATCCTGTTAGGTATCCGGAAGCGCGTTATACCTTCCAATAACGTATAATTGCGTTCTAGTGGGTTTCCCATCTAAAGATTCCTCAAAATAATATTTCCTACAATTCTCCGGTAAAACCGTGTTTTTCAGTTTCATTCGCGTTTCGATAACACGGACGTTTGCTTTTCGAGTTCGTGTTATTTTGAACTCCTTTTAGAACTTTGATTTTGCAGCTGGTGCGTTGATACACTTGGAAAAACTACTCATTCTATTATTCCAAGAGCAATGCACGTTTCTGCTCTATCAAATGTGTAGATTTGCTCTTAGGTGGAGGCTAAATTGCTTGTTACGTAACCCGATTATTCCTTGATGTAGATCAACTGCTCTTGCATATAGACCGCCGTTGCAATTACGGTAGTAGCATGGTTGTCGCTGACTACCGCGGCGATGCTGTGTCAATTCGCTTCCGAAGGATGACCAGATACGTATCTCGACACATGTATGTGACTTGTTTTCCTTCTCTAACATACCCAGGGATAAACCCAATTTAAAATTAGATACGTTGATGTTCGTTTTGGTAAACTCCTTACTAGAAAAGTTTCGAACTTTAATGCTTTTGGTTTCTGTACTTAACCTATCTGCTTATACGAACGTATCAGCAGTATTCTTTTTTTTACTGATTAGAGTTATAACAAATGCTTCATATGGTAAAATCCTTACTGGAAGGGTTTGCTAAATTTAATGTTTTTTTTTTAAATTAACCCATCCGCTTATACGAAAGTATCAGCGTTATTCTTTTTGGTACTGATTAGATTTATTGCATGTTAGCTACGAATTGCGCACTTCGTGGAACAATTAGTGAATTTGTCCATAGAGTAAAATTGTTTTATTAAATAGTAACCTTGGTTAATTTTGTTTTGCTGTTTCGATAGAAACTTCTATATTTGTGTTTCTTTATTGTAAATAGAAAATCGTTGGCGATGTATTATTTTTGTGTTACTACGACCCCTCCCCTCTCCGCATTGGTAGTTAGCCTGGTATACTTACGTTTTTTTCCGGCTACGTCATTGTACGTAGCATCTTCCTTGTAATCATCTATACAATCGATATAATCCTCAAACGTAATTCTATTCTTTATCACCGATCTTTTAGTTCCTTTAATTTCCTTTGGAACACCAAAATCTCGGATGCTAGGTGATTCTTCCTCTTCTCGTAAGAGTTCAGCTTCTTCTTCCTCGGCTGTCTTAAAAATCCTCGTCGTAACCCAATAAAATCTGTCATAAATCGCCCATTATTTTCCTGTTTCATCATGCCCAATACTTTTTTGTTAATTAGCGGAATTCTATAATTGTTGTTGGAAGAATAGTTGCAAGTATCGAAACGTTGCTGACATTTTTCGCTTAATAGTTTCAGAAAGATCCCGATTTACTATTTTATAAATTAGACTATCCGTATCTGTGTAAAGAACTCGGCACCCATCTCCAAAGGCTGCATTCATATATCCATAGTGAAAATCGTAGATTTTCAACTTGGGTATATCGAAGATACACATACCAACATATATAGGTTTATTAAAATATATTTCAGATTTGAAAAATTACACTGCCACAAGGTTTTCATCAAAGATTGTAACATTTTTGAATAACGAGCTGAATATTCTGGCTTCGGCTTCATATCTTCCTTCCCAGTTTTGCACAAGTTTCACATTACAATGTTTGCGTATATTCTTCATCGTTTTCCCAAAGACTGTATTATTCATTAACTTAAACAAGTTTTCTCAAATTCATTCTTTGCTCATTTTCGAAATTCAGTATTGAGGTCAATGTAAGATTAGAGCCAGTAACTTTGTTTAAATTTTAGTACTCGATGAATTGCAGATAATTTAAGTCCATTTTCCAAAGCTTGTTTCAGATTTTAATAATTGATCACATATCTGCTTTTACCATTTAGTGTTGCCATTAATTTGATACTTCGAGTTTTTAATACAGGTAGTTTTCCAGTCTTCAGATCAATGTGCTACGGACAGAATGGGATGTCTTTATGTAAATCATGAATAGATTCTGGATACTCCAAATCCACCTCCAAGATATAACCTTTGTTCGCATTATCAGGAACTGATGTCACGTCGATATTGGTGCCCACCCCTTCGAATCCTCCATAGGTCAAGGGTTAGCCCATCGCACATTCATATTGATTATTAACATCATAGTACATAAGATATACATCGGACTTATTAGTAAATATTTATTGTTCGCCGATGCACGCCGTTCCGAACACACTTGACTAAGTCCTTCTAGTACACCCTTATCAATAAATAACAGCTGATCAATGTCCGTTAATAACCCAAGTTCCTGCGGTGTATGCTTCAACATTGCATTCCACGTAAACCCTGGAAGGGTGTAGTAGTGAGCGGGGTCTAGTCCACAAGTTAAATGACATCTTGCACGAAACTGTTCAAATACTTCAGCCAATAGCATCACATCGGTCTTGAGATATAAGTAAGTGTACAGTCCCAGGTTTTTAATATTAAATGCTTCCCGCACTTTTTATGCATGCTCATACTGCATCTTAGTAATTCCTCTACCTTCCAGCATGTTGTAAAACTCTTGTTGACTAGGTAGTGAAGTGTAACCCAGCCTTTCAAACGAATCGATAAAATCATATGGATATACACCTTTTTAGTTAGTAATTCAAACTTCTCATTTGTCAATCCAGAAAATTCATTTTTAATAACGAATATTCGTTTAGATATGACGCCAATGTTTCGAACGATGAGCTCATAAAGCGGAAGCTATCGATGAATCTATAGTTGACCAAGTTTTCAGGAACATATTTTGTGAAGGAGATACATTTTTCCTTTGTTACTGATAACACTTCTACGCGACCATCCAAATCAACGCCAATACTTTTAATTACAAAATGGCTATCGTAGCCACTTAGGTTGTGAAAAACTATCGGAATGGCATGAGAATGTTGATATGTGATATTACAGCTCTCATGCGCAGGTCCTCTATAATTATTAGTCGGCACTAAATGATTATGGTCCCGAATTTTTTTATCCTCTAAACTGAAGAGCTTCTCGCAAATATAACAATGTGTTGCGGCCGCATAAGCAACTTTCTGTTCTTGTATCAACGGAGACATATCATAGAGACATAAGATATAAGACATAAATTTAGGAAAACAGATTATTAAAAACGGTGTACCTTTAACAAAAAAAGGTAAACTATTCCACTCTAAGGGTCGACTTGCTTGTCACACGACTGAACTAGAACAGACGCTCCGCTCGACAGTAGCAATTTATATACCAGGGACAAGTCTATTTGGTGGGGGGATCTAGAGATAAAATAATTATAAACTTAGACTTTAGACCCGTTTTCGTATCGGTTCATACATAGAAACTTCTAAAATGTTTACCAGATTAGAGAATAATCAACTAGGACTGAATCGGTTTTCTTGCAGGCGCATGTATAGATTAACTAACTTGAACTTTGAAGCTGCTTTCCCATCAATACTTGAATAAAAATTTGTAGAAATTTTACTAAATATGGTTTAAATTTAAACAACTTGACCTTTGCATTGGGAATGCGCACGGGCAGGGGTGCGCATGCGCCGGGGTGCGCATGGGCATGACTGTGCATGCGCAGGGGTGCGCATGGGTAACTGTGTGCCTGGGCGCACACCGGGATGCGTCAGGAACAGCGTTGGATCACCATAAATCTTATTAATATTGAAAAGTTCTAGAATGTTTTCCAAATAAGATTAGAAATTGAATAACTAGGACTTGGAACATTTTGTTGTATCAATGCGTATATTGAAATTCCTAAAAGTTTATCAGATAAGATTACCACGAGGCGAGGCAAAAGATAAACCCATTTAAACTTTGGACCGGACATATGTCCACCAATACCGTAACTAAAACAGGAGCATTGCACCTTACAAAATTTTAATATTTATTACCGTTTTAAGTAAAAAAGTCAAAAAGGCACTAGATAGGAATTCTAAATTTATTATATTGGATATAACATGCTCTAATTAGCAAATAACCCCTTTAGTAAAATCTAGATATCTATAACCGTTTAAGAGTTATAAGTAAAAAACCATAAGGGCACAAGTTAGTAATTTGAAAATTATGCCAATGGATTTGTTATACATAAATCTTAACACAATTGTCTTTGTAAAATTTTGATATATATATAACCGTTTAAAAGTTATAAATAAAAACCCGAAAGGGCACTAGGTAGTAATTTGGAAATACATATGTTGGCTGCACTACGCTCCAATTGAAAAAAAAAACGCGTTTTTTTAAAATTTTGATATCTATAAGTTTTCGAGTTAGAGGCCTTGGTATAAAATTTCCAATTTTATGTTAAGTTTTCAAGTCAGAACTACTGAAAATATTCAAAATCCAAAATCTTGAAAATTAAGCTAGATAGAGCCATTTGGATTAGAAATGAGCACGTATCAGATCATTTCAAATCATATAACAAATTTTAGAAATTTCAGTAAAACTTTTTTCGTAAGTCCGAAATTAAAGCCGGCTTCTGCGAAAGATTAATAAGAACAATCAAAAACATGCTGCATAGAAGATTTTACTTCTTCGCTTACTATACTCAAAAGTAAGAGATGGGGCCGGTCCTGGTGCAGCGCCTTACTATGTCGGACATATGTCTGCACGTGTACGCGCACGCGCGTGCACGCGCACGACGCACGCGCAGATATATGTCGGACATATGGCGGACATATGTCCAAGTTTTCCAATTAAAAAGCCATTAGTGCTAATGGGTTTTTAATGAGAAAACCCAGTAAAAACGATTAGTGTTAATAGATTTTCCAATTAAAAGACATTTAATGCTAATGGGATTTTTAACGAGTTACCAAGTAAAAAGCCATTAGTGCTAATAGGTTTTTTTAATGAGGAAACCCATTAAAAACGATTAGTGCTAATAGGTTTTTAATGAGAAAACCCATTAGAAAGCAATGTGTGTTAATGGGTTTTTAATGAGAAAACCCAATAAAAAACGATTAGTACTAATTGATTTTTAATGAGAAAACTCATTAAAAACGATTAGTGGCGCGGTGGCGGTGGCGCTGCACCAGGACCAGTCCCATACCCTACTTTTGAGTATAATGAACAAAGAAGTAAAATCCTCTATGCAACATGTTTTTGATTGTTCTTATTAATCTCACGCAGAAGCCGGCTTAGATTTCGCACTTACGAAAAACATTTTTAATAAAATTTCTCAAATTTAATATGTGATTTGAAATATGGGAATTTACATGTAAAAAATGCACTTTTTGTGCTCGTACGAAGGTAGTATATCTACTTTGTATAAAATGTAGTTTCTTGTGCTTCTTTCTACCGTTCCCCTCAATTTTTTTTATCTAGAAGTTATTAAGCTATCGAGGTTAACAGAATGTCACTGACTATGTTACACGTTAAAAAATGAAATATCCTTTAGCTTCTAGCACAACTTTCCAGACAAAAAAATAATATTATGTTTTAGACAGCAGTAGTAAGAGGCAGTTTGCTGGCGATGCAATATATGGGTAAAAACAAAAATGGAAAAGGCGGAATCATAGTAAACATAGCATCCATTTTAAGCCTCCAGCCTCTTGCGAGCTGTCCAATTCATGTGGCAACAAAACATTTCCTTATAGGATTAAATCGATCTCTAGGAACACCTTATCATTATGCTAGAACATCGGTAAAAGTTTTGACACTCTGTCCAGGTATAACAATCACTCCACATTTGAAAGAAGCCAGCAGCAACGCAATCACAAAGTTATCTGAAGATAAAGGGGAGTTACTAACAGATGAATTACAACAGCTACCAGCACAACCGTAAGTATTTTCATATATGTAAGTTAATAATACATGACACAAGATAGCCTTTGAGCTTTTAGGAGCTTTTTTTTAAAAACATTTCTTGCCCAAAAACACTTCTATCAAATTTATTTTTCAACAGTAATTACAAAAATGCTTTAACAACTTGTACGTTATGTTCATTAACGTGACTTTTAATTTAACAAATTAAACAAAGTAAACATTTTAATAATTACAATGAGGAGCTTGAACTACCAACCATGTTAAAGTTATGAAGTTCGAGACTGACTGGCCCTCAGGGGCTCCTCAGAGTATTTATGTAATCACTTCTCTCACATCATCTTGTGGAAAAGTGCAGATCTCACCGTCTGCTATTTCTTGATAACATACAATGTCTTGTTGTAAGTACTGTTTTAATTAAAACTGCTTATTGCAGTTCCTTGTACCTACACCTACAGTATCAGGTTGCGTCTGGAATACAAAGTAGTTTCTTCCGTTCTCATGTCTGATATGAACTCTGATTAACCTTTAATATTGTTATCTACAATTAATACAATGTAACATGCTATTACTACGACATACTAAATTCATTTAAATTTTTATACATATTGATATGGGGGATATGTAGCTCACACCTTTACCAAATATAAAAAAATAAGTTAAAATTAAAAAATCCAAACTTGAGGGTTATTTAAAAAGCAGAAAACAAACAAATATGAGTTAAAAGGACCTAGATTCAAAAACAATAAAGGGGGAAGTTACAAATAAATTTAATTCACACCCATACAAAAAGACACAAATAAATGAGTAAATCAAATGTAAAATAAATTTAGGTATAGGCATACATAGAGTAGCAAAATAGGATACGGGTATAAGAATAGGTATAGGTATGAATAGGAGTAGGTAAATAGGGCCGGTCCTAATTCAAAACGCGACAGACGTATTTTCCATGTGTAAAATACGTCTGTCACGTTTTGAATTAGGATCGGCCCTATATAATTTCAATGTAAAATAGTTGTGAAAACATTTGAATGTAAAATAGTTGTGAAAACATGAATTCTTCTATGCTTTCAATGTAAAAATACGTCTATCACGTTTTGAATTAGGACCGGCTTTATATTACTTTCAATGAAACACACACGTATGTTGAAAAAAATGTAAGTGCAGAGAAGAATGTGTGTAGCTGTTTTGAATTCGGTTTTCTAGCGAGAAGTTGCACGTGCACCGTTTTGAATTAGGATCGGCGTTATATACTTTTAATGTAAAATGTGAAAACCTGAATTCTTTTCAAATGTAAAATACTTGTGGGCACGTTTTGAATTAGGATCGACTTTATATTACTTTCAATGTAACATACGTATGTTAAAAAATGTAAGTGCAGAGAAAATGTGTGTAGATGTTTTGAATTTGGTTTTCTAGCGAGACAGTATGACAGATGCAAAAAAAAATATCGCATTCAAGTCAATTGGGTTTTTTAATTAAAGTGGATTCTGATTTATGTTTAGAGGCTGCAAATACACATGGGCCGGTTTTAATTCAAAAATGAGTTCACTCTTGTGATAGGTTGAAAAGTGGGTTGGCAAAGTACGCAGATGGTGGTAATCTGCAATATAAGGAGATTGCTCCTAATATTAATTTAATTAGTCGAAGTTTACTGCATATATTTACATACAAACATGTATATAATTGATATTCAGGGATTTAAATACAAGAAAAACGAGTTTGTGTGTAAAGAAATTGCGGTTTTGGACTTGTTGAAAGGTGATGTTTGGCATCAAATTTTTAAACTGCCAAATGCAGTCCAGTTGTTTGAGTCAAGATCATATAAAACATAACGACTGGGTGACAAGGAATATTCATGGTATTTCTTGGGATGAATCTTCAACGGCTGGAATGGTGTCATCATATATAGCGCTTTATTTGAAGCAAATTATCCGACCCGGTGAAGAAGTATTTGTGAAGGGTATAGAAAAGAAGAAATTGATTGAAACATATATAATGCAAAACTTTGTAACTGATATGCTTGCACTAGGTTGTCCTAAGCTATCGGAGTTAAAAATCAACAATCGTTTAAAATATAACATCCATTGTTGTAGACACAGCAATAATAATTTGCAATGCGCAAAACAAAATATCTTTTATTAAAAGAATGGCTTGATAATAATAAAAACAATAGAAAGATTTTGTCTGTATTATTTATTTTAATATAATTTTACAATGTTAGCCTTACAAAATTCCTTTATAATAATAATAAAAACAATAGAAAGATTTTGTCTGTATTATTTATTTTAATATAATTTTACAATGTTAGCCTTATTAACTATTATTATAACAACTTCTAGCAAACATTATTTTTATCGATCCAGCTATTGTGTACGTTAGAGAAGCCTAACCATTTTACAAATACTTTATTTCCACTCTTTCTTAGTACTTTTTCTACCAGGTAAATTCCTGGATGTTTAACCTTTGCAACTCCGTTTCATAAAATGCACCTTTGATTTCTTTCTCATCTTGATCTTCTAATATATATGTTGTAGGATTGGTTACGTTTACCTTTTTAATCTTAAAATTTCATTTGACCAGTTTGGCGTGTAACCTTTCGTAAATGCTTCCCTGTGTTTACTAATCCTCACACTGTCTTTTATTGAATATTTTGGTATTTTGGTTGCAAGTTTGATGTGGGCAAATGATGATTTAAGAATAGTTTTTCATTTGATTTATCAACTTTTACAGGTTTGACTCCGATAGTATTGTGAACTGTATTGTTGTATTGTTTCACAATATCGCTTAAATTTTTATCCAATTGTAAGAACCGTTCAGGTTAAACAAGCGCCACATTTTTCCCTTTAAAGTTCTAATTACACGTTCTACAATGCATGCTTTCTTTGTAGAAAAACACTATAATGGTTTATGCCATATGTCTGCATTAAGGATTGAAAGTGTTTGTTATAATATTCTTTACCAAAATCAGACTGCAAATTTCTTGGCGGATTTTTAAATTTATTTAAAATTGTTTTCATTGCAGCAGTAACATCAATACCCGTTTTACTTTTAAGTGGTACAGCCCATACGTATTTGGAGAAACAATCAATAACTACTAAAATGTATTTAAATCCTTTGTTTGTTTGCGAATATGGTAGCATTTCAATCAAATCGGTCTGAAGAAGGTCATTTAAACCTTTTACTATCACTTTGCGTCTCTTGAAATTTATTCTTGCTGGTTTATGAAGTTCATTTACTATATCCTCTTTCACTTTTGATTGAGCAACTATCATAATACTTTTTTATAATCAGGATTTATTAAATACAATTAATGAAATACTTCTATGTTTGAATGTCGTGGGCTCCACTTGCTTTGAAAGGAACTTTTAATATAAAATCAAGAAACATTGTGGTATTGTTTATGATAGCACCGCTGTCACGAAAGCTGATTACATCCATACGTTTAAGCAAAATCCTTGTAACTGTGCAATTACATAACTTTTTCGTTTATAAGAATTTCAATGTCTTGCGGGTATCCTTTAATATTCTCAATGAATGCTTCCTCATAAGGAAATTCATAATTATGTTTAATGTTGAAAATAAGGAATGTCTTGTCACCGTCGAGAAATGTATTAGAGTAAAACGTTGCTACTACCGTGTAATGTAGCATATGTAACTTGTACTCAATCAAGGTTTCAAAACCTTCACTTATAATTTCATATTCCTGTTCAGTTATATCTATTTTACGGGTATGTAAGTGCCTTCCAAATTTGTCAATTGTCATATCATCTAATTACTTTAGCCTCACGCAATTCTTCAATGATCGAATTTATTTCGTTGCCGTGACCTGTGTGTCCAGCAGTCTGAGATGAAACTAAAAGTCGTAATCTATCAACAAGTTCATTGGGATCATTCCAATATAAATAATCTATAGCGTTATTTGATACTTCCATTGTCATACCGTCTCCAAGACGCTTTCTATAGGGTAATGTTCTAGGTCTACGGGGTGTTTGGGGAAGTATGTTTAATGTAGATATTATGTTTTTGTACTTATATGAAGTATTACCCTGAATTTGTTCTGTTTCAGAATAATATCTTCTATTAGCATTTGTTCTTTTTACAATATCAAGGTACGACTTTAGATCTTGATGACTGTACCCGACAGGATATTTTTTAAACAGTAGTTCGTATAATCCAGGAGTACCTTTATATTTCAAATCATTTATTAGAACATTTTCATCATCCAACGCGAAATTCGAATTGCCTATCATAAGACCATCTGAATCAGGGTTAAACCTAATACCATATTTATGATCAAATTCGTTCTTAAAATCTTTAAACATATTGTAAATATATTCTCGAGGTAGCGGATGTAGCTGTTCGAGATAATGTGTCATACCAGGTGAATCGGCAAAGCTTTGAATATATTCATGGGCTTCTTGTGCATTTCGATTAATTTCTGCTTCATATTCATTCTCAACATCATCATCATCATCATCATCTACCTCTATGGAATCATTTTTATATTTGGTATATGCTGAGCAATAACCGGGGAATCAATATAGTCAACGTTCCTTTCTAGCAATTTAGGTTTAATTTTTTTACACTGCTATGAGGCAGTTCTTCTTCTTCTTTAAATTTTCTTTCTTTACCGCACTTTCCCCATCCAGTTTATTAGCAATAGTTTCTAATCGTGATGTTATGGGTAAGATTGATTCCACTTGGACGACTTCATTATCTTTTAACTGACGCAATTTGTTTTTACAATGTTTCTTTTCTTAATTAAAATTCTTTTAAGTTTGATCGCCTCCTTGTTCATTGCGTAAAAGTTTATTGTAGTAAAAAATTCTTCGATACTAACGATACTTGCGTCTCTCAAGGTTTAAATATGTATGAAGTGATCAAAACCTATTCGGTACCTTCCTTGATCTGGATCACTATCTTTGTCTACAACTAAGAAACCGTATTTGTCTTGCCAACAAGCAGCACATATTTCACGGAATTTATCATACTTCATGTCAGTATTGACGTGATCGTCATATATGTGTTTTAAGTTTAAATCATCTTGTTTAAATAAAACTAAAAGATTAGCATTATCACGTAGTAAGTGCTTAGGTATACGAGTATAACTTTGACAAAGGTAAAAACTGTCTACTTGTTTATGACGCCCCATACTAAAGTATTCCCTAATGATACCTTGTTTATCGCAAGCTACATCATCAAAAACAAATATAGAATTATTTCGAGCATCAGATGGTGATATAATATTATCAGAACTGGAAAATGTATAATATTTGATCCCTTTATTGGTTGCAGTAGACTTTCAAGGTATTGATACTTTGGTTGATAAAGTGATTTAGAATAAACATATACGTTTTCAAACTTTAAACCATTAGGATGTTCTATCAGCCCAATCATAACGTTGGTTTTACCGCAATTTGATGGACCAACAACTAGACATCGAATAGATGAAGGCAGAAGAACACTATGTTTTTCTTTTTAGCTAAGGATTGCACGCCAATGTCATTATTGTTTATGGTTAAAGGTGTTGATTGTTTCACAACACGCATGTTTGCAAGTACTAAATTCGATTTGTAAAAAGTGGAATTATATATATATATATATATATATATATATATATAAGAAACGGCGAGTATATAAAGAATCATTAATTCATAATATTTTATTTATTTACTGCACAGCTTGAGAGGATAGTTGTCCGCTAATGATTACATATAATAATAATTCTAAAACTACTGGGAACGGACTATTAAATACTGTAATTAACAATTTACCATTTGAAGCGCATATTCCGGGTTACAAATTTTGCGGTCCGGGTACAAAACTAATCGAACGGTTAGCTCGGGGAGACAAGGGAATAAACAAGTTAGACGAGGCTTGTAAGGAGCACGATATTGCATACACCAAAGAAAAGGATCTATCTAAACGTCATCAAGCAGATTCGAAGTTAGCTCAGTTAACTACAGAAAGACTAAATTCTGGTGACTCGTCTTTAGGTGAAAAAGTAGCAGCATTTGGAGTAGCTACCGCAATGAAAGCTAAAGTAAAACTTGGTATGGGTGCCTGTGCATCACTGAGAACAAAAATATCAATAAAATAAGAAAACTGATAAAGAAACGTAAAATAAGAAGTACGCTAGGTATTAAAAGTATTATCAAACAAGCACGTACAGCTTTAAAAAGACTAAAGGATCTAATATTATGGATGCAATCAACATAGCAATTAAGGCCGCCAATACAGCAAAACAAAAGAAGCATATTAAATCAGCTCGTATTATATCAATTCCTAAAACAGGAGGTTTTCTACCACTAATACCAATTTTGCAGGCCTAAGCGCTCTTGGTACTCTTACTGGAGGTGCAGCTGCTGTTGCAAAAGCAGTTTCAGATACTAAAATAGCTAAGGAACAACTAGCTGAAAACAACGCCATAACAAGGCAATGGAGGACATTGCAGTCGGAAACGGCATGTACATCAAACCTTATAAAAAGGTTTTGGTCTTTTTAGCCCTGCAAAACCTCAAAGGAACGCAACTTGATTTTACCTAATCGAGCACTAAGCAATGTAGAATTAATAAAGTTTGTTAAGCAATTAGAAGTACCATATTTCCGTGGAGTGTTCATGAGAAACAATCTTCCCAAGAAAGTTAATTTAAAAGAATGTGGTATAATTAATTTAGATGGAATAGAAGGTTTAGGCACGCATTGGACCTCTTACAAAAGTACGGTAGTAGCGCTATTTACTATGACAGCTACGGAAACCTGCGACCGCCAACAGAGTTGATAAGTTATTTGAATAGCGGGGGTAAATGTAAAATTCTTTATAACATTAACCAAGAACAATCGTACGGTACTGTGTTTTGCGGTCATTTATGCTTACAATTTCTAAGTAGTGCATAGAACTGCGTACGAAGTTGTTATGTCGTACACTTTTACTCTAACGGAAACACTTCAGTTTTAACAAGCAATTTTAATCCGCCTATAAACTTGGATAATGATTCGGAGTACGTATTAGGATTAACAAATTTTGAGTCTTATAACACAATTCCAAACATAGAAAAAAGGAATAAATAATAAATTTTATTATGGATCTAACGGAGAATTCATAGAAATACCTGAAGGTGCTTATGAGATTAGAGAAATTAATAAATATCTTCAAAAAGCTTTAGGTGATAAAAGATGGCGTGGTCGTATGGATCAATCACGAAGCGCTAGAAAGACGCCAGTGTATATAGAAATTACAGCTGACAATAATACACTTAAATGTAGTATTAAATGTAGTCTAGATGTGGATTTTACCAAAAAGGATTCAATTGGTTCTCTACTTGGTTTCAATCCGCGAAAATTGCTAGCATTTGTCATGCATCAAGCAGACTACGCGATCAACATTTGTAAAGTGAATGCAGTTTTAATCGATTGTAATATTGCAAGTGGATCCTATTTAAATAGTAAACCAGCCCATGTAATACACGAATTTTTTCCTCAAGTACCTGCAGGTTTTAAAATTGTCGAGTGTCCACCTACGATTATATATCTACCAATCAGGTGTTAGATCAAGATGGAAATTTAGTTAATTTCAGAGGAGAACTGCTAACTGTAAGGTTGCATTTAAAAAATCTGCAATAGCCATGGGTATTAAGTATAATGCACGCAACATGTCAAGAATTGATATAAATGCTGGAAATTTCAAAGCAATCGACACTCGATTGATTGTTTCAAGACCGCTAACAACACAAAACCGGCAGTTTCTACAATCGTTAGGACTGCATTTAATTAAAAAAAGTAGAATGAATAGTGAAATACTGAACGTGCGTGAAAAGTTTACTTCGACAATGCAATTGTTAATATTGAAAACATACTCATCAACCTTATGCTAACACATCTTTAAACAATAATGATGAAATTCGAATCCTATACAACAACAAGATGTATACACCTTACCATCAAAGAGCATGCTGTACATAGAAGGCAAATTAATTAAAACAGATGGAACACCGTCTCAGACAGCAAAGTTTGTAAATAATGGAATTTTGCTGCTTTTGATGAAATTAGATATGAGATTGGTGGTATCATTGTAGATCGTGTTCGGAATCCTGGATTAACGTCTATAATGAAGGGATATGTTTCATATAATAGCAATCAAAGTAAACATTTACAAAACGCTGGGTGGTTTCCTATGGATGATTCACAAATAGTTGATGCTAATTGGAATTTTAATGTTGCAATAAACCTTTCAATGGTTCTCGGATTATGCGAAGATTTAAAAAAAATTATTTTAAACCTCCGTCATGAGTTAGTCTTACTACGTTCTAGTTTTGATACTAATGCTATAATTAATCCTACACCCGATGAAGAAATAAAAGTTGTTTTAAACAAAGTTTTATGGAAAATGCCGCATGTAGCCGTTGATGATACTCAACGAATTAATTTAATAGAATGCGTTGCACAAAATCAGGATTTGCATATTCCGTTTAGAGGATGGGAGTTGCATGAATATCAACTTCTACAAAAACGCAACGTCATACATGGAACATTAAAACAACAACACAATTAGAAAAACCAAGATTTGTGATTGTTGGTTTCCAAACCAACCGAAAAATAGATACATGAGCAACTACAGTCGTTTTGATCATTGCTATTTAACCAACATGAAACTATATTTAAATTCAGAAATTTTCCCGTACGATAACTTAAATTTGAGGTTCGAGAATAAACAGACTGCGTTGTTATATGAGATGTATGCTCAGTTTCAGCAATCATACTACGAAAAGGAAAATGAACCACTTTTAATCCTGAAGATTTACGAAGTATTGCACCATTAGTAGTCATAGATTGTTCTAGACAAAACGAAGCGTTAAAATCTGGTACTGTCGATATTAGATTAGAATTTGAAACTAGCAGAAACGTTTTGCCAAATACATCTTGTCATTGCCTTATACTTCATGATAAGATAGTCAAATACAATCCACTCTCAAACAGCATAAGAATATTATAATTACTTTATTATTATTATTACTGTACCTTTACAAATTATGAAAAAACAATAAATCATTTAGCAATCACAGTCTATTTATTAATATTTTTACATGTTTTACAATATCTTTTACATGTTTGAATTATTAAGTGATTTAGTAAACAGCCATAAACATTGACAATTTTAAATAAAAGTTTTGTTATACATTTCTCAAATAAACTAACTGGTATGTTAGTAACAAACTGGATTTTTTAAACAGAACGGTTACTACTACTACTATATATATAGTTCAAAAACTCGGGCAGATTGAAAGGTATCCTATTTTTAGATACATCCAAAACGAAAATCGGTGTACTTGTGCAGGTATAAACATAACACTGAAGTTTTATAACTAAAAATATTATATGTTAATCTAGATAAAATAAATTGCATTCTTTATTTGAGCCAGTGGTTGAAGCTTTACAAGTCATCTCTATATGTATAGTTATACCCCAAGGTTTAGTATCAGTGGTTAAGGTACTAAGAATTCTTTTATCATCACTTGGATTAAGAACAATTTTGTTTTGTTTAATAGTACAGACATCATGTTTGACTGATCTAATTAAACATTGCTGTTTCTGTACAGTATGTTTATAAAACAAAGCATTCTTATAATCATCAAAAGAAATTTGCTTAATACTTGCTAAGGAAGATCCCTTCGACTTTTTTATTATCCTATCCTGAACTCTATACGTGTACATTTTAGATCTAAGTCCTACAAACTCTAGCATGATGTCACCATTGTTTTCATCTTTCATAATACCAGGAACTTTTTTATTTGATAATGGAATATGATATTTGTTATGAGGGTCGTAATCGGAAGTATCAAATCTATGAATATCTTGTTTGATATAAGAGTAAATATCTTCAACGCTAAACTCGTATATCAAACTATCCGTATCTGTGTACAGCAGCTTTGCTTTGTTAGCAAATTGCGATTTTATATAACTATAGTGAAATTCATATAAATAGGTTTTGAAATATCTAGAATAGAGAAACCTACATAAATGGGTTTGTTTAAGTAAACCTCTAATTTATTCATTTCTATTAAGACTAGATCTTTGTCTAACACAGTGCAACTATGAAAATTAGGCTTCGCTATGTAACTACGAGCTCCAAACCGTCCTTCCCATTTGGTCACTAATTTCACATCTTTCCTTTTCCGTACGTTTTCCATCATCTTTCCATAAACCGAATTTATCATATTTTTATAAAAGCATATATCGAAACTGTTTTTGACTGTTGTCTTAATTTCGTATTCAAATCAATGTATTCTTTTAACCAAGGAGCTTGTTTAAACCGAAGAACCTTATGAATCTTTTCAGTTCTAAACCGTAGCTTAAATACATTTTAAATTCTTGTAGTGAATAATATAGTTGAGTTTTGGATATAAAGTTGTAAGTAATTTCTTTAAGTTTGATTTATTAGAAGGTACTGGCGGTATCATATGTTCAGGCGCCAAAGGTAAGTCACTGTGAATTTCATGTAAAGATACTGGATAGTGTAAATCGCATTCAAAAATATATCCTACATCAGAATCATCAGGAATATTAAGTATGTCTAAACGTACTATATCTGGACTGGTACCATCTAAAATTCAAATTCTCCATATGGAAGATATTCAGACATTGCAGCCCCATATAAATTATTAACATCAAAATACATTAAATATTTAGAATCGAAATTTGGATCATAATCTGCATTCATATATTTGTTATTTGCTTTAGCATATCTATTCGAACATTGAGAAACACCGCCACGAATTCCCCGTTCTAAAAACATTATTTTTCAATATCAGTAAGCAGCTCGAGTTTAACGTTCGTCGTTTTTAACATCGCATCTAGAGCTAAACCAGGAGCCGTAAAGTAGTGAAGCGGATCTAACTTATACGTGAACATACAAGTTTTTCTAAAGTTTTCAAATATATCAGACAAGAGCAGTACATCTGTTTTTAAATATAGGTCTGAATAGTCCCTAGTGTTTTTATATTAAATGTTTGCCAAACGTGTTTAGCATGATTGTAGTCTTCATCTGAGATTTCTTCATTGCGCAAACGATTAAAGAATGCTGTTTTACAGGGTAAATCGGTTTCATTGAGCCTATCCCAAGAGTTAATGTAATCATAGGAAATATACCTTTACGCGTAAGTAACTGAAACTCATTATCGGTGTTACAATTTTCCCTGGTGATGGATTTTTTATTATCATCTAAGTATGAAGCTAATTTTTCGATGCTAGATGCCATAAACCTGAATGAATCGATAAATCTAAAAGTAACTTTCGTACCATTTACATATTTTGTAAAAGATATGTATTTTTCCTTATTTATTGGTAGAATTCTTACCAAACCTGAAAACCCTAACGCAATTTTTTAATAATGAAATGCGAATCGTAGCCTGATAAGTTATGAAAACTACCGGTATCATATAAAATTATGATAATTGATGATGCAATCTTGATGAGCCGCTCCTCGAAATTCGCCTGTAAAGTGACAGTGATCGCGAACTCTAATATCATCTATACTAAAAGGTTTATTGCAAATGTGACAGTGAAGGGCAAATTTAAATGCTAACTTTTGTTCTTCTGTTAAAGGATTCATAGGTTTTGGGTTACAGAAAATTTTATTAGTCTTTTCTGAAATCAGTTTCAATTGAGCAACAAACCATTCTATACAATCCTTTCCGCGATACAATTGAAATTTGGAATATTTATTATCATACGAGCATTTCAAATAATACGCTACACTAAAGGGTATATGCCTTTGGTAAGAGACTGTGTTTAGTACTACCTCCGACTCATTGTATGGTTCTAATATACATTCGAGATCTGCATAAACTACAAATGATACTTTTTCTTGATAGTAGAAATGTTTAAACGTTAGATACTTTTCAGATTCTTCGGGTAATCTTATTGAGCAAGTATTCTGTTTTCGCAATAATTCGAATGACGCTTAAGTAATGCTGCTGTACTAAAATTATTTAAACATCTATAACAAAAAATTTTCTATGTTCATGTGAAGACAACTGTTTTGCAAATAATTTTGACATATCCTTAATCCAAGTAAAATGAAAGTGATTCTCATCAGCATTTGTCGGACGAGAATATTGTAAGGAATCATTATTTAAAACTAACAGATTAATAGGTTCAATTTTTTAAATTTTCACTTAAACAAAATGGTAGTATTTTAGTATTTTCTATACAATATAGGTTAATTGCGAGATTGTTAAGCTTCTCAATTTTTTATGTCTTTTAATGCGATTGGAAACTGAATTGAATTGTAGCGTAATACTGTATCAAAATGTGGATAGCTAGATATTCTCTGACTATTTTGTTTAGCAGGATATAAAGCGGAAACCAAGCTCCAAAGAATGCAATGTTGATCGTTGTTTATTACATTTACCACAGCTTTTTCTTTTTATAAAGTCCGGAACCGGTACAAACGTTGAACACCCTCCTTTAAGTGGATCATGATTGTTTATATTTACCTTCAAGTGTAAAACTTCTTGGATTGCCCAACCAGAATCTTTCTCGCAAAATTCTTCTAATCGCTTCGAAATCTTGTTCAATACGTTCTCCTTATACCACAGCTTGAGATTGGTATTTATATCGATGTGACGATTTGCAGTAGGAAACGTTTTCAAATCTATTTCACCAGTTGTAGGCTTAACAAAGTTAGCGGCAAATATTACATTAACTTTCAACATTGACTTTTTTAAGCAAGCAACAATCTTGCGTTTAAAACTAGCGAACGCCTTGTCTAAGAACACTAGAGGATCTCTATAATTTAAATTGGTAATAAGTCCCGTAATTATTCGACTTCCAAAACATGATTGTACATCATGCCAAATCAAATTTTTCGAGTATGACCTCTAGTAAGCGTTGCATCAACACCTTTACCACGATATTCCAAAGTACGTTTCAAGTGCCTCAATCGTACAAGGTAGCTTTTAAGATTTGCTAAATTAGATTCCAGCCTACTAGGATTTTCTTGTTTATTGTCTTCGTATACCTTATTTTTAATAGCAAGCTTCAATATACTAATATTTGCTTTGATAATTAAAATGTGTTTCGTTATTTCATTCACTGATTTAATTAGATTCACGCATTTTACAGTTAATCTCAAAATTGAGCTACTAATCTCGGATACGGTTTCAGCATTCATGATTCTATATAAAATCAAAATACACTACTTAATAATACAAGTATTTTCTCTATTTATTATTTTATATAAAATATCATCTGAGGTAAGCAAAACAACTGCAAAAGGTTCATTCATCTGAGTTTACGGAAAACGCGTAAGCAAAACAACTGTAAAAGAAAATAGCATACAAATCGAAATAATTGCATAACGAATTGCTTGAATGCAATTGTTAAAAAATCGCCTTTATTTACGTTTTCTATTCAAGACGATTTTCAAGCTTGAGTTGTGCATGCAGTCTAAAAAATTGCACATTTGCATTCAGTACGTGTCTATAATAAATAAATTCGCTATGCAAGCAATTCCAATATTTACATATTTAATGCAAACTCTGGCAAAACAACTGTAAAAAAAAATGCATTCATCATCATTTTTCATTTCCGTATGCGTTTACTACAAAAAAATGTTTTTATACGACCTTTGATTTATTATGTGTACAGAAAATACATTATCATTACAGAGCTATTTTTTATGATTACATTGAAATATTTTTAAATAAAAACAAAGCAAATTTGAAAAAAAAATGTCTCAGATTAAACCGTCTTGTTTAATAATGTACACGCAACTCATGGTTTTTTAAAAAACCCAGTATTAAAAAAACATTCAGCAGTTTTATTATATAACAGTACCTTTAAAGAATTTTCACACAATTTACCTATATATATATATATATATATATATATATATGCATGTAAATTGTGTCAGCGGTAATCTAAAAACTTATTCTATAAATATTACTACTTAAAGGGATTTTTGCATTGCATTATTTTTAAACGAAAATTAATCTGAAGAAAAACATTTTCCAGTGCGTGAATTTTGTTAATTTTTATGGAAAATAAATTATGCTAGCAGTAATATAAAACGAAATTAATCTAATTTAGGTTTTTATTATGCGCCTTCTTGCAATTTTCTGTTTTCAGTCAATGAATGTAATTCATTATTTCTGCTGAGCAGTACCTTTAAAAAATTTCTTATACAGCATATAAATTATATCAGCGGTAATCTAAAAAAACGAAATTAATCTAATTTAGGTTTTTTATTATGTGCATTCATTGCAATTTCTTTTTCAGTCAATGAATCTAATTCATTATTTCGGCTGAGCAGTACCTTTAAAAAAATTTCTTATACAGCATAAGTTATGTCAGCGGTAATCTAAAACGAAATTAATTAATTTTAGGGTTTTATTATTTCTGCTGAGGTATAATTATATTCGCTTACGCTTACATACTGTTTTGTTCATTAGAATAGATTACGGAGCTGAATTTTTTTCAGAAAACGATGCAAATTTTTAAATAAAACGAAATTAATCTAATTTAGGTTTTTGTTATGCGCCTTATTGCAATTTTCTGTTTTTCAGTCAATGAATGTAATTCATTATTTCTGCTGAGCAGCACCTTTAAAAAAAATTTCTTATACAGCATAAGTTATGTCAGCGGTAATCTAAAACGAAATTAATCTAATTTAGGTTTTTTATTATGTGCATTCATTGCAATTTCTTTTTCAGTCGATGAATCTAATTCATTATTTCTGCTGAGCAGTACCTTTTAAAAAATTTCTTATACAGCATAAGTTATGTCAGCGGTAATCTAAAACGAAATTAATTAATTTTAGGGTTTTATTATTTCTGCTGAGGTATAATTATATTCGCTTACATACTGTTTTGTTCATTAGAATAGATTACAGAGCTGAATTTTTTCAGAAAACGATGCAAATTTTAATTTTTCTAACAGATCAGTTTATTATTTAATATAAATACTTCATGTAGATTTTACCAACAGTATTCAATCAGATCTCTTGTATAATTATTAGTTACTATTACTAGCAACTTTTAAAAAATGAGTAACTTGTCATCAATCAAAATTGTAATAATACCAACGTAAAAGTTCTAGAGCAATTTATATTACATTCTGACGAAGACGTGATTAAAAAAGTTTTCGGCTGTTCTTTGCCTCAATTCAACACTGATGCTATTTTTGATAGTGACGTAATAGATATATCACGGTAAGTGCTTTTTTCACATTTATACATGTGTTTTTAAAACAGTACTAATTTATAAGTTACATTAGATCAAAAAACCATTCTGGAAATTCTGAGGCTATCGTAGGATCGTTGACACACTCTGGTCCTCTCAGAAACATCAGGTAGTATACAAAAGAAAAGGTGAACCTACAATAATCTTTTATGTTATGCTCACAGATCAGGCAAAAACATGTTGACTATGAAAAAGTTATGTACAGAATCTAATATGGCTGTTTGCGGTGAAGATGACAAATCCTACGAAGATGATACAGTAGAGTTGCTTAACGCATTTAAAAGCGTGGAGAGAAGCTACTGCGTCGTATAGATTTGGAACTAGAAATAATAAAGCAAAAAGAGAGGAACTAACAGCGAGGGAGCAGCAGATACTTCAAGAACGGAGTTAATAAATACTTTTCATTTATAAATAGTTAGATCAATATATTCAACAATTTGTAAAATAAAAAAGTATTTTATAAAAGTTTCTCTTTTGAAACAAGACTTTCTATAAACAAGGTAGTAAACTCAAAGTAAAACGCACATAAATCAGAACCCACTTTAATTTGATACATCATTCTTTATACAATCGACTTAGATGTGTTATAATAATAAACTAATTTCTTAAATTAGTGACATATTATTCTGAAAATTCTATGTTGACAGTTAGACCGATCGATCCCTTACTAGTTATGTATACGTGTTTGTTCGAGCCAATACTTTCATTTAATTGTTTCACTCCATGTGCTTGAAGGTATTCAAAATATCTCAATGGCAATATACTCTTGAACTCTTCTGTTTCCACTAATACTCTTTCTCCATATTTTGTCTTGATTGTTTCCACTTTTAAAACTTCAAACCTCTTATTCACTACAAGATCTTTTGAATTTACATAAGGTTTGCGATATGTGGTTTTATTAAGAGTATTAAAATCCATATTGCTTTTCTTTGACTAATTAAATTAATATTAGGAGCAATCTCCTTATATAGCAGATTACCACCATCTGCGTACTTTGCCAACCCACTTTTCAACCTATCACAAGAGTGAACTCATTTTTGAATTAAAACCGACCCATGTGTATTTGCAGCCTCTAAACATAAATCAGAATCCACTTTAATTAAAAAACACAGTTGACTTGAATGCGATATTTTTTTTTGCATCTGTCATACTGTCTCGCTAGAAAACCAAATTCAAAACATCTACACACATTTTCTCTGCACTTACATTTTTCAACATACGTATGTTACATTGAAAGTAATATAAAGACGATCCTAATTCAAAACGTGCCCACAAGTATTTTACATTTGAAAAGAATTCAGGTTTTCACATTTTACATTAAAAGTATATAACGCCGATCCTAATTCAAAACGGTGCACGTGTAACTTCTCGCTAGAAAACCGAATTCAAAACAGCTACACACATTCTTCTCTGCACTTACATTTTTTTCAACATACGTGTGTGTTTCATTGAAAGTAATATAAAGCCGGTCCTAATTCAAAACGTGACAGACGTATTTTTACATTGAAAGCATAGAAGAATTCATGTTTTCACAACTATTTTACATTCAAATGTTTTCACAACTATTTTACATTGAAATTATATAGGGCCGATCCTAATTCAAAACGTGACAGACGTATTTTACACATGGAAAATACGTCTGTCGCGTTTTGAATTAGGACCGGCCCTATTTACCTACTAATAGGGTAGTAAAATAGGACATAGGTATAAGATTAGATAAATGTAAATAGGGGATAAACAAAGGAAGAGTTATATTTCTAAAATAAAATAAAAATATAAGAATTTATAGACCAATGTGAGTTTAACTTCACGTTGGGCGCCAAAGAGGTCATTGTTCTAAAATTTTATATTTTAATTTGGAGGAATAATGCTGTGATAAGGGGTTGTTTAGGGATGTATTGAGTAGCAAGGGTCGTTTAGTAACCATAAATTGTAATAGGAATCAGAAAACTGCATTTATTTAGCCGAAAACTAAGTAATTTGTATATTATGTAAATAGCAAGCATTTAACACCCTGTATATAGATCTTTATTAATTTTAAGTAATTCAAGTGAGCGTACCTTTCAACAAAAGTACGCGTATTCAGAAAAAATGTTAGTACAGGTAATTAAACACGCGTTGAGAAGTGTTCTAATTAGTTATAAAACAAATACGAAGATAAGAGATAAAACCTAACAAAGCTTTATGCAATTACGCTGAAATAATAAACATTTCTGATAAGAAAACGCAGTTTCAAACACGCATAAAAATACATAAACGAAAGTAGAATTAAGGTTACATCATTTATTTTGTTCAATTATCCAAAAAGGCGATATCTGCACAAAACAACGTATGGTCAAGATAAATAAATACCATTACATGGAAAACCGATGAAATTACATCAGAAACAACTTTGAAATGCAGGAAATACAAAGACCTGGTTGGTTGAGATGTCTACAAGACTTGTTGAAAACCCAGCCCACATTTAAGTGGGAACAGCCTATATTAACACAGAGTAATGATAAGACGGGTCAGTTTAAAACTCATGCAAGGCAAAGCTGCGTCACTGCTAAACAGAAAGTCACGTGTAATTTAATATTCAATAAAATATCAAGTGTAAGTGATAAAGTGCTACAATTATACAGACTTCTTTTGCCGTTTAACGTGAGTAGAATTTGGGGTAATTTATTTAAACTAAATATTAATAATAATAGGGCTTCGAAGCTGTGAATGTGTTGATGACAATAATTTAAACGTGTTAATAAGAATAATTCAAATTTTGATCAATAGAATACTTCGAATGTGTCGACAAGAACAATAATTCAAATGTGTTGATGATAATAATTCAAATTGGTGGTGTATGTCTGAATAATTCAAGTATGCTTCGAAAAGAATAATTCAAAGCAGGATCAATATAATATTTCAAATCAGCGTCGATTATTATATGTTGGTACAATTCTGGTACAATGTGGAGTTGCGAGATTCAATGCAAATAAAATAAAGAAGCACGAAGTAATTTATGGAAAACGAGGGGTTCAACTAAGCAGAGCAGTGATAAACGAATGAGGACAACAAAAGGGTATTGATCCACAACCCGAACAACCTGTAGCAGGTCAGATCTATTTAATTTTAAGATATTTTTCTATTTAAATTTCAATACTGAATTTAATCAATTTATATAAACTTGTGATGAAGTTAACAACAAACATTGCACGCGTTAAACTTACGTAATGTATTATAAAGGGGTCTAGAACGTTCCAGGTTTCTTTGGTAAAAAGAGTAGTTTTTGGTGATTTTAGATTAAATTCAAAATATATAAATCTTGGGATAAATGATACACATGATATTGAGTGATTGAAGGGTGTATTTTAATATTTTTCAAAACTTGTAAATAATATTTCTTTTCATTGTATAAAATTAGTTGACTTCGTTTTATAAATTCAAACAAATAGGTAATCATAAAGAGGTGGAGAGGAGAAAAATTGATCATCGTAGCGTTGTGCACTCTGTGTAGATTAAACAGGACTAGCCGTGGCATAATAATAAAAATAGTAAGATTAAATTTGATTTTAGAACGCAGAGCAGTGCAGTTAGGTAAAAACGTCATTACACCAGTAGTTTAGTAGTAAATTCTGTATTATTCCTCAACAACATCTAAACACCGCCTTAATGCGATTAGATCACTAATTTGCTATCTATTGGTTTAAACACTCACCTAGAATTATTAATGCAATTTGTTGACATGCTGAGTTTGTTCTTTTACTTTTAATCATAACGACTTGATTAGTAATATAACAACTGCATTACAATGTGCTCGTACCATGTTATTGTACATTTTTAATATGTAAATTTGTGTTTGTTATATTTAAATGTGCTCCATGTTTCAACTATTTTATGATACAAGACAAGATCAAGTTTTAAGTATGTATGCAATTTATATGTAATTGACTGTTTACATGTGGCATGTTCTAGAATTATGATTAAGGTTGCAAAGGTCAGCCGAAACGTCAATTATTAAAACAAATGATCAAATAACTTTGTATGTTTTTAACAAATAGCATCCCAAAAATAACTAACAAGCTATTATTATTATATATATATATATATATATATATATATATATATATATTATATATATATTTAATGCTGTGATTATAGGGCTAATTTAGGGGTAGGTTAAGTCATAGGGGTCGTAGAATAGACAAAAGAAACTCTCAAGTAACAAAAGTACATAATTACAGATATTAGAAGAGTAAATAGGTCATTATAAATATTATTAGTTGAGAGCACACTGTATATAGCAGTACAAGCGATTAAAACGCATATTCAAGAGTAGCTACGAGCAAAGATAAGAATTTAAAAATGTAACGAAACGCATTGAAATTAAATCAGTAAAAAACCTGCTTGAATTGGCTGGATGAATATTCAAAAGGTGCGTGGATATATCATCTTAAACGCACGCAGAAATTATGCATTATTTGAAAAGCATACGTGATCTAAAAGTATCACATTTGTTCAAAAATCTAATTTATTAGGAAATAAACAAACACTAAATTTATTCCATTCAGATTAGAATAAGGCCAACAACAATAGTACGCGATTTGTTGGACAAAGACTCCTGGGATTCCTGAATCAAATGCGAGGTATTATAATGAATTACGTGACATTCTTAGAATCGCTTCATGCAATTGAACTAAACAATTGGTAAAGTTTCCCAAAATAACAAGAGATAAGACACTTGGTCTCCCCAGCACGTGGAGTCAACGAATCGCAAACAAAAGCGGCTGATCCTATAAATATCATGACAATTGAATATCGAGTGAGTATACTTTAGAAACTGGGCAGTCACTATACTTGAAAGTGCTAAATATTTACGTGAACAGTAAATTAAATTAAAGTAAAAATTAAAGAGTGTGTAATTGTGCAAGCGAGCCGTACTTCTAAAGACGTAAGTAGATCAGATTTAGTGAAATTATTATAATAATAAATAAAACAAGGCTCTTAATTACCATCTTAATCACCATCTTAATCACCACTTTCATTACCATCTTAATTACAATCTTAAATTACAATCGAAATAACAATCCTAATAAAGATCTTGTTACGATTCCTGTTAATTACGATCTTAAATACAATTTTGGATACAAGACTCTGGAGAATTCTGCCTGTTCAAGCAATTTGATAATCTCTGAAAATGGTAAATATTCTAATACGGAAATGAAAAACCTTTCATTGGAATAAGCTCACCAATAACGATTTGGATGCTAATTTGGTTGGATGTCGACTTCAATTCTTGGAAATGCAGAGCGCCTACTGAACCACTTCAGGTTAGATATTTTGATATGATTTATTATAAAAACTGTTTTTATCTCAATAATAATTCAAAGTGTAAGAGCCGACAAATTGAGGTTTCTTGTATAAATTTATGAAAAGTAATAGACATCTTGAAACGTTTCAAAAGGTCTCTAAATGTAATAAAAAGCTCGTTTTGATGGTTTGATTTTCTAAAAATCTGACAGATGTAAATAATTTAAGAGGAAGAAGATATTTAAAAAGGTTGTAAATATTTAATCATCATACTGTGTATTGTAGAATTGCTTTATTTAATTGAATCAGCTAGTCGAGGCAAAGAAAATTATAAATTAACATTTCTACAAGTGCTTGAGTAATAAAAGAATAAATCACGACATAAATAGCTCGACCCAATCGTGGAGCTAAATATTAATATAATAACAAGGGGCTGCGAGTATCCCAGCATAAATTTGTACGCCCAAGCCGTGGGGCGAATATCACAGTAAATATTGCGTCCAAGCGTAGGGGCTAACAGGGGTTAACACAGCAATATATATATATATATATATATATATATATATGCTGTAATTATAGGGTTAATTTAGGGGTAGTTAAATCATAGGGGTCGTAGAACCAACAGAAGAAACGTCCAAGTAACAAAAGCACATAAGTACAGATATTAGTAGAGTAAATAGGTCATTATAAATATTATTAGTTGAGAGCACACTGTATATAGCAGTACAAGCGATTAAACAGATATCCAAGAGTAGCTATGAGCAAAGATAAGAATTTGAAAAGGTAACGAAACGCATTGAGTTTAAGTCAGTGAAAAACCTGCATGAATTGGCTAGACAAATATTCAAAAAAATGCGTGGATATATCATCTTAAACGCACTTAGAAATTATGCATTATTTGAAAAGGGTACGTGATTTAAAAGTATCACATTTGCTCAAAAATCCAATTTATTAGGAAATAAACAAACACCAAATTTATTCGATTCAGATTAGAATAAGGCAACAACAATAACATTACGTGATCGCTTGAATGAAGATTGCTGAAATTTCTGAAGTAAATGCATAGGTATAATAAGAATTTACGTGACCAAGAGCATCTCTTCATGCAATTAAAATACATACAACTGGTAAAATTCCCAAAATAACAAATGATAATACACTTGATCTCGCCCAGCGCGTGGAGTTAACGAATAAGAAAATAAAGGGGTATGATCCTATAAATATCTTAACAATTGAATATTGAGTTAGAATACTTTGAACCTGGGCAGTCACTATACTTAAATGTGATAAAAATTTACGTGAAATTAAGTGACAATTATTTTAAAGAGTGTATAATTGTGCAAAAAGAGCCGTACTTCTAAAAATACGTAAGTAAATAAAATTTAATGAAATTATATCATTTCTAATAATAAATAAAACAGAGCTCTGGTTAAATACGTTCTGAATAATTACCATCTGATTAAACACCCTCTGGTTAAATACGTTCTGATTGAATACCTTCTAATTATATACCTTCTTGTTAAATACCTTCTGATTAAATACCTTCTGAAGAACTACGTTCTAAATTACATTCTGAATAACTACGAAACTTTTAATAACGATCCATTACGATCTTAAATACAATTATGGATACGAAACTCGGGAAAATTCCGTCTGTTCAAACAATTTAATAATCTCTAAAAATGGTAAACCTCTCATTGGAATAACGATTTGGATACTAAATTTTGGTTGGATGTTGAATTCAATTCCTAGGAATGCAGAGCTCCTACAAAACCACTTGAGGTTAGATATTATTTTTTGATGATTTATTTTAAAACTGTTTTATTTCAATAATAATTTAAAAGTATAAGAGCGCACAAATTGAGGTTTCTTGAATATATTTATGAAAAGCTATAGACATTTTTGAAACGTTTCAATAGGTTTCTAAATGTAATAAATCTCGTTTCGCTGGCTTAATTTTCTAAAAATCTAATAGATTTAAATAATTCTAAAAGGGAGAAGATATTTAAAAGGGGAAAAAGTTGTAAATATTTAGTTATTATACTGTGTATTGTGGAATTGTTTTATTTAATTGCATCAGCTAGTCGAGGCAAAAGAAAATTATAAATTAGCATTTTCACAAGTGGTTGAGCAACATAAGGGTTATCACAGCAATTTTTATGTACGCCCAAGCCGTGGGGCGAGATGACACAGCAATATATATATATATATATATATATATATATATATTAAATAAGATGTATCTGTATACAAACTCTTATGAAAATAATAAGAGCTATTGACAAATACAAATCGGGCTAGTAGTTATATAGCCATTAACAAAACATTAGCTTTACTACTTCACAGGGGAGGAAACATCTACGACCGACGGTTTCGGCTTAGTTAAGCCTCATCAGAGCAGATTAGTTTCCAACCCTATGAAATTATCGAAGCTACTATACTGATATAATTTCGAAACAATCTCTGTACTATAGCAAAAGTAAATAAAACCGCCATCAGATGATAAAACACCAACAATACCAAGTGTGGAAGTACAGAATTGAATCGAAACTACATAGTAGATTCTATAGATGGCTATAAAAGTACGTCTGGCCTTTTAGATTTGCGGAATGTTACAGCAAAATTTATTTGCAAACGTAACAAATCCTTCTCATACATTGCCAATATATGTATGCTAAAATTGATTGTATACTTCTAAACCAAATATTTTTATAATAATGTACTTAAGCTATAATGTTTTAGGCCCGAAACAGTAGCGAAAGCTCTTGTGACCATAATCGGAAAAGGAGACAATGGAAGCGTTTGGGTTGTTGAAGGTAATAAACCAATTTATGAAATTGTACGCACCTTCAAGTCGTCTTAAACACTAAGGCATGAAATGTACTTTAATATCAGTATTGTAGTTTAATTAAACACTAAATTCAAAATCACTCACGTTTGATTACCGTTGGTCCTATCCAAAATCCAAGTTTAAGCTAGAATTTAAGCAAGTTTATTAGATTTAAAAATAAGAAAACGCCATAAAAGACGGAAAAAAACAATCTAGGAATTGGAAGAGAATAAAGTATTCATATTCGTATGTTTGATCCTACTAATTTCAAGATTGAACCAAGTCATATTAAACACTAATAAAGTCGACGTTTAACTCACTTTCGTACAGGATATTATCGAGACAATACGAGATTGCAAGTTGCTTTAGGACGAATAGACCCAAACACGCCATTAAACTAAAGGCGTTTAGTAGCAAAGCAACTGTTACTTTGCTATTAACATGATAGAGCGTATGAGTTTGCTTGTTCACAAGAAACTTTTCATACAGCTAGGTCTTCTTCAGATAATACCGCTGTTACGTACAGTTTTGATTCCCCAGAATATCTAACAGGTAATTCACAGAAAATTCGGTGAAGTACTCCGCTAAAAATCCAGTTTCGCTAAAATACCGAAAACCTCGACAGTACTAACTAAAAGCAGGTTGCCGATTAACTCAGTGTAAATTGTTTAAAGATTGTTCCAAAATGCTATCGGGTGTGAAATATGGTCTAAATCAGGAAATACCTTAGATGCCAGCTAATCTCGCAGGGTTCTTAGACAAAAGTCTAGAAAGGATAACAAGGAGATGTCACAATCTGAGATAAGAAGAGTGATTCTGGCTTAAAAATATACCTGAAAATTCACTAAAACCAGTACTACTTTAAACCTAAAACAAACATATACCCTAAAAACACGTAGACCTATTTAAAACTGCTAACTGCAAAGACGATTCCTAAAAGCAAATGTTAAATGAGCTGAAATACTCAATGGCGCTTTTAGGTAATACCAAAAAAATGTGTTACAGTAAAACGTTTTCATAACAAAAACACAATACAGTTTTAAATAAGTACTAAAAATCAAATATATCGCAAATCCACTAACCAAAAAATTAATCTAGCCACAGTAGGTACGTTTAGTCAGTTCATGCATTAAATTATGAGTGTATATTTACAAACCTTCACTCCGGTATAGTTTCAGAAATATTTTTTATTTTTCCCCAAGGGATTGACTAGTGTTCCATTAAATGTTGATCTTGACTTCGTCTACCCCAACATGGTTACTTCCAACACAAGAGTTGTATAAACCAGTGTGCTTCCAAAAATGGAACAAATCCACTTGTCAAGGAATTATCCGAACATACTTAGGCTACTCCGCCTTATACGAAAACCTTTAGTCAAGGTAATTGACCTACCAAAGCGGTATGTTGATGGATGGATGTTATAAACAAAGTGCTTGCCCTATGAATAATGAATCTCCTCTTTCTAAAAACATTCGAGGTATTCTAAGCAAATAAAACGAATCAAATAAACATACCTTGTTTCGTCTTTTCCTACCTAACCTATATCCATTTAAGTTTACGTATTGTCGACCTACATACAGAAATCAAGATTTTACATTTACTTCAGTCAGCATAAAACTGTATATAACCTGTCTTTGCGCTCAGACGGTTAGATCATTTGGTGCCATTATTCCAACACTCACGAATGTACTAACTACAATGATGACATCACTTCTAACCTTTAAAAACCGATATATGAATTTGACAACCTTTGAGTATGGATCAAATATGAAACAAAATAATTTTACCTTAAATTAAAATTTACAGTAACCGAATAATTATATTTCACAGAATAACCTAACCCTATTGGTGGACTTTCCTAATACAGAAACTAATAAAATGAAATGCGATTATACGTATTTCTAAGGAACGTCACGCCGCTTAGGAAAGGGGGTGAAACGTAAATTAGTTTTTAATATGATACGGTCTAAACCCGGAACACTTATTATTTATAGATCACGACTCCTATCGGAAAGACGTTGACAGTCGAATGCTGAACGTGTAAAAATTTCTACAATAATAAATATATTACTCTACAGGCAGTTCTTTCACTGTCTGGAGAATAGTTTCTGACAAAATCCAAAACACTACGCAAAAAATGACCATTAATTCACCCCTATCAACGCAGCTACAAACGCTAGAAACAGGTTCGAAAACACTAAGACATTAAATATTTAAAAACGGCGGTATTGTGATATGTTTAATATTCAGCATAGCATTGATAACTCAGGTACAAATTTAAAACACGGTAGCCGTGAAATTTTGCTCGGGTTTATACCCCTAAAAAACAAACTGAGTATGCTATTCATATGCATACAAGCAGAATAAAAAATTCTCTAATCAGTCTAACTTTAATTAGTATATAAATTGGGATGGAACTGATAAAAAAATTGTAGCATTCTGTTGTACTAAGACGAATAAAGTAGACAAGAAGATGAAGAAAAAAGGCACCACTGTTTTAAAAATCATTATAAATGCTTGAAGAAAATAAAACTGTACAAACTATGGTGGAGCTCTCTTTAGTGGAATATTTTAAGGTAAACATGTCCTCGTTTAGATCTCCGTCTAGGTACTCTAAAGAAAGAGTCATCACAAGAACTACGAGCAAAACCCCCAACACTCAACACTCTCGGGCGTGGAACGTTGGTAGGCTAAGAAATTTAAAACGAGAGATAAGTAGGTTAAAGATAAGTGTTGTGATATAAATAAACGTACATGTGTGAATACATGGGTGTGGACATGCGTGAGTGCATGGGTATGCGCGTGCTTGTGTGTACGTGTGCGTGTGCGCACGCGTGTATGCGTCTATTTCCTTATCCTAATAATAAGAGTATTAAATAAGCAAAATGATTCACAAGTCTTAATACTTATATAATACAAGCAAAAATCCACGTGTCATAAATAAGTAAGGCTATTAGTTACTTGTTGCGTCTGATGATATTTTCTCAAGTAAGCTGTCAAGACTTATTATTAACTGCAATGTTCACCTATTTATCTCACCATAATTTAATCTGCGCACAGACGGCAACTAGACAAAATATGTTGTAACGAACAAGTGAGGCTTCTGTGTTAAGGTCAAGTAATTAGTTCAAAGAACCTAAGAATGTGAGTTAAAGTCCGAAGAATTGTATCCGGGCAGTCACACAAAAGAGAACCAGATTATCACCATTAATATTTTGTAATTACAATGTTGAGTTTATAATATTCATCGCAAAAGAAACCACGCACCCCACATTCGAAATATAGTGAACTAGTTTAACGAACGCATCGTAGAATTGTTTTCTGAAAAGTACGTCACAGAAAACCCATTATAGGATACTCCCTGTATATTTGTAATGGTTTGTTTAGCATTTTTCTTAATCTTCTTTAGAAAGTAAACCACTCATAGTTTTTGAAATCATCTTTATTTACGTTTCAATCCATGATCGTTGTTAAAATAATAAAAATTTCAAGTTTGACATTTATGACATAAATGTCAAACTTGAAACTTAAAATTTATGACATAAACGTCAAACTTGAAGTTTTTATTATAATTTTGACAACGATCCTAGGTCATGGATCGAAACGTAAATAAAGATGATTTTAAAAACTGAGTGGTTTAATTCCCATTATAGGATAACAAAAACTTTGAGCATATTTCTAGCATACGAAGACAATACAACCACTTTATCTAATTTATCATTTAACTACAATAAATATTGAATACTACGTTATCAAAGGTGGGTCGTATAATTGAATAATTTTCGAAAGGTGAAAACAAACATTTATTAAAAGAGTCTATGGAGTGTAAAACCTAGAGAGTATTTAAACTACGAAATGGAAGGTATCAACTCACTTGATATTTAGCGGTGTTAAGTTACACACCAAGATTGAAAGCTATCGTATCAAATATATTTACAATATCCGAAATCAAAGTGAATACAGTTATACACATATGAAAGTTTGAATACAGTTAAGCACACATTAAAGTTAAATACGCACACACTAAAGTCAAGTAAACGATTCAGTCGCGCATAGTTTGTTCGCGCCGAAGAGGATAATAGTTTATTTACGCAGGAGCGGTTAAAACAGTCTATTCACATTTTATTTACACATGGATCACTCACACGTCATAGGTGGATTCCTCTTTAAGCACGAGGTCTCGTCAGTATTGCTCGCGGACGCAGACCCGGTCGTTGCATGCTTTGAAAGCCATTGGAGAGGGTGCATCGGTGGTATGAGGGACAGTGCTCTTGGAAGTCTGCGTCTGCAGAACTGGCGGAAAAAATTCCGTTCTTGCTTGCGGGAAATTTCGGCGACGGACTTGCACCGGCCGTTGCATGCTTCGATATACACTGGAAAGGGTGCGTCCGCGGTTTGGGAAACAGCGTCCATGGAAGGAAAGATCGTTTTGCGAAACTGGCGTAAGAAATTGCGTTCGCGCTTGCGGGAAATCTCGGCGGTACCGGGTGGAAGCGCTAACCCCTGCGTGGTCGTTGGCTAGCAACACATACTGGTGTAGCATTAAGCAGACAGTCATGTAGCATCGCTTGCTAGAGTGCAGTTAAAACATACTTTAAAATAGCTGCTGGTATGGCCACTCCAGGCTATTGAGAAGCGCCGAAGTAGAGTTGGCTCTTCCGCGCTATTGAGAAGCTCAGACAAGAACTACCAGTGACGCAAAGTGCTGTTGACTATATCGCCGTGCCCGAGCTGAACACAGAACAAACTAAAGAATCGCTGTTGACTATATCAAAGTACACGAGCTGAAAACAGAACAAACTAAGTATCGCGAGAATTTCCAACTCATTTTTTGTGGTATCCAAAAATCAGCACGCTCATTGGTCAAACAAAATTTGGAGATTCTTTTACACTCGAAAATTGAAACACTTAATTTCATTGGTTAAAGACGTCATTAACGTTTTTCAACACAGGAAACATAGAAAATGGAAGTGTATAAATATGATTGCAAATTCTTCGAAAGACATTTCTTAGTGTTCACCATAGCCTAAAGAATCAACTGGCAATGCTCACCATAGCCTACTAACATTCCAGCGAGCAGTGCTCTCCATAGCCTTCTATACTTCAGCGCGCAGTGCTCTCCATAGCTGCATATTCTCCGACAGTGACGCTGTCCGCTGCCGTACCTGAGGCACGTCACTATAATTCATCAATCAATAGTTAACAAACTACGTATGGGCGTTGCGCTCCGTTCCATACTTCACCGACAAGTCGTTATTGTGATTGCGTCTGTCAACTCTACCACCGGGACGACACCCCCGTAGAGTTCAACGGCGATGCACTCGACGAGCCCTAAGGCACGACTACCACGACGCCTTCCGAAGGGTTTCGAAGATCGCCGAAGACCTCTTAATCCCTCCAAGCTGTACATACGTCCAAACCATAATTCCTCGTACCCTCACGTTGTCTCACAAGAAAAACACGAAGCCTTACAAAGAGTTCCGATGATCACCGAAGACGTCTGGGCCTCTTATAACTGTAAATATTTCCTAACTATCGTTGTTCAAGTTGTCACCGAGCCTCACAAATAAATTCCTAAGCCTTCCCAAGAGTTCCGAAGACAACCGAATACTTCTGAACCTCCCCATGCTTGTATATATGTTCAATTAGTAGTTTTAAATTTCATATCATAATTCTTTGTAACTTAACATTGACCCACAAGTAAACACGAAGCCTTCCGAAGAGTTCGGAAGATTGCCGAAGATATTCGAACTGCTTCAAACTGTTAAAACCATTCAATTTTAACTATTTCATTTCTATTTTAATGTATTTATGAAACTTATAATTATTTTTGCTTATACTTATTAAACAAATAATCAAGACAAACCTAGAACTGTGCATTCCTTTTATATTCTTGGCTTCCATTGATGATTAAGAGTAATAGTCAATGAGATTGCAGGGTTTTGCGAAGAAATAAGGCAGTAAAATGTTGCTGCACGATGTAAATATGAACTTTCGGTATTTCGGTTTTCTATTCTGTCGACGACAGGTGCAATTCAATACAATTACGTATATTTAAACTTCGGAGGCTACCGTATTTTTGTTCTGTTGGCGGCACGTGTAATTCGATACTGTCGTAGATCTGTGTAATTGCACAAATCAAGTTGATTATAATACTATGATATTAGCTAATAAGATGAAATAATGGCATGGACTTATGTGCAAAGCCTAGATGATCATTTCAAATCGAGTAAATAATTGACACTGTCAGATATGATTAACAAAAATGCAAAACGTAATTGAAAGGTAGTCTAATGTATGGTTGCGTATATGATTTAGATTTATATATCTTTCCAATTGGAGCATTTTATATTCCATCTTTCGATTACTGGCTCGATTTGAAATGATTACTTGTGCTTTGCATAAAAGTCTAAGTTATTATTTCATCTTATTAACTACCACTTACTTTCAATTCGATAGCAAAATCTATTCGCAGATTTTTGGCACTGCAATGGGATCACCTATATCGTCAACCATTGCCGATCTTGTAATGGAAGAACTAGAAAATTGGGCTATTAGCAAACTCCATTTCACACCGGTATTCTATAAACGATATGTAGATGATTGTATTATGTGTTTACCTGCTGACAAAATTAACGATACGTTAAAAACCTTCAATGCATTCCATCCGCGCCTGCAATTCACTCATACAATAGAAACTAATAGAACTATTGCATTCTTAAATGTCCTCATCTCTTACAATAATGCAGGAAAAATTTCCACCAACTGGTATAAAAAAGCCACATGGAGTGGAAGATATTTAAATTTTAAATCATGCGTTCCCAAACAGTATAAAGTTAATGTTGTTAACAACCTCATAGAACGTGCTATCATCCTTGCCCATAATAAGCATAGGCCAAAAAATATCAAAATAGTTAAAACTGTTCTTAGAAATAATCTATACCCTAAATCATTTTTTGAACCAATTATTAAAACAAAAATCCATAAAATATACAACAATTCTAATAAAAATAAACAAACATTGGAAAAAACTCGTATTAGTATCTTATACACCCCGATACTTTCTGATAAAATAAAAAAATGTCTTAATGCATACAATATTCAGGTAATCCACAAACCAAACAACTCAACAAAAAATATTTTTACGAAACTCACGCCAATAATTGATAAAAAGTACAAAACCCACACAATTTACCAAATTAACTGCTTAGAATGTCCAGGGGTGTATATTGGTAATACTAAACAATATTTAAACAAGAGGATATACGAGCATAAATATACTATTAAACAAGTAACAAAAAAAGTACGGCACTAGCGTTTCATGCGATTGAAAAATGCCACCAGTTTGATTTTGCTAATGTTAACACTTTAGGTATTGAGACTAATGATAATGTTAGAGGTTTTTTAGAAACCATCCACATACAAAAAAACACCAACGCCATCAATTCTAAAACGGACCAGGATGGGTTTGTAAATGTTTACTTTAATCTATTAAACAAAACATAACCATTTTCTCAATAAATATTACCTCCATTTATTCCAAATACTCGATATAAATTGCCATTTTCAACATAAATATTACTACTCTTATAGATAAGAAACAACTAGTTTATATGTTCTAATGTTAGTCCACTTTCGTATCTGATATCGCTAACATTGTTATATTGTTCTCAATTTTTATTTTTATAACTATGTTGTTTATATTTCAACCCTTGTTAGTGACTATTCCTTATGATACATACAAAATACCACCTGTTGTTATAGTGATATTGTAAATTAACAAGTTAAAATTTCTGGTCTGTATATTTTATAGTTTTTAAAAACTTTATTTTAATTATAACTTTTTATAGATAATCTATTTGATAATGGTCTTGTTGACCGAAACGCGTCATAGTAAAATATATTGATTTTTTACTACTACGATTCATTATTTCTCGACTTATTTAACTGACCTGACCAACTTCCAAGAATAAACTTCAGTAATATTTATTTTTATGGTCAAGAATAATTTCCTGTTATATATATATATATATATATATATATATTTTACTGATCTACTCTGTCTAACCCCCTTTCTTCTTTTTCTTTATTTATCTTTATTTAATTTTTATTTTACACTTTTTTGTCGCGCCTTTTATGTAATGTGCACACCTAATGCACGCCCCGTACTTGCAACGTTTGGTTGGTTCTTTAATTAAACTGTTTATTACAATGCCTCGACTATATAAGCTCTTAATTCTCAGGGTGTTCACCTACTTATAGTGAGTTCTGTTATAAGTAGATGTGCAATGCCCAACCAAACTGCACACTCTTTTGTTTTAGTACTAAATTTTTAATCTACTTTTGTATATGCCCAATTTTTATTACGATCAACGTTGCCTTGTGCCAAATTAAATTACTACCACAAATTTATGACTTTTTTTTTGACGTTTTAAGATATTTCAGCACTCACCTGGATTATACTTCGTTCTTGGCCTCTCTAACTGCTGGCTCAAGATCCTCGTAGCCGTATGCGTCTTTACACGGTTGTACTATCTGATAGAATTTTCGTATCGCCTCCAGGTGTCGTTCTTAAATTTTAGATGCTCCCCAATATCTGAAATAAATAACCCTAATTTAGAATTTGTAATACCCGTTTATGTTACTTCCCCTGCGCTAATTCTTCTGTCCTAATTTCTGCTTTGAATCCTCCACTACCAATTGTTGCTCTTCTAATTTCGCTCCTCGTGTTCTCAATTAATCCGTCCGCTTTTTCGTATTCAATCCAAATCTAATCGCCGTCCTGTTTCAAATTACTCGATGCCCCGCTATAAATCTTTATCCAAATCGATCTTCGTTCCTTTATATAACCACTCTATGTCCTTCCGCCTTTTAATCTCTATCCAAATCCAACTTCGTCCCTATGTATAACCACTCGATTTTCCTTCCGCCTTTCCCAATATCGTTCCAAATCTATTTACGTACTCGTCGCTTCGCCGTCGCACTATTACCAATCTTTACACTTTTTATTATCGTCGTCGTTGCTTATTTATCTTTCGCTGCTGCTCTTTACCCTTCTTTATTCAATCAAAAACTATTCAAAAATCAAACACTTTTATTAACTTTTAAATCTTTACACAAATTAGCACAGTTCTATAAAAACACGTCTTTATACAAAAAAATTTCGAAATAATATCCCTTTGTTTTCTTTCCAAGGCGACCATTATAACATTTCTTGCCTACTAAATTATAAAGTACAAAACTAAAATCGTCCAATAATATTCAAACACTACGTTTGTGTCGCACATACCATAATTCATGTCTTTTTACACTTTCATAATTCACATAAAATTCTAGTATTGGTCCTAAATATTTACAGTCCTTCAATCACATTTGACGTTGTTATAACTAATAATTTTGAGCTTACAAATTTTGTCCAAAAGTTGATTCTATTTAAAATAAAAAGCCAAAATAAATCACACTTGAACCTGGATGCGTGGTTGATAGTGAACATCCATAGACGCATCCGGTTTTTGGACGGCAAATGTACTTTCAATGGCCTATAAAATTCAAACTCGGTATAAACCCTTGAGTACTGTGCATCTTACTACGTCATTTAGTCATTTTAATTTACCTTTTGGCACTTATATTTCAACTACCATTTTGAATTGTACTTTAGTATATGTAAAATACGGCTAACATACATTTTTAAGTTATGTGATCAAATATATGGATTATTTTACTTGGCATACACTACCTTGTACTAAACAACCCTTAGAACCTTTGGTAGCTCCCTTAAACATTTCAATATATATATATATATATATATATATATATATATATATGCTGTGAAACCTCACCATTAAGCCTCACGAGAGTAAAAAAAAATATTCGAGCCTCTCAAACTGGGCACCAAGATTTGCTGTGATTCTCGCCCCGTTGAATCTCTTCAGATAGTCGCCTTTTTACTCTTTCCGCCTCGGCTGCTCACCTAGTTAAAACTTTCATCCTCATTCATAAAAAAAACAAACACATTCCTACCACAAACATCAACGTTAACTCTATTTACATCAATATTCATAATACATTAAAATTTCAAAATTAAATTGTAGCATAAATTTCAGTATCATAAAATTTCAAGATTAAATTTGTCATCATTTTAATTTGCATCCAGAATTAAAGTCCTTGTAGGATGCCTACTAATTAATTTAACAATATTTGCAGACCTGAGTCTGAGTACAAAGGGAGCATCTCCCACCCCTTTATGTTAATTAACCAGGTTAGTCTAATTGAGCTCAAAGACAGTCCCAAATTTTCATCATAATCAAGAACATAAACTGCTAAATACCTTAAAATTAAAAGTTTGTTGTTTGTACAAATTCACTACTGTCCATTTTTTAGCAAACAAATTATAAAGTTATTCAACACACACCAAAACATCAAAAATCGAACAACAAAGCATAAGTTACCTGAAGGTTAATGCACTCGTGGCTCCAATGTACATCGTCCTTTGTTAATCACACCATTCCAACTGGGTTATGTTTACGGCTTCTGAGTCTGAACGCTTTTAAAATTTTCTCCACCACCATTCATCTAAAATTGTTTCAGGGCTTCTCAGGAACTCATATAAGTATATCAAAATCTTGTTTTGTGGATCCAATCACGATTACAAATAACATTTAATTTTTAACACCCCCGGAAAATAGCAAAGAAATTCATACTTCTTTCACGCTATACGCCAAAACTGCCTACTTTTGTTTATTCATTTATCGTTATAAATTTGAATAATTGGTACAGTAATACTCGCAAATATAACTAGACTTTATTACCTTGCATCTTCTTTTCTAAGTGCACTAATGCATAATAACTTGTATCGTAGCACGTAAAGAGCAAACTGTTTTAAAGTATTCAATAATCACCAAAATATAAGAGCAAACTGTTTAAAATATTGAATCAAAATCGAAAATCTAAGAGAGCGAAACTGTTTAAAGTCCGGGTTTATATAATAGCCCGCCCGTGCGTCGGTTTAGTCCCGCAACGTACAATTTCCAGAATTTCGCATACTCTGTTCCCTTCTCGACAGCCCGGCATAGCTTCTAAAAATTTGCACACGCGCCAGTTGAAAATCTAAGAAATTTTCCACACGGCACGCAACCACGTCCGAGAATAACTAATTAATTTTGTATAGAAATCGTTACGTTTACACCTCTCATATCTGCATCTTATTACAACCAATCGTAGCTCTCGTGACGTTACACAAATCACGCCTTTAATTATAAGTGTCTCTGCTTGAAGCATTTTATCCTTCCTTTTCTACCTTGGCCTGAGTGGTACAAATCAATACTCTGTACTATCGGTTATTTCAGTCCACGTGTGTTCTTATTTGGGTTAAATAACCCCGTATCTAGCCTTCCCGTTAATATAAGCCACGGTTTATCCGACCGTCTGCAATATATGCAGAATTTTCATGTTTATCCAAACAAATTAAACTGAAATTGACTTTTAAAAATACGCAGGTGTGTGAACGTTTTAACATAATTCTCAGAGCTTTATTTCATGGTATTTTAACCTTGGATTTTCACAGGCTTTTAAGCTTATTATATATTACTAATGGTTCAATTAACTCCAATTAGAATAATAATGAATGGCATTGACTTCTACCCTTTAATTTTTAGCGAATACGTACTAAATATTAATTTATTATTTGTACACTTTGTTTAATACCCATTACTTAAAAATTGAATTAATTAATATAAAATTTGCACGTAATTTCTATTTGTTTCTTGGAACAATTAAATTAAATACACGTTGAGCATTTTAATTCTGCTTCTTTTTATAGAAAGCGTCCTTATACACGGTGATTAAAATTATTTGATGTCGTTAATTAATTTTCTACCCTGGTCTAAATTTGAGTAATATATATATATATATATATATATATATATATATATATATTGCTATGAATTCGAGCACCACCGTTGAGCACCATAAATGCTTTGAAGTCTCTAGTAGTAAAGCCCCACACTTGGGTCTATAAATGCTCTGAAGTTCTGGTGTGTTAAAGACTGACTAAACAAAAGAAACCTTAAATGCTATAACTACGGCCCCCTCGACTTGGACGCCATAAATGCTGCGAAGTTTCCTGCTGAATTCACCTGAAGTTGCAATTTATTCGAACCCCACCTTGGGACATCATAAATGCTGCAAGGTTTAATTCTGTTCTAAAGCCTCACGCTTGAGTCACCATAAATGCTGTGAATTATCTTTTAATTGGAGCCCTTCAGTTGGGAAGCCATAAGTACTGCGAGGTTTACCTGCTGATGATGTTCCACTTTTATCCACGCTGAAATACTACAAGCTTTTTGCTGCTTATAGCTAAAAACTCAGCTTCATCAGTGAAGTTCGCTACGGCTGCTCTGCTGCTATCTGAAAAATACAACTAACTACTCTGCACAAAAAAAACGCGACTACGATAATTCACCTCAATTTATTCAGAGAAAGCAAATTCTACACCAAAATCCTCATCAATTCTTATTTCACACATCATTTAAATTACATACATCGTCCTTATCCATCTTCCATCAAACTCTACTCCATTTTCTTGCAAACCTTCCACCCAGAACAAAATATCTAGCAGTCTGTACTTACTTTAAATCAAGCATGCTTCGCAGTTTTAAATAGAGCTTCTCATTAATTTAGGACTGCTTGTAAAACTCTACACAAACTTGTATAAGTTATTCTAAATTTTATTTCAAATACTATAACATTACTTGTTTACGACTACTAGCAGACGCGTCGATGAAAAGCAAAAGAGAGCATACCACCACCTCTATGTGTTTATACACTTCCTGCCCCTCTAAACTTGTAAATTCTCGCAACTCTCTCGATATAAACAAAACAGCCTTCTTAGTAAATTTTCCAACCGTTTACACAATTCTCACAAATCCAATTTCAACTGCCATCGTAAGCTTAGAATTTTGACGATACAAACAAAACATTTTCTACGAACACACAAGTTTCGCCCAGTAACGGATATTCATTTTGTTGAATCTTAGCCCCTACTGCCAATCGTTATAGCAAGCACCCCCATGCTGAAATCTCTGTCTCCTTTTAACCTATTCACACAATTTCCTATCCCTTACTTTGTTTTCAAATTGCTTCTGTCCTTGATGTATTAATCCTTTCCAAATAATATTCAAAATAAGCCTGTCTCACACACATATCCTATCTGATAATCTTTCTCTGTTTATTGTTGGCCGCTTGTATTCGTAACCTCTCTACCTTATTCCCCACTCAACATATTACAACCTACCAAAGATGTCTATACAAACATGCGGCATCTCACTTGTACCTATTAAATTTAATCTTACTTTGTCTCCCCGCATTTCCCCCAAGTACAACGAACACCTATCACATGATATCTTTATCCTGTTTCCATGCATGCTATACACCACCCCTCTTTATTCTATATTGGTCCCAGCATGTTTAACCGCCAACTAACCTCACTCATCGCACTTCTACAATCGACCCTTTTTATCAACATACCACCTGTCACCCTTTGTAGAATCAGAATGTTAACTGTGCACGTTTTCTGTTTGAATACTTGAAACTCTAGCGACGCTTAAACTTGTTGATCTTGAACTATACGGGAAAAAAATCTCCTTCCACAAAATATTTAAGGCAAATGTTGTAACGGCCACTTGTTTCTTTGAACTTAAAACTAAACGTTTAGAAATGAAGCTACAAAGCTTGTGACTATTTACACTTATTGCATACAATGACTAAATATACACGCTCAGAATATTTACATCTGCCAGATTTGAAAATTACTATTTTAGCTTCGAACTTTTGATTTCTATGCTAAAAGATTTTGAAAAACTTTTAAGAATAAACATCGAACTTCGGACTTATTAACTACAATGGTTTAAAATAATCCAGCTTCTGAAAATAGCTTTCCGTTTGCTATAGTTAACCTCTTCACTTATGAACTGTGGTTAAATATGTTTCTAGTTTACTATATACTATCTTTTAAATGCTATATTAGTAGATAAATAAGGCCGGTCCTAATTCAAAACGCGACAGACGTATTTTCCACGTGTAAAATACGTCTGTCACGTTTTGAATTAGGATCGGCCCTATATAATTTCAATGTAAAATAGTTGTGAAAACATTTGAATGTAAAATAGTTGTGAAAACATGAATTCTTATATACTTTCAATGTAAAATACTTGTGGGCACGTTTTGAATTAGGATCGGCTTTATATTACTTTCAATGAAACACACGTATGTTGAAAATGTAAGTGCAGAGAAGAATGTGTAGCTGTTTTGAATTCGGTTTTCTAGCGAGAAGTTACACGTGCACCGTTTTGAATTAGGATCGGCGTTATATACTTTTACTGTAAAATACTTGTGGGTACGTTTTGAATTAGGATCGGCTTTATATTACTTTCAATGGAACATACATACTTCAAAACACACGTATGTTGAAAAATGTAAGTGCAGAGAAAATGTGTGTAGATGTTTTGAATTTGGTTTTCTAGCTAGAAGTTATAAGTATGACAGATGCAAAAATATCGCATTCAAGTCAATTGTGTTTAATTAAAGTGGATTCTGATTTATGTTTAGAGGCTGCAAATACACATGGGCCGGTTTCAAATCAAAATGTGTTCACTCTTGTGATAGGTTGAAAAGTGGGTTGGCAAAGTACGTAGATGGTGGTAATCTGCTATATAAGGAGATTGCTCCTAATATTAATTTAATTAGTCGAAGTTTACTGCATATATTTACATACAAACATGTATATAATTGATATTCAGGGATTTAAATACAAGAAAACGAGTTTGTGTGTAAAGAAATTGCGGTTTTGGACTTGTTGAAAGGTGTTGTTTGGCATCAAATTTTAAACTACCAATGCAGTCTAGTTGTTTGAGTCAAGATCATATAAAACATAACGACTGGGTGACAAAGAATATTCATGGTCTTTCTTGGGACGAATCTTCAACAGCTGGAATAGTGTTATCATATATAGCGCTTTATTTGAAGCAAATTATCCGACCCGGTGAAGAAGTATTTGTGAAGGGTCTAGAAAAGAAGAAATTGATTGAAACCTATCTAATGCAGAACGTTGTAACTGATATGCTTGCACGAGGTTGTCCTAAGCTATCGGAGTTAAAATCAACAACCGTTTAAAATATAACATCCATTGTTGTAGACACAGCAATAATAATCTGCAATGTGCAAAACAAAATACCTTGTTATTAAAAGAATGGCTTGATAATAATAAAAAACAATAGAAAGATTATGTCTGTATTATTTATTTTAATATAATTTTACAATGTTAGCCGAAGCAAATTATCCGACCCGGTGAAGAAGTATGTGAAGGGTATAGAAAAGAAGAAATGGATGGAAACCTATCTATTGCAAAACAAAATACTTTGTTATTAAAAGAATGGTTTGATAATAATAAAAAGAATAGAAAAGATTGTGGATGTATTATTATTGTAGTCAGTAAGAAATCTTTAATGCTGATGTCTGCAGAAAAAACAATTAAACTCAGACAGCACGAATGGGACTCTCAACCCTGAAAGCAATTATAATTGATCAACGCAATAGCTCTTACTGGTTTTACAACATTTAACAAATTGTACAGATATCTCGAAAAATTTGCCAAAGACAGACAAACAGATAGGCGGACTGACTGCACCAATTTTCTCATTCTCGCTTTTAAAGAATAACAAGTCGTAGTTATTTAAATCGCGAACTCAGTTTATCTGCAAGAAATATATAAACGTGGAAATTTATGAAATGCTCCAACTTTAAAAAAAGCCACTATCATTATTCTTTCCTGACAAGGGTAATTTTAACAAACGTTTTCATTTTTGATTTGTTCTATAGAACACAACTACAACTTGACAATAAAGATTGAGCGATTATCACACACATATCTTGAGTATATATAAAGATATTAAACAATAAGAACAGCAGAAAATTCAACCCATGTCAGACAGCTTTTTCTTGTCAACGATAGTCTAGTCTAATGCTTCTTCAGTATTTGCATTTCCATATTTACGTACTGAAGGCAACTCTGCAATTTTAGATCACATGCATTTCTAATTTCAATTACAAAAAATATGAAAGCATCTATTTGAAATGCATTTCTAACTTTAATCGCAAAAAAGGAGAGCATCTATTCGAAATATGCACTCAGATTAAAAGTCAAAATTGTTTTACACCGTTCTGTAAACTGAGATTACGTAGTTATTAAATCGGGAGTAATGTGAAATGAAACACAAAATGTATATTTCTTTATTGTAATCTATAAAATACATATATATATATATATATATATATATATAATGTTATGTACTCTAGAATAAACATACTATAATTCACTTAAGTTCCCAAATATAAAAGAACAGTTCTAACTCACTCCAACTCTGAACGGTTAAAACAAAATATTGCATTATCAATTCTATGAGGGCTGTCTTCTTCATCTTTGACGCGCGGTCGTTTCTGGTTGTTCTTCTTCGTGTTAACTAAAAAAAAGATTCAAATGAATATTATATCAAGTAAATGCATTAAGAAAATTAAATCTATATATTAAGCTAACGAATACATACTCTGTATTGGTGTCATTAGGTCGTACGTTGCAATTGGTGGATCTGCTCACGGCGTCAACAATTTTTTCACCAGTACTTAATTTGGATTGACTATAAACTACTCAATAATTTTAACCCAATCACTATCATTATTCTTTCCTGACAAGTACAATTTTTTTTTAAAAAAAGGTTTTCATTTTTGATTTGTTCTATAGAACACACAACTACAACTTGACAATAAAGATTGAACGATTATCACACACACATATCTTGAGTATATAAGGATATTAAACAACAAGAACAGCAGAAAATTCAACTCATGTAAGCAAGAATTTAATGCTAAGGTATTGTCTAGATAGCAATTGTAGAAAATATGAAATCTATAGAAAATTTAATAAAGCCAGTCATGTATAAATTTTTTAATGCTGACATCCACAGGAAAAATAAAAGCGAGAAATTTAATGCTAACATCAGCAGAATAATAAATAAATCCACTTAGTCAGCATTAATGGAAGACCGGTCTGGCTTCGAAACTGTGCACGCGTATATACCATATTTTAAAATTAAAGTTGTCAATTGCAAAACAAAAAATTAAATTTTACCTAGAAATCATTTTGAAATATTTACTTTCTTTCAGTACAACTGAAAGAACTTGACTTTATACATTTTTTAATCGATATCATAGACTTTTTCTATACTGTTGGTAAAAAATCTATATGAAATATTTATATTAAATAATAAACTGACCTGTTAGAAAAAATTAAAATTTGCATCGTTTTCTGAAAAAAATTGCGTACTTTTCAGTACAACTGAAAGAACTTGAGTTTATACATTTTTTAATCGATTTCAGACTGTACAGAAACAGTAATGTTTAATTATATCAGTCAAAAACATGATGTGCTTACTATTAAACAAAACAAAATTGTTCTTAATCCAAGTGATGATAAAAGAATTCTTAGTACCTCAACCACTGATACATACGACCAGCGAGTACTGTGTTAAAATTGTTTTCGTTGCAGAAAGTAACATCAATTCCCTTCAATATTACTGTATTAGTCGAATAAGGCATGAGCTAATTTTTTTTACAACGTTTCTTTTTATTCGCTTAGGGCAATGCAGAGAAGAAGTTTGAATTGGCCACATTTTTTTATAATAAAATAAACCTTGATACAAAATCACATTCCGTTTTACTAAAAAGTAAATCGGACGAGATTGCTAACTAAACGGTGTTATAATATTCTTATATATCTGTGTGAATAAACTCACAAAGCGCCAAATAAGCGGTTTTGTCTAACTGATTTTTTTTCACTTAAAGCGATTGACATTCATTTCAAACAAGTATTTATTAAGGTCATATAAAAGACCAAAAGTTTTATCATAGAAATAACGTCGTGTAATTTAAATTTCATTACGTAGCATTCGTTGAATTTTAAAAAATTATTTTTATACCTCCATCATGAGTTAATTTTACTACGTGCTGTAATTATGCTAAATAATGAAGAAAATGAATTGCTTTAACAAAGTTTTTATGGAAAAATGTCATGCGTTGCACATTGCATATTCTATTTGCAGGACGACATGTTGTATTATGATAAAAAAACTGCAGAATGTTTTTTCAGTGTTGCCTTTCAGTATGTAAATATTGGAAATGCTTAGCAAATTGTTTATCATAGTTACGTACTGAAGACAACTCTGCAATTTTTTTTTAGATCGCATGCACGACTCAAGCTTGAAAATCGTCTTGAATAAAAACGTAAATAAAGGCGATTTTTTTAACAATTGCATTCAAAGCACACACAGAAATGACTTTGTAAAGCTTCAACCACTGGCTCAAATAAGGAATGCAATTTATTTTAGTTATAAAAACTTCAGTGTTATGTTTATACCTGCACAAGTACGCAGTTTTTCGTTTTGGATTTATCTAAAAATAGGTTACCTTTCAATCTACCCGAGTTGAACTATACTAGCATAAATGTATTGTAGAGAAAAAATAGTAGTAGTAACCGTTCTGTTTAAAAAAAAATCCAGTTTGTTATTGTTTAAAGATGTGTTAGCATAAGGTCGATGAGTATGTTTTTCAATATTAACAATTACATTGTCGAAGTAAACTTTTTCACGCACGTTCAGTATTTCACTATTCATTTTACATTTTAATTAAATAAATGTAGTCCTAACAATTGTAGAAACAACGGCTGGAATGAAGTTATCATATAGCGCTTTATTTGAAGCAAATTATCCGACCCGGTGAAGAAGTATTTGTGAAGGGTTTAGAAAAATACCTCCATCATGAGTTAAGTACTACGTGCTATAATTATGCTAAATAATAAAGAAATGAATTGCTTTAACAAAGTTTTATGGAAAATGTCATGCGTTGCACATTTCATATTCTATAGTGCGTGTAAATTAATAAACAACATTGACGATTTAATCTGAGACATTTTTTCAAAACTTGCTTTAATTTTTATTAAATTTTTTTATATGTAACCATAAAAAATAGCGCTGTAATGATAGTGTATTTTCTGTACACACAGCATAAATCAAAGGTCGTATAAAAAACATTTGATTACTATACTGCAAGCAAGCAAATTTTTTTCAGTAAACGCAGCTGAATGAAAAATGATGTTGTATGCTAATTCATTTACAGTTGTTTTGCTCTTGTCAGATGATATTTTTGTATAAATAGTAAATAAAGCTGTACATATATTAAGTAGTGTATTGATTTGTATAAAATCATGAATTCTGAAACCGTGGCCGAGATTAGTAGCGCTATTTTGAGATTAACTGTGAAATGCGTGAATCTAATCAGATCAGTCGATGCAATAACAAAACACATTATAATTATCAAAGCAAATATTAGTATATTGAAGCTTGCTATTAGAAATAAGGTATACGAAGACAATCAACAAGAAAATCCTAGTAGGCTGGAATCTAATTTAGCACATCTTAAAAGCTACCTTGTACGATTGAGGCACTTGAAACGCACTTTGGAATATCGTGGTAAAGGTGTTGATGCAACGCTTTCTAGAGGTCATACTCGAAAAAATTTGATTTGGCATGATGTACAATCATGTTTTGGAAGTCGAATAATTACGGGACTTATTACCAATTTAAATTATAGAGATCCTCTAGTGTTCTTAGACAAGGCGTTCGCTAGTTTTAAACGCAAGATTGTTGCTTGCTTAAAAAAGTCGATGTTGAAAGTTAATGTAATATTTACCGCTAACTTTGTTAAGCCTACAACTGGCGAAATAGATTTGAAAACGTTTCCTACTGCAAATCGTCACATCGATATAAATACCAATCTCAAGCTGTGGTATAAGGAGAACGTATTAGACAAGATTTCGAAGCGATTAGAGGAATTTAGCGAAAAGGATTCAGGTTGGGCAATCCAAGAAGTTTTACACTTGAAGGTAAATATAAACAATCATGATCCACTTAAAGGAGGGTGTTCAACGTTTGTTCCGGTTCCGGACTTATAAACAATACCACACTGTTTCTTGATTTTATGTTAAAAGTTCCTTTCAAAGCAAGTGGAGCTCATGACATTCAAACATGGAAGTATTTATTAATTGTATTTAATAAATCCTGATTAGAAAAAAGTATTATGATAGTTGCTCAATCAAAAGTGAAAGAGGATATAGTAAATGAACTTCATAAACCAGCAAGAATAAATTTCAAGAGACGCAAAGTGATAGTAAAAGGTTTAAATGATCTTCTTCAGACCGATTTGATTGAAATGCTACCATATTCGCAAACAAACAAAGGATTTAAATACATTTTAGTAGTTATTGATTGTTTCTCCAAATACGTATGGGCTGTACCACTTAAAAGTAAAACGGGTATTGATGTTACTGCTGCAATGAAAACAATTTTAAATAAATTAAAAAATCCACCAAGAAATTTGCAGTCTGATTTTGGTAAAGAATATTATAACAAACACTTTCAATCCTTAATGCAGACATATGGCATAAACCATTATAGTGTTTTTTCTACAAAGAAAGCATGCATTGTGGAACGTGTAAAATGTGGCGCTTGTTTAACCTGAACGGTTCTTACAATTGGATAAAAAATTTAAGCGATATTGTGAAACAATACAACAATACAGTTCACAATACTATCGGAGTCAAACCTGTAAAAGTTGATAAATCAAATGAAAAAACTATTCTTAAATCATCATTTACCCACATCAAACTTGCAACCAAAATACCAAAATATTCAATTAAAGACAGTGTGAGGATTAGTAAACACAGGGAAGCATTTACGAAAGGTTACACGCCAAACTGATCAAATGAAATTTTTAAGATTAAAAGGTAAACGTAGGTAGGTTTTCAAATCAATTTCTTCTTTTTCTAAACCCTTCACAAATACTTCTTCACCGGGTCGGATAATTTGCTTCAAATAAAGCGCTATATATGATAACACTATTCCAGCCGTTGTTTCTACAATCGTTAGGACTGCATTTATTTAATTAAAATGTAAAATGAATAGTGAAATACTGAACGTGCGTGAAAAAGTTTACTTCGACAATGCAATTGTTAATATTGAAAAACATACTCATCGACCTTATGCTAACACATCTTTAAACAATAACAAACTGGATTTTTTTTTAAACAGAACGGTTACTACTACTATTTTTTCTCTACAATACATTTATGCTAGTATAGTTCAACTCCGGTAGATTGAAAGGTAACCTATTTTTAGATAAATCCAAAACGAAAAACTGCGTACTTGTGCAGGTATAAACATAACACTGAAGTTTTTATATCTAAAATAAATTGCATTCCTTATTTGAGCCAGTGGTTGAAGCTTTACAAAGTCATTTCTGTGTGTGCTTTGAATGCAATTGTTAAAAAAATCGCCTTTATTTACGTTTTTATTCAAGACGATTTTCAAGCTTGAGTCGTGCATGCGATCTAAAAAAAAATTGCAGAGTTGTCTTCAGTACCTAACTATGATAAACAATTTGCTAAGCATTTCCAATATTTACATACTGAAAGGCAACACTGAAAAAACATTCTGCAGTTTTTTTATCATAATACATCATGTCGTCCTGCAAATAGAATATGCAATGTGCAACGCATGACATTTTTCCATAAAAACTTTGTTAAAGCAATTCATTTTCTTCATTATTTAGCATAATTACAGCACGTAGTAAAATTAACTCATGATGGAGGTATAAAAATAATTTTTTAAAATTCAACGAATGCTACGTAATGAAATTTAAATTACACAACGTTATTTATAATGGTAAAACTTTTGGTCTTTATATGACCTTAATAAATACTTGTTTGAAATGAATGTCAATCGCTTTAAGTGAAAAAAAATCAGTTAGACAAAACCGCTTATTTGGCGCTTTGTGAGTTTATTCACACAGATATATAAGAATATTATAACACCGTTTAGTTAGCAATCTCGTCCGATTTACTTTTTAGTAAAACGGAATGTGATTTTGTATCAAGGTTTATTTTATTATAAAAATGTGGCCAATTCAAACTTCTTCTCTGCATTGCCCTAAGCGAATAAAAAGAAACGTTGTAAAAAATTAGCTCATGCCTTATTCGACTAATACAGTAATATTGAAGGAATTGATGTTACTTTCTGCAACGAAAACAATTTTAACACAGTACTCGCTGGTCGTATGTATCAGTGGTTGAGGTACTAAGAATTCTTTATCATCACTTGGATTAAGAACAATTTTGTTTTGTTTAATAGTAAGCACATCATGTTTTGACTGATATAATTAAACATTACTGTTTCTGTACAGTCTGAAATCGATTAAAAATGTATAAACTCAAGTTCTTTCAGTTGTACTGAAAAAGTACGCAATTTTTTTCAGAAAACGATGCAAATTTTAATTTTTCTAACAGGTCAGTTTATTATTTAATATAAATACTTCACGTAGATTTTTACCAACAGTATAGAAAAAGTCTATGATATCGATTAAAAATGTATAAAAGTCAAGTTCTTTCAGTTGTACCGAAAAAAGTAAATATTTCAAAATGATTTCTAGGTAAAATTTAATTTTTTGTTTTGCAATTGACAACTTTAATTTTAAAATATGGTATATACGCGTGCACAGTTTCGAAGCCAGACCGGTCTTCCATTAATGCTGACTAAGTGGATTTATTTATTATTCTGCTGATGTTAGCATTAAATTTCTCGCTTTTATTTTTCCTGTGGATGTCAGCATTAAAAAATTTATACATGACTGGCTTTATTAAATTTTCTATAGATTTCATATTTTCTACAATTGCTATCTAGACAATACCTTAGCATTAAATTCTTGCTTACATGAGTTGAATTTTCTGCTGTTCTTGTTGTTTAATATCCTTATATACTCAAGATATGTGTGTGTGATAATCGTTCAATCTTTATTGTCAAGTTGTAGTTGTGTGTTCTATAGAACAAATCAAAATGAAAACCTTTTTAAAAAAATTGTACTTGTCAGGAAAGAATAATGATAGTGATTGGGTTAAAATTATTGAGTAGTTTATAGTCAATCCAAATTAAGTACTGGTGAAAAATCGTTGACGCCGTGAGCAGATCCACCAATTGCAACGTACGACCTAATGACACCAATACAGAGTATGTATTCGTTAGCTTAATATACAGATTTAATTTTCTTAATGCATTTACTTGATATAATATTCATTTGAATCTTTTTTAGTTAACACGAAGAAGAACAACCAGAAACGACCGCGCGTCAAAGATGAAGAAGACAGCCCTCATAGAATTGATAATGCAATATTTTTTAACCGTTCAGAGTTGGAGTGAGTTAGAACTGTTCTTTATATTTGGGAACTTAAGTGAATTATAGTATGTTTATTCTAGAGTACATAACATATATATATATATATATATATATATATATTATATAGAAGAATAATCATTTGAATGCAAATGAATGCTTGATATATATATAGTTATTAAGATGAAATGAAACCCAACTTTGTATTTATTTCATCTTAATAACTATTAATATATATCAAGCATTCATTTGCATTTCAAATGTGGATTATTCTTCTGTATTAATAATAATATAATTATATGTTTGTATTATTCCGAACGTTGCAAAAATGGGATGATCAAGTTATTAGTACATGAATTATGTATATAACTAGATTCAATTTCCTTAAATGCAAGACGTAATTGAAAATCATTAACAAGGGCCAAGCTTCAGTAGGATTAAGTATAACATCATCTAAACAATTAGGCTAGATAGCTCAATTGGTTAGAGCACTGATCCGGAGAATCAGAGGTTGCAGGTTCAAATCCTGCTGTAGCCGTTCTTTAGTGGTTTTCAATTACTATGTTCGATTTGAAATGGTAATTCAACTTTAAATACAAAGTTGGGTTTATCAAGTATCATCTTAATAAATTAATATTACAAATATATATATATATATATATATATATGTATTTTATAGATTACAATAAAGAAATATACATTTTGTGTTTCATTTCACATTACTCCCGATTTAATAACTACGTAATCTCAGTTTACAGAACGGTGTAAATGACTTTTAATCTGAGTGCATATTTCAAATAAATGCTCTCATTTTTTGCGATTAAAGTTAGAAATGCATTTCAAATAGATGCTTTCATACTTTTTGCAATTGAAATTAGGAATGCATGTGATCTAAAATTGCAGAGTTGCCTTCAGTACGTAAATATGGAAATGCAAATACTGAAGAAGCATTAGACTAGACTATCGTTGACAAGAAAAAGCTGTCTGACATGGGTTGAATTTTCTGCTGTTCTTATTGTTTAATATCTTTATATATACTCAAGATATGTGTGTGATAATCGCTCAATCTTTATTGTCAAGTTGTAGTTGTGTTCTATAGAACAAATCAAAATGAAAACTTTTGTTAAAATTACCCTTGTCAGGAAAGAATAATGATAGTGGCTTTTTAAAGTTGGAGCATTTCATAAATTTCCACGTTTATATATTTCTTGCAGATAAACTGAGTTCGCGATTTAAATAACTACGACTTGTTATTCTTTAAAAGCGAGAATGAGAAAATTGGTGCAGTCAGTCTGCCTATCTGTTTGTCTGTCTTTGGCAAATTTTTCGAGATATCTGTACAATTTGTTAAATGTTGTAAAACCAGTAAGAGCTATTGCGTTGATCAATTATAATTGCTTTCAGGGTTGAGAGTCCCATTCGTGCTGTCTGAGTTTAATTGTTTTTTCTGCAGACATCAGCATTAAAGATTTCTTACTGACTACAATAATAATACATCCACAATCTTTTCTATTCTTTTTTATTATTATCAAACCATTCTTTTAATAACAAAGTATTTTGTTTTGCAATAGATAGGTTTCCATCCATTTCTTCTTTTCTATACCCTTCACACATACTTCTTCACCGGGTCGGATAATTTGCTTCGGCTAACATTGTAAAATTATATTAAAATAAATAATACAGACAATCTTTCTATTGTTTTTTATTATTATCAAACCATTCTTTTAATAACAAGGTATTTTGTTTTGCACATTGCAGATTATTATTGCTGTGTCTACAACAATGGATGTTATATTTTAAACGGTTGTTGATTTTTAACTCCGATAGCTTAGGACAACCTCGTGCAAGCATATCAGTTACAACGTTCTGCATTAGATAGGTTTCAATCAATTTCTTCTTTTCTAGACCCTTCACAAATACTTCTTCACCGGGTCGGATAATTTGCTTCAAATAAAGCGCTATATATGATAACACTATTCCAGCTGTTGAAGATTCGTCCCAAGAAAGACCATGAATATTCTTTGTCACCCAGTCGTTATGTTTTATATGATCTTGACTCAAACAACTAGACTGCATTGGTAGTTTAAAAATTTGATGCCAAACAACACCTTTCAACAAGTCCAAAACCGCAATTTCTTTACACACAAACTCGTTTTTCTTGTATTTAAATCCCTGAATATCAATTATATACATGTTTGTATGTAAATATATGCAGTAAACTTCAACTAATTAAATTAATATTAGGAGCAATCTCCTTATATAGCAGATTACCACCATCTGCGTACTTTGCCAACCCACTTTTCAACCTATCACAAGAGTGAACACATTTTGATTTGAAACCGGCCCATGTGTATTTGCAGCCTCTAAACATAAATCAGAATCCACTTTAATTAAACACAATTGACTTGAATGCGATATTTTTGCATCTGTCATACTTATAACTTCTAGCTAGAAAACCAAATTCAAAACATCTACACACATTTTCTCTGCACTTACATTTTTCAACATACGTGTGTTTTGAAGTATGTATGTTCCATTGAAAGTAATATAAAGCCGATCCTAATTCAAAACGTGCCCACAAGTATTTTACATTTGAAAAGAATTCAGGTGTTCACATTTTACATTAAAAGTATATAACGCCGATCCTAATTCAAAACGGTGCACGTGTAACTTCTCGCTAGAAAACCGAATTCAAAACAGCTACACACATTTTTCTCTGCACTTACATTTTTCAACATACGTGTGTTTCATTGAAAGTAATATAAAGCCGGTCCTAATTCGAAACGTGACAGACGTATTTTACATTGAAAGTATATAAGAATTCATGTTTTCACAACTATTTTACATTGAAATGTTTTCACAACTATTTTACATTGAAATTATAGGTGATCTAATTCAAAACGTGACAGACGTATTTTACACGTGGAAAATACGTCTGTCGCGTTTTGAATTAGGACCGGCTTTATTTATCTACTTATATTATACACGCTTGCAATATTTACATTATAACACACGCTATTTTCTAAAAGGCTTATGCTACTATGTATCTAAGCATCCTGAAAGTTATTTGTAAAATTAACACACCCTAACAGATGAAGCAAAATTAACAGTTTAAAATTAATGGACACTTTTCATTAAATTGTTAATTTCAATGCTACAGACATGGAAATCATTTCAAATTTTTGATTAGTTGTAATTACATGTGAAAACTTGTAATAAATTATAAAATGACCTATCTAATCTTTTTTAACATTTAAATTTCACAGAAATATATAAATATGTATATTATTGTGAGGTTTCCCTGTACATAGTCCGTCACGTTCGGGTCGCCATATTTTATTGTAAAGTTCCCTTTGTATATAGCCCCAGCGTTGGGCCGATATATTTTATTGTGAAGCTTACCTCGGCTGCTCCTCTCTATTCAAAAAAATTGCGTATGGAAAACTTTCAAAGAAGCTTACCTGGACTGCAGAATCTTAAGACTCCACTTAACTGCTACTTTGCTGTAATTTAAAAGAAAATGCTCCTCGACAATCATACCCAAAATAACTCAATTAACAAAATACATCCCACTCTATTTACACGAAATAAAATTTACATCCTCCGAAACTCTTTTCATTACATTAATTATATAATTTTGCATGGAAACAAATCATTTTCATGAATGTGTTCGTATTAAATAATTTTATCAAACATATACCCTATTAAAGTAACTGGGCTATCCTCATAGCTGACTAACTCTGGTTTTAATATGAGCTCATAGTAACACTCTTTAAACCTGTTTGCAACATTATAGCACTGCAATAATAAAAAAGTCTCCTTTATTTTGTGCAAAACAGCCTGGTTATCCTTACATTAATTATAAACCTGTTTTCATTTACATATAAAGTTCAATAAAATTTTCAGTTTCTCAAAATTCATAGAAACAAGCACCCAACAGCACAAAAGAGTTAATACACTTCAAATAAATAGCACAACAATGTTTTATAAAAATTCGTTACCGCGTAACCATCATCCTGCAAGCAGCTGCAAACCAGCCCTCGAAGAAGTTGCCGTCTTGAATGACTCTAGGCTCTGGAATTGCTCTCCAAGTTGAATCACCATTCCTTTCGGCACGTTGCTATCCAAATCTCTCCTAATTTTATATAGATAGTGCATCCAGTCCCATTACCATTCCATTTAAGAACGCTTTTTATACGCTCCAACAACCAAAATAGCAGTAGTGTGTACTTACACGCTTAATAAAAGCTTCGCTCTTAACTCTATATTTAATTTTAAAATTTTCACTACAGCAATTCACACCAATTTGTGTAATCATAATTAACAATACTTGTTATAAGATCACTATGTAAAATTGACTACTTTTAGTTAACCTCGATGGCGAGCGAAGAAGTAAGAGAGCTTCACCTTACCTCTAAGGTGTTTATATAGAGCCAAACATACCCCCCCGTTTTCAAGTTTTCGTACAATTCTCGAACGGATAAACAAACATTCCCGGTATACGGCCAACCGTCGGCTCCCTTCTTGAAACTTCAACCATAACCGCCACAAGAGTCCACCTAAAACATTAACGCTTTTCCACCCTCTATCGAGTTTAATGCACGAACGCAGAATACACCAAGAAAATCGCTCCCAACCGTCCAACGATCGATGCATTCGCCGAAAAACTATTGTACAGGGTTATTACAAATGAAATAGACAGTTTGGATAGCCTTTAAAAAATCAGACTGGTGTATTTGAATATAGTAAACGAGACAGGTTTATAGGGAATTTCTTAAAGTTTATGTTGGTACAACTGTTAGGTTGGTACTGCTGTTAAAACAACGACCAGTCTAGCAAAATGGCCTCTACTAAAGTGGAGAAAGCTTATCGTGTTCTTGAATTAGCCAAAACAAAGTCTGTTACTGTTGTGTAGCGTCATTTTAGAACAAAATACGGTAAAACACCACCAACAAGGCAATCAATCTATGACTGGTATAAACGTTTCGAAAATAGTGGATGTCTGTGTAAAAGAAAGAGTACTGGAAGACCTCCTGTTACAAAAGAACAAATCGATAGTGTTCGTGATGTTTATTTACGAAGTCCAAGACAATCGACTACATCAGCAAGTTTAGAATTCCAAATTCCTCAACCTACTGTGTGGAAAATTCTGCGGAAACGTTTGAAAATGAAACCGTATAAATTGCAGTTAGTACAAAGTTTAAATGCCGGTGATAAAGTCGTACGTAACAATTTTTGTCTGGAGATGTAACAATGTCTCGAAAATGATGACACATTCTTTAATCGCCTAATTTTCAGTGACGAATGTACCTTTCACATTAGTGGAAAAGTTAATAGACATAATGTAAGGATATGGGGCACAGAAAACCCCAAGAGCGACTTTACAACATATACGCGATTCCCCTAAAGTTAACGTGTTTTGCGCTTTATCTCCTGAAAAGGTATACGGGCCGTTCTTCTTTCACGATATGTCAATAACCGGAGTAATTTATCTGGACATGTTACACGAATGGTTAATGCCTCAACTACAGGAAGATAGTGATAACTTCGTTTTTGTACAAGAAGGAGCTCAGCCTCACTGGCACTTACAGGTCAGAAAATATCTGGATGAACATCTTCCTAGACGATGGATCGGTCGTGCAAGTGAGGAAAACCTTGTGCTTAAGCCGTGGCCACGTCGTAGTCCAGATTTAACGCCCTGCGACTATTTCTTATGGGGTTATGTAAAAGACAAAGTTTTCATACCACCGCTTCCTGTTGATATCGACGAACTTAAACAACGTATCACAAATGCTCTTGCTACAGTTGAACGTTACATGCTTAATAGCGTGTGGCAAGAATTCGACTACCGTGTTGATATCTGTCGTGTTACCAAAGGTGCACACATTGAACATTTGTAAAAATTTTAAATAAAAACTTAATCATTTCTTCTTTATAATCATATAAGTAATAATCTTAACTTTTCAAAAATAAACTTTCTATAACCTATCCAAACTGTCTATTTCATTTGTAATAACCCTGTATACAAATTGTAATACTGGTCAAAAATTAAAAATAAATTGTTTCTTATTAATTTTTTACGAATAAAAAATATAATTCAGGCTCTTCTTGCAAGTTGAAGTAGTTTATCTGAAAACTACAAACACATCAAGACTTGATCGTACTCCGTAGTTACGACTGCCTAATTTTAACGAGTTAATGACTAGTGAAAAGCTTCCATCGGTTTACTTTGGTTATATACAAGATCAATCCTGTCACAAATTGAGAAATGTACTTGCTCGTTAACAACAGCTTTAATATGTAATTATATTGTGTGTATGTATGCTATTTGGATTTGGATCAATTACTCCAAAGAGGAAGCAACCCCATTTGTAACATGATCAGATATGATTTATAGTTCCATTTAGTAACCATAACTGTCCTTTCAATACCCCGGAAACATTTTAGGACTGCACAAGCATGTCCCAGACCTTTCATGTATCGTGCTATTACAATTTAGAGATAAATTTCGAAATGTTCCAAATTGACAAATATTCGAACATAATGAAATTATTGTTATTTCAAACCTGGCATTATAACTGAAAGGTATTGGATAATTGCATTGCCACAATATCCTATATGACAATATAATTAGATATATCCGTGTAATTGTCTAACAAGATATTCCTTCAGTCAAATTAAAACCCAATCGGTTATACAATTTAATTAGTGAATACCCTACAACGGGGTTCGTCTAAAAGTTTGCTTTAATTAAATGATTAGCGCATTTGTGCCACTTTAATGGAAAGAGGTAATTTTCAAATTTCAGCACGCAAAATCATGTGGATTAATTTAGTTTCTGGAATATTTAAGGTAATCGCTTCAAAACTTGTACCCTATATTACTTGTTTGAATTGAAACAGTGTGGAGTAAAATCAAGTAAAGTTGTGCGTGACCCATCATTGATAGGCACACATTTTAATGCCTAATTTACGTTATAAACCTTTTTACACCATAAGGAAAAGATTAACGTTGGCATTATCTCGTTCGATGAAAGTACGCTACAACTAAATTCCAAGATTTTTTTATAAAGGATTAATCGCACAAATTGTCTCCAAATAAATATATGTTGCTATAATAGCGCCGCTCGCCAGATATATAACAACCAATTGCCTGCTGATCGCCACCTCTCCGTGCCACTTAAATAATTTTAAAATTAATACAATCAAATCTATACTCCGACTAGCTCAGTGATACCACCCACAGAGTGAACGACGATATGATAACAGAGAATTTTTATCCACTCCCCTCTAACACTCCATATACCTGAATAATACAAGCCAAATTCACCAAATTCGTATAATAAGCGAAGAAAATTTGCAACTCTACGTCCTTTTTAACGTCATTTTCTATTTACATAACTTTTAAATTAAAATAAATATAAACACTTCTATCAAATTTGTTCATTACGAAATTTATAGCCTTTCTTAAATCCAATTTATAGCAATTAAAGCCAGCAAAAAGAATTGTGTTTTATTGTGAATGGTTTCGTCGAATGTTTAAAGAACTATTCCCGTTTCTAATCGTACTTTTATGAACCAACCAAATTTTTGTTGACCTTTTACACCAAATATCTAAATTACATGCAAGTTTTAATTTCATCAAATATTTAAAATAATAAATGCAACGTACTATGATTTGAAAAGATAATTCTGACCTGATATTCCTCCTGATGCTTCTTATTAGAGTTTCCTGATCCAAAGCGGTTGCCGGTTTAGTGGTTTCGTTGACCCGTCGCTTGGCGTGTATTCCTGTACTTCGGACTATTTTCCAGCAACTTGAAGCCGTTTATTCAAAGATTTAAAGTACAAACTCTGTACTGTACTGTACATCATACCATTTATTTAGAGTTTTATCCCAGTATTTTAGTGTTTCAGCGTCGCAATTTAGTCTTATTTGTTTAATTATTTAGTTGGTTGTTTAGTTTAACGCTCAGTATTTAGTTGATTACTCAATGTCCGTACTTTTAATTTCTCATACTTAAAGTCGATTTATAGTTGTGTCTTTACTTACAGCCCTAAATTAATAAATTGTAAACTTCATTCATATTAATTAAATCTAGACTTACGTTTTATACACACGTATTTCAATCGCGCACTTTTAGTGTTTTCCAATTGAAATTTTTAATTAATATGACTTTCACTTATAACTATCAATTTAACTTCACTAAACTGAAAAAAACGTAATACTTTTGTTTCGACTATTACAGTCCACGCGTCGATTATCGATTGCTTCCTCTTATCGGCTACGTTCAGTTTTATAGACAAATTCGTTCCACGTGCACGTATTGGTTGACCGCTCACCTTCTTGTTATTAGACATTGGCCAAGGCATTGCCATTATGTGCTATCTTCAACCTCTTAGGTTTTATTAGGTATTGCATGTTATAGACGCTTGATTTTGTACATACATCGGAGCTCTGTATTATAGAATTTGGTATTTTTATACCTTTTAACTGCACGTAGTCTTAATTTTAGTGTCCATACTTTGTTTACACATGCTGGGATTTATTAAATGTAACAATTCCTACACTTCAAACGACACGTACGCTTTCGCCTCAATTCTTTATGCTTTATATAATCTGGCCGCTTATAAGTGTTTGCCTATACGAACTGGTATAAATTATATGCGTTTTATTGACCGATTTCTTACGCGAATGCATCTAGCTTGAAAGAAATTTCATTTAACGTTTATTTTACCTAAATATGTCGAATTTGTATTTATTTTTAACTTAGGAATGTTTCAAATGTTTTAAAATGGTTTGTGTTACGTCCGCAGTTATTTGTTTTGATGAATGCCGTTAAGTTATTACTGAATGTGATTCCTTGAATTAACTGTAGCTGGTTAGTGATTTTATACAACGTGATTTGCATCTGCTTTTGTATAATGAACGAATTATGTTACTTTTTATGATTTATATATTTGTTTTTTTTATTTTATAATGTTATATGAAGTATTCCTCCCTTGTGACTTATATACACTTAAATAACCCTACTATCATAGCATTATTTATATATATATATATACATATACATATATATATATATATAATGCTATGATAAGAGGGTAGTTTAAGGGTAGATTAAGTCTTAGGGGTACCGTAGAATAAGTGTAAATAAGTTTAACGTTAAGAAAAACAAATGATTCCACCAATTATAGGAGTAAATCGACTATTTTACAAAAGGTCAATAGCGAGAACATTGTATATAAATTATATTCAATTTAATGCATAAGAAAGAAGCTCGTTTTCAATAATTAGATAATATTTAACTAAAATAAGAATGTGTACGTCGTATAATATGTTTTAAGTTAAATTTATAAGTCCAGAATTAATTAGAAACGAATAAAAGATAAGGTTCTAAACGCAAGAAATTGCGTCAATATAAACACATTATCGGCAGAGATAGATAAACTGGCATTCTAAAATTTCGTCAAAAATGTAAACGCATGAATAAGAAAACGCATTCCAAAACGTCATTATTAGAAAATGAATACGTGACAAAATGCACTTGTGGCATTGGAATTTAACATAAATATTCCCTGTATGTTTGTTGTGGTTTGTTTAGCATTCTTTTTAATCTTCTTTGAGAACTAAATATCAAACTTGAAGTTTTTATTAATTTGACAACGATCCTAGGTCATGGATCGAAGTGTAAATAAAGTAGATTTTAAAAACTATGAGTGGTTTAATTCCCAAAGAAGATTAAGAGGAATTTAACATATTTTGTAACAAACAATAAACACCAGATGGCTAATTATACGATAAGTTTTGGACTTTTAAAGGACAAATATAAAATACGTGACAGATTTTGCAATGGATGTTTACAAATTCTAAGACGCTGCTATGATATATTGAATGTAGACGTGCTGGATAGAACGAAAGTACAACAATTGAAACCAGGAATTTGAGAAATCCCAAGGTTCTACAGAGATAGATGGAGATAACAAACATTTATCAATAAACACGCGATACGCGCCAATTAGAACGTTGGAAGGTGGAGCTTATAAATAGGATATGAAACTGGAAAATAGACAGTATATCTTCAACAAAGGCACGAATCCCGTCAATTTAAAGTGAAAATTACTAGTAAAATTAGTGAAAGTAAATAATTTATTAAAAGTAAAAATTTGAAAGTGCCAATATGTGCAACGAAGAATAGGCAGTTTTTATGCGTAAAACGTAAAATAAACTATTAATTGTATTTTATTTTAAATATTTAACAAATTTAGGGCTTGGAATAAACGTCCAAGAAAAGTATTCGAGTAAAACGTATTTGAATAAAGATGCAAGTAAACGTATTTGAGTAAAGATCAGAAAGAGGGGTCCGTCTGGATAAACACCCTAAAGGTATATTTAAATGTACGTCTGAAATTACGTGAAGGTACTCAAAGTTATTCTAGAAAATCCAAGGGGAAAATACAAGCAACCATAATCCATCATTCTGGTAAATCAAGTGAAGCAGGTCGGGTGTTAACCACAGACACTCTGAGGCAATTCCAGTGACGAGCAAGAAAAAAGCTGGTTAGAGATATTAAAAATTTTATTAGTTAAAGACTGTTTCAATTTCAATATTTGCTAATATTATATATCTGTCAGAGTAACAAAAAGATCATGTGCAAATTTAAAAATAGGGAAAAACATCTTTGAACGTTCGAAAAGTACTTTAGGGTAATTACAAAGATATTTTTGCTGGCTTTCACAAAAATTAAATTTGGTGAATGTGAATAATTTATTCAGGAACTAATTTTTGAATTGACATATAACAGCAAAACTTATTTACCTACCTTCCTTTGAATTTTGCCTGGCTAACTCAATGGCATTAACGGTTCAAAATGAAATCACACACCGTAATATTACAAAACATCTATACAGTATTAAATATTCTCTCTCATACAAAAGCATTTGCAACATTGTTTCTTTCAAACATAAAATAATTTCTAAGAAGTATCGATTACAAACAAAATTGTTGCTTACCTTATTTTAAATTTACAGAATTAAACTTATTCTTTTGAGGATGGTTTACCTGGTTATAATATTTCCACGCTTGTAAGATTTATTTTGGCCACAAAAATCCATGACAGATAATCTATTAAAAGGTCAAACTACTTCGAAGGCAAAACCGTTTACATAAAAATATTATATGATTAACACTTATTATTATACCATACATTAAATATAAATCAGTTAAGAATAAATCTAAAAGTGATACTTGCAAGAATCCACAAAAACGTTCCTCGTAATAAAATATGTTCTTATTTTACATAGACGTCAAATCAGCTTACAAGATTCTCCATAAAAATTCTGATTTCGAATAGCCATTACCAAAGTACATTTCTGGTTAAATCTTCCTTTCGATTGTTTACTAAAATCTTTAAAAATAGCGTTATCTTAAAGAACTTTCTTTTGTAATTAATAATTTTCATATTTCGTTGTAATTTAGGTTTAAAACATTGTTTCTTCATTGCAACCTCGCCACTATTAAATTACAATATGCTTGCTGCATATACAAATATTATTTCCACATAATATCTGCTTGTGACTTAAAATAACATTTCGAGCTCGAATGAATCGAATCAAATTAATGAATGAAATTGAATGAATCCCTTTAATAAACGCTACTTTATATATTCAAATTTATTTGTTTCAGAAGCTAGTAGAAAAATTTGGAACATTAGGATGTACGGGTTTTCGGAAAAACCAATTAGCGTTTAAATTTTTAACGTTTTATTACCTAATTATCTAGTTCCAGTTACTCGTGATGCGCTATTTGTCTTTATTTCACATATATTATTATTGCGACGTCACATACTAATGCTAAAAGATGATCAATTCATATCTAAAATTTCTTGGATTTTTATGGGTTTTCCGTGTTCCTGCCTCTTCTAGGAATAAAATGTTTATTTATTAATGAGTTGATACAAATTTGACGTATTCTCCCGAACCTTTCCTCCCAATTTAGTCTATTCCAGAAAATTCTCCATTTAAAATAAATTTGTGTAATCCACGGGGCAATTAATTTAAACCTTAATTGATTTTTAATGCAAAAGGTGTTGCGTTTTATATAAACCATTTGCTTTCACGTTTCAGTACACAAAATTATTAATTAATTTCGAGGTTGATTGTAGTCTTTTGCCATTTATAGCAAATGATAGAATATTTTTATATGCATCGATTTGTGTTAGCATTGAAATGCGTTTTACGGTATCTTACAATTAATTATTTTTACAACTTACGTTATTTGCTATTTATTTACAATACGCTTATATAATGCAGAATAATTTTTTATACACGCGCAATTTGCATGTTTGCATGGCACGTTAATGAATAAAAATACGCTTGTATTTTACAGGGTGAGATACATATCCCCCATATTAAAATATATATAAAATAAACGTAGTTATTATGTTTTAGTAATAACATGTTACATTGTATTAAATGAAGGCTATGTATTAAGTGTTATCGGAGTTCATATCAGAAATGAGAAAGAAAACGACTACTGATACCGCAGGTGCATGAAACAATGAACCGCAATCGAGCAAGACTCGTTTATAATTACTTAGAATAAGACAATGTATTATCATCAAGAAATATCAGACAGTAAAATCTACACTTTACCACAAGATGATGTGAGACCAGAAGCTTCATACAAACTGTGAGAAGCCCCTGATCGCCAGTCAAGTCCTTCGAACTTCAAGACCTATTCCAGCTTACAAATATTTGAAATATTTTTATCTTTTACAAAGCAAAGAAATCTAAAATTTATACTTCCAATTCTTATGGTCATATAGCACTTATTAAAATCTCATCTCCAACGTAATTACCGGTATTAAAAGCTTCCAATTTCCATCTTTAAACTCCATCAGTTTATTAATATTGCAAAAGTGCATCTTCTATTTTTAATTAATTAACTTTAGAGGTAGCATTTGTATTAAAGAACGTTCAATCTTCATAGGTATTTTTACAAAACACATGATGCGTTCATCAATTAATTGCATTTGATAACTTCGTATGTAGTCAAACTATTCAAACGTATACGTTTCATGTCGTAAGCATGCAACTCTGCATGATCAATCTCGTAAAAATGAATCGACGAATACTGAATCTATAATCTTACACGTTACTTGACTTTAGAAAGGAATCAAATTCAAATGAGCCTTGAATGTTAATTATTTCTGTTTATATTATAAAATAATCTCAATACGTCATTATTTCATAGTATTTTCAAATGCGATTTTTCGGATTATATAGCGCGTCCACAAGGTAAATTTCTAGAAGCTTTAAGGCGGTTATATCAAAATTTGCAGAAGTATTATTTTAAATTAAGTTTTTCGCGTGAAGAGTGGCCTAGAGGTGGCATTTTGAATTGTATAAATACTCTAAGAGAATTAGCATCGCCCTCTGTATTCTCATCGCTCTTGGTATTTTCATCGCTTTAGACGTAAGAGTAGAGGCTTGTGAGTATTGAAAAAATTATAATTCAGTAAAAGCAGTATTAGCACTTATAACGTGGTAAGTGGAGGCCTTATAGTTATGAAGGTGAGTAGTGTCGAGTGAATTAAATTAACCGAGGTCCAACTAATACCATGACAAGCTTATAAAGCAATAAACAAAAGTATAATATACGTGAATTAGATGCTGGGATGGAATGGTAATTGATAGCACGGAGCTCGGCGTATACGGAGGTTATCATCTATAAATACCTGGTGGATTAGAGCGCATAGTCACAAAGCCAAGGGGTTCTGGAGGACAGAGCATCATCGAAGGAGATGGAAGGCTTAAAGTATTTTACAGGTAACTGATTTGAATTTGCTGTTATTTGATAAACTGTTGGAATTATTTGTGATGTGTGAGTGAACTTTGGGGGTTATTTATGGTTATTTAACGTATTGGAAAAGATACGTGTACTTGACAATTATTAGGGATTTTAAATATTGAAAAAAAAGGTGTATGTAAAGCTTACTAAATTTCATTACGAATTTAAATTGTTTTGTTAATGGTACATGGGTTTATTAGTTTTGTAGTAATTTTATGCAAGGCAAAAGGCATACATTAATAAACTGGGTTATTATGAGGTCACCATACTCCAGTATGCAATAAATATAGGGTATTATTTGGGGCCTATCTACTCATATTGTATTAAATGTGTTTGCAAATAATAATTTAAAACAAGGACTTTGAAACATATCACTTATACCCCAGTCAAATTAGACTTCAACCTCGGATTTCGAGCGAGTAAGCTGGAAATTTGCATAGACCTTTATTTTGATGTTCTAATGACTGACAAAAAAGTCTCATATTATATCGCGCCGGCGTCATAAGTTATTCAAGGTCAAAGGTCGGGTAAAACGGTTTTTTGCAATTATTTCGTTTTCTATGCAAAATACGGCATTTGAGGTTATCATAAATTCTGTAGATAATACAATTATCTACAATTTCGAATTTAACTATTTTTCGATAACTCCAACCGTTCTCGAGATATAGCGCGGAGAGTGGGGAGCGCGCATCCGTATATGTAATACCTATAAGTGAACGGCGTCGCTAGGTGAAAAGATGACTATACAAAATAATTAATAAAGTAAGAGCACAATTTTTGATATTATTTTTTCATTATTTATAGATGTAATAAGTTTATTTATTTATAAAAAATTATTAAATATATTATTTATAAGAAATTTTCGTAATAATATTTATTATTCTATAGTATATGACTCTCGGCGAGTCTGTATAGTTTTATCTCAACTTTAATATTCATAAATTATTAAAATTAAATAACAGAGGAAAATGTGGCAAATATTGAAAGAAATAAGACGATATTAACTTTATTCTTTATTTATCACACTGTGTAATTACAAAAAATATATTTATATTTATTCTTAATGACTTAAATTGTCAGATAAATTTCTATAATGGGTCTTATTCGTCATTGTCTTCTTCGTCTTGATCTTCAAAGTCGATGAGTAGATCATTATCGCAATCTTCCGTATCGGTAATATTCGTCTCTAAGAGATCAAATATCTCTTGAGGCATATACTCAATTTCTTCATCAATATTATTTGATGTCGATGGAGCATTGAGACAGGCTTGGCCATTACACTGGCCACATACCGCAGAGCATTGCAACCCTACTTTCCTACATCCACAATTAGCACCACAGCCCTTTTTGCAATTACAGAAGATGATGCTCAACAGTTCTTCTGGTGCTGGTGGCAATAATGTTGTTGTAGGAAGTAGAATATCATATTCTAAAAACCACCCCCATTCCTCAGTGGATAAATCTTTTCCCAGCCAAGTTTGAGTTTGATAGTACACCCGATAAATATGTTGTTGAGCTGCTGCACTCGTAGGTGGAAGGGACGATAACTGCACCGGTCTATTGAGCCTTGTAGATTTAATAAATTGCAGATACCTGAGATTGTCGATATTCAGTTCAGTTTTCGGAGCATTATACATTGCTAAGAGAACACGTACTCCATTATTATATAATATGTCTGGAGGACAGTTTTCTTGCCGAAATAATTGCGCTGACTGACACAAATCAGGATGTTTTTCAAATATTTTAATAATTTGCAACTTTCCCTTGTTGAATAGTGATGATGTCGTGTCACACCCAGTAAATGCATGCAAAAATAAAATATGTTCTTTGCAGCGAGGATATTTGTCCAAACTTTTGATGAATACATTCTTGTTTCTATATTCCTTTGCCAATTTTTGACAAAATTTCTCGCTGATATAATTTTGTTCGTCCGATTAATATGACCAGCAAATCGATGTCTTCTCCAACGATGACAGCAGTTTTTTGTTGTTCGGATATTGCAATGGCTGTCTCGACAATCAGGACATCAGCATCATCTCTAGCTTGTTTTGTAGCGATATTAATGATTTTAGTTGTTCAATAAGCATTTCAATGAAATTTTTTATTGTTCCTGTTTGATAAAAATTTTCTTGACTGGTCGGCACAATCATTGTTGCATCAAAACGTACCTCGTAAGATGTTGAAAAGCTGCGGTTCGTCGCAATTGCTCCATTGCTTTTATGTTTTACTGTAATCTGCATATCCGTCGAATACAACAACAACATTTGAACCAAAATGGTTTTGCAAATAGTTGATGTATTTATTGACGATTACAGAGAAAGTATCATTTTGTTCCATACGACGCGATGCAAAAGAAATCCACCATCGATGATATATGTAACATTATTCTGATTAAGTTCAATATCAACAGGTTCCATAATATTGAACAATTTGGCTTTTGGACTTTTCGCATGCCAGCATTATCAAATAGTGATGTTGGGTATGGACTTAATTCATATTGTAGATATTTTTCAAGATGGTGGTCAAACTTCTTGTTTACAGTTATTCTCTGAAAAGTAGCAACGGATCTATTGCGACTTTGCAGTTATTCACTTTAATAGATCTGTTGACTGTAGAAAGTGGAACAACTTTGTCTGCACGCTTCAATTTTATGTCATTGAATGTCAATCCAGTAATTTTTCCATTGACTCCAGGCCGATAGTGCTTGCTTTGTGGCAGTTTATGGTGTCATTTCCACAATTCCTGAAGCTATTGATACAACTTGCCTTATATTTGGGAAAGGATTGTGAAGTGTAAACCATTCTACAAGCTTACTTACATCTGTGTTGTCTCTTTTTATTCGTGAATCTCTAGAATCGACATGCTGGTCTACTGAGTCTAAGGAAATATTACACAACTTTTCGATTTCGTCACAGATAGTAGACGTAGCATACATGCTGTATACCCACTTGGACAAAACGCTATCTTGTGTACTCCGACCTCTTGATACGCCTCCTTCTGTCTTCATGGACTTCATCAAACTTTGCTCGATTATCATATCAGTCCACGTTCCTGAGTTAAACTTATCTGTGCGTTTTACCGTGAAAACCGTTTTGAAATTCTCAAAATTCTGTTGGTCCATTGTATCTCTCAAAGTAATCATATCTTGGAGGTAGAGATGCGTTGACTTGGCATAAAGAAAGCGACCACTTGCATGAAAATACGGAAGCATTTTTTTCACCGCATTAAGATGCTCCTCAAAGAGTCCGAGCCGTTCAGCGCGAATGAAGTCTAGTGCTATTGATACCATATGGAAATATTGTAACCATAATTGAGCTGTGGGACCTCGAGCTTTTAGTTCATTAAATTTGTCGACATATTGATTGATTATTAACTGGCAGTTATTTGCACATCCTTCTAAATTTTCATAGGTTACTTCGTGACTCATCATCTGTTCAATTAATTCATCTAAAACGTTATCATTTTCAATCTCCATATCTTCAAAATCACCTTTGATAATGCAAGACGTAATAGCGTATGACCTCTGATACTTCTTGAATAAGCATGACCATCCAACATTTTGTCGACAGAATTAGCAGCATATATTTGACTGAGAGCTTCCTTGATCCCACTTCCATCCATAATATATCCTATGCTTCCAAGAAAGCACATGAGCATATGAAAACCTCCTAGTCTTACAATTACTTGAGACAAGTCTGAGTTAGCATCTGATGCAGCTACGATTTCTCGAGCTTTTATATAGAGTGGCTGATCAAAAGTTATTATGCACGTTTTTTGTCCGTGTGTCTTAGCAATATTTATAGCACATTGTAATGTAGTGTAAATTGTATTCATATTACTCGCAGGTTGATCAATAAAGGGAAGGAACATTATCTGAGAAGTCTGAAAATTCTTATTATTTTTTGTTAGTTCCTCTATAAATCCATTCCATCCTGGCAATGGTGAAATATTTCTCCACTTTCCGTACATCCACAAAAAATCAACAGTATTAAACGAATATTCAGTAAGTACATCTTCATCATTAACATTTTTAACTTCAATTCTGCTCAATCCAGGTATAGCATGCTTTTCGTATGTTAGAAGGGTACATGTGATACTGCTGCTAACTCTTTTGCACTAGGCGTTGTTGTACATTTTTTTATACGTTCATCGTAAATAACAGCATTTTTTGGAGTTATAATTTTTATCATTCCCATTACATGGAAGGTATTATTACCGTCAAGAGTATTAACATTTATATCTGCATTATCTCCAACATATTGTACTAATACACCTGTCTCTGATGGTAGAATACGAGGTTGTGGGTGCAAAACAGCAGAAACTTCATACTTCACGGTATCGTTATATGAAGCAGAGAATCCAAAGCTTGACAAAACATCCAAAAGTCTTTTAGATCCATATCTTCTATGAAGAAATACAGATAGACCTAGTAATAGCTGTGATGAGAATGATCGCTCTCGCATTGAAGCCATTATAGCATGACTTATGGCTGTACATTTTGTTTGTAAATGATCCCTCTTAGTTTTTTTGTTTTTTACAATAACTTCTTCCAAAAAATGCAGTAAAGTTCTTGGAATTTCTATTAATATCGTCCATCATTTTACTTGGAGGCGGATAAGATTTAGTCTCGACAACAGAAGAACGAATATCTTCTCTAATAATCGCAGCAGCAGTTTCTACCACACGCATTCGTTCTTCTTCCACAGTACCTTTTTTATTATTATACCAAGCACTAGATAAAATATTAGCTTGCGTATCACGAAAAGAGATAATAGTAAATGATCCTATTTTCGTCGTTATTATTATATTAGTTAAATATCTTTCCCTTAATTTTAAAATGATTGTTCTATCATTTGGAACATAGCCCGTAATGACATCCCTCAGTTCTTTTAATGTAAACTGCGAGTCTTCATTGTTTTCAATATAACAAAAAATTTCTTGCATTGCTGCTATTATTTTGTCATCTCGTCGAGGCACTTCATCTGTAGCAAGTAAACGTGTTTGACGAAGAAAATTAACATGGCAAATACTATGGTATTTGGCCTCGGCAGCTATCAAGTCGTGTTCAAAAATAATGCGATCTTTTACTAACTTGCCTAATAAATCGCCTCGTTCATCTGCTCTTTTCATGATAGTTTTTTTAAATTCAATTGTGCTCACTCTACTAATTGTGCGTTTATATTTTCCTCCTTCTTCATCTCCGCTACTTCATCAGCTGCTTCGCTACAGAACATACATAACGTTTTGAAGTCAAAATGTCAGTTCTCTTTTACGTTCATCTGATGATGTTGAGGGTTCTTCATCTTCATGACGTCGCTTAGACGCTGTAATCGAATGTTTACTCTTATATACTTTACGACAGTCGACATGCACATTCACAGAAGTAACAGTATTTAAATATTCTATATGCCCATCGTTTCTAGAAATACTTGCAGTTTTAATGTTTTTAAACCGCGCACAACATTCACTGTTTCTCCTTCCGAAAGCAGTTTATTACATATGAAACACAAATCAGTCATTTTATATGAAATGCTTAGCACGTTTCAAATTGTCTAAAATAAACGTCGAGATACGTATTTCAACTAAATAACAGACATGGAATAGAGAATAAAACCTTGAAAAAAAAACTAATATAACTTTACAACAGAACATCTGCTTAGACTCTCTATACAGCCATATAAGGGTCAGGTATATAGGGTACAAGGGCCGAAACACCGTACGGAGGGCAAACCGGGGTATATATATGATTTCCATACTGAACCATACTTTCTCAAGGTCCCCGTATTGCCCCTCAATACCTGCACTTTCACTTTTTTAATATGTAATATGTATGTTCTATGAATTATAATATATTTGAAAGACTCAATTTTTAGTTTATATATTTGCAAATATTATAATAAAACTGTTTCAGCTATAAGTAATATATGAACATATTTTTTATAAATAAATAAATTCATACAATTGCAATAATTATATTTTATATTCAATTAAAAGTTTTGTATAGTCATCTATTCACCTAGCGACGCCGGTCACCTATAGATATTACATATACGGATGCGCGCTCCCCACTCTCCGCGCTATATCTCAAGAATGGTTATAGTTATAGAAAAATAGTTCTAATAAAAATTGTAGATAAGTGTATGATCTACAGAATTTATGATAACCTCAAATGCCGTATTTTGCATAGAAAACGAAATAATTGCAAAAACCGTTTTACCCGACCTTGACCTCGAATAACTTATGACGCCGGCATGATATGATATGAGACTTTTGTCAGTCATTAGAACGTCTAAATAAAGGTCTATACAAATTTTCAGCTTACTCGCTCAAAATACGAGGTTTGCCCTTTTTTTTGCCTTATTTGACTGGGCTATTATTGAGTTGAAATTAGTGTACCAAACTGTATATATCTGTGAATAATTGTTTATAAATAGCGGTAAATAAAGATTGTATGATTGTTGTATTATTTGGTGATTTTATTGAATGATGTGTGAGTGGGAAGGAAGAATGATTGTAAATTTAGGTATCCGAGAAGAGGCACAGCTGAGCTAGCCAGGGAAGCTGCTGAAGATTGTTGCAGCAGAATAAACGGGTAAGAATATTTTTATAATTTCTTTTTATTGTTTTTTTGAAAATCAGTGTTGACACGGGCGATGTCCAACCCATAAGTCCAATCACTGCAATCTTATGACAGCCGAACGGTAGAACTTGAATAGGTTTTAGAGAGATCCAAAGACTGATCCCACGATTCACATCAATCTTATGGACGGCCCAACGATGGGGCACGAATTTTGGTGAGACCACAGCAATATATACATATATATATATATATATATATATATATATATATATAATACTCATATTTAGACCAGGGTAGAAAATTAATGGATTACATCAAATAATTTTAATCACCGTGTATAAGGAAGTTTATTAGATAATACGCTTTATTAAAAACCCGTGGAGAATAAAAATTCATTCGTTTTATTAAAAATAAGAGATTAAAATTATTTACAAGACGCTTTATATAAAAATAAGCAGTTTTAAAATGCTCAACGTGTAATTTAATTATTCCAAAGTAAAGAATCAAATGGAAATTACGTGCAAGATTTATATGAATTGATTCAAGTTTGGGCAACGAGTATTAAACGAAATGTACTAATAATAATTGAATATTTAATTAGGATTCACTAAAAATTAAAGAGTATTAATTTTAATTGAAGTTAATTGAACCGTTAGTAACAGATAATATCTATAGAAACTTGTAAAAACCCAAGATTATAATACCAGAAAATAAAGCTCTGAGAATTAATATTATGTTGAACACCTGCGTAGTTTAAATGTCAAATACGGCGAAAAGTTTGCAGATAACGAATAGTTTCAGAGAATCTTGGGAAAACGTCGCATAATAGTTACGAGAAATGCTAAAGGTGGGGTATTTCACACTCCATGTGGACTAAAATAATCGATAATAAAGAATATCAATTTGCACCAATACGAACAGGTTAGAAAAGGAAAGAGAAAATGCGTCAAGCAAAGACACATATAGTAAAAGGCGGGATTTAAGCAACGTCACGAGGGTCACAATTGGTTGAAAATAGGATGCAAGTATCAGAGGTAGAAACAACAATTACTGTACAAAATTAATTAGTTTTTCTCGGACATGCTTGCGTGCCGTGTTGAAATTTCTGAGATTTAAATGGGACGAGTGAAAATTCGTAAAAATCGACGCGCGAGCGACAGACTGGGAACATAGAATGAGGAATTCTTTAGAATTACCCGTTTTGAGGACAAAAGCGACGTGCCGGCTTTTTGCTATATATACCGAGATGAATATAAACAAGCCCTCTTAGACTTTTGACTATTCGATGCGTTAAAAGCTCTTACATCCGCGACTTGATTGAAGATGTTAAACAGTGCATTTTAGTTTGATCAAATAATTTAAAATTTTGCTCGTATATTTTAGTGATTCAAAATAGTTGGTTATTTACGTGCTAACATGAATGTACTTCAGTGCACTTAGATACAAGGTAATAAAATTTAGTTTCACTGTACCAATTAGCAAAATTTACAACGACAAATGTATACACAAAAGTAGGCAGTTTTGGCGTATATTGGTGAAAGAAGTATGAAGTTATTTGCTATTTTTCGGGGTGTTAATAATTAAATGGTTCAAATACGTGTCTGGATCCACGAAACAAGGGTCAGATATACATAGATGAGTTCCGGAAAAGCCCAGAAACAACTTTAAATAAATGGTGATGGAGAAAATTTTAAAAGCGTTGAGAATTAGAAGCCGTAAATATAATCCTGTTGGAATGGTGTGATTAACTAAAGGGACGATGTACTTTGAAGCTACGAGGACAGTAACCTTCAGGTAAATTATACTATTTTGTTTGACATTTTGTGTGTGTTGAATAACTTTATAATTGATTTACTTTAAATGGACATTAGTGAAATTGTACTAACCATAAAATTTTAATTTTAAGATGAAATTTGCTTGTTGAAGTAGAAAGGGTATTTAGTTTTGATGTTCGGTAATATGATGAAAATTTGGGTATGTCTTTGAGCTCAATTAGACAAACCTGGTTAATTAACGTAAAGGGGTGGTAGATGCTCCTTTATACTCAGACTCCGGTCTGCTTATATTGTTATATTAATTAGTAGGCATCCAACAAGGACTTTAATTTTGGATGCACATTAAAATGATAATAAAATTAATCTTGAAATTCTTTTAAAACTGAAATTTATGCTGAGTTTTAATTTTGAAATTTTAATGTATTCTGAATATTGATGTAAATAGAGTTAACGTTGATGTTTTTGGTAGGAATGTGTTTTTTTTATGAATGAGGAGGTTTATAACATTAGGTGAGCAGCCGAGGCGAAAAGAGGATCACAGCCGTTTATGATGCCCAATCTGTGGGACTAGAATTTTTGTTGAAAGGACCCAGTTCCCGCATTCAAAGGAGTATATCACAGCAAATTTTGGCGACCACAACGTGAGGGCTCGAGTTCCAAATAAAATTTTTGTGATTTTATTCCAGGAAACTGGCGATCTGAGAGAGAGTTTCTGTGTGTGTATAAATTTAAGAGTATTTTAGAGTGTGTGTGAGTGATTAGAACGTATGCAGAGAAAAGAGTGGTTAAGGAGTCAAGGAGTGGAAATTGGAAGTAACGATAGTGCATTGGGTGAAAAAATTCGAAAATGGAAGAAGCTGGAGGCAGTAGAGATCAGTCGAGGACGGAATCAGGGATCAAGGAAACGAGATGATAATGAGGATGCTTGAAAGAATGAATGAGACGTTAAGTGGGGTTAGAGAGGACTCAAATCGAAAATTTGAGCAGATGAGTGAAGAATCGAATAAGAAATTTGACCAATTAAATCAGGAATTAGGGATAAAATAGAAAAATCGACGAGAGAATTTACAGAGTTTAAAAATAGTCTTACCGTGAAACTGGGGGAAGTAGAAAATAGGGTTGAAAAAAATGAGCGTGATATTACAGGTCTTCGACAGGAAATGGGAAATTTAAGGTCCGAAGTACGCATTTTTGTGAAGAAGAGATTAATGTAAAATGACTGAAGTGACGGACTCATGTAGGGATCAGTTAGGCAGGGTAGAACGCGAAGTTAGTAGTATTAAATACAACATGTCAAATTTAACGGGGGATGGTCCCAGATTTTATACAGGTGGAGTATCATTGGACCAACACATGAAGTTTTATGGCGATAACAGGGTAAATCCACAAATTTTTATTAATAGTGTAAGAAATCTAGTGGGAAATTTATTTGACGAACAGACTAAACTAAATACGATAAAGGCTTTATTAAAGGACAATGCGGAGGCATGGTACAATTTAGTAGGACAGGACATAGACACGTATCAGGACTTTGAAAACAAATTTTTACAACATTACTGGAGTGATCACAAACAGGATCAGATTAGGGACGACTTGATTACAGGAAAATTTAAGGGAGAGTTTGCAGGTTCTAGGGAGCAATATGCCATCCGCAAATACAGTGTGGCCAAACAACTGAATCCACCATTGACGGACAGACAGATAATCAAGTACCTATCACGACATTTTGAACTGGAAATTAGACAACACGTGGCCTTACAAAACATCACAGAACGGGAGACGTTTTTGGAATACTTACAGAGATATGACGATGTATGTGTTGGACGGACAAGAGAGATACGAGAACGAAACGTTAACACAGTTAGATTTGACAACAGGACACCGAATTATCCGAGACGGCCTGACTACAACAGAAATTTTCGACCGAATTGGGAACGACGAGGACAGGAATACAGGAGCAATAGTGCGACTAGGGGACCGACGCCAAGACCTAGTTACACGCGACAGAACAGTTTACCGGAGGTAAACAGGACTGTGACCAGCACGCCGAATAGAGACAGGGACACGGATATTAACACGAGGAGGACGTACGCACAGGTTGTAGAAGGACAACCAGGACCAAGCACGGAAAACAGGATAGGACAGGATTTTTAGAACGTGACAGACCACTAGATTTCAGTGTAAATGTATATGAACATCCACGTGAATTTTTCAAAATTGAGGAGGAAGTAGAGCCAGAAACTGTAGAAAAATTATGTTTGCCAATTATTAATTTAGAAATTTTGAGAATAATGTAGAAGTATTACTTGATACAGGGGCAGAGGCGAGTTTAATATCGGAGGAATTCGTCAGCAAAATTAGGGATAAGGTTTGTGATAGAATTATGTCTATAAAACGTAGCCATTTAGTAGCTCCAAATAAAAAGAAGTTTGCTGTAGTAAATAGTGTTGTGGTGCTTAGGATAGATATAGGAGGTTTTAGCTGTGAACAGGAGTTTGTAATTGTACCTGGACTGAAGTTTCAGAGCATTTTAGGTGTTGACTGTATGATGAAGTAAGGGTTTTGATAGATATGGAGAGGAAGGTAGTAAGGATTAATGATAGGGTAGTGCCATGGAAGGGCAGTTATGAAGTCACAGAGGATGACACGGGGTTTAGTATTAATGTAGTAGAGGTAGAAGATGATGAAGGTAAACAGATCAACACAATAAGATGTCCAGAGGATAGGAGAGTAGAGGTTCAAGCTTTATTACAAAAACATGCAGAATTAGTGGGGTAGAAGCAAGCACAGCGTTAGGCTATGAGCACAAATTGGAAGTGGATAATTCAGAACCGTTCAACGCAAAGATTTATCCAATTCCAGCAGCATATCGGGAGCAGGTGAAGGCAGAATTAAATAAAATGTTGGAGGATGGCATAATAGAGGTATCAAACACTCATTTCATAAATCCGTTGGTGGTAGTTAAGAAAAGGATGATAGCATTCGTTTATGTTTAGATGCACGAAAAATTAATCAACGGACCAAACCGCAATTCCATTGTCCACCATCCATGGACACACTTTTGACGAGATTAAGTGGCAAGTTTATTTTTAGTCAATTAGATTTAAGAAATTCATTCTGGCTGATTCCATTACACAAAGATTCTAGAAGGTACACAGGATTTTCCGTAGAGGAAAAATCTATAATTTTAAGGTAGTACCGTATGGTTTGTCAACGTCAAGTGCAGCATTAATTAAGGCAATGCAAGCAATTTTAGGAGCATATGAGCAATTCTGCATACACTATGTGGATGATATTTTAATTTTAGTGAAACTGAGGAACAACATTACTCTCATTTAGAACGGATATTATTAGAGCTTAAATTAGCAGGATTGAGGCTGAATATAGAAAAATGTGAATTTTTTCAAAAACCGTTAAATTTCTGGGGTATGTGGTGAACACTCAAGGTATGTGTATCGATAAAGAAAGATTGTCCGAACTTTTGACATATCCGAGACCTAATAACATTAGGAAATTAAGAGCTTTTTGGGGTCCTTAACTTTTATAAAAGTTTGTACCGGGATTTGCTGAAAAGCGAGTCCATTGTTTAAACTTCTGAAAAGGGAGTACGATGGAGTTGGACGGAAAGTCAAGAGGCAGCATATTTAACACTGTTGGAACAATTTCACGACCAACTAATTTTGAGGCATCCCAGATTTGATGTAGGTTTCGTACTGAGGACGGATGCATCGGATAGTGCATTAGCAGCAGAGTTGTACCAAGTACAACAGGGGAAGAGGTGCCCATATCTTTTGTTTCACGCACACTGAAGCCGCATGAAGTAAATTACACGATTAGTGAAAAGGAGATGGCTGCAGTGGTGTTTGGTGTTACGAAGTTAAAATTTTTTGATAGGAAGACATTTTGTAATCGAAACGGATCATTCGGCGTTGTGTGCGTTGATGAATACGAGATTTTCTAACAATCGAGTATATCGATGGGGTTGTTACTACAGGAGTTTGACTTTGAGATTAGATATATTAAGGGAGAAAATAATTTTATAGCAGACGCGTTTAGTAGAAACAGGGACATGGATAACAAAAGACCGTGTGACATCATGATTGCCATGAACAGTCTACTACAAAATGATTCAGTATATGGAGAAGAGGAGATCTTGAGGAACCAGAGGCAGAGTGAGGAGCTACAGATTGTTAGAACGAAGTTAGAAAACGAACCGGGATTTAAAACTTCCATATGATAAACGGCTTTTTGTATAAAAAAATTCAAGAATTGGAAGTGTATGTAGTGGATAGGGTACAAGCAAAATTAATTATCAAAGATCTGCACTTAAGATATGGTCACATAGGAATCCGAAAGACATGGTTAATTTTTAGGAAACGTTTTTCAACTAAAGACTTAGGGTTAGTAAAGTCAGTCATCAACACTTGTCACTTATGTACTTTAGGAAAGTACAAAATAGTACGAGTCAGGATGTGGTACAAAGTATACACGTACAAAATCCCTGGACTTAGTTGGTATTGATTATTTGAGTAATCTAGTCCGAAGTACAAAGGACACAAACATGTGCTGATTGTGACTGATGTGTTTTCGAAATTTACCAAATTATATCCCACTCGGGATTGTAACACAGTCGGAACAAACAAGAAATTGGAACAATTTTGTAGGAAGTAGGAACTTTTAAACGAGTATTAGCAGACAATGCTACTTATTTTAATAATCAAAGATTTAGAGATTATTGGGAGAGGCAAAACATTAAAGTGGTGTTTTGTAGCATAAGGCATCCTCAAGCGAATCCAGCTGAGCGATATATTCAAGAGACGGTTAAGTTTTTGCGTTTAGCTTCACATAGGAATCATCGTTTATGGGAGGACAATTTGTCCAAGGTTGAATCTTTTATCAATGAAACCCTAGTACCGTGACAGAAATCAGTCCCATTATGCTGATCAAGCAACAGTATCCCGAAAGACCATGGCAAATTGTGCCTAGGGACGATGAATTTCAACAACTTTTGGTAGATGTGAGGGAGAGGTTAAGGAAGAGAGCTGAAAAATATACAAGGAAGATGAACGCAAGAATTAGAAAGAGGGTAAAATTTAAAGTGGGAGACCAGGTAGTAGTAAAAGCTTGAGAGTAGGGAAGAGAGATAGGATGACATGTGCTAAACTACACTTGCCATATGAGGGACCTTTTGAGATAGGTGAAGTAGTAGGGAGTGCACATATTTATTAAGGGAAGTAGGTACGGGAAATGAGAGGGACGGTTTCACGTCAACCTACTATTCCTTATACCGGAGAACCAGCACCACAGGAGAAATAGGTGTATAATAGAGTAAAATTTAAATAGGATAAGAATAGAGATAGGTGTATATAGAAAAGTAGAAGTAAGTGTTTATAGAAAATAAAGCTAGGTATAGGATAAATATGGGAGATAATTAGGAATAGGTTTAGGATGAGAATAAAGAGTAAAGGTAGGAAGAAAATAAGATAGGTTAAGTATAGATATTTCATATAAGATTAGTGGAGAGTTAGGAATAAAGTTAGAAATAGGATAGGTATATAGGATTAGGTAGGATGAAGTAAAGTATAGTGAAGATTAGTTAAAAGTTAGGAATAGGATAGGTATATAGGATGTATATAGGATTAGATGGATGAGTAGGATGAAGTTAGGGATAATTTCAGTTTATAGAATTAGGTGAAAGTTAGGAATAGGATAGGGATATAGGATAGGTGTAAATATTTTTTTCGATTGGAGACAAAGTAGGTAAGTTAGATAGATAAGGGTAGAGAGATAGGCAGTTTTTGTAATTTTTTGTCTAAATGTTTTATATTTGAATTCAAATAAGTGGGATTATTTGTATTCAAATAGGGGGAAAATACTCATATTTAGACCAGGGTAGAAAATTAATGGATTACATTTTAATCACCGTGTATAAGGAAGTTTATTAGATAATACGCTTTATTAAAAACCCGTGGAGAATAAAAATTCATTCGTTTTATTAAAAATAAGAGATTAAAATTATTTACAAGACGCTTTATATAAAAATAAGCAGTTTTAAAATGCTCAACGTGTAATTTAATTATTCCAAAGTAAAGAATCAAATGGAAATTACGTGCAAGATTTATATGAATTGATTCAAGTTTGGGCAACGAGTATTAAACGAAATGTACTAATAATAATTGAATATTTAATTAGGATTCACTAAAAATTAAAGAGTATTAATTTTAATTGAAGTTAATTGAACCGTTAGTAACAGATAATATCTATAGAAACTTGTAAAAACCCAAGATTATAATACCAGAAAATAAAGCTCTGAGAATTAATATTATGTTGAACACCTGCGTAGTTTAAATGTCAAATACGGCGAAAAGTTTGCAGATAACGAATAGTTTCAGAGAATCTTGGGAAAACGTCGCATAATAGTTACGAGAAATGCTAAAGGTGGGTATTTCACACTCCATGTGGACTAAAATAATCGATAATAAAGAATATCAAGTTGCACCAATACGAACAGGTTAGAAAAGGAAAGAGAAAATGCGTCAAGCAAAGACACATATAGTAAAAGGCGGGATTTAAGCAACGTCACGAGGGTCACAATTGGTTGAAAATAGGATGCAAATATCAGAGGTAGAAACAACAATTACTGTACAAAATTAATTAGTTTTTCTCGGACATGCTTGCGTGCCGTGTGTTGAAATTTCTGAGATTTAAATGGGACGAGTGAAAATTGTAAAAATCGACGCGCGAGCGACAGACTGGGAACATAGAATGAGGAATTCTTTAGAATTACCCGTTTTGAGGACAAAAGCGACGTGCCGGCTTTTTGCTATATATACCGAGATGAATATAAACAAGCCCTCTTAGACTTTTGACTATTCGATGCGTTAAAAGCTCTTACATCCGCGACTTGATTGAAGATGTTAAACAGTGCATTTTAGTTTGATCAAATAATTTAAAATTTTGCTCGTATATTTTAGTGATTCAAAATAGTTGGTTATTTACGTGCTAACATGAATGTACTTCAGTGCACTTAGATACAAGGTAATAAAATTTAGTTTCACTGTACCAATTAGCAAAATTTACAACGACAAATGTATACACAAAAGTAGGCAGTTTTGGCGTATATTGGTGAAAGAAGTATGAAGTTATTTGCTATTTTTCGGGGTGTTAATAATTAAATGGTTCAAATACGTGTCTGGATCCACGAAACAAGGGTCAGATATACATAGATGAGTTCCGGAAAAGCCCAGAAACAACTTTAAATAAATGGTGATGGAGAAAATTTTAAAAGCGTTGAGAATTAGAAGCCGTAAATATAATCCTGTTGGAATGGTGTGATTAACTAAAGGGACGATGTACTTTGAAGCTACGAGGACAGTAACCTTCAGGTAAATTATACTATTTTGTTTGACATTTTGTGTGTGTTGAATAACTTTATAATTGATTTACTTTAAATGGACATTAGTGAAATTGTACTAACCATAAAATTTTAATTTTAAGATGAAATTTGCTTGTTGAAGTAGAAAGGGTATTTAGTTTTGATGTTCGGTAATATGATGAAAATTTGGGTATGTCTTTGAGCTCAATTAGACGAACCTGGTTAATTAACGTAAAGGGTGGTAGATGCTCCTTTATACTCAGACTCGGTCTGCTTATATTGTTATATTAATTAGTAGGCATCCAACAAGGACTTTAATTTTGGATGCACATTAAAATGATAATAAAATTAATCTTGAAATTCTTTTAAAACTGAAATTTATGCTGAGTTTTAATTTTGAAATTTTAATGTATTCTGAATATTGATGTAAATAGAGTTAACGTTGATGTTTTTGGTAGGAATGTGTTGTTTTTTTTTATGAATGAGGAGGTTTATAACATTAGGTGAGCAGCCGAGGCGAAAAGAGGATCACAGCCGTTTATGATGCCCAATCTGTGGGACTAGAATTTTTGTTGAAAGGACCCAGTTCCCGCATTCAAAGGAGTATATCACAGCAATATATATATATATATATATATATATATATATATATATATATATATAGTATAAATTACCAACCTTCAAATACTACAAACTTAGTAGCTCTTCAACTAGAAGAATCTGAAACAAAAACATTCCTGCATAATACCAAAGTTTCCAGAGCTTATAAATTCTCCAAGAAGACTCTGCTACTCTTAAATACCTTTGGACTATAAGAACCATTTTTGAAATTACAATGAGTTAAAACAATACTTTACAACTTCCCATTTTTCCACGCGCTTTCAACGTAACTTTTTAACACCCCTAGAACCTTGCTATTTGTTATTTCACAGAAAAATTTTATACAAAAGACAAAACTTTATTGTCTGAAACACCTGCAGTTTTCCATCAAAGCAGAAAATTGCTACATGGCACACTATCCCGAAGCAACGGTCTGAAATCAATAAATCTAAATCACTCTAAATCCTGGATAACCACAAGTTATAAAAAAACTTTAGATAGTTACGTCAAAAATTGAGCATGCACAAGTTTCAGTGGATGAGTAACGCCATCGTGTTCGTTAGATTTTATTACTTGACCCAAACAAGCCCAACTAATTGGTTGGATTGTTCGGGTTTGGGAAGCTTTCTATTCTAGTCGTATTAATTATTAAACATACTGCTTTATTAGAGATTTGTTTTATGACTACAATTACTGTTTATACGATTATCCGAAATTATGGAGCGGTTTATCCAGATATTAATTATGTAAAGGGTCTTCCTCATGTATATGCAATTCCTTGCTTAATATTAGTTTACAGAGAGAATATCCATAACAAAACTCATTTCATTAACCTTGTACTCCTTCCTGTTTAATTGTGCTAAATTTTCGCACCCTAACATTGACTCAACAGTGTCCCTCTACTAAAACGCACAGAAACCTACAAGCTCTCTACAAAAGGTAAGTGCTACTTGAAAATTACATAAATAATCTACAATAATTTGCAAAGTGAAACAGTTGAATAATTATTTATTAAAATAATTGTCAATTTCGAATGGACCTGCACCTTGCCGAAGTTCTAGATTACTAGAACAGGTGAACTGGCTAGCGTGTTCTAATGAGCTAAAGAGCCAAACTACAGGTCCAACCAAAGTAGTAGGGTCGTTAGTGAGGAACCAGACTAAGACAGGTCCCCGAAAGAGGGCAGCGACTCTATCGGTACTTAGATTGGCAGAGACAATAGGGGTCGGTATGGCAGTCTAAGACACACTACCGCGATGTGGATGGAAACGGGAAACCACCACATAACCTCACAAGTACAAAGAGTACTTAAATTGAAATAAACATGATGGCATTCCCTGGGATAAAAGATTCCTGAATTAAAATAGTCCCCCATTCGGATCTCCGGGAAGGGATTACTTCGGAGGAAGCGATAGGAAAGTTAAAAATAAGAGTCGGGAACATTTTGCTAGTCGGAGCGTGGAGGGTTAGAAGTATGAAGCAAGTAGGTAAGCTAGAGAACCTAAAAATCAAAATGGATAGGTTAACACTAGACATAGTAGGGATCAGTGAAGTTCGATGGCCAGAGACGGGGGATTTTTGGAGTGGATACTTCAGGGTAATTCATACAGGAGCAGAAGGAAATTTGAGTGTGGGGATAGTTACGCGGAAAAAGATAGGATACTGTGTAGAAAATTACTTACAAAAGAACGAAAGAGTACTCATGGTTAGATTAAAATCTAAACCGGTAAATACATTAATTATACAAGTATACATGCCTACCTCTAGCAGCAGTGACGAAGAGGTAGAAGTGATCTATAAAGATATCGAAGACATATTAAGATACGTAAAAGGACACGAAAATTAAAATAAATTCCAGGGGATCTTAATGCAGTGGTAGGTGAAGGTAGGAAAGGAGCGGTAGTAGATTTATTTGGTTTATGTACGAGAAACGGCAGGGGAAATAGGCTAGTAGAATTTTGCGACAAGAACAATTTAATCATCACAAACACATTGTCTTCATGCTAGAAGACGATATACGTAGAAGATGCCAGGAGATATAGGAAGATATAAAATAGATTACATTCTTGTTAGACAACGGTTTAGGAATTAAGTAAAAGACTGTAGAAGCTACCCAGAAGCAGATATAGACACTGACCATAATATCGTAATGATGAAGGCCGCACTTAAATTTAAAAATTTCAAAAAAAAACCGAAAAAGGCCCTAAAAGAAAGATATCCAAAAAAGATTCGAAAAAAAATCAAATTAAATCCAGCCTAGACATGGCGGCCAGAGCTATTCTGGGGTATACACAAAAAGAAAATAAGAAACCATGGAAACAAAGGATATCCTGAATTTAATAGAAGAAAGACGAAAATACTAATATAAATCAGATGAAACAGGAAAACAGAGATACAATGTCATAAAATGGGAAATTATTCGCAAATGCAAGAAAGCTAAAGAACACTGGATTGATGAAAAGTGCAAAGAGATACAAACTAAGACGGAAGTAGCATGAAGCATGAAGGATACAAGCTAATTAGAATCAATTTTATGGATATAAAACCGTATAGCAAACATGTAAGGGATGCTGGAGGAAACGTCATTATAGAAAATGGGTAGATGGCAAGAATATAGAGCATTTATATGCAGGAGAGAAACTAACAGCATCAGAACAGGAATCAGACATTGAAAATGATGACTTGGGATATCCTATACTTAAAGATGAGTTTGAATTAGCATTAAACGGTCTGAAAGATGGTAAGACGCCGGTTACAGATAAGGTGCAAGCAGAAACTCTAAAAGCCGCTGGACAAGCAGTAACAGAACGTCTCTTCCAACTTGTAAGCTATATGTATGAGACAGGCGAGATATCCAAATTTTCCAAACGTATCATCATAGTAACTATACTAAAAAAGAAGGCGCGGATAGATGTGAAAATTTTCGAACAATAAGTTTGACAGCACACGTGTCAAAAATATTAACTACAATTGTACAAAAACGAATAGAAAAACGGGCTGAAGAAATACTAGGAGAAGACCAATTTGGGTTTAGGCAAAACAGGAGAACACGGGAGGTTACTTTAGCTCTGAGAGTGATAATGGAGAAAACAATAGAAAAAGGAGAAAGCGTGTACATAGGGTTTGTAGATCTGGAAAAAGGATTCGACAATATTAAATTGAAAAAAATGTTTGAAATACTAAAAAAGGTTGGAATGAGTTATAGGAATAGACGAATAGTACATGGCTTATACAAAAAGCAAATAGGAGTAATAGAATTAGAGCAGGAACGTAGAGAAGTAAACATTAGAAAAGGGGTCAGACAGGGATGTGCACTATCCTCATTGATTTTTAACTTGTACATTGAAGAGGCAGTATATACTGTCAAATGCAGGAAGACATTTGGAATTACTATGCAGGAACAAAAAATTGATATGCTTAGATTTGCAGATGATATAGCGGTATTAGCGTCTAGCAAGGAAGAGTTAGAAGCTGCTCTTAATAAAATGGAAACAGTTCTAACAGAGAGATACGGTATGAAAATTAACAAAACTAAAACTAAAGTACGAGTTTGCAAAAGACGGGAAAGTAAATAAAAAACAAGAATACAAATATGTAACACGAACTTACAAGAGGTTAAGGATTTCTGCTACCTAGGAAGCCTAATAACACAAGATAGGAACAGCACAAAAATATAAAACAAAAATTAGCACAAGGCCGTGCTACATTTAACAAGAAAAACAACTACTGTGCTTAAAGACAACAAACATAGAAACAAGGAAAAGATTGCTTAAAACATATGTGTGGAGCACAGCACTGTACGGCTGTGAAGTCTGGACAGTAAGAGAAGCGGACAAGAAAAAGCCTTTGAAACGTGGTGCTACAGACGTATGATGAAGATATCATGGACAGACAAAGTTAAGAACGAAGAGGTACTAAAAATGGTAGGGGAAAAAAGAAATATGTGGAAAACGGTAAAAATGGGAGAGATAGAATGAAGGAATAGTGCGGAACATATTAGAAGCAAAGATAAGAAAAAGAGAAGAAGAGGTAGACCTAGGTTAGACTACTGCACACAGATAATGAAAAATGTAGGCTATAGGGGTTTCAGGGAGATGTGTAGGCTATCTCAGAATAGAAATCAATGGAGGTACGCATCCAACCAGTCCGAAGATGGATAAGTTAATGACGAAGAAAGTAACTGTACTTAAACATGATGATTATTACAAGCATCTACAAGAATTGGTTGGGTAATATTCTGAAATAATGTTAATTGTGTAAAAGGGTTATTGGAAAACTATTATTTCGGCAAATGTCTAACTGTTGGGAGATCTTGGCAGCTACAGGCTGCTTAACCCCTTTCACTGAATGTCGGAGAAATAGGGCATAAAATTAGAATACAATAAAAGGAGAATCGAGCTGTATACGTGCTGTGTGAGAATTTCATGGAACTGTGTAGGGGCTCGCTTAGAATATAATTCAGTGCAGGTATGTGTCGAACCAGTTTTAAGACGGAAAACCTAATGACGAAAAAATATGCGCAGATAAATCTGATAATTATTATAAACAACTGTAGGTGTTGGTTGTGAAATATCTGCAACTAATGTTGACTGTGCGAAAAGATATATTGGAAAAATTATTAAATCGGTAAAAGTTTAAGTGTTGAGGCAACTTGGCAGATACAAGCAGCTTACCTCCCTTCCCAACCGTGAATTTATATTTCCAATGCTCCAGCAGAAGGTACTACATTGGCCAGGAGACGAGTTTTTTGTTGCCTGGAAATTTAGAATTTTGCCGAACCCTTGCCGTTTCAGGCAAGGTAGGGATCTATAACGTGCGTGACAACACTCACACATGGGACCTCCATTTAACCTCTCATCCGAACGAGGGCGTAATTTTTGTGAAAAATGCTCACCTGTCATTTCTCAAGCAGTCGGCCGTGTCGGGATTTGAACCCAGGACCTTGGGATCCGTAGTCTTACGCTTACTACATTGATACACAGCGACGCCTCCTCTCTTCCCAACCACTGAATATCGGAGAAATAGGGTATATAATTGTAGAACAATAGAAGGGGAACAAACTGCATCTAACAAGAAAGAACAGCACCTATGATAAAAGACAACAAACATAGAACAATAAGAAAATTGTTGAAAGCATATGTGTGGAACACAGCACAGTATGCAGACAGAAAAACAAAAGCAGCCTTTTGAAATGCTGTGCTTCAGATGTATGAAGATGATAGCATGGACAGACAAAGTTAATAACAAATAGGTTATAGAAATAGTAGAGAAACAAGGCTATCTGGGGAAAAAATAGGAGAAATAGAAGGGCAGAGTACGTTCCAAGGCATTTTTGGGGAATAGCAGAGATAGGAAAAAAGAAGTAGAAATAGACCTAAATCAGTGATAGTTGCAGACTGTGCAAATTTTAAGGAAATCTGTAGGTTAGTTCAGAATAGGAAACAATGATGGTACGCGTCTAACCAGTTCCAGGACTGAAGACCTAATGATGATGATAATAATTGTATGTGCTGTGAAGTTGGCATGGCATTCTTTAAATTTTAGAAAATAATGATAGTTCTAGTAGCACATTTCATAGTTCTAGAGTTCCTGATAGAAAATAAAAAGGGGTCCGCATTTTTTAATACCATAAAATAGCAAATGAAAAATTGTCGTGCTAACTTCGCAAATCTAGCACAACACGTCCTCCTCTAATCTATAAGAAACCCTTAAATATCTCAACTTTTAGCAAGAATTCCCGTTAGTTCTAATCGAGTTTTATCTCTATGTGTAATTAAAATAAAAAATTGCAATAATTACGTCATTTGCATAAACAAAGTATATTGTACGAAGCACGGCACTCGACGAAAAAGTGTCGTGCTGATTATTTCTAGCACACTTTTCGATATATATCGACAGTTCTAACAACTACGATCATTTTTAGGCTGTTCCGGTGGCTAACCATTTTTAAATAATTTTTTAATTTTTTAGTAGATGTGTGACGTCTATATAGTGTGGGGTTTCCTGGCTTCTGATTGGTCGATGGTTCCGCCCAATCACCGGCCACAATTTTCCATGACGCGACGCTCTCCTTCAGCCTGAAGTCACGACCTTGACTTTGAAAAATAATTTAATTGTTTTTTTTGTACACATTTTATTTCCAACAAGGTATTACAATAAATTGATAGAGACTTCCCTGACCGTTGACCCCAGACCGGTGATGAATCGACGGTTTCATAGGTATTCAAGCTATTTTTAAAAAATATGTTTGGTACACTGCTTTTGCTGTATATTGTTGTTTTTAAATTGCGTAATAAGTAACAAGAAAGCAGACAGCGGCCTCTTGTTTTATTTTTATGTGTATAGTAATTGAAATTTTGCTGGATAGCTGACCATAAATACAATATACCGCTCGTCAACAAAAAAGTTGTGGGAAAATTCAAAGACAAATTTAATGGAGATCTAGTATTAGAACTTGTTGGTAATAGGGCTAAGTGCTACTGTATTAAAAGCGAATCCCGACACGGCCGACTGCTTGAAAAATGGCAGGTGAGCATTTTTCACAAAAATACACCCTCGTTCGGATTAGAAGTTAAATGGAGGTCCCATGTGTGAGTGTTGTCACGCACGTTAAAGATCCCTACCTTGCCTGGAACGGCAAGGGTTCGGCAAAATTCTAAATTTCCAGGCAACAAAAAACTCGCCTCCTGACCAATGTAGTACCTTCTGGTGGAGCATTGGAAATGTAAATGCAATGTATTATAAGCGAGAAAGACGTTAAAAAAAATCAAGGGTGTTAGCCGTAGTGTGGTGGCTGGGATTAGTGTTGATAGTTTTAAGGATGTAGCCATTAATAATACATATACTCTCATGCATACGATGGTGTTAATCCGGAGTAGAAAACACGATTTGTACACACAGCTGATTATTAAAATTAGTTTATCGGGCAAAGATGACAAGCGTTACGTCATCCTACGTCAACCTACGCATGGGAGCAAAAAGAAATAAGATAGTTGCTATATTTGTATATTTTTAAAATTTTTGTAAATAATAGTTTTAAGATTTTTAAATTCTTTCTCCAACCCTTCCCCCTTCCTAAATCCTTCCCCTTTCAATCCTGGCGGACAGAGTGTACGTGTTACCTCCCCGTGGCGTTCGCTATACGGTCAATATTTTGTTGTCTTTATAATCTGCAAAATGTTGGTTGATTAACAACGTACACCAGTTGTAATTATTACAGTTAATAAATTTTCTAAACCTAGTCTATGTTTTATATCAAGTTTCCCTTCAAAGGTTTAAACTGATTTTTAAGGTATTGAGAAAAATATGCAAGCAATTGGTTGTCTTTAGCGCCTATAAGAGTTGACCTTATTTTGAAAAATTACTAGAATTAGAACACACTCACTACTTTTATACAAATTTTAATAAGTTTGATATTAGGTATAAGGGTACAATTCCCCCGGGAGTTGCTCCGATTTAAAAAATTCCTAAAGATTTGGGTTCCCCAAAAAAATCTAGACCAAACTTGTGTCATACCCTAAGACGGTTTGGACAACTTCCTAAAATCAGGAGTGTATTTCGGCAAGGGGTGGTTTGATTTAAACAATTCAAACAGACTTAGACTATCCAGAAAATTCTGGATTAGGCTAAAGTGGTTAGTCGAAGAAAACTCTTACTTAGGTCAGATATGAGTGCAAATGAGCAAAAATTTGGGGTACGAGGCTTTAATAAGGTGTAACTTTGTAAAGGGTAGTCCGATTTTAAAAATTCTAACAGGGTTGGATCACCCGAGAGCTTAGAGTTCAGATTCAATTAACAGACCACACAAATACTCTCCAGTAACCGAAATATAGGATAATGCGCAAAAACTGTTCTGAAAACCCTGTCAATGCCCTACTAGTATTGTGGAACACCGAAAAGTAGGAAGACTTGGTCTTCAAGGATTTTGGATACTGATACTGCAGTGGTACTACGCATAGAGAATATCAGAAGAAACTTAGTAAAGAAGTCAACCACTACAAGACTATAGGAATGACCACGAACGGAACGAGGAAGAGTTCCTACTATGTAGGAAATGACCTGTCAGGAATAAGATGGAGTGAAGAGATCACCGCCCGTTACCTTCCCCAAGCCAATCCTGCTGGACCTGTTAACCGCTCCCTCAAGACCATGCTTCCTTTCTATGTCCGCGACAACCAGCGTCACTGGGATACCACTCTTCCACAAGTTTTCTGCGCCATCCGAACGTCCAAACATGAGATCCTTGGTTGTACCTCTTTCTTTGCCCTGTTTGGTCGTGAACACATCCTCTCTGGCGATTATTTCGGACAATAGTCCGAGATAAACCACATAAATATCCCTATTCCCTAACATCCTTCATCTGATCCCGAACACTTCAAATATATTCACTGCCATGTTCTTACATTTATAATGCCATACCATAACAAAATAGATTAGATTTAAATGTTTTAAATTATGATTTGAAGTAATTAAATAGCAACCGTTTAAACTAAAAAGGTAGTCAAAATTGTTAATAAATATTTAAATGTATGAACTGCAAGTAACAAATCTGTATAGTATGTACGTTGATTTTACCGTTTTGGATTTAAAACTCAGATCAACGAGTTTCACTATTTCGTCATAAACTAAAGTATGAAACCGAGCATTTGGTTTTGTATATAAACTAGCTTCATCCTGCGACAATATCGAAACGAACTATTATTTTGCAATTAAGTTAGAAAATTTCACACCAGTAACGGCCTCTATCCACTCATAAATTTAATATCACCATAAAAAACAAAATTTTTGCAGGTCCAAAGATGAATCCAATGACGATTCAGTTCTAGAAGTTGCTGGTAGTTGGGAAAGATCTTACTATCTTATGTAGAAAACTAATAAATATAGAAAAGCACCAGTAAGTTTCAAGAAGTAGTTTAAGTGATATGGGACCAACTTGACGTGCGAATATGTGAATGCGCATTTGACCAGGGGGGAGGTTGATGATAACCGATGTATCGTCGCTGGTAGAATATCAACGTTTGTACGAGTACGTAAAAGAATTCACGTTTATATTGTAACAAATATAAATTCTATGGTATCGAATTTTAAAGTCGTTTTTATTTGTTATAACTATGTGGTATCTGATCTTTTTGTTTTGCATAATAACCTCATAACGATTTCATAATAGAAATGAATGTTATTACCATTTAATTCGCTTTGGATTTACCGTAAGAATTTATTCAATTATAACAAATATTTTAAAATTGTCCCAAGAAGAAGACGTCTTAAAATTATTTTATAAGCCAGTTACTTGTGTTGTATAATTCGTAGGCGGTTTGCATCCACTTTGCAGGAATACTGGGTTAATATAGCGCTTGCGCAGAGTGTCACGAAATGAAACTTCTGACAGACCAGCTGTTCTTTTAGATTGACAGTATCGAAAAGGGAACTCGGCTATTTTGCTTGAGTACAGCGGTAGTTAAGAGCAGAAGAACATGTTGGCACGTTTACGGGCCAGCTGGTGTCTCAGTCGGCAGTGGGTTCACGGTCGTTCTAGAGGAGGCCCGGAATGGAAAGTTCCCTCGGACTCCGTCCAGGCGACCGGAACAGATAATGAAGCGACAACGTGGTCACCAGGAATCGAAATCCATTAACGCGTATCGGTGGATTACGAATAAACTTTAGAAATAAGAAGAATTGGAGGTCGCCCATATGGTGTTTATTTAGTAGAAAAACATGACGTAAGCTTTTGGTTTGGAAATTTTTATGGAGTTGGAGCTTTTATTATACATACGAAATTCAGGTATTTACAACCCTGATGAATACAGGAATCTATTCCCGGTGAGCGTTTCAATTCGTTTGTGTGGTTATGGTTGAAGCTTTAATATCAAGATTATAAACTTTTAGAAATGCTCGTAAAGTTGTTTGAGATATTGCATTTAGAGAAAGTATAAATTTTGCATTTAGGATCTATAGTGCGTTTAACGAACAAATTTAGGAATTAAAATAATAGGATGGGCTTAGTTGCGCAGTACAAACTGAGCATAAGCTTGATTTACACGTAATTAATTGTAAATAACCTACACAAATGTAATAAGTATTGAAAAATACTGTTTTTGAAAAAAAAGTACAAGAGCAAAAACTACGAAAGACGAGTGAACAAAAAATAAAGCAAAGACAAACACGAAAAACTAATTGACATTTGTAGGTTAATGTTACAGATTGAAATGTGTGGTTGTTTGAATCCGGCCAACCAATACAAAATCTTTATTTAAACTTGGCGCTGATTTATGGGCGGAGCATTTACTGAATCTGTTCGTTAAACGCACTATAGTATAAAAGATCGTAAGAATAATCATGTTCCAATAGTTGTATATCAAATTCATTTTCTTGTTTGGTGTCGAAATTAAAGTCTAATAAGAAAAGAAAGGGAAACCTTGTTCCATAGATGTAAATCGAAATATTTATGGATACATGTGAGGCATGCATGTGACCTACATAAAAAAATTTTTAAAGTCCAATTCTAACAAAACTAATCTATTTATACTATGTCTGATAATTAGAAGATTTACTGTGTTATTCCTGTACCATATCAAACTAAATTATATTAATTTATTTAATCTATCTGAATTCGGATACTTTTCTGTAACATATATTACGTGTGAGATTTATTTAAAACTTATTGTGAACCAATCTAACAGATGTCATCTGGGGTTATAAAATTTTTTTGTTCTTGATTATAGTTCTAAATATCAAAATTTCATTATTTAAAGTGGAACGTTATGAAACCTTATTCCATATAAAAAAAGATTTTACTTTTGAAAAATATACTTGAGATTTTGTTAACATATACTGGAAAGAAAGAAAAGAATTACTTTAAATTATATTTTTGGTTCAAAGCACTAAGTCTTTTATTTCCGAGTATTTAAATTAATGACGTTACCATTTGAGAAAATAAAATTTGAGTAATGAAACTTGAGGGACACCCAAGCAGAGTTATGTTATAGAAGTGATGAAAATGATTTTCTTTAAACCCATTTTTAGGTATAACATTTTTAGAGTGGTGATTTCATGCTATTTAACTTATGAGTATTGTTGTATTTCTTTTGTAAGACGCAAATTGTGTCTCCAGATTAAAATTTATTGTGTACCATTTTCTTTCAGGATCATCACAACAGGAGCTGAAGTAGCTACTTTCGAGAGGTTTCCAGAATTGTTATTTTGTTTAACTTGTATATATTTTTTGAGATAGTCACTGTAGCCTGTGGGTTTCTGCATCTTCTCACAGGACACTTTAGATATTTATCGTCCATACAGATGCGGTGGCGCTCAATCTTCTCCCTTTTTGATTCCTGTTTATAGTTGAGTTTACTTTATATCCATGCCTATTATCATTGCTCACCTTTGGGGCAATTCTCAGACTAAGCCGCGAATATTGTGAAGCTTGTGAGTCTATTTTGACAACGATCCTAGGTCATGGATTGAAACGTAAATAAAGATCATTTTAAAAACTATGAGTGGTTTACTTCCCAAAGAAGATTAAGAAAAATGCTAAACAAACCACAACAAACATAAAGGGAGTATCTATTGGAAGTGATAACTTTAAGAATAAAGTCTTACCAAATAAAAATCACTTTACTGACGCCTAACGTCAAAATTCTAGTTTTGGTGTGTCCGACTCACCAACAAAAAAAAAAGGTTGTTACACTGACACCACCAACGCGGGGCTTTCGTTTGGTAAAAATAAGGAATAGTTCAATATCGCCTATACGTGTTGGTTCGATTGGTAAAATCAATCTGGATTGGTTAAAATTTACATAATACCCATATCGTGTCTGAAACCTCAAAGTTTTTAAACGCTAATTGGTTATATGTCCTAACAGGTATAAGTTTGCATTAAAGTAAAGTTATCGTTACTTCAACGTTGAGTTGGTTAAGAAATAAAATATTTTCAGGTTGATATAACAAATTTTTCAAAAAACAAACGGCAGAAACATTTCAAATTGTTTATTTACTCAAAGAAGAGCTGGAATATGAATTAAAAATCCGTGGAATAGAAAGTACTAGGCCAGTTGTGGAAAAGAGAAAAATTTTAAGTAGGTTGTTAACGAAGTAGGGAAACCTGATTGATTAATTGATTTGTCGACATACAAAGTTGAATTTGAAGAGCAGTGTATAGATATAAATGTAACCATAGATTCAGTAAAACATTTGGTGTTAGAATTTGAAGGTGATTCCGGAAATTCTATTTTTAAAAGAGTACTTTCAAGACTTGTTCACGCATCAGGTCGTGTTAAACGTGTGAGACTCCCGTCTGACAATTTAAGGAAGCAGAACTACTCAAAAAAGAATTATTAGCGACTATTTTTATTATTGAAGCAGAATTGTACGAAAAAGTGAAGCCAAGTGCTGGGTCAAGCAGCCCAGGTATTGCAAGGTACACAAATCCACTAGTAGTAGTTACACCTGTGCATACTTTTCCATATCTTTCACCACCGATCCCTATTAGTTCTTGGTCAGTTAAACCTTTAAGAGATCCAAAAAGCTGTTGTATTTCTTTTTAGATAGGATAAAAGAGTTGGCTCAATCGCGTAAGGTATCGAATAAAGATTATGTTTGAGTCGCCTGTCGAGGTGTTCGTTGGGAATGCTTTAGTTTGGTTTAGGAGTGTTAGAGATTTCTTAAAAGATTGGGAATCCTTGTAAATCGATTGAAAAAAATTTTCTACCAGCTCATTCTGTGGACGAGATGGGAAACAATAAAAAATCGTCGTCAAAAGAAGGATGAACCAATTGTTTTATTTGTAGCTAATGTGGAAAGTTTATTTAGTAGACTACCCAATACTCCAGCGGAGATTACAAAAGTTAGGATACTTAGAATAAATTCAAATCGCAACTTGCTCTTTCTGATATAGAGGATATAGCTACGTTAATACGTTAATAAAACTATGCAAAAAATTGGAGGAAGCTATGATGTTAAAACATAAATCAGTTTTCGTTCAGTCGAGTAGTCCAGCTAAATCCTCTAACAACGTCAAATCGCCAGTAAGGGATAAATACCCTGGTTATGTGAAAGATTCTTTTGCATCTGAAGCTCGTGTTGATAACCAGAAGACGTATATTCCACAGGTTCAGATTATAAGTAATGATAAGGCTTATCCAGTATCTACCTCTGCTAGTTCTACCGGTCCATGAAAAATAATTCATGATGTCTGAATTGTTTGCGACATGATCATTCATTTCGGTATTGCAGATCCCTAAAAACAATTTTTTTGTTTCGGTTACGGTTATAGAGGAGTCACACGTGATAAATGCCCATCGTGTTCAAAAAACGAGTGAGGAGATGGATGTTGCGCGGCCGACATTCCATACCTTCTCAAAAGGCAGCAATTACGATTTGTGAACAGAAGAATAATATTTGTAAAAAAGAGTGATCAGAATGGCTAAGTGTAGTAAAAATTTTTTGTCATACTAATACACATCCCAAAACTGATTCATTATTTATTGATTAATCTGGTGATAACCGTCCATATGTGATGGTTAAATTGTTTGACATTGATGTCACTGGTCTTCTAGACTCGGGATATATTACACCGGTAGTCGGGTCTTTTGCTATTCCTTTAATCGATAGCTTGAAGTTAAAACTTTTTAGATCGCAGAAAAAAGGCATATTTACGGCAGATGGAGCCTTGAAACAGGTTGAAGTTGTTTCAATATGAACTCTGTAAATTTAATTTGGCTAATTTTATTCTTCATATATTTTTAGAATTTGAAACGTTTTATATGTACTGCATGCAAATATAAATATAATTTCACTTTTACCGTCAAAAAATGCCGGATTTACAGCTATACTTAATTATTTATTTAAAAAAAAGATAGGGTTTTAATTTTTATTAAGCAGAATATGAATAAATCATTACATTATGTTAATCACACTATGTACTACTATCAGCAGGTTAATGCATATAAACACCGCTTATAACTATATTTATATTTATATGGCATGCTTCGTATAATTCCAAGTGTACTCAAAATAAATAAGAATTGCCGTTATTTCTTTTTAGGAAGCCAAATAACGCGAGATGGGAAAAGCGCAATAGATATAAAACAAAGATTAGCACAAGGTTGTGCTACATTTAGCAAGAAAAAGCAACTACTGTGTTCAAAGACAACAAACATACAAACAAAATAAAGATTGCTTAAAACAAATGTGTAGTGCGCAGTACTGTACGGCTGTGAAACTTGGACAGTAAGAGAAGCGGACAGGAAAAAGATAGAAGCTTTTGAAATGTGGTGCTACAGACGTATGATGAAGATATCATGGACAGACAAAGATAGGTATTAGAAATAGTAGGATAAGAAAGAAATATGTAGAAAACAGTAAAAAATAAGAGAGATAGGATGATAGGCCACATACTAAGGCATGACGGAATACTGCGGAATATATTATAAGCATAAATAGGAAAATTAGAGGTAGATGTATACCTAGGTTAAACTATTGCACACAGATAGTGAAAGATGTAGGCTGTGGGAATTTTAGAGAAATTTGTAGACTAGCTCAGAATATAAATCAATTGCGGTATGCGTCCAACCAGTTCCAAGAGAGAAATCTTAATGACGAAAAAAATAACTGTACTTAAGGCGGATGATTATTATAAGCAACTACGTGTATTGGTTTTGCAATATTCTCAACTAATGTTAATTAATTTACTCGAAAACTATTAATTCAGCAAATGTCTAAGTGTTGGTGGATCTTGGCAGTCACATGCTGTTTAACCTCCTTCACATACTACTCAATCTCGGTAAAATAGGACATATAATTAGAAAACAACAGAAGAGGAACCGAGCGGTATCTAGGCAGTGGAAATTTCAGGGAACTGTGTAGGCTAGCTCATAATAGAAATAAGTAAAGTTACGCGTCCAACCAGACGAAAAACCTTGTTCGAAAGGATTATTTGAAAACTATGTTTTCTGCAAATGTTCGAGTACTGAGGGATCTTGGTAGCCGCAGGCTGCTTAACCCCCTTCACGTACCACTGAATATTGGGGAAACAGGGTATATATTGGTAAAACAATAGACGGGAACCGAACTGCATTTAACAAGGAAGATTAGCGTCTATGTTCAAAGACAACTAATAAAAACAAAGAGAAAATTGTTGAAAGCATATGTAGAAAACAAAAAAAAAGGGGGAGAAATATAAGGGTAGGATACGTTCTAAAAAATTTTTGGGGAATAGTGCGGGATATATTACCAGCAGAGATAGAAAAAAGAGGTAGAGGTAGGCTTAGATCAGACTAATGCACGTATACAGTGAAAGATGCAGACTGCAAATTTCAGGGAAATAAGTAGGTTAGCTCAGAATAGGAAACAATGAAAGACCCATGTGAACTGTAATACGTGCTTGTCGTACTACCAAAAGTTCAATTGAAAACAGAAAATATAGTACATAATTCAACAGTTCTAATATCAAATAACGCCTTATCCGCATAGTTACAGCGTTTAAACTCGTAATTACGAAGTTGTAGGTTCAATTCTCACTCGGGCATTTTTTTTTCTCGACATATATCCATGCTTTATATTCGTAATATAGTAAATGTATGCATGTAACAACGTAATAGAGTAGTTTACATCCCAATTAATCACGTGACTAACAAAAATGTTAAATTTAGATAACCTGCAGCGTTGATAAGCACCATAATCTATATTATAGGTTCGAGGTTTATAAAGGTATGCAAAGCCGCTTGAATGTTTACGTTTTATATCTATTTCTCCGCTTAATATTGTACTCGTCTTACATATGCCCTCCTCTGCCCCACAAAGATTGCGCCAAAAGCCTTAAATTTTCCTTGCGTTGTGCTTATTTTTGTTACACTTCGTTATATAAATTGACGAAGGTTGTGAGATACTTACAAAGGTAAATTGTACCTTAGTATTTTCTCAGAATCTAAAAATAAACTCCAGATAGCATTTAGTTGTTTCAAAATTACCTCAAAAATGTTCTTCCTAACGTTATAGAACCGTTTTTAGAATTAAAATCTAACAAATACCCAATAATAAATTTTCTCTAATTTGTTAAACTAAACGATAGCAGAAATCTCAACCTTAATTGTGTCGAGGTGTTAAATGACTTCTGTACCATCCAGGATCAGATATCGCGTGATACACGCAAATTCCGAACAACCCCTAATCATACTTGACCTTGTATAAATCGATTCGGCCTCTTTCTCAAATCGTCTGGTGTGTTATTTCATACCCTAGTACCAATCCAACGATTTCCTAGACTAAATCTCTTGGGATTGCGGTCTGGGAATTGTATGCTCTATTTGATTTTTTATTAAAATATACAGTCCACTTCTACCGGTGAGTGATTGAAAACAGATTTTGTTGCTTTAAGTTGAAATGGATTTAAGTTGTCAAATAACAAAAGTTTTGGAGAGAGCTTGTGTAAGATTTCACAGTTACGATAAATTTGAATTGTTGCGTATAAATTATGCCTTTAAATGCCGTTGCAATTAAAGACAATATCGATTCGTTTGCAGTTTTGTCTATCTACGACGATGCAACCGATGTTGTTCAAAAGCTTGCAAAATAATTGATCAAGGTGAAAAGTATTAGTGCATTCTAACATATATTTCCACTTTAACCCTAAGATGCATATCATGAGTCTTTAGGACTCTAAGCAAAATAGAAATATTGATTACTTTTTTGCATAGTGGTTTTATAGGTTATCTTTTTACAAATACTTTCTAATAGGTTCTGCAATTACAATTCTTATTTAGGAAATTTAATTAGATTACAAATAATAATTAAAGAGGCATCATCATATCTGCCCTATCTTACTATATTTAATGAGTCTGTTAGATTCAATACCGCTTTTTCCTGTAACAATTTTTATTAAAGGGAAATATTGTTTGTTGAAACAAATTACAAATCTAAAAAAAAAATTTGAAACAATTCGTCCAGATCACTTATTTAAAGCAACAGGTCGATCCTCAATTTTTAATAAGTCCTTGGTCCCATATGGAAAACAACAAGCTTATTATTTTCTACTTTGATTCAATCACAAAGTTCAACATTTCGTATCCACAATCTTGCAGAATACAATCCAGCTGTTATGAAACCTGATTTGTAAAGTCAGAAATAACAATTTAATCTTTCAAACGCCCGTGTAAAAACCTTATGGTTCAGGAAATACCTCGTAGTTTCCAACTTGTTCTATACACACGGCGCGTAGACCTTGAAAGCTTTGTTCTGATATGACTTCCCCCGCTTTAAGTGGCTTGGAATGTAATTTTCTTAATCCGCTCACTTCCACTACATCTTAGAGGCAAGCGAGCTGGGAAGTCGTTGATGGTGAGACTGTTGTTTAAAAACGTTAGTTCCTTAATCGGTTTTTTTATTGCGGCGCAAAACCCCTTGTAGAGTTAACCACCCCAATGGCGAAACAACCAGATCGCAACTGTTAAACAAAATCCAACCCTAACCGCATTAGGCTGGGGTCGGCGCTTTGTGACCATACAACCAGAACCTGTGCCAGACGAACCTGAAAGCCACCGTCGACCACTAGGCGTTAAGAGTGAGTGACTTTTTGTTGGACCTCACGAGAGTGTATATATTGTTTTGGCAACCTCTTTTTCCACTAGGGTTAAGTCCCGAGCCACATGTTAACAGTCCTTAAGACTCAGCACCTCATCGTTAAGTCGTAACCTATTGTTCATCATCATCATTAACAGGTTTTCAGTCCTAGATTTGGTTAGATGCGTACCCTTATTGTTTCCTATTCTGTAACCTACACAGTTCTCTGAAATTTGGACAATCTGCATCTATCACAATCTGCGTGCAATAGTCTGATCTAGGTCTACCTCTACTTCTTTTTGTGTCTCTGCTTGTAATATATCCCGAACTATTCCCCAACAATGCCTTAGAACGTATCCTGCCTTTCTATTTCTCCTACTTTTTTCATTATTTTTCACAGATATCTTTATTTTCCAACTATTTCTATAACCTATTTGTTATTAAAAATGTCTGTTCATGCTATCATCCTTATACATCTAAAGCATTACATTCCAGAACGATTCTATCTCTTTCTGTCTACTTTTCCTACTGCCCCTATTTCATGGACATACTGTGCCGTGCTCCACACATATGTTCTCAACAATTTTCTTCTAGTTTTTATGTTTGTTGTCTTTGAACATAACCGCAATTCTTTCTTGTTAGATGCAGTTCGGTTGTCTTCTATTGTTTTACAATTATATACCCTATTTCTCCGATATTCAGTGGTATGTGAAAGGGACGGCTCCGTGGTGTAGTTAGTATGCGTGTGACTACTATGCCGAAGGTCCGGGGTTCAAATCCCGACACGGTCCGCTTGAAAAATGTTAGACGAGCATTTTTTACAAAAATGCACCCTCGTTCGGATGAGAGGTGAAATGAAGCCGTGTGAGTATTATCACGCGCGTTAAAAATCCCTACCTTGCTTGTAACACCAAGGCTTCGGCAAAATTCAAAATTTTCAGGTAAAAAAAAAACTCGCTTACTGGCCAATGTAGTACTATCAGGCATTGGAAAAATCAAATGTAGGGGGTATGTGAATGGGGGAGGGGGGCTCCATGGCGTAGTTGGTATGCGTGTAACTACTACGCCCGATGTCCCGGATTCAAATCCCGACACTGTCCGCCTGAAAAATGTTTGGTGAGCATTTTTCACAAAAATATGCCCTCGATCGGATCAGAGGTAAAATGGAAGTCTCATGTGTGAGTGTTGTCACGCACCTTAAAGATTCCTACCAGCAACGGTTCGGCAAAATTTAAAGTTTTTCAAGTAAAAAACAAGTTGAAAATGCAAGGCATTGTCGCAACGAACTTCCAAATGTAGACTTACTTTAAAATAATTTAAAGAAATTAAAATTATTATGTTGTAATAATTATAAGTATTTAGATAAAATACAAAAATTTATAAACAACAAAAGAGACATTTTAATATATTTTATTTTATTGAATAAATATTTTAAAAGCTATATATGTGTGTGTGTATGTATGTATGTATGTATGTATGTGTGTTGTGTGTGTGTGTGTGTAAATAAGGGGCATCATATTTCGATTCAGTTTTTCAGAGGATTCTAAATATGTATCGCACATTAATTTTGGACCTATTTGAAATTTTTGATAAAAATTAATTCCGGGGGGGGGTCGGGTATCCGTGGTCAGATTTTGTGGGGGGTACCATATTTCGACTCAGCTATGTTAGGAGAGTCCAAATATGTATCGCACATTAATTTTGGACCTAGTTGAAATTTTAATTTTCCCGACGGAATATCGCGGGGGCACGGCGTCCCCGTGGCCCGATTTCAACTGACATCAAAACTTAAGCTCAGGACACCGAGCTGAATCGATTGATGTATCACACATTGATGTCCGACCATTAGAAAGGCCTCGGACGGACAGACGGACGACAAATCGATTTCATAAACGAACGAAGTTCGTTGAAAAAACCGCTACAGGTGGAGCATTGGAAAATCACATTGAACATTATTCGAGAATAGTTATTTTAAGATTTCCTTGTCTCAATCTGTTAAGTACTTATATTAAATTTATATTATGTGTTTTTAAATTTTCCCAAATACTATTAGATCGTCAAGATATGTGAAACACGCATCATAATTTAATCCAGACATTGCTATTGTCATTGCGCGTGAGAAAGCACTTGCGCTAATTTTTAATCCCATCGGCACTCTTTTCATCTGAAATTGACCCTTGGCTGTCGTGAATGCCGTGTAGGGTCTACTTTGTGGTTCTAGTTACACGTGAAAATATCCCTGAGATAGGTCCAAATGTGAAAAATAAATTGCACCTGCTAGTGAGTATAAAATTTTCTAAATATTTGGCAATGGAAATCTGTCGTCTTTTATATTTTTGTTTAACAATCGATAATCAGTCACAACTCTCCATTTACGAATGCCATTGTTATCAGGTTTTTTAGGTACAACTAAGAGTGGTGCAGACCAGGCTGATTTGGCTGGTTCTATTTCGTCATTTCGAAGCATTTCATTAATTTGCTCTTCTATTTCCGTTTTATGAACTTTGAAGTAGGCGATGGGGTTTTACATAAGAAGGTGCTGCATTTTCTTCTAACTGCATATTATGTTTATAAATGCTGGTTTTAGTAAGCAAGTCATGTGGCAGATGAAAAACATCTTGATACTTTGCAATTATATGCTCTATTGAATTCTTTTCCTCTTTATTTAAATGATTTTTATAAATTAAACTCAGTACTTCTTCTACACGATTCACGGACGTTTTTATGTTATCTGAAAAGCTAATAATTACGTAATTTTCTAAATAATCGATTTTTGGTTGAAAATTTTTTTATAACGACTGAGTGCTTACGTGTATTTAAAAATCGAACTGGTATTGTCCCATTTTTTGGTCGTGTTGCCACTCCACTTACAAAAATGCCTTCTACAATTTCTTGGGGAAAGCTATACAATCTTTACCTCGGTTAACATTATATTTTATTACCACACATCGACGTTATATTTACAGTATTATTAAATTTAGATTCGATAGGTACGGTTGTCTTTTGCTCATTAAATGTATCTGTAGTTGCTTATAATAACCATCAATGTTTAAGTACAGTTTTTTTTTGTTATCAGTTTTTCCATCTTGAGACTGGTTGGACACGTACCTCCACTGATTTCTATTGTGAGCTAGCCTACACATTTCTCTAAAATTCCCACAGACTAGATCTTTCACTATCTGTGAACAGTTGTCTAACCTAGGTTTACCTCTACTTCTCTTTCTCCTATCTCTGCTTCTAATATATCCTCATGTGACCTTTCAAACTAACTCTCCTATTTTTTACTGTTTTCCACATATTTCGTTCTTCATGTACCATTTCTAGTACCTCTTTGTTCTTAACTTTGTCTGTCTATGATATTTCCATCATACGTCTGTAGCACCACATTTCAAAGGCTTCTACCTTTTTCTTGTCCGTTTCTTCTACTGCCCAGGTTTTACAGCCGTACAGTGCTGTGCTTCACTCATATGTTTTAAACAATCTTTCCCTTGATTGTATGTTGGTTGTCTTTGAACACAGTAATTGCTTTTCTTGTTAAACATGCACGACCATGTGCTAATCTTTGTTTCATATCTTTTGCGCTCTTCATATCTTTTGCGCTCTTCCCATCTTTCGTTACTTGGCTTCCTAGGGAGCAGAAATGCATAACCGCCTTAATTTTCGTTACCTATTTGTATTCTAGTTTTTAATTTATTTTCCCTTCATATGCATACTAGTACTTTAGTTTTGTTGTTGTTAATTTTCATACCGTATTTCTCTGTTAGAACTGTTTCCATTTTATTAAGAGAAGCTTTTAACTCTTTCCTGCAAGATGCTAATATCGCTATATCACCTGCAAATCTAAGCATGTCAATCTTTTGTCCCTGCATAATAATTTCAAATGTTTTCTTGCATTTGACAGTATTCATTGCCTCTTCGATGTACAAATAAAAAATAAATGGGGATAAGGCACATCCCTGTCTCATCCCTTTCCTAATACTTACTTCTCTACGTTCCTACTCTAATTTTATTACCACTGTTTGCTGTTTGTATAAGCTATGTATTATCCGTCTATTCCTAAAACTCATTTCAATCTTTTTGAGTATTTCGAACATTTTTTTTTATTTTACATAATCGAATACTTTTTCCAGATCTACAAACCCTATACACACGCTCCCCCCTTTTTTCATTGTTTTCTCCGTTATAACCCTTAGAGCTAAAATAGCCTACGGTGTTCCCCTGTCTCCCCTAAACCTAAATTCATCTTCTCCTAGTACTTCTGCAGCACGTTTTTCCATTCGTCTTTGTACAATTCTAGTTAATATTTTTGACAAGCGTGCTGTCAAACTTATTGTTCGAACAGCTTACAAGCTGGAAGAGACGTTCTGTTACTGCTTATCCAGCGGCTTTTAAAGTTTCTGCTTGAACCTTATCTATACCCGGTACCTTACCATTTTTGAGACCGTTTAATGCAAATTTAAATTCATCTCTAAGTATCAGATACCCCGTCATCTTTTTCAATGTCTGATTCTTGTTCTAATGCCTTTAGTTCCTCTCCTGCATATAAATTCCCTATATATTCTTGCCAACTATCCACCTTGTCTACATTTTCCATAACTACGTTTCCTCCAGCGTCCTATATATTTTTGCTATACGATTTAATATCCCTAAAATTTATTCTAATTTTCTATCTTAGTTTGTACCTCTTTGTAGGTTTCATCAATCCATTGTTATTTACCTTTTTGCATTTGCGAATAATTTCCCATTTTATGACTTTGTATCTCTGTTTTCCTGTTTCATCAGTTCTATTTTTGTATTTTCGTCTTTCTTCTATTAGATTCAAGACATCCTTTGTTATCCATGGTTTCTTATTTGCCGCCATGTCTAAGCTGGATTTAATGTTATTCCATTCTGTTTCTACTTCCTTAGTATAAGAAATTTTCCCGATATCTTTCAGCAATTCATTTGACTTTTTTCAAATCTTCTGTGGATATCTTTATCTTCTAGTTTCTCAAAGTCAAAGTGCCTTTTTCAGTTTCTTTTTTTCAAATTTTTAAATTTAAGAGCGGCCCTGATAATTACGATGTTGTGGTCGGTATTTATATCTGCTTCTGGATAGCTTCTATAGTCTTTTACTTGATTCCTAAGCCGTTGTCTAACAAGAATGTTATCTATTTGATATCTTCTTATATCTCCTAGCATCTTCCACGTGTATCGTCTTCTAGCATGATGTTGTAATAATGTGTTTGTGATGGTTAAATTGTTCTTGTCGCAAAATTCTACCAGCCTGTTTCCCCTGTCATTTCTCGTGCCTAAACCAAACAAACCTACTACCGCTCCTTCCCTACCTTCACCTACCACTGCATTAAAATTCCTCGTTATTATTAAATTTTCATGTCCTTTTACGTATCTTAGTATGTCTTCGATATCTTGTAGATCGCTTTTACCTCTTCCTCACTGTAGTTAGAGGCGTGCATGTATACTTGTAGTATTTACCAGTTTAGATTCTAATCTAACCATGAGTTCTTTTTCGTTCTATTGTCAGTAGTTTTCTACACAGTGTCCTATCTTTTTTCGCAAAACTATTCTCACACCCAAACTTCCTTCCTCTGATCCTATATAAATTACCCTAAAGTTTCCATTCCAAAAATCCGAGCCTCTGGCCAGCGAACTTAGCTGATCCCTGCTATGTCTAGAGCTAATCTACCCATTTCAATTTTCAAGTTCTTTAGCTTACCTACTTGCTCCATACTTCTGATATTCCACGCTCTGGCTCGCAGAATGTTCACAACACTTTTATTATACTTTAAGACCACGTCCCCCGAAGTAGGAGATTGGAATGGGGGACTATTTTAACTCCGGAATTTTTTATCTCAGTGGATGCCATCATCATTAATAAAAATTTAAGTACACTGTGTGCTTGAGAGGTAATGTGGGGGTTTCCCGTTGCCTTGCGCATTGCAGTAGTGTGTCTTAGAATGCCATATCGACCACTATAGTCCTTGCCCTACATGTGATTTTCCAATGCTCCACCCGAAGGTACTATATTGGCCAGGAAGCGAGTTTTTTTTCCAAAATAATTTTGAATTATACCGAACCCTTGCTCTTCCAAGCAAGGTAGGGGATCTTTAACGTGCGTGACAACACTCACGGGATGTCCATTTTAACTCTTATCCGAACGAGGGAGATTTTTTGTCAAAAATGCTCGCCTAACATTTTTCAAGCGGACCGCGTCGGGATTCGAACCCGAGATCTTGGGCATGGTAGTCACACGCATACCAACTACGCCACGGAGCCACTTATAGTTCCTGCCGTGCATTTATACTTCCAATATTCCATGCGAAGGTATTACATTGACCAAAAGGCAAGTTTTTTTGTTGCCTGGGAATTTAGAATTTTGCCGAACGCTTGCCGTTCCAGGCAAGGTAGGCATCTTTAACGTGCGTGCCAACACTCACACATGGGACCTCCATTTAACTTCTCATCCGAACGAGGGCGTAATTTTTGTGAAAAATGCTCACCTGCCATTTTTCAAGCAGTCGGCCATGTCGGGATTCGAACCCAGGACCTTGGAATTCGTAGTTTTACGCTTACTACATTGATCTACAGCGACGCCCTATAGTCTCTGGCACTCTAAGTATCGAAATGCTGTTCTCTTTCGGGGACCTGTCTTAGTCTGGTTTCTCACTAAAGACCCTACTACTTTGGTTGGACATGTAGTTTGGCTCTCTAGATCACTGGAACAGGGAAGCCATTCCACTCGTGTTGGTAATTTAGAACTTCTTCAAGGTACAGGTTCATTCGGAACGGAATATTATATAATTTATTTATAATAAATAAGAGATAACCATTGTTAACAGCTATTTGTTTTATGATATTTAGTTCTTTGGAAAGAGGGCAAGTAAGTAAACGATGAAAAAGAAAATTAAAGGATGCTAATTTGTAGGAAAGGGAATGGTTGGAATTAATAGGAATAAGGGTGTCTGTGATGGTAAGTTTTCGATAGATGTTGAACTTTATTTTGTTAGGTTTATTAATGATTAAAAGATCTAAAAATAAGAAGGTACCATTTTTTTCATACTCGATAGTAAATTTAATATTTTATGAATGGCATTAAGGAAAATTTTAAAATCAGAAATCTGTTCTTTGCTACCTTCGACAATAACCAGTATGTCATCAACCTAACGGCCATAGAAAATGATGTGTTCTTGAAAGAATTTTTGATTAGTGATGTGTTCAATTTCTAAATTATTCATAAAAATTTAGGACGATAATGGTGAAAGATTTGAGCCGATGGCTAAACCTGTATTTTGAATGTATTATTAAATTTGAAAAAAATTTGTTTTAGACTAAAATGAAGAAAGGATAAGATCGTGTATATTTGATTATCAGTGTGCTAGGTGCCATGACGTAGCCGGAAGAACACGTAAATATACCAGGCTAACTACCAATGCGGAGAGGGGAGGGGTTCCTAGCAACACAAACATAATACATCGCCAACGGTTTTCTATTTACAATCAAAAAAACACAAATATAGAAATTTCTATCGAAACAGCAGAACAAAATTAACTAAGGTTACGATTTAATAAAACAATTTTACTCTATAGACAAATTCAGTAATTGTTCCACAAAGTGTGCAATTCGTAGCTAATATGCAATAAATCTAATCAGTACCAATAAGAATAAAACTGCTACTTTCGTATAAGCGGATGGGTTAATTAAAAAAAAAAATTAAATGTAGAAACCTTTCTAGTAAGGATTTTACCATATGAAGCATTTGTTATAACTCAAATCAGTAAAAAAAGAATACTGCTGATACTTTCATATAAGCAGATGAGTTAAATACAAAAACCAAAAGCATTAAAGTTCGAAACTTTTCTAGTAAGGATTTTACCAGAACAAACACTAACGTATCTAATTTCAAATTGGGTTTATCCCTGGGTATGTTAGAAAAAAAAAACAAGTCACGCACATGTGTCGGGATAATTCTCTTGTCAACCCTCGGAAGCGAATTGACACAGCATTGCCGCGGTAGTCAGCAACAACCATGCTACTACCGTAATTGCAACGGCGATCTACATGCAAGGGCAGTTGATCTACATCAAGGAATAATTGGGTTACGCAACAAGCAATCTAGCCTCCAGCAAAAAGCTAAAAAAAGGAAAATCTTACTGATATTAACAACTCAGGAACGCTTACCAATACACACCAAATATACACGTTTGATAGAGGAGAAACGTGCATTGCTCTTGGAATAACAGAACGAGTAGTTTTTACAAGTGAATCAACGCACAAGCTGAAGAATAAAAGTTTAAAAGGAGTTCAAAATAACACGAACTCGAAAAGCTAACATCGGCGTTATCGAAACGCGATTGAAAGTGGAAAACACGGTTTTACCGGAGAATTGTACGAAATATTATTTCGAGGAATCTTTAGATGAGAAACCCACTAGAACGCAATTATACGTTATTGGAAGGTATAACGCGCTCCCGGATACCTAACAGGATCTTGACTAATTAATTGTAGCCTAACCTTGTAGTTTCAAAACAACTAGATATATGTTGAGGAATTCTTAGAAAGAGTATTTATTATTAATTATGCGGAAGGATATAACAATAGACATGGAATTTATACGAACGGTAATGAATTAACAAGGGACCCTACAAAACAAAAAAAACTTTTATCCGGCTCAAAGGCCCAATAATAGAAAGGGAGAAAGAAGAAAAAGAGAAAAAAGAAGGGAAGACGGGTAATAAGTAATTAAGGAGGACTAAGATGGAACGGACTCAGCATTGCGGAGTCGTCAACGAACGAACGGATCTCAAAAGAGACGGTAAGGTTATCAACCTCCAAAGAAGAAAAGGAACGAGGAAGAAAATCAACAGCGCCAACCAAAACAGAACCTAAAAGTCAAGCCTCAAGGATGTAACGGAACAACAAGGAGAACAAGAGGAAGAGAGAAGGAACGCTGGTAAAAGAAACGATGTACTATCAACTGTGGTAACCAAAAATCGTAACTGAAGAACCAAAGAAAAGAATAGTTACCTAGTCCTAGAGTCGACTAAGTCATGGCTTCCGAAGAAAGAAAAACGGACTAGAAAGCACCTACCACAGGAGCGGATGGACGAAACACAATCGGTTTAGGAACCGACAACAAAGAAGACCAGCAACAGGAAAAAGGAGAGGAATGTGGAACGAAAGGAACGAGAAAAAATAGAAAAAGAATAACACCTACACCAAGTACAAAACCAAAAAAAACTAAAATCGTACAAAAAAAATAAAACAGAATCCCAGTGTAGTTATGTATGAGTAGGTGTGTGCGTGTACGTGCGGATGTGTATATGTGTGTGGGTGTGTAAGAAGTGTGTGTATGTGTTGTGTGTGTTTAAGTGTGCGTGTGTGTATGTGTTGTGTGGGACCGCTGTAATCGCTTCTTACGACAGGCAGGTCGTACCATGGGGCTATTCTATTACCGTACCCACACGGGTTCAAGGAGTACAACGAGAAAACGAAAGAAAGCAGAACCAAGTAGAGAACGGAAGAAAGGAGAACCAAGTAGGACTGTGTGTTTATGAGGTGTGTCAGTGTATGTATGTGTATGTAGTGTGTGGGTATAGATCGGACGTGTATAAAGTGTGCGTGTGTGTATGTGTTGTGTTGGACCGTTGTAGTCGCCTCTTACGACAGGCAGGTCGTACCGTGGGACTATTCTATTCCCGGACCCACACGGGTAAAAGAATTTGACGGTTGTCCGTTTTTCTAACTTCTACAATGAACTTTGGTAATTGATTTTTAAGAATAACTTCAAAATCGGTTGAATTTGGAAACAATGTCACTTTATCTTTATAATCAGATCTTTTAAGGATGACGATAGTGTTACCTTTGTCTGCTTTTGTGCAAATAATATCAGAATTTGGATTACTGAACCTATTGTAAAGCGTTTTGATATTGAGGAAATTGCTAAAGCAAACATTTGTGTTATTAGGTTTTGATTTAAACCTTTTTAAAATGTTATAAATTTCTAATTTTAGGTATTGTGAATTATTTAATCTAGTTGATTAAAAAATGGATTATTTCTATAAGTAGAAATATACTTAATACGTAGGTTAAGTATTTCCAATTCTGTTTGTTGATGGTTCCTGTCAGGTTAACCACTCTTGGATGAAATAAGTGGTTAGAATATTGTTTTCTGAGGTATTGAAAGGTATTGTTGAATTTTTCACATTAAATATTGATTTTGTTAGGTAGTTTTGAAAAGCTTAGTGCCGAAATGCTTAATATTATCCTTAATGATAAATAATTAGCATCTAGCAAGGAAGAGATAGAAGCTGCTCTTAACGAAACGGAAACAGGTCTAACAGAGAGATACGGTATGAAAATTAACAAAACTAAAACCAAAGTACTAGTATGCAAAGGAGGGGAAAATAAATTAGAAACAAGAATACAAATAGGTAACGTGAACTTAAAGAGGTTAAGGATTTTTGCTACCTAGGAGGTCAAACAACACAAGATGGGAAAAGCGCAAAAGATATAAAACAAAGATTAGCACAAAGTTGTGCTACATTTAACAAGTGTTCAAAGACTACAAACATAGAAACAAGAAAGAGATTGCTTAATGTAGGTAGCACAGCACTGTACAGCTGTGAAATTTTGACAGTAGGAGAAGAGAACAGGAAAAAGATAGAAGCCTTTGAAATGTAGTGCTACAGACGTATGATAAAGATATCGTGGACAGACAAAGTAAAGAACAAAGAGGTACTACAAATGGTAGGGAACGAAAGAAATATGTGGAAAACAATAAAAAATAGGAAGATAGGAAGATTGGCCACATACTAAGGCATGAGGGAATAGTGGGGAATATATTAGAAACAGAGATAGAAAATAAGAGAGGTAGATGTAGAGTTAGGTTGGACTATTGTATACAGATAGTTAAAAATGTAGGCTGTGGGAATTTCAGAGAAATGTGTAGCCTAGCTCAGAATAGAAATCAATGGAGGTACGCGTCCAACCAGTTCCAAGAGAGAAAACCTAATGACGAAAAAAAAATTGTTCTTAAACCTGATAATTATTATAAGCAACAACAGGTATTAGTTTTGTAATATTCTTAACTAATATTAATTGTGCGAAAGGATTTACTGGAAAACTATTAATTCAGCAAATGTCTAAGTGTTGGGGGACTTTGGCAGTCACATACCACTGAATCTCCATAAAATAGGACATACAATTAGAAAACAAAAGAAAGGGAACCGAGATGTATCTAGGCTGTGGAATTTTCAGGGAACTGTGTAGGCTAGCTCAGAATAGAAATAAGTGAAGGTGCGCGTTTAACCAGTTTCAAGACGATAAACCTTGTTTGAAAGGCTGTATTGGAAAAGCAAAACTAGTTTTTATGCAAATGTTCAAATGTCGGGGATCTTGGTAGCCGTAGGCTGCTTAACCCCCTTCACATACCAAAAATATCGGGGAAATAGGCTATATATTTATAAAACAATAGAAAAGGGTACCGAACTGCATTTAACAAGAATGAGCAGCGGCTATGTTCAAAGACAACAAACAGAAACAAGGTGAAAATTGTTGGAAGCATATGTGGAAAACAAAAAAGAAATAGAAGAAAGAAAAGGGCAGGATATGTTCTAAAGCATTGTTGGGGAATAGTGCGGGATATATATTACTAGAAGGGATAGGAAAAAAAGAAGTATATGTAAGCCTAGATCAGACTAATGCACGCAGATAGTGAAAGATGCAGACCGTGGAAATTTTAGGGAAATGTGCAGGTTAGTTCAAAATAGGAAACAATGAGGGTACACGTCCAACCAGTTCCAGGACTGAAGACCTAATGATGACGATGACACAATTCACTTGTTTGTTGTTGAGACACTAGCCTGCGGGTGAGGAGAATATCCTCGATAGTGTTTAAAGCAACAATATAGTAAATTATACAGCTAATTTTTTTTTTCCTTCCCCTACTGATGATGACCACATAGTGGTCGAAATACGTATCTAGTAATTTAAATATTTTTTGTGGTTAAGGGTTTTTATTTAATTTTATTTGATGACGATGATGATGATTCTAAATAATATTTCATGTCATTCTATTCTGTGAACATGGTTGGTTGGTTAATAATAAATGAATATTGTAAACTTGTGCGTTAATAATGTCTAGTTGATGATATAACCTAAGGGTTTCTGATTTTATTCAAACTCTTGTGGCTGATGCTATGGCTTTTTTCGAACTATTACTGTGAGTGTTTGAGTCAAGGCTTATGTAATTAGGAGCAAGACCTTTTTTGCGACAGGTGTTGTTGAACCATATGCTTGAATATGTATGTTTTAATTTTTTGGATGTCTTCGAATCTTCAAATGGTTGTTGTTCGATTGTAAAAAGGAAATCACGCCGTTTAAAGAAAACTATAGAAAAAGTAAACAACCGAGAACTGACTAATAGAAATGTTTAATACCATAATGATTCTATGTATAAAAGTGCTTACAAATATTAATTAAATAAATTATTTAGTGTTAAATAGTTGCGAGTCAAAAAACTATAAACATACTGTATTAAGTTTAGATAATTAATTACGACATTAAATATAAAAATAAGAATTCAATGTGTACGTAAAATGTTCAAAAAAAATTGTTTTTTTGTGATATATTGTAACGTATTTTTTTCCTAGTTGCGCTTTGTTCTTTAATATAAAATAAAACAGCAATAATATAAAATATATAATTTATAAATTTACGTTTAGTAACAATTAATACATAAAATTAATAATAGCATATAGACTCCTTTACCTTTATGGTCTAAGATTCGTTATTAAGCTTCGTCAAGTTGTCAATTTGAGCACTTCTTTATCAGCGTTCGAACGGGTAAGCTGCTCTGAAGGATAGTGAAGTCAAGATGGTCGTGTCTAAACACGTGGCCTGTAACACGGTCCGAAAAAAGATGGATAATTGATTGAATCTTAGTGTCTGGAGGTTGAACCTAGCAGCTGTAGCGTGAGGATGTTTTTGTATAAGTTCCACCTATAGCGGGTCAGTTGATCCCTGCATCATTAATACATGCAATATCGGATATGATAAAATTTTATACAATATGGTATATGGTAATTTCATGTTATGCAGTTTCATATAATTCAACATCATAAATAAATAATATCGAATAAACAAATCTTGGATCTAGAAAATTTGTTGGAGTACTAAATTTAATATCATGTAAAATCAAGCAGAAGTAAGTTTCGTTAAATTATGGTTGTATTCAGAAGAGCTTTGGAAATTCCAGTAATAATTTTGTAAGTATTCGCATGGTTTCTGTTTGTGCGTCGCAGATAATCGATGGTTATGGAAATTTCCGACAGCTGAGGTCAAAGTCCTATTTCTTTCGTTCAGAGCAGTATTACTACACGTGAGTGTTCCTTAGAATTTAATAACTTTGAATATTAATTGAATTGCTATAAGAAAATAGTACATTGAAATTTTGTAACGTAAAAAGCGATTAAGGAAAGAAAGAATTAAATAACAAATCTATTGTTTGTCACATGCACACAAAGTTTACTTTTAAAAAGTTGTGAATGACATTTTATGTCAGACATAAAAACATAGATTCAGTTGTCCTATTTAGACCTCACATGTCATCTTACGTTAATTTAAAATATGTTTAAATATTTTGAGGTCATAAACTTTGATTTTTAGTCAACATGTGGAATTCGCGTAATAACTCTTAAGTAAAAGTAACTTTAGGTAAATACATGCTATTTTATCAGCACTTAGGTAATTAAATTTCACTGTGAAGGTCGAAGAAGTACTTCTGTGGCTTGAAGAAAATATGTAATATGAATAACTAAGAATACTCAAATCCTTACATTTAAAATTTTTTTGAAAGATCTATTCAGAGATCTTTATATTATTGAATACAATTCTTTATCAGTATATTTCTGTTCCATAAAGATTATTAATTGAAAATATTATAGAAATACGAATTGAAAATATTATAGTAACATGAATCCAGAAATTTATTCAAATAGAATCCATTTTGTTTTTGCATGACTTTTTATTATTTAAAATTCAAGTAAAAATCACAAGTCATCCCTGATCAGAAATTGTGTGTAATGAAAACAAATTCCCTGGGTGTATATTTTAGAAACCTAAATTCTATTATTTTATTTTTGGCAAACATTATTGAGGACACAAACGGTGTCCATGTTGTACCTTTGCTTGTTCACAGGTCAAGCCGAGACATCTGTATGACATCTGGTGTTTAAGGTTTTGGTAAGTGTGTTTAAAAGAGTGAAATTCAGGTTTGATGGCTAAGTTAGTGGTGTTGACATATGGTTTCCGCATTCCCCTAATACAAGCACAGTTAAATTTTGGTCGTTATTGTATTGAAAAATACGGTGGCGCTCATTAAATATATTTTTGGTTTTTTGACAACCCATGACCCAAGCTCATGATCTACCCAGAGCTAACACTCGACTAGCCGTTTATGTCTTAAGAGTTTTTCTTTTTCCCAAGCCATTTTCCATCCAACTTTACCGTGGGCTTGCATTAATAATAAGAAATTCTCGACCTTGTGATATCAGGTTAGGGTTTAGGAAATGTAAAGGTGTAATTTATTAGCTGATAGTCACGAGGATAAATAAATTTAATAAAAAAAACAATGAAGAAAATATATTCATTACAATATTTCATTTCTACTTATGTTATAATAACTGATTTAATACAGAAAGAGCCAACCAAGTAAAATACCCAACAAAATGTAACACAATAAAAGTACTAACCTAATCAAGTGTATTTTAAGTTCATGAAATCATACAGTCAGTGCTTCAATAGCTTCAAATAACATATTAGAGGCGACTTCGCTAAGTGCTTTATAATTTCCTGAAGCTCATATAATGGAAATTAAACGGGATGTTTTTACAATTTTGAAAGAGTGAACTGCGACTGAATAACAAACAAAGGTATAAAGTGCCGTATAAATTTTCATTTTATTCGAAAGTTCTTGATTGATTTTTCTTTATGGGCCTCTCACGTTGTTTGCTGTCTGTTCAAGAACATTCTCTATAGTTTGTACAAATAAATGACTGATGCATAAACTAAAGTTTCGTATTACATATGATAACTAAAAAGCTTTCGAATTCAAATACTTTTTACACATCTTGAAAGTATTTTTAAAATTGTTAATAAACAAAGAAACTCCTGCGATATATTGGGTTGACATAAATTTGACCGCGATTAGCAACAGTGAACCAAGCGGCAAATCAACCAACTGAGTAGTCGATATTTAACAAACCTTTGTATTATAATACCTGCATAACCAGTATCTTTTTCAAAATTAGTTATAACTAGGAAATGATCAACTGTTATGGGTGTTCAAAGCGTTAAATTATTAAATTTGGAATTGCGCAAAAACGGTGGAAATCCGTAAAAAATAAGGATGCACCGGCCAACTACAGTGGTGCAGGAGTGGGTCCCTATAAAAATAAATGTAAGAAAATAGAACAAAATTGAGTAATGATCAAAAATTTACCTAAGTGCAATTTTAAACTACGTTACTAGCACCACTACATTGTAAGGTTTTCAAATCTTCAAGTTTATGGGTGACAACTTCGTCTTCGTTTGATGACGAGTAAGCCAGAAAATTTTATATGGAGTCTCTTGGTGAAATGGATTTCCGTTAGAAAGGGTTTCTATGATTGTACAAATAAAACAACATTTCTCAACAAGTAACATTATTTTAGCACTGGGTTAACAAATGAACATAAAACAATTTTAAATTTACTTACATTTGCTACGTACATCGATGTAACCGGCAGGACAAGGAAAGAATGCCCGGGCTCAATTGGCGAGTAGGCGAGGTTTTACACATAAAGAAATAGTAAAAAAAAATACCGGATCTAAAAAATTTTTCGACGTTCATCACGACCTCTAAGGGAAGTCACCACCTGAAGCTATACCAAAATATAAAAAAAACAAAGGAAATAAGACATTAACACAAAAAATTCTAATTAGCAAAAAAAACATTACAATCACTGTCGGGTAACTGACGCTTTGCAAAAATAAAGAGTGTACGATACAAGAAGTAATTATACGCTATAGTACTATGTATCGAGCCAACGGATACCTCAAAGGAGGTACTGAGAAGAGCTTTTCGCTTCACAATAAATAGGTTTAAATGAAAATTATGTAAAGCGTACTTACTGTAAGAGGGTAAAATATACAGGATGATGTTTGAGGAGTAGAAGCAGAATCTTTGTGAATGAGGAACGAAATAAAAGGGTGTAACGTTTTGTTTTTCCTCTCCAGCAATAACGCATACAAATCCTGTATTGTGTTACAAAATTTTAAATTCCCTTTTTAATTCAGTATAATTCGTATGTCAAGAACTAATAAAAAATTAAAAAAGTTATCATACATTTTGAAGCACTTTATTTGTAGTCCTTTTATTCTAATTATGTAGTAAACAAATTTATCGTTAAAAGTACTCCAGTTTTGTGTTTAAAACATTATGTTACAAATTGTACGTGCTTGTTAGAAATTCCATAAATTATCTTCAAGGCGATGTAATTTAGAGCGATTATGCGCATCTGTTGTTTTGAATGCTCAAGTGTTGAGGCCCCGTTTGTTCACGGACTACGACAGTCGACCCTTTACCGTACTTGTAATAAGATGCAGAAGCATTGAAGAGTGACTTGCGACTCGTATTTCAGTTATGCAGTAAATCGATCCAAATGAGTTAGATAGTTCATCATGGTTTGTATTTTCTGCTTTGTATGATTACAACTAATTTCAATTGGTTTCCTTTAGCGCAACACGGAAGTTCCTAGTCAACACTGAAATTTTTAATTAACACGGAGATTTTTAGTCAACGCTGAAGTTTTTAGCCAACATTGAAATTTTTAGTTAACACAGAAATTATTGGTCAACACGGAAAGTTTTTGGTTTATTAATGGCTATGCATTACAGCTAATTTATAGTGTACAAATTGTATACGAATGGAAACCTACAGTTAAGAGATTTCAACGATGGTTCTCCTCTAAAGTGGATTCCACTTTCTTATTTTTATGGTTCTGATCTTCAGGATACTGCCGCAACAAAGTAGACAACGAGTTTTTGCTATCATTATGCAGTATTAAAGGCGCACACATGTTTCGAGTTTATCTACTAAAGGGTTTTGCACTCTACGTTCGAGGTCGGTAAGTTGATTTTCCTTTGTTATGAAAACCATCTGTTTGACGTACAACGTTAGTGGCTATTTGTGTCGAAATAGAAAATATCCAAAGTTAAGTTGTATTCTTTGTAGCTTAAACTATTGAAAACTAACACCTTAATAATCACATTAAAAAATTTAGACCTTTGAACTTTACACTAAATTAAATTCTTGCTTTATAGGATTGTTAACCAAAACGATCTGCTTAAGAACTTAGGTTATGAATCATCCTGAATAGATTTTATTATTAGCATTTGCTTATTTATGTTGATTATTTATCATAAGCTGAGTGGTTTCTTATACATGATACTTTTTATAACAAGGCTTAAAATTACTAAGTGAAAGATCCTATTGCATAAGAAATTTATTAAAAATGTACGTCATTTGATCCGTACTGGAAAAATGACAAAAACTAATAATTTTGCTAATGAAATATATAACGCCTATTTACGTTAGAGGCTCCGATAAAATTAAGTTTATTACAGAAATAACAATAAGTAACTAAACACTTACAAAATTTATTGTAAATTCCTGTCAGTTTAAAACAAAAATTATCTTGTGTTAATATATGTCTTGCTCTCAAACAAGTCTAATTTTTTAATAACTCTAGAAGTGGTTATCCACACTTTAAGAAAAACTTATGAGGTTGTGTTTATACTACCTCACACATATTTTTGGATTCTATAAATCTTATATGAACCAAGGTGCATAAATTTAGTAAGTAGAGTATCCATGCACCAATGGCCAGTAGCAAAATCTATAAGTACATATAAGTTGTCTGATTTATTGATTTTATTATTTTGAGACTCAAACTGCTGCCTCGAATGTATTTTTATGTATTTTATTTTATTTCAGGATAAACGTTTGTACCATCTATAAATACAAACTCTTGTGTTCCAATAACAGAATATATTCGTTGAGGTTCCTGTATTTTTCTTGGCGATTCTCCTTGTTTCTATGCTTTGCATAAGCACAGTGGCGCCGTAGCCATCCGTATTTAGTTAACGACCCCCTGATAATCTCTAGAAACCGCTGAAGTTAAAGTTCAGAGTTAGTAAGGAAGTCTATAAAAATCAGTTTTTGTTAATACGGATAAATCAACATCTTCTACACGACTTTTGTTAGAAATGTTTCTCTGTCACTGATAAGGTGGCTTGACAATTCTGAGAAAATAAAGTTAGATTTAAGGGCGTACGATTTAATACACCATCGGAAGGTGAACGTAACACATTAATATTCAGGTCAATGACCTAGAGATATTCCTGTAACAAATATGTATATACAAAAAAAATAGTAAAATTCATTTCTAGTTTTTCTTAATGCATCAACCTTAATTCTTAAGTATTACAAACAGTTGCAATTAAACTTACAATGTCCAGATCTTATATTTCTAATAATCAAGAAGAAAATTGTAGATATATGGTAGGAACGATGGAGCAACTCAGAAACGAACAAAAGCACATACGAATTCTTACATAAGGTATAAGAAAGATCACCTACAACCAACAACAGAATTTATACACTTTTTGACCGGACATGGCCCATATGATACATATAGGACTGGGTTCAAAATATCCAACTCCAATACACTGTAACGTTCCGTTTATTCTGTTACCTGATATTAAAGAAATATGTATATAAAGTCCTTTAGTTTGTGTAAATAATTCATCAGTTTAAATTATAACAAAGAGCGCATTGCCCGCACATTCCTTCATAATTTCGATAGTTTTTTATTTGGAGGGAATCAAGAGGGCCGATGTCTGTGACGTTTCTGAGGTGAAGTTTGTCAAGTTAAGTTTTGTGATATAAAACAAATCGCTTAGAGCGGATTTATTCAGTTTTTACATGAAATATGTGGTTACAATATCATAGTTAATCGATCGTTTATTTTGGTGGTTCAGGGGAAGTTATAATACAAGTGCCGAGTTTTGATTGTTGATCTTCGCAAATAACGCCACGTGCTGCACGTGGTTAATCATTCTGTTGTTGGTTGAGGCATCCTCTTTTGTTGTTTACGTTTTAGAAGTATTAATTAATGCCAATGAATTTGGGAGTTACTGTAAGGAGGATGAATGGAAATCTCGTTACGGTTGCGGTAGGCCCGTAATATAACCCAGTTGTTGGGGATCAAGTAATAGATTAATTGTCACGTGTTTGAAAGTAGAAAGCTCGACACCCTCACAGTGTTGACTGGTACAATCTACCTTACAAGGTAAGTGACTGTATTCGTAGATTTTATAGTGCAGCCCCAAATACGTCGATTATAATTCAATGTTTGTGTAATTAAACTAAGCACAACCCGTACATGAAGTTGTGTTAATCCCTTATCACCGAGTCCTAAAGTGTGTGCGCTTTGTTGATACTTTACCGTTGTCGTGAACAACAAACACCTTTAACTAGTATAAATAGTAAAACCATATCATTCCCAATTAACGTAATATTTAAGACAGTTGTACTGACACTTCCATTTATGCAAAATTATTATGATTACATATTTGCTGGATTAAGATCACAATTTACATTTTGAATTGAAAGTTATTGTTGCCGTTAAGTTAGTAGCGTAGAGTTGCGTGCACACGGCGTCCTACGCATTACGTTTCAAATATTTCATTAGTTACTGTGTAAGTAGAGCAAGTGGGGGTGTCCTATGCACTCAACTCCACCTTAATTTTATTACACATTGCTTTACTGGCCAGTACACCTTATAGTAATAATAATTGTATGCCATTTACTTTATCGACAATATTACTTGTGGTAATGTTTACGTTTACTTGTTCATATATGTATGTGCCATATTTGTTTATGTAACCAACCCATGTATTTATTTCAGTCGTTGGGATTTGTTAATAGAATTAAGTAAAGTTGTCTACGTGCATTATTTTAGTAAGAAGTTTATGTTAGTAGGGTGAATTCAACCTCTCTACTCTGCGAGATTTTCTTAGGATTTTATGTTAAATATTGAGCTGCAAGGAGTCTACCGACCAGTGACGAGATTCTCCTTTTGTCATCTAGCATTGTAACATTACTGGTGGTGCCCACCCAATTTTTGACGTTTTACCGAATTTACATCTCATTATAATTGTCATCTTAGGGCATTTAGCAATCCCAATCTACGACTTTTGTCTGACCTACCCCTCGCCGGCTAGAGCTAGGCCGTTCACGGGTCCCGATCCGTCCCTTGGTGTCGTAGTGCTGAATTGGCCCGTAACAACACGTGAATGGGGAGTAACGAGTACTCCAGAACACATCCTTCTGGAGTGGCCTTTGTAGAAGGAAGTTATGGGTAATTTTAGAAAAAACTTTAAAGTAACATCATACATACGTGATTCAAACCGAGAAAGATTTTATCTCACTGAACTCCTTAGCACAAAATATTAGACAAACAGAAAAACTAAGATTCATAATATAACTAAGGAATGAGGAACCTTAAATATACAGATTAGTATAAACCAACAACGCCAAAAGGCACAAATGTACGAGCATATATTCTGGTGAATTCCAGGGAATCCATTCAACCCCTGAAGTCAGGAATATCTAAACAGCACAAATACTTAAATCAGGAATTTTAGAATTAAAGTAGATTAGTCTACAAACATTGTAAACAAGGGATGGGAAGGTGATGATAAGTTCGAATTAAGTTAGTAATTTCTACTAGTGTACGATCATAACATAAAGATATAATTAAACGACACATTGTTACGGTATTCCGTGCGGACAAGAAAGAAAGCAACGTAAGAAGTCCGCGCCGATTACCACAAAAATGGAATGGAAAACTGCCGTGCTAAGTAATTAGTCGTGGAATGGGCTGAAGATTTTACATAGCAGTTCAAATTAAAATTTGCCATATTTTTCATTTTTCATTAATGCTGAACCTTTTTAATTATAGTGATTTACGGCAGGTGACAATCAGAGAGCTAGCGTGCGGTCCAAGACATTTTGTGTTTGTTTATTTTGTCATTGTGTGTGTATGTACATGGGTGCGTGTGCGTGTGCACGTGTGTGTGCGTACTGTGTGCATGTGAATGAGAGTGTGAGTGCGAGAGTGCGTCAGTGTGTGAATGTGTTAGCGTGTGAGTGCGTGAGTGTGCGAGTTACGAGTGTGTAAGTGCGTGAGTGTAGGAATGTAAGAGTGTGTGGGTGTGCGAATGTGCAAGTATGAGTGCGAGTGTGTAAATGTGTGTGTGACGGTGTGTGTGTGAGTGTATGAGTGTCAGTGTGTGTGAGTGAGTTAGTGAATGTGTGAGAGTGTGGTGTGTGAGTGTGTGAGTGTGTGAGTGTGTGAGTGTGTGAGTGTGTGAGTGTGTGAATGTGTGAATGTGTGAGTGTGTGTGTGTGAGTGTGTGAGTGTGTGAGTGTGTGAGTGTGTGAGTGTGTGAGTGTGTGAGTGTGAGTGTGTGACTGTGTGAGTGTGAATGTGGGAGTGTGCGTGAGTGTGTGAGGATGTGAGTGTGTGAGTGTGAGTGTGTGAGTGTGTGAGTGTGTGAGTGTGTGAGTGTGTGAGTGTGTGAGTGTGTGAGTGTGTGAGTGTGTGAGTGTGTGTGTGATGTGAGAGTGTGCGAGTGTGTGAGTGTATGAGTGTGTGAGTGTGGGTGTGAATGTGTGAGTGTGTGGGAGTATACAAGTCTGCAAGTGTGCGAGTATGCAAATGTGCGAGTGTGCGAATGTGTGTGCGAGTGTGAGTGTGTGAGTGTGATAGTGTGCGAGTGTGAGAGTGTGTGAATGTGTGAGTGTGTGAGTGTGTGAGTGTGTGTGCGAGTGTGCGAGTGTGCGAATGTGCAAGTGTGCGAGTGTGTGAATGTGAGAGTGTGTGAGTGTGTGTGTGCGTATGTGAGTGTGGGAGTGTACGATTGTGCAGGTTAAAGCGTTTATTCTTTTTCTGTTCTCTTTACTAATGCACGCCCCACGTTGTTTGGGCGTCAGTAAAGCAACAATTTTTTTGAGCTTCCTTGTTGATGGATAAAGTGGAGCTTTAACTATTCGCGGCTAAGTCTGGGAATTACCCCAAGGGTGAGCAATGAGAAAAGGGTGTGGTGATGGTCTAAACTCTACAATAAACATACAAATTAAAAAGGGGTTGAGCGCCGCTGTATCTGTAAGAACGGTTACACTAAAGATTCGATACTCCTATGAGAAGATACAGAAACTCACGGGATATAAATGCAATAAAACTTACAACTTACTAAAGTAATGTATCTGGAAACCTCTGGAACATACTTACGACCTCTCCGACCTCGATGAACCTGGAACAAAAATCACAACAAATTCTCTATTAGAAAGACACAGTTTGTGCTTCCCAATAAAAATACATGCCAATAATTACAGGTGGATAATATTGAGATTACCACACCAAAGATATTTAAATCAAAAATAAATACCTAGAACAAACCAGTTGTAGCACATCTGGGCTTTTTAAATTACTTCAGCCTCGTATAATTTCATAGATCAACAAACTTATTTACTTTAAAAATTTGGTAAACTTAATTATGCATGGAAATAAAAAACTTGAGTCTAAAAATGAAATTTAATATAGTTTTTCTTTCTTGAATTTTTTCTTTAAATATGTTTACAAAATGAACAAATAAAATCGAGTTTTCAATACATCTGTCTTTGACATAACAGAACCTTAAGTTAATAATAATATATCAAAACAAGTTTTAGCACCAAGCGTTCAGATCTGAGTTTTGGTTCACATATGTGTCTCAAACATTATTTCTAAAAAAAATCGAATCACATGTATTTAACTTAGACAAACAACTTTTCATTTAAATCTGGTATTAGAGGCTTATTAAAATTTTAATATGAGTAAATAAATATTTTAAAAGTAAGAAATGGACTGAAATATAATATTGTTAGCTAGTGAATTTATGCAAATTTTACAAAACTATTACTGTAGTAATTCTTAACTATTTCTCTCACGCTGTTCTAAACATACGAAATTTAACTTGACCAAACGATCTTCAAAAATTATTTATGTAAGCATTCACGAATCCTCACAAACAAAACAAAAAGGAAGGTTTATACCTTGAAACGTATTTTTCAAAGGCCTACTAAAACACTACTTTATTAACACCATACTTCAAGTTAGGTGTCTGCAAAACGAAATCTTCCGACGTAACTAGGGTCTATTCCTTGGGTAGAGCTATGAGCAATGGGGGTAAGTCGAAATCTGTGGGGGTCACACTCAAACTAAAACAAACAGGCGCCACCAAGTCCAGATTGATTTATATTAATGGCATAGCAAATTTCTAAGGGTGGACTTGGAGACCCAAAGAAAAAAAGATCGCCTTCGCTAACATACAAACTTGTCTTAACAGAATAAGACACTGCTCCTGTAAGAAAGAATATAGTTAGGTTACCTAAAAAAATGGGAACACTATTTGCGTCCCTCAAGTATATCTAAAATGCATAGAGAATATTTCTTACATAATGGAATCATAAAATTTAACTCTTTCTGTGTTTTGTTTACCAGGTCTGATCAAACCAGATCAGAATAAAAACTTTAAATGTAGATAATTAATTTACTAGAAAGAATTTTCTTTGTTTCAGTAAATAAAATTTCATGATAATTAAATAAAATAAATATGTGATATTCTTGCAAAATTGTTGTAAGGTTTAACAACTGATCCTTACTCAAATATATAACACTTCAGTGTAACTAACAATATTAAGTTTCTTTATAACCCAACCAGATCTGTGTAGGTCACTTACAAATGAATATATGAAATTTTCTCATTAATTTAACAAAATTAAAATTAGTTTGAAGTTAATAGAATCACCAAGATATTCTTTAATTTTATCAAAAGTGGCAGTACTGTAATGTTAAACATCTGTTAGCCATTATGCAATTGTTGACGGCATTGTTCAAATAAACAGGTGACGTAATAGCAGCTGTTAATTTACGTTGCAGCCATATGTAGTCACATCTTTACAAAACTAAGTGAAATCAAATTTTGATACTGGGGAAAACCAGCTTAATTACAGGTAAACTGAATAACAATTTTGTACATCTAACAAACAAAACGAAATAATGTACTTTCAGAAGGAAGTACTGAGGAAATTCTTAATTCTATTACGAACCCAAATACCGGCTGTCGTCCTTGGTTATTACAGATGCAAGAGCGAAGCGGATTTCTTACATTGGTTCACGGCATCTTTTATTCACAGCGTACTCCTCCGTTGTCTAATTTTATTTCAAAGTGGTCGTGCGGTTTTCTAATTTATCGTTGCAATTTCTGACGTATTGTTGCTTTTCTAACGTATGGTTGCTTTTTCTAACATATGGTGGCTTTTTCTAATGTATGGTTGCTTGCGCTAAATAAATTTTAAATTAGCTAATATGATAACGAATATGCAATATATGGATTAAGTACTAACCGTTACTCAGGAAGTGCTTCACCAAATCAAAGCGACCCGGAGGTCACTCGTCATTCTCTTCGAATGCATCTTCACGCTGCCCTAAACTATCGACGAGTGCGCTCGCCGCGCTCCTGAAAGGTGGGAGGATCATAAGTGTGGTTCTCGAACCTCTCACGCGCGCGCTAGTGGCTTGTGGATTTGCACCGAACTCCGAAACAAATAGACTACTAATCCTAGATATAGCAATACTATAAAAATTTGATTGTTACTTGAATCTTTATATTAGTTAATAAAGGTATTTCAATATTCATGGTACGTTTAATGAGTATGTTCCTTTGCTGCTAAAATAAAATTGTTACACTACCCTTTCCTAAAAGAAAAAATTTTTTAAGAAAAACTCTAAATATAACAAATACAAAAAATTTTTATAACAATACTAGCCTTTCCTACCTTCCTAACTAACTATGCAATTTTATAAATTTATTCAAATGGGGGACAAATATTTACAAATGAGTGTGTTGGTAACTACGCGTACCTGACGTCCATCGGGAGACAAAATCGGGGAGTCACAATCGGTAATAATCAAAATTGGGAGGGTCAAATTAGAAAGTCAAACACTCCACGGGACAAAAAATTCAAATTTACAATATTTCCTGACTTGAGATTCTTACTTCTAACAAGGCTAATATTTCTTACCTCTAACCAAACACTTACAACTTATTTCTAATTTCAAAAAAAACTTCACTTCCAGGAGCTCATTTAGCTCTATCTACAAAAAAGGAATGCTTCCTCATCAAGACAGCATAACTATTCAAAACATCATCACTACACGGTGATAATCAAAAGTAAGACCCTACTAATAGGTCTATATTTAAACACCATCATCACAAAGTGATAATCAAAACAAAGGTAACCTAATCAAAAAGTTACTCATCAAATGCAAATACAAAATATCATCGCTTCATCGTAAAGAGATGATCAAAACAAAGGTAACCCAGCCATAAGGTTACTCACAAAATTCAAATTCAAAAATATTATCATCACAAAGTGATAATCAAAACAAAGGTAACCTAACCAAAAGGTTACTTACAAATCTCAAATACAAAATATCAACACTTCATCGCAAAGGGATGATCAAAACAAAGGTAACCTAACCATGAGGTTACTTATCAAATGCAAGTACAAAACTGGGCCAGTCAGGGCTGTACTATCCTACACCCTACTGAATATCCTATCACTAATTTCTAACAAACAACTGATCTCATTAGTGATGGACCAAACGGTGAGACTCACCAAACCAACTTTGACCTTATCAAATCAAAGAATTTCGAACGGTCAAAAGGAACAAGGGAAAGAATAATCTAATATTCTCTCTACCTGGATATGTAGAAATCAGGACCAATAATCAAATAGCCCATCTACTTCTACATAGTAAGGATATCTGTCAAAGACATCCTCCAAACACATCTCTGAGCAACGCGCGAGCAAAATGTCCAGCGTGCCCACTAAGGCACACCTCAAACCTACAAAACTTACAAAATCTCAAACCACTTACTTCACTTCTCAAACAAAATACTCAATATTAGTGGACCGACACTAAATCAGAACAAAACAAAACGAACCACTACGTCATTACTTAATATCAACAAGATGATCGGATCTGAATTAATCGTCAGGATCATCATTTTCATTTGGATATGATGCATCAACTGGTTTCAAGTCCTTTACGTGCCATTTCCCTGCTTTTGTTCCATCTTCGTTCTCTAACTCATATACTAAATTGGAATGTTTTTCCGAACTTTACTCATAACGAACTTAGGGGCTAACTTAGCGGAAAATTTATCACTGCACTCGAGAGGACCTTATTAGCTCTCCAAACACTTTCTCCGACTCGGAATGAAATGTCTCTTCTCCTAAGATTGTAGCGTTTACTCGAACGTTGATAAGCTACATGCAAATTTTCACGGACATTTACAAAAATATCAAACAAAAGTTGACGATCCAAAACATAAGAAGGTCTACTACTGGAGACAACATCAACATCTTCACCCGGTATAAAATTATCATAATAAGCTTTTCCACTTAACTGCCTTGAGGAGCATACACAGCATTGTACCACATCTCTTGGATCTCGTACCTTGCACACAAAACTTCAAAAACATGTCCAATCAACTGTGGACCATTATCACGAATAACAAATGGTGGTATTCCGTATGCAAAAAATACTTTTTCTTCTAAGAACTTCTCAATCAAATGTGCTGTGGCACTTCGCAAAGGTTGCAAAATCGAATATTTCGAAAACCAATCACCAACAACTAAAAGCCATCCACCTGCTTATGAATCATCAATAAAAAAACTAATCATGACAATAGCTAACAAAAAAATCAGTGTTCAGGTACACTCACACCCTACTACCAATTGAACTGTCGAAACAACTACAATGCTTCACAACGCCTAAATATGCTAGAGTGACAAACCCTCTACGAGTCTCACCTAGACTAACAATACCAAAAGTTTACATCAAATCAAAAAAAAGATGCAAAAAAAAAAATCTAGAGCGCCTAACTCACCTCGAGTCTCGCCTAGACTTACGCAATGCCGAGCGACCAACCCTTCCTGAGTCTCGTCTGGACTGACATACTGCTGAGCGACCAACCACGACGACAAGTTCCGCCTAGACTAAATTGCGTTGCAATGCCGATCTAAACAAAATCTGCTAACAAAATCAAAAACGTGCTTATGCACAATGAGCAATTCTCAAACGACACAACGACAGCTCACTCCAATGTACCTTCAAAATAGAATCTCTAGCCTTATCATCAAATTTCGACAAAGATGTTCTTTATTGACTCAAACAAATCAAACAACAGGCTTATCAGCTTCTTTAGCTGACAGTCTTCCAAAATTTTTTCTCAAAACTGGTTTCTCACTCACTACTCCCGTTCTTCTTTAAGCAGACAAACAATTCGGAATATCCGACATGATTACAAAAGCCTAATGGAATCAAACTGAAAGATCTAAATGATCTGAACCTTACAAAATGATCAAAACAAATTCGTACTACTAAAGGTAAAAATCAAAAAATGTTTTTGGTAAAATTATTTTGCCAAAACAATATCAAAAAAATTTAAGGGTCAAAAAATTAAAGTCAAAAGTAAATTTGACCAAGTTAATTACTTGACTGTATTGGGATTAACGTTACGACCAATCCTTTATCAAAAGCAAACAAATTTTGGAGCAAAATAATTTTTGGACAAATGGACTTCAAAGCAAAATAAATTTTAAGCTAACAAATTTTAAAGCAAATTAAATTTTGAATAAACAAATTTCGAAGCAAAATAAATTTTGAACAGACTATTTCAAAGTAAAATTATTTTGAACAAACAAGTTTCAGAGTAAAAATAATTTTGAACGAACGAATCTCGAAGTAAAATTAATTTTGAACAAACAAATTTCGAGGTAAATCAAATTATGAACAAACAAATTTCGAGCTAAATTAAATTATGAACGAACGAATTTCGACGAATCACTCGTTGAATAAACAAATTTCGACGCCCCTAGCGTTGAACAAACAAATTTCGACGCCCCAAACGTTGCCGGCGCCAGTGAAACGTTATTTTTTTTTTTGCTAGGGCTGACACTACTACTACTAATGGCTTCAACTCGCCCCACGTTGGGCGCCAGTGAAACGTATTTTTCAAAGGCCTACTAAAACACTACTTTATTAACACCATACTTCAAGTTAGGTGTCTGCAAAACGAAATCTTCCGACGTAACTAGGGGTCTATTCCTTGGGTAGAGCTATGAGCAATGGGGGGGTAAGTCGAAATCTGTGGGGGGTCACACTCAAACTAAAACAAACAGGCGCCACCAAGTCCAGATTGATTTATATTAATGGCATAGCAAATTTCTAAGGGTGGACTTGGAGACCCAAAGAAAAAAAGATCGCCTTCGCTAACATACAAACTTGTCTTAACAGAATAAGACACTGCTCCTGTAAGAAAGAATATAGTTAGGTTACCTAAAAAATGGGAACACTATTTGCGTCCCTCAAGTATATCTAAAATGCATAGAGAATATTTCTTACATAATGGAATCATAAAATTTAACTCTTTCTGTGTTTTGTTCACCAGGTCTGATCAAACCAGATCAGAATAAAAAACTTTAAATGTAGATAATTAATTTACTAGAAAGAATTTTCTTTGTTTCAGTAAATAAAATTTCATGATAATTAAATAAAATAAATATGTGATATTCTTGCAAAATTGTTGTAAGGTTTAACAACTGATCCTTACTCAAATATATAACACTTCAGTGTAACTAACAATATTAAGTTTCTTTATAACCCAACCAGATCTGTGTAGGTCACTTACAAATGAATATATGAAATTTTCTCATTAATTTAACAAAATTAAAATTAGTTTGAAGTTAATAGAATCACCAAGATATTCTTTAATTTTATCAAAAGTGGCAGTACTGTAATGTTAAACATCTGTTAGCCATTATGCAATTGTTGACGGCATTGTTCAAATAAACAGGTGACGTAATAGCAGCTGTTAATTTACGTTGCAGCCATATGTAGTCACATCTTTACAAAACTAAGTGAAATCAAATTTTGATACTGGGAAAACCAGCTTAATTACAGGTAAACTGAATAACAATTTTGTACATCTAACAAACAAAACGAAATAATGTACTTTCAGAAGGAAGTACTGAGGAAATTCTTAATTCTATTACGAACCCAAATACCGGCTGTCGTCCTTGGTTATTACAGATGCAAGAGCGAAGCGGATTTCTTACATTGGTTCACGGCATCTTTTATTCACAGCGTACTCCTCCGTTGTCTAATTTTATTTCAAAGTGGTCGTGCGGTTTTCTAATTTATCGTTGCAATTTCTGACGTATTGTTGCTTTTCTAACGTATGGTTGCTTTTTCTAACATATGGTGGCTTTTTCTAATGTATGGTTGCTTGCGCTAAATAAATTTTAAATTAGCTAATATGATAACGAATATGCAATATATGGATTAAGTACTAACCGTTACTCAGGAAGTGCTTCACCAAATCAAAGCGACCCGGAGGTCACTCGTCATTCTCTTCGAATGCATCTTCACGCTGCCCTAAACTATCGACGAGTGCGCTCGCCGCGCTCCTGAAAGGTGGGAGGATCATAAGTGTGGTTCTCGAACCTCTCACGCGCGCGCTAGTGGCTTGTGGATTTGCACCGAACTCCGAAACAAATAGACTACTAATCCTAGATATAGCAATACTATAAAAATTTGATTGTTACTTGAATCTTTATATTAGTTAATAAAGGTATTTCAATATTCATGGTACGTTTAATGAGTATGTTCCTTTGCTGCTAAAATAAAATTGTTACACTCTGTAGGTGTTGATGTTTTCAAATCTAACTATTAAACGTCGACACACATGCACCAAAATCTGCTCCTCAAACTGTCGTTACGAAACATTAATCTACAGCTGTAGTTGCCCTGATAAATGAACAGCCCTCCAATCTTGGATTCAACTATAACACCTTCATTCTAGTCCATCATTTTAAATTTCCGTAATGTCATACGCTAAAGGGATAGAAATATTTTATAAGTTATTTAGTTTGAAGCGAGCTTACCATTAACAAATCTTAATACGACATATCAAGGGACGGCGCGTTTCAATGCTTTGCCGGTGTCGCAGGAGCCTGGCGCTTCGTACCGCGTCCCAAAGCAACTCGCCTCCCTTACTATAACCATCACAAGCCGATCCGAAGGCCCCACTTCCGCAAGGCCTGGAGATTCATGCTCTTTATCAAGAAAAAGAATGCCAACGCGACTACATCTATAAGAACAATGGCTGACCTCGTTAGCACGACACCTTATTTGCGTGGCGTATCCCGTGACCAGTACGCACATGCGCTATCCTGATTATAAGGAATATAGAGGAAATATTCGCCTGTAAGGTAGACAACACAAACTACTAAACCCCATATAAATACGTTCCCTGAAAATTATAAAGCTACCAAATATCTCCGTACAAAGCATTTAAGTTCTTTAAGTGAACATGACTTCCTGTTTTCATATAGAATTGTTTCTTTTAGATATTTTAACATCAAATACAAGGATTAAATACCACAGAATAAATTTATGCTGAAGTGATTCTTCCAAGCATGGTGCTATAGAATATATTTTCGTTACAAGGTGTGTGTGTCACAATGTGCGAGTGTGCGAATGTGTGTGCGAGTGTGAGTGTATGAGTGTGCGAGTGTGCGAGTGTGCAAGTGTGCAAGTGTGCGAGTGTATGTGAGTGTGTGAGTGTGCGAATGTATGAGTGTGTGAATGTGTGAGTGTGAGTGTGTGCGTGTGTGAGTGTAGGAGTGTACAAGTGTGCGAGTGTTTGAATGTGCAAATATGCTAGTGTGTGAGTGTGTGAATGGGCGTGTGTGTTAGTGGGTGAGTGTGTAGGTGTGTGAGTGTGTGTTGGAGTGTGTGAGTGTGTGTGGGTGTGTGAATGTGTGCGTGTGATGGTGTGAGAGTGTGACCGTGTGTAAGTGTGTGAGTGTATGAGCGTGTGAGCGTGTGATCGTGTGAGTGTGTGAGTGTGTGAGTGTGTGAGTGTGTGAGTGTGTGAGTGTGTGAGTGTGTGAGTGTGTGAGTGTGTGAGTGTGTGAGTGTGTGAGTGCGTGAGTGTGTAAGTGTGAGTGTGTGAGTGTGTGAGTGTGTGAGTGTGCGAGTGTACGAGTGTGCGAGTGTGCGAGAGTGTAAGTGTGTGTGTGAGAGTGTGTGAGTGTGTGAGTGTGTGAGTGTGCGAGTGTGCGAGTGTGTAAGTGTGTGAGTGTGTGTGTGTGTGGGTGAGTGTGTAGTGCGTGTGTGTAAGTTTGTGAATGTGTGAGCATGAGTGTGTGAGTGTGTGAGTTTATAAGTGTGTGAGTGTGTGTAATTGTGCGAGTGTGCGGGTGTGTGAATGTGTGTATATCAGTGTATGAGAGTGTGAGTGTGTGAGTGTGTGAGTGTGTGAGTGTGTGAGTGTGTGAGTGTGTAAGTGTGTGAGTGTGTGAGTGTGAGTCTGTGAGTGTGTGAATGTATGAGTGTGTGAGTGTATGAGTGTGTGAGTGTGGGAGTGTGAGTCTGTGAGTGTGTGAATGTATGAGTGTGTGAGTGTATGAGTGTGTGAGTGTGGGAGTGTACGAGTGTGCGAGTGTTCGAATGTGCAAGTATGCTAGTGTGTGAATGAGCGTGTGTGTTAGTGTGTGAGTGTGTGAGTGTGTGAGTGTGTGAGTGTGTGAGTGTGTGAGTGTGTGAGTGTGTGAGTGTGTGAGTGTGTGATGTGTGTGAGTGTGTGAGTGTGTGTGTGTGTGTGTGTGAGTGTGTGAGTGTGTGAGTGTGTGAGTGTGTGAGTGTGTGAGTGTGTGAGTGTGTGAGTGTGAATGTGTGAATGTGTGAGTGTGCGCGCGAGTGTGCGAGTGTGCGAGTGTGCGAATGTGCGAGTGTGCGAGTATGTGTGTGTGTGCATCGTCCTTTAGTAATCTAGTTATATTCAGATATCTGTGTCGTATAAAGCTATTTACAAGCACATCTGTTTGATTGTTTCGTTCCCCTCCTGACGGCGCGACTGACCGAGCTGGTTATAAGATAGTCGGCCACAGGTGATAGAAATATCAACATGTACCCTTGGCTGGAGACCGGCAATCTACGAATCCATTTCAAATAGTGAGGATATCTTCGAATAACGGTCGGTAATGTATATATTGTGCGAACTTGTGTAATTTGGGATAATTTATTTAGCGCGACAAGTAGGATGCAACTTTTAAAAACACACAAGGACACAGAAAAACACATGTAAGATGCAACCTTTAGAAGGGAACGTAATTCAACTTTGAGAGTACGACTGCTGCAGAATGTAAGGCGACAGAATATGATTCGACACTTGGAACAAAGGAATTATAGAAGTTGATTTGGATGAATTTGTTTCAAATTGCAAACGCTGTTATCGTTGCTTGAAGAACGGAGATCCCGTCTTTCTTTGTCACAATGCGACAATTGCAGTTTTGGTTCGTAAATAGCTATAAGTTCTTTTTCTGTGTTTCAAAATTTAAAACACGTTAACTTGCTTTGATGCGTAATACATATACATTGTAAAAGTTCCAACTAATTGTTGAGCTGGATTTACCAGTAGTAAAACGAAAGTTCATTGATTTAGTGTTCTAAAAAAACATGCTTTGCTCCATATAAATCGTCGGTAATGTCAACAGGTTGTAACGTATTTTTTTTCTAGTTACAGTTAGTTCAATAAAATAAAAATAAAACAGCTGTATTTTAAAGCATTTAATTTGTGAATTATCATCCAATAAAAATTAATATATAATATTCGTAATAACACATAGATTCTAGTATATATATACTCTGAAGTTTGTTACCAAGCGCTGTCAAGTTGTTAGTCGGCACTTTATTCCCACCGTCCGAGAGTGCAAGCCGCTTTTGCAGACGAGATAAAGTCAAAATGGCCCTGTCGAAACACATGGCTTCTAATAAAGTTAAGAAAAAGTAGAGAATAATAAATTCTTACGGTCTGGAGGTCGAGCCTAACAGCGGTTGCGTGAGCACGATTTTTGATAAGCCTCGCTCAAAGTAGTTTAGTTGATCCCGACAGGCCTGAGAATATGGAACCCCTTTGGACATCATTTGAGACAGTTGGTATATATTAATACAATAAATTATACTAATATTTTTCATCTTAGTGCAATATCTTGAGGACATATCTTCAACAACAATTTCGATAATAAACTGAAACAAATTTTTATGGCAGTAATTTAAAGCTAGGAGTTATGGTTTCGTTATATTCAATTTAATACGCAGTAAAGTACACGTCCATTCTACATGGGATCTCGATATTTCAAACTTACCGATGACTAATTGTCACACCTAAATGTGAGGGGTAAAGTATAAGGCCCCGCTGAAGGCGTACTAGGAGTAAATTGTAGCAACGCTGTGCTCGAACCGATGAAAGTGGCTCGAACTCGGAGAGATTAATTTGTTGCTTCCTGTTCCACGGCTAGTCAAAGAGCACACAAGGGTCGTAGGAGTGCTACATAAGAGATAAGTAAATATGGGCGCCAGAGCTAGGTTCCGCCCAGGAAACAACTAAAGCAAAAAGTCAATCACACCCAACCCGATTAGGAAGACTATGTAATCCAGGTTAGAATTCCCCGCAGTAATTATCTTAACAGCTCCTGATTTCCAATTAATAAAAACTTTGTGTCGTACACACTTGCACAATCTCTTTAATAATTATAAATAAAGTAACCAGACAGATTCTAAGCAATATAAAATAATGTGAACCAGTGGCAATGTAATCATGACACTGAGTAACTCAAAACAAAAGCCTCTAGGCTCGTATTAAAATTTAAAATTGAGTGTTGTGAATATAAGTTACCAAATATTTATATCCCACAATGTGCGCAAATTGTGTTCACAGTTACACTTAAAATAGCAATATTCTTTTATAATCTTTACATTTTAATCGATAGTTAATTGTCACATATAAATCCCTTCACCCTTAAATATTATTCTCAGTTATGAAAAATTTAAGACCAATCAATATATTATTCTAGTTAGAAACAAATAACTTTACTACTCGGCACCACAAGTAAACTATTTTCTAGAGCTACTCACAAACACCCCTTGGACATGAACCTGTACCGATGAATCGGATTCCGGAACAGCCGATCCAATATCCAACGTCAGCAGTACCAACTAGCGATTAAGCCTCTTCTTCAACTCTACTACCAATTCCAGAACCAAACGCAGAAAGACATTCACAAACTCACGAATGCGCCAACAACTAATAATTCAGGACAACCTAAAACCCTGCAATAATACAATTAACCACCTGTTAATTATAACCCCTCTTTACCTTTGTTAAAAAGGGTTCTTATACAATACCAATAAATTCTTGCTCTGTTGAAATATAGACAGAAGTGCTAATATCTAAAGCATTTAATATTAATACCATAAGGACAAAATTTATTACTTACAAATGATGGACGCTTCACGCCAAACTATCTTTCCGATAAGCGGTCCGAACGGATGTGGAATTTTAATTTGTACCAACAACTAGAAAAATCCGTTCAGTAAATTTAGGCGTGCTTACTATTCATTTTCTACAAATCCTTACAACGTAAGTTCGGGTAGTTTCAACTCTGAAAACCCTTTTAGTTTAATAAGCCACCAAGCGTGTTTTTAAGTGCGACCTAACGTTCTTCTGTTCGTAAAATCAATAATTATGTCCGCGCAGTCTGCTATCATGTTAACAAACAAGTGCTGATATCCCGACTACAACACATTGATGCGATACTACGCCTTCAAACATTAAGATATAGTTTAAACAATGGTTAAATTTCCTTAAAATAACTTTCTTCCTTTTGACAATACAGTGCGTTCCTCTACGTTACACCAATCAAATAAATAAATTTCTCTATTACTAGACATTTGCAACTTTATGTACAGAATTATATACAGAAATTGAATTAATTTTGTAGCGGTCATAGAATGACTGTTACATAATAACACAGGGATATTACGCTGGAAATGTTCAACAGCTGACGTCAAGGTCTGGCACCTGCTGTACCTTTTGATGCACGTGAGTGTTTATAACTTTTCATAGCTTTGAAATTATAGTAAATTATTATGAATTACCCAACATTGTTTATTTGAGTAACGAAAATATAAAGTAGTTTTTTTAAGAAGTTAGTAACATTAACGAATAAGTATCTTGCTTGTCAGTTTGTTTGCACACGTACTCAAACAATGTATCTTATGAAATTCTGAATGACAACTTATGTCAGACAAAAAATATTGTAGATTCTGTTTTCCAATCTAGATGCCATATGCTGTCTTGGTTAATTTTACATTATGTTTAAAGACTTTCAAATCTTGTAAAGGCATTTTCATTGATATATGAAATTCGCGTGTTTTTTGTAGATTATAATTAAATTAGAATATTTGCGTATTACAATCTCTGCTCTTTGATAATTAATTTTTGTTGTAATAATCAAGGAAGTACTTCAATGATTAAAATAAACTTATGTGTTATGAACAATTAATAAATTATATGTCTATCTAATAAAATCCTATAGAAATGATCTACTCATAGATCTTGATTTTGAATGTTAAACTTCACTAGAATTATTATGAAAAATTATGACGATGATACAAACTTAAATATTGCAGTCACATGTATATAATCAGACATTTATTCTAATAGAATTCCTTTTGTTTTTGAAAGACGTTTTATTATTCAACATTTAATAAAAAAAAAAAATAGTGCAAGTCCTCCTTAAGTAAAAAGTGTGTATAATGAAAATAAATTCCCCCAGTATATTTTAGATGCCTCAATTCTATTATTCTATTTTTGGCAAATGTTTTTGAGGACACAAATGGTGTCCATGTTGTGCTTTTGTTTGTTCACAGGTAAAGCTGAGACATCTGTATGACATCTGGTGGTTGAGGTCTTGGTAAGTGTGTCCGAAAGAGTGAAATTCAAGTTTTATGGCTATGTTAGTGGTGTTAAGATAAGGTTTCCGCATTCCCCTTATACAAGCACAGCTAAATTTTGTTGGTTATTGTATTAAAAAATACGGTGGCGCTCATTAAATATATTTTTGGTCTTTTATTCACCCATGACCCAAGCTCATGATCTACCCAGAGCTAACACTCGACTAGCCGTTTATATCTTAAGAGTTTGTCTTTGTCTCAAGCCATTTACCATCCGACATTACCTTGGGCTTAAAAGAAAAAGAAGAAATTCTCGACCTTGTGATATCAGATTAAGGTTTAGAAAATTGGGAGGTTTGATTTATAGCTGATAGTCACGAGAATAAAGAAATATAAAATAACAAAAATTATTTTATAGTACAAGGTGTTACTGACGTCATATTTTTCTACTTTGTACAGCTGACAGATGTTATTTTAAAAGCAAATGTGTAACATACTGTTTTAATAAGCTCTAATAGTTCTAGTATTCCTAAAAATAGTTAGTTTCTAGTTTAATTTTAGCATGCTAATTATTAGAATTGTAGCGGCTGCAGGATCACCCAAGTAGCTTCTCAGCGAAGTTCCCAGAAAGATCTAATCCAAGAGTTAATCAATTTTTCTAAAGGCACTTACTTTAAGGGCACTAAACATGTCAAATTAGTCCATATCTATGATTAGATGTCAATCATGCTTTAGGATCCTATTTATGTCAGGGTGGTCTGAAGCAATTTTTCAATTAGCTGAGCACTCAACTAAAATCAATTCTGAGAGCTACGGTTGTGGTTATCTTAGGCATTGACAGTTTTAATTAAAATTAAAGATTTACGACCGGCGCATCCTAAGCCGAGTAAGAGCGTCAAGAAAGGGGTTATTTTTCAATTAACCAAAATGTATATAAGGAGGCCAGCCGGTGGGAATCGGGGTTGTTTATTTCCAGACGCGTTAGAGGTTAAAGCTAACGGTTACTAGTGATGTGTTTATTTCTCTGCAGTCAAGTGCGGGCCGTTATGTTTTAAGTTATTTATTTCTCTGAGTAAGTAATTAGTATATGTGATATTACTATGAACTCAAGGCTGTGTTATGCAGCATAAGTCAGTTATTTGTTTAAAACAGTATTTGCCGACTTCCATAAAATACAATTCCGGGTGAATGCCCAGTTCAAGTAAATTGATCCGTTTTATTATTGCTTTGGAGACCGCATCGTTTTAGAAGGGTCTTCTATTATATTGTGTTTCGACGGTGTCAGAGGTCGTTAATCACTAATCCACGAGACTACCTGAGAATGCAAAGCTCAGGCCCGAAGTCAAGTTACGGTACTATTTGACCCTTGAGAAGGTCGTATTTTTCATGGTGTAGATGACCCCGTGGTTAAAAAGGGTCGTCGCACTATGCAAGTTAATTAGAATAGGGTAGCATTAATAAATTTTTGTTATTGGGGTGTGTACACCTAGAACTGTATCTATTCAAAATATGTTTGTTAGTTAAGTTTAGTTAAGTTGTGTTTGTGCTAGCCGGAGACTATAAGTGACTTATTTTCTGTTCTGCCATTTTGGTTCATCGCCCACGAACAAAGTGCGACGAGAGCTATTACCGCGATTGGTCCATGGGCCGTTTAATTCCCATGGTGGCGCCCTTTGTACATAAGGTTATTTACTTTATATTTTGTTATGCATATGTAATTAGTTGAAGTTTTAGTTAGTAGCTCGTTCAATAAAACACTCGAATTTTCGTCTCAGTGTGTTTGTTTAATGAACCCCCTTCACCGACTGCTGCAGCTTGCGAGGCAACGTCCCGAAACGTGAGGGTACGATGGTGTTAGAGGTCCTGTTATTTATTATTTATTGTTAATTGGATACCCTCATGCGGTAGGTAAATATTAAAATTACAAATGCTTTGAACAGCTGTAGTGCAATATATGTAAACATGTCTATTTTTGTGATCAGCTTTATCTACACTAAAATTAGTATACGTAATTTTGAAAGCTCAAATGCTAATATTGTTAGGAGCTATTAATTTGTTATCTACCTGAAAAGATCTGCCCAGGTTGGAATCCTATTTGTACAACAAGTTCATGTTTTAAAGTAAAGTGCTTGATGAATAATAATAAAGACTAACAGAAAAGTTAAAAGTTTAAGATTGATGCAGTTAATGATAAAATTTTTTTGTTACAAGTTATATTATTTTAAAAGAAATCTTTTAGTAAACAATTGGTTCAAGATTAAAGATTTTTTATTTTGATCAAGTGTGATCAAATCTAATTACATAAAGCTAAAACCCTTCTGAGTAATAAATTGATGCCAATTTTATATTGAAAATACTTTTTTATTATTTCTTTATGTATTTTTGCAGGACACAAATGGTGTCCCACTTTTTTATTTATTTAACTATCACAATTTCTTACAGGAGCTGCGTCTTATTTTATTAATACAGGTTTTTGTCAGCGAAGGCGATCATTTTTTTTTCTTTGGGTCTCCACGTCCGCCCTTAGAACTATGCTATGCAATTATCGTAATTACATCAAGACTTGGTGGCGACTATTTGATTTAGCTTAAGTTTGATCTGCAAACAGAATTCGACTTAGTTGTGTCCGAAGATTTTTGGAACAATAAGTATTACTTGCGCCAAAACAAATAACATGAAATGTTACTAGTTTTTTTTTTCTAATTGGTTAGTCATAAGGTGTAAAGCCCTTCTTTACTATATTCGCGGTCTAGTCTGGGAATTACCCCATGGGTGAGCAATGAGTTTGGGGCGTGGGTATATGGTGGGCTCGACTACAAACGGGAACAAAAAGGTAAATGGACGCCACTGCATCTATATAGACAACAAGCAAAACTAAAGTATCCTACAGGAAGACGCAGAAACCTATAGGATATAATGATTATCAAAAAAACTTACAAACCACAATAAACAATACCTCTGGAAACCTCTTGGACCTCTGCTCCAGCTTCCGCGATGTCGGTCCTGCAAGAAGATGTCACACAGAAAAATAAAATATAAGACACCGTTTGTGCCTTACAACAACAAAATATTTCGATCTTTATAGATCGATTGACCTGAATTCAAAACCTTAATAACACCTTACCTATGAGAAAATACTCTACTGGAAATTACTTATTCCGTTTCTATTACCTGGTATTGTATCACCTTTTTCCACATTCAAAATTTTGTTGATCTAATTTGAGCAATGTTAAGTTCAATAAGTGAAATAAAAAGACAAAGGTATCAATTCAAAGTTTAATTGAAATATGATTCTCTTTTGTTGCAAAAATTACTTGTAAATAAAATTTATTAATCAATATATAATAAGCTTTAAAACTTTCTTAGAGTGTTCCTCTATAATCAAAATTATCAACATTAAGTAAGTTATAGAAGTTTCTGAATATGCTTCTCTACATAGAGAGGTATTAACATTTATAAGTTATTTAATACAATTTAGGTTCTTAAACATCCATAAAACAGATCTGTTCTGGCTTACAAGATTTTTACCTAAAGAACTTGTTACATAAACAGTTCATATGGTCTAAGCATGAAATTAATAAAAGTCAGTTCAACATATGTTAAAAGCGGCTTAGGTATTCTACTAATCACAACAAATTGCTAGAAAACATCTTTCATCCAAAGGTGGACTTTATACATATTTTTATCACTTAACATGTGCATCATAAATGCACTTTGAATAACAACTTTTAAATCATCTAAAGGTTCAAAAATTTCTCTTATAAAACAATCTAGTTCTGAATGAAAAATATTTGACTTATTAAATTTTTAGGTTATACTTTCAAACTAAATTTTACGTGATATATGAGCATAAACACATTTTGCAAACAAACTTGAAATTTACGTTATTTAACGAAAGTTTCCCATGATTTAGTAGAGAGTAAATTAAAGATTTAACTTTAATTAGCACACGAAATTGATTTTCAGTAAAAAGTTTATAAGTACCTGATAGATTATGTTTTAATTCTACAACGGCGATGTTGACGAACGTAATAGATGAACTAAGACGCATAGCATTCCATCTGCTTGATATTCCGAAAGATACAAAACATGCCTGCATTAACCATAATTCCTCGGACAACTTTAAAACAACTAATTTCACAATACTCGACCAAAATCTAATTCCATTGTTTAGCGTGTTCCTCATACCTGCTAAAGAGATTGAACCAAGTATTAGTTTTAAACACGGCTGATTAATTACACGGTGCTTACCACTAATGGATTTCCTCACCACGTGTTGTAGCTGTTGCCTTAAGTTGACTAAGCGGCTTACACGAGAGCTATTCGTGAAGCCTCCGCGCGACAACCAAGAAGCCCTACCACTCTCTTAGAGCTATCCTTAGCTCCCACTTACAAGCGGAGTTCACCATCCTCAAAAGTGAAGTCTACGTACCCGTGGTTGCTTGCAAGATGGCCGTGTTCCTTACTTGCTAACGCTCTTAGCCCTCGCGTCATTTTCGCGCAGGCGTTATGTTTAACAATTGCTCTAGAGGACGTCAAAACGCCTGTAGTTTATGTAACTCAAGTTACGTTCAAGGTATCCACGATATCGAAAGTATAGGAGTCCCTGTTAAATACTCCTTATAGGTAAAAATAATATAAACGGAAAGAGTTGTTCTTCTTTAGTACATTAAATTAATTAACGATTACACGCTAAATGACAGATTCGCAAAATAATAACAGTTAGAACTGTTTTTCCTTCAGAGATATAAAATGTAACAAAAATTTTGTTACAAACAAACAAAAAACGTTTCAGTGTACGATTGTGCAGGTGTGTGTGTCAGAATGTGCAAGTGTGCAAATGTGTGTGCGAGTGTGAGTGTATGAGTGTGCGAGTGTGCGAGTGTGTGTGAGTCTGTGAGTGTGTGAGTGTGCGAATGTATGAGTGTGTGAGTGTGTGAATGCGTGAGTGTGTGCGTCTGTGAGTGTAGGAGTGTACAAGTGTGCGAGTGTTCGAATGTGCGAGTATGCTAGTGTGTGAATGGGCGTGTGTGTTAGTGTGTGAGTGTGTAGGTGTGTGAGTGTGCGAGTGTGTGTTGGAGTATGTGAGTGTGTGCGTGTGTGAGTTTGTGAGCGTGGGAGTGTGTGTGTGTAAGTGTTTGGGCGTGTGATCGTGTGATCGTGTGATCGTGTGATCGTGTGAGTGTGTGAGTGTGTGAGTGTGTGAGTGTGTGTGTGTTAGTGTGGGAGTGTGGGAGTGTGTAAGTGTGGGGGTGTGTGGGCGTGTGAGCGTGTGATCGTGTGAGTGTGTGAGTGTGTGAGTGTGTGAGTGTGTGAGTGTGTGAGTGTGTGAGTGTGTGAGTGTGTGAGTGTGTGAGTGTGTGAGTGTGAGTGTGTGAGTGTGTGAGTGTGTGAGTGTGTGAGTGTACGAGTGTGCGAGTGTGTGAGTGTGTAAGTGTGTGTGTGTGAGAGTATGTGTGAGTGTGTGTGAGTGTGAGTATGTGAGTGTGTGAGTGTGTGAGTGTGCGAGTGTGTGTGAGTGTGTGAGTGGGTGAGTGTGTAGTGCGTGTGTGTGTTTGTGAGTGTGTGAACATGAGTGTGTGAGTTTATAAGTGTGTGAGTGTGTGTGATTGTGCGAGTGTGAGGGAGTGTCAATGTGTGTATATCAGTGTATGAGAGTGTAAGTGTGTGAATGTGTGAGTGTGTGAGTGTGTGTGTGAGTGTGTGATGTGCGAGTGTGTGAGTGTGCAAGTGTGTGAGTGTGTGTCTGTGAGTGTGTGAATGTATGAGTGTGTGAGTGTATGAATGTGTGAGTGTGGGAGTGTACGAGTGTGCGAGTGTTTGAATGTGCGAGTATGCTAGTGTGTGAATGAGCGTGTGTGTTAGTGTGTGTGTGTGTGTGTGGTAAGTGTGTGAGTGTGTGAATGTTGATGTGTGTGAGTGTGTGAGTGTGTGAGTGTGCGAGTGTGTAAGTATGTGAGTGTGTGAGTGTGTGTGTGAGTGTGTGTCTGTCAGTGTGTGAGTGTGGGAGTGAGCGAGTGTTCGAATGTGCGAGTATGCTAGTGTGTGAGTGGGCGTGTGTGGGGTAGGTTGCGAGTGTGCAAGTATGTGAGTGTGTTAGTGTGTGAGTGTGTGACTGTGTGTGTGTGTGTGCGAGTGTGTGGGTGTGTGAGTTTGTAGTGCGTGTGCGTGAGCTTGTTAGTGTGTGAGTGTGGGTTTGTGAGTTTGTAAGTGTGTGAGTGTGTGAGTGTGCGAGTGTGCGAGTGTGTGAATGTGTGTGTAAATCAGTGCATGAGAGTGTGAGTGTGTGAGCATGTGACTGTGTGACTGTGAGTGTGTGAGTATGTGTGTGTTAGTGTGCGAGTATCCTGTATAAAGAAGAAATATTAGAAAAACTATTTGGGTTAAGACGTAACAGAGGAGCACGATCGGCTATTTTCGCTTTGAAGATGATGGTGGAGAAGACAATAGGAAAAAGAGAAAATGTTTGTAGATCTCGAAAAAGCAATCGACAATGCAAAATGGGAAAAAATGTTCGAAATACTGAAAAAGATTGGAATCAGTTTTAGAGATAGATGATAGTACATAACTTATACAAAGGGCAAACAGCTGTTATAGAATTAGAGCATGAAAGTAGAGAAGGATTTCTGCTACCTAGGAAGTCAAATAACGCAACATAAGGAAAGTGCAAAAAAATATAAAACAAAGATAAACACAATGCCTTGTGTTGCATTTTACAAGAAAAAGCAACAACTGTGTTCAAAAATAACAAATACAGAAAAAAGAAACAATTAAGAGACTACTGAAAGCATCTGTATTGAGCAAAGCACTGTATGGCGGTAAAAATAGAAGCCTTTGAAATGTTGTGCTACAGATGTATGACGAGGATATCATGGACATACAAAGCTAAAAACAAAGAGGTTCTAGAAATGGTACGGGAAGAAAGAAATATGTCGAAAACAGTAAATGATAGTGGAGATAGCATGATAAGTCAGATACTAAGGCATGGAGGAATAGTGCAGAATATATTAATAGCAGAGATAGGAGAAACGAGAGATAGAGTTAGACCTACGTTAGACTATTGCACATAGAAAATCTAATGACTAACAATAATTGTACTTAAACCTTATGATTGTTATAAACAAGTACAGGTGTTGGTTTAGCAATATTTTCAACTAATGTTGATTGTGCAAAAGGATTTACTGAAAACTATTAATTCGGCAAATCTCTAAATGTTGAAAAATTTTAGTAGCCGCAGGTTGCCTACTCCCTTTCACATATCATTGAATATCGGTTAAATAGGGTATATATTTAGAAAACAATAAAAGGAGAACCGAGCTGTATCTAACAAGAAGAGCAGCTGCTATGTTCGAAGATAACAAACATAGAAACAAAGAAAAAATTGTTGAAGGCATTATGTGTAGAGCACAGCACTGTGTACGGCTATGAAATAGGGTCAGTAAGAGAAGCAGACAGAAAAAAAGTATTTTGGAACGTGGTGTTTCATATGTATGATGATGATAGCATGGACAGACAAAGTTTATGACAAAGAGGTTCTAGAAATAGTAGGAGAAGAAAGATATCTTGTAACATACTGTTTTAATAAGCTCTAATAGTTCTAGTATTCCTAAAAATAGTTAGTTTCTAGTTTAATTTTAGCATGCTAATTATTAGAATTGTAGCGGCTGCAGGATCACCCAAGTAGCTTCTCAGCGAAGTTCCCAGAAAGATCTAATCCAAGAGTTAATTAATTTTTCTAAAGGCACTTACTTTAAGGGCACTAAACATGTCAAATTAGTCCATATCTATGATTAGATGTCAATCATGCTTTAGGATCCTATTTATGTCAGGGTGGTCTGAAGCAATTTTTCAATTAGCTGAGCACTCAACTAAAATCAATTCTGAGAGCTACGGTTGTGGTTATCTTAGGCATTGACAGTTTTAATTAAAATTAAAGATTTACGACCGGCGCATCCTAAGCCGTGTAAGAGCGTCAAGAAAGGGGTTATTTTTCAATTAACCAAAATGTATATAAGGAGGCCAGCCGGTGGGAATCGGGGTTGTTTATTTCAGACGCGTTAGAGGTTAAAGCTAACGGTTACTAGTGATGTGTTTATTTCTCTGCAGTCAAGTGCGGGCCGTTATGTTTTAAGTTATTTATTTCTCTGAGTAAGTAATTAGTATATGTGATATTACTATGAACTCAAGGCTGTGTTATGCAGCATAAGTCAGTTATTTGTTTAAAAACAGTATTTGTCGACTTCCATAAAATACAATTCCGGGTGAATGCCCAGTTCAAGTAAATTGATCCGTTTTATTATTGCTTTGGAGACCGCATCGTTTTAGAAGGGTCTTCTATTATATTGTGTTTCGACGGTGTCAGAGGTCGTTAATCACTAATCCACGAGACTACCTGAGAATGCAAAGCTCAGGCCCGAAGTCAAGTTACGGTACTATTTGACCCTTGAGAAGGTCGTATTTTTCATGGGTAGATGACCCCGTGGTTAAAAAGGGTCGTCGCACTATGCAAGTTAGTTAGATTAGGGTAGCATTAATAAATCTTTGTTATTGGGGTGTGTACACCTAGAACTGTATCTATTCAAAATATGTTTGTTAGTTAAGTTTAGTTAAGTTGTGTTTGTGCTAGCCGGAGACTATAAGTGACTTATTTTCTGTTCTGCCATTTTGGTTCATCGCCCACGAACAAAGTGCGACGAGAGCTATTACCGCGATTGGTCCATGGGCCGTTTAATTCCCATGGTGGCGCCCTTTGTACATAAGGTTATTTACTTTATATTTTGTTATGCATATGTAATTAGTTGAAGTTTTAGTTAGTAGCTCGTTCAATAAAACAATCAAATTTTCGTCTCAGTGTGTTTGTTTAATGAACCCCCCCTTCACCGACTGCTGCAGCTTGCGAGGCAACGTCCCGAAACGTGAGGGTACGATAGTGTTAGAGGTCCTGTTATTTATTATTTATTGTTAATTGGATACCCTCACGCGGTAGGTAAATATTTTAAATTACAATCTGTAAAAAACTAAAAAATAGGAGAAATAGAAGGACTGGTGACGTTCTGAGGCATTTGGGGAATAATGCGGAATATATTAAAGGCAGAGATAAGAAAAACGAGTAGTAGATGAAGGTTAACCTACTGCACACAGATAGTCAAAGATGTAGGCTGTGGAAAATTCAATGTGTAGGTTAGCTCAGAATAGAAAACAATGGAGGTATGGGTCTAACCAGTTCTAGGACTGGAGAGCTAATGATGATGAAATACTAAAAGATTTGTTAATGCTGACATTAAGAATCGACGTGACTTTTAAAATGTTAAAGCATATAAAATGTTTCATTATTCGCAATTCACTTCCCAAGTTAAAGTGTTGTGTTTCGTTAAAGCAAAAAATGCTTTCGCAAAAGTAATAACGATAACATACAGCAAACATGCTATTCAGATTTAACAAACCGTATAAGCAGCGCCAACTTTAATAAGATTTCTGCACGATAAATCACCTAATAAAAAAATCATTGTTAGGTGTCAAAGAGCAAATTGGATATTCGACGAAGCTACATTAAAGTATAAAAAGCTGAACACTTGAACAGCGCTACAAAATTTTTCAGAAAATTCTGAAACAAATTTAATGCCCGAGATTTCAGCAAGCAAATCGAAGTACAAATAAATATGTAGCACAACATAAACGAAATTATCTTATGAATGAAGCTTGCCATAAATATCACATGAGTGGCTTGCGGTTTTAAGTGCAAGGTGCGATATAATTTCTTATAATGTGAATCAAACTTATAAAGCGGAATGTTTTTATATATTCAAAAAATAGGATGCACTTGAATAACAAACAACAAACAATGTCATACAAAAATTATACAAATTTGATTTTTAGCGGCAGTAGGTGCTTTGTAAAACTATACCCAATATTTTTTTTCTATAATTATCAATAAGCACCCCTTAAGTACTTCAAAATCATATTGCGATTTGAAGTGGAAATTTTATTAAGGATTTTCCTTTTGCGCTAAATTTCAATTGCGCAAACGACTAATAATATAAAAATTGGTGTCGGGAAAGAAATTTCCATCATACAAAAATCGCCGTTATGAAATGAGCTTTTCTATTATTAAGATACATTAGCAAAACTTTCTAGTTTGTTATGTAATTATTAAACACGGTAAACGTTTACAAATAAACCCTATCATAATTTATGGTTAAGTTCCCAACAGCCGTTATTAGCCATCTCACCACACAAAATAAACCAAATCAATAAATTCTTACGATATTTAATTTACCTCCAACAGAGAATCGAGCATCGCGTAACCGATCTAGAAAAGTGGAGATTTACAAAAGAAGATAGGGTAAATTTTTAGTAGACTTTTTGACTTTTCGGAAATGTCGATACAAAACCTATACGCGTTAGCTTTCTTCTTTACGAGAACAATAGAATTAGACCAAAACTGGTGGACGTTTAACAACTCCTAAATAGAACATCTCATCGAGCTATGAGTGAACAACCTTAAGAAGCGTTGGAGAAAGAGGTAGTGGTGTTGTTTTATCGGTTCTGCGGAAGTACGAATGTGATGGTGAACTAAAGTGGTACAACCAATACCAATGCATTGCTTAGAAAAAGAAGTAGCGATCAAGGGATCTATAAAGAGTTGTTGTTCGGAAGCAAGTTTGGACACAATATGAGTAGGGTATAGCCAATGGTGGCTAAAGAGGTCGCGAAAATTAGGAACACATTTTACGGATTTCCAAAAATTGATTCCAAGAATCAGTTGGTGAAAGACTTTCAAAATCACCAGAATTTCCAAGATAATGGTCGATTTATAGAGGGATATAGGAAAGGGAACGGAACCTAGGATTTATTTATTTTTATATATTTATATATCTAACACTCTTTATGGTCTGCTAACTAAAACCTAAAACAGACCTAATTCATACACTAACTGACCCTGAAGACAGTATTTACAGTTAGTCGGAGCATGAATACATGAATACACTTTGTGTTCGCCTTTTGATTTTTCAACTTATATGCTAGTTTTGCAATAGTTTAAATGTTAGTTACAAAAATTCTTTTTTACAAACTTAACCTATGTTTAATCTAAAATTAATACTAAACTTAATCCTAAATTGCCAACACCTTTGTATTCTAATCTGGTCTGTTATAGTATGTTCTGCTTTGTTGGGGTCAGGTATACCGGAATACTGGTATCATCAGGAACGAAGTGCTCCTGGAATTTCCAGTATTTCTAGTAGTCCTCAGTATTTGAATTGGGTGTTACGGTATGGGTTATGTTTCCTACCTTTTGTTGGTTTCTATTATTCTAATCTATTTTATCTGGTCTGCTCTGTTCTGTTATGTCAGGTATACTAGTATACTGGTGTCATCAAGAACAGGGTTGTAACTTTTTACGGTAATTTCGATAGCTACTGACGCTAGAAAAAAAGTGGACATGTATACGAAAAATATAATAACTGATAATAAACAAACAAATAATTACTACAAACACTTACCTTGTTTGCGAGCGTAGTAAAGCACATTTATGTTCATGCGGCAGTTCAAACGGATAACGAAGTAAACAAACTTTGTTGAATGCGTCCGTCAAGTATGGGTAACGAAAGTCGACTGTTCTATCTTCTATTTTACTTTCTAGGTAGTTCGGTATCTTAACCGTCTGTGACCTGCCACCTGCAGTATCACTATCGTCTGGAATACATTGCATTGCATCCGTTCTCATGAACTGTTAATAACCTTTTTATATCTAACCTTGAGCTTCATTGTCGTATTCGACTTATGATTTCTTTAACAATTTCTAATATATATATATATATATATATATATATATATATATATATATATATATATAGTTTGAAAATGGTCAGGCATAGTAAAACAACTCAATTTGTTTTCATTGGTTTTTATGTATTTTCATGCTTATTACGCGTTTCGGTTCCAAATAACCATTTTCAAAATAGCAGCTAAAAATTACATTGTTATAAATACTATAATATTATACACTGTAAACATATACTTGCACTAAAACATTTTTAAATAAATAACAGATACATTATGACTATTGTACGTCGTAAAAGTTTAGAAATATTATATTGAATGACTAGATTAAGTTAACTGGTTAGAACAAATAATCTGTTATTGTTGTTAATTTAAAATATGTATACTATATAACAAATTATTTGTTCTAGCCAGTTAACTTAATCTAGTCATTCAATATAACATTTCTAAACCTTTACGACGTACAATAGTCATAATGTATCTGTTATCTATTTAAAAATGTTTTAGTGCAAGTATATGTTTATAGTGTGTAATTTTATAGTATTTATAACAATGTAATTTTTAGCTGCTATTTTGAAAATGGTTATTTGGAGCCGAAACGCGTAATAAGCATGAAAATACATGAAAACCAATGAAAACAAATTGAGTTGTTTTACTTATACCTGACCATTTTCCAGAAAACTTATATCTTAATATATATGTATATATATATATATATATATATATATATATATATATATATAATCTTCACGTTTTATTTGCTGAATATTAATTTAAAATAATTCAATTTATTGGGGATTGCAGCAAATTGCTGCAATCCCCAATAAATTGAATTATTTTATATATATATATATATATATATATATATATTTGTCTTGCTTTTAAATTGATAACTTGAAGTTGATAGTTTAAAATGTCAAAATGGCGTAATTATTTTTGGGATATTTCCTTCAATTGATGCGTAAATATTAAAATCCATCTGCATTTATTGTTTACGTTTATATATATATATATATATATATATATATATATATATTGCTGTATTACCCTTTAGTGGGTCGACCTATTAATTCTGTAATATCACGTGTCCTTACGTTGAGCGACCTATTTATTTTAATTGCTATAATACTAAATTAAATTATTGAACCACCATTTTAATCTTTCCTACAGCTTGTGATTATTTCCTCCTCCAGCTGTTTCTTAACGTTGCTATCAACTGGAATTTATCATAAACAACTTTATCGACCAATGACAAAATTCAACAAGTTACCGCCTTTGCGGGTTATCTCTTCCCTACTTAATTTGTGGCTCCTCCTCTGTGCTATTTCAATCTTATGACCTCGGCTAGCATATATTTGTAATTATAAAAATTCAGTAAGTTTGGATCCCATTTAATGAAACTAATGCTTTATGTACAGCTTTGACGTTATTTACAATACATTTTCAAATTAATTCACCTTTATAAATTTCATTTATCAACAACCATTTAATTTGTACTAAAAACCCAAAGTCACCAAAGAAAACTCATTACCTTTACCAACAAATGTAGAATATTCTAAATCCGTTTTCTTATTATTATTTCAATACGTATTCAACCCTTTGTTGACTTGTTTACAAGCATATAATATTTAGCCAATTTGATATTAAAAATAAAATAAAATTCTTGTAGAAAAACAGATGCCTTATAACTAACAATCTGACCTGGTTTTATCTTTTACGACGACGCTTCCATTGAAATTAATCTTCCCCAATTTTTGATTCCATTCAACTTATCACCATTATGGACCAACACCATTAAATTATAATTTTATAATTTAATCATTCTTGCCATAGACTTCAAATTTGTAATTCGTTCACCCCTATACTTCAAGATTATGTTCTTCTTTTCGCCTCGACATTTAAATTGTTTTATTGTAATCTTTCTTAACATCAAGCATTCTGGCCTATTTTCCCTCAGACCTCGAAGCCCTATTATTTTTATGTCTTAGTTTACGATTAATTCATAAAAATAATCCTACTTACGTTTTAAACGGTAATTTTCATATACACACTCATTTATTTCACTTTGTACCACTTGTTACGTATTATTCAGTATTACTGGCAATGCACTTGGGCCTTCATTGAGTTCAAAACTGACTTTCTTATCGCGGTGCTTGCTAATATAATTTCGAATCCCCACTGCATCCGTGGTGTGGTCTAGAACCTGTCGTTTGCTTCGGACCAATCAAATAATTCCATTTCGAATATTTTCTGATGTAATGCTCTGCGTTCGTTCATAATGCCCACCTGCCTGCAGGTGTCTTCACTATCAACATGCTGTATTTTGATAGAATAGTCGCCTTTCCATAAACAACTGATGCAATTTTACTTTAAACTTTCATTGTTTACATGCGATTCACGCAATTTTAATCATTTCTCTTATCAAAATGGTTAGATCTTTATACGCATTATATTAGCTACATGAAACTCTATTTTCACCTCCGTATTACTTAATCGTCTGAGACTCTTTTCTTAATGCGTGTCTAATTATACTTTATCATTTCTACGCGTGCTTCCACTGAAAAATATTCTTATTCGCTTTACTTATGTCAACTGAACACTATCTACAGGGTATTTAATCTTTACCATCCGTTTAATACTCGTATTTCTCATTCCTACACCAACTATGCGTCTTCCTATGTCTTTCCTGCGTCGCCCAAAACTATTTCTACTTTGTACACAGGGTGTTTCCTACTTACTATCTACTTCTATTTCTTACTTATTTCCTAAAATAACTACAATTTTCTGCTGCCTATTCTAATTACTCATTCTCTAGTGACCTTCACTATGTCGTGCACCCTTAAACAACCCCTTATCACAGCATAATTCCCCCAAATTAAAATATAAAATTTTATATCAATGTCCATTTTTGTTGCCCAACGTGAACTTAAACTCACATTGGTATGAAATTATTATATTTTATTTCCATATTGAAATTCAACCTTTTCATTATTAAACTCATATTTACATTTTATTTATCCCATACCTATGTCCTATTATACTATACTATTCCTACCTATGCCTATTCTTATGTTCAAATCCTATTCTATTTCTCTATGTATACCTATTCATAATTTATTTTACATTTCCTTTTATCTATTCATCTGTCCTTGCATGGGCCAATTCAATTTATTTATTTTCAACTTCCCCCTTTTTCACTCTTAAATCTGGGTCCTTTTAATCTATATTTTCAATCCTATATTTATTATCTATCCTATATCCTAAAAATCTAACCCTACTTTGAAAAATTCACACTTCCTTAAATTCAACCTTAAACCTGCTATATTCAACTCTAATAATATTCTCTCTAAATGTACGTAGTGTTCCTCTACACTATTACTAAATATTAATATTTCATCCTTATAGTGAATACTAAATTCCTCATACAGTCCCAAAATATTCTTGATCACATTCTCTAATGCATCCGTGCTCGAGGACAAACCAACCGGGACCACCCTAAATTGGTATAATTTTCCTTCTACCGAAAAACCCGTATATTTCCTTGATTCACGCGCTAATGGAATCAAACACAATGAATTCTTTAAGTCTAATTTGCTATATATTTTCTTATTACCTATTCTTGCTAATATGCTTTCCATCGTTGGTGGACAATTGTATTGCGGCTTCGTTCGCTTATTTATCTCTCTTGCATTCAAACATAACCTAATGCTATTATCATTTTTCTTCACGACGACTAATGGATTCACAAAATGTGTACTGGAGTTTTCTATAATGCCTTCACGTAACATTTCCTCAATTTCTTCCTTCACTCTATTCCTATATGCTACTGGAATAGGATATATCTTATTGTTAAACGGTTCCTCATTCATTACTTCTAACTTGTGCACATAACCCTTGGCAATTCTCGACTTCGACCCAATTAATTCTGAATGCTTATTCAATAATACATTCACCCTATTTTTTAAATCATCTGGACACTTAATCTCTTCACTTTCATTACCCCCATTATTTATCTCTTCACTAAACTGATTAATATTTACGCAGTCGTCTTCTATTACTATATTCCCCTCTTCATACCATTTAATATATTTCCCATTACACTCAATCTCTTTGCATTCCGCATTTATCTTCAACCCCAACTTATCTATCATATTCATCCCAAATATAACATCTATCTTCAGTCCAGGTACCACCATGAACTCATTTTCCCATATTCTATTTCCCATTTCACATCTCAGAATTACCATTTCATTTATTACACTAAATCTCTTATTATTTGGTGCCACTAAATTACACCTTGCTATCTTTATCGCTTTATCCCCCAATTTCTCTCGTTTAACAAATTCTTCCGCTACAAGTGATGCCTCTGCTCCAGTATCAATTAATACTTTAACCATTTTATTTTCCACCTTTAAATTAATTATTGGTAATAAGTTTCTCTCAAGTCTTCCTAATTCATTATCCATTTCATATTTAATAAACTCGCGCTGATGCTCATATCCGTTAATCCGTAGAATTTTCCTTGGTTCGTCCGTACTCAAAAATCCCGATCTCGCGTCGAAGGTCCTGCCTGACTCATTCTTCCTGTATCTGTGCAATTCGTGTTCCTTAATTCCACACTATTAATATTTCTTGCTGGTGTCCGTCGATCATCCTTTTCCTGTCTATTCATTACTCCATTGTTTCCCTCATGATTCGTTCTCTATCCGTTGCCTTGGTGTCTGACCATTATCCCTGTTCTGCCTAAAATCATTATTAAAGTTTCCATAGTTCCCCCCATTAAAATTTCTTCCGCGATCATAATTATACCTGTTCCTTCTATAATTATTCCTAGTCTCATCATTCCTTATGAAATTCGTGCGTCGATCCCTAAAATTATTTTCCCTTTCATCATCATTTTCCAAATCATCATATCTCTGCAAATAATCAATAAACGTGTCTCTATCCACTATGTTTTGCGTCGTTATGTATCGCTTTACTTCCGCATTAAAATGACTTGCTAAATACTTTATAATAATTTTATCTTCTAAAGGAGGATCCAATTGCTTCGCTCCAGTAAATTTCTCAATCGCATATGATTCTCGCGTTATCCCTTTCGCCAAATCGTATCTTCCCATAATCAAATCATTTCGAATTCGATTTTGCTGGTTGTCATTCCAGAATTGACGTAGAAATTTGCTTTCAAACTGTTCAAACGTTTCTATTTCATCCTCAACTAGATTGTACCATCGTTTAGCATTCCTTTTAATATTGCCCTGATTAAATTTAATTTGAATAATTCATCTGTGTATCCCTGTATCAACATTTTAAAATTTTTCAGAAATATCTTAGGGTTTACTTTTCCGTCCCCGTAAAATTTCGTAAATTGTTCCATTGAAAGATTCGTTTGCATTAGCTTAATTGGTTCCCTATTAAAGTTTATTGGATTGCTTTTTAAATTATTTATCTCTTGATTTATTGATCTGAATTCCGTTTCGCAATTTTCTTCAATTTTATTTAACTTAATATTTAAATTCTTAATTTTATTGTTGGACTCACTTTCGAACTCTTCTCGTTTCGTTTTGATTAAAGAAATATGATCCCATAAACCGTCTATCTCCTCAGAAACTCTACCAACTCTCTCATTCAATTGTGCTTTCATCTCCGCGATATTATGGTTTGCTTCTTTCAGTCCATCACTAAGATTCTTAATTTTACCCTCCAATTTCTCATTGTTTTCATCCATTTTATTTTAACTGCATTTATGGCTTGCTCACTCCTATCCATCTTTTCATTCAATGCCATTAAGATATCCAACATCTTATTTTCTTGTGAAGTTCGCCTCTCTTCACTGGAACTGGTTTCCTGAATTATAACGCTTTCCTGGGATCCTATCTCTACTCCTTGTTGTCTCAAAACCTCCCGTGTTTCCCGTATTTTCTTGTCCATTATTATTAAATTTATATGCTAAACTTTTAAATACTAAAATTTATCTAACTTTAAATTACTGTACAAATTTCACTATTGTTAATTGAAGCTTTTCAAATCCCCGGTTTAGTTTAATTAATTTATATAAAATCTTACAATCGTACTTTAAAATTTATTTTAATTTAATTCGCCCTCTTAATTTCAGTTTATTGTGGTTTAATTTACGAGCCCTCTTAATTTCAGTTTATTTTATTGTGGTTTAATTTACGAGCCCTCTTAATTTCAGTTTATTTGATTGTGTTTTAATTTACGAGCCCTCTTAATTTCAGTTTATTGTGGTTTAATTTACGAGCCCTCTTAATTTCAGTTTATTGTGGTTTAATTTACGAGCCCTTCGTTGGGTCGACATATTAATTGCTGTATTACCCTTTAGTGGGTCGACCTATTAATTCTGTAATATCACGTGTCCTTACGTTGAGCGACCTATTTATTTTAATTGCTATAATACTAAATTAAATTATTGAACCACCATTTTAATCTTTCCTACAGCTTGTGATTATTTCCTCCTCCAGCTGTTTCTTAACGTTGCTATCAACTGGAATTTATCATAAACAACTTTATCGACCAATGACAAAATTCAACAAGTTACCGCCTTTGCGGGTTATCTCTTCCTACTTAATTTGTGGCTCCTCCTCTGTGCTATTTCAATCTTATGACCTCGGCTAGCATATATTTGTAATTATAAAAATTCAGTAAGTTTGGATCCCATTTAATGAAACTAATGCTTTATGTACAGCTTTGACGTTATTTACAATACATTTTCAAATTAATTCACCTTTATAAATTTCATTTATCAACAACCATTTAATTTGTACTAAAACCCAAAGTCACCAAAGAAAACTCATTACCTTTACCAACAAATGTAGAATATTCTAAATCCGTTTTCTTATTATTATTTCAATACGTATTCAACCCTTTGTTGACTTGTTTACAAGCATATAATATTTAGCCAATTTGATATTAAAAATAAAATAAAATTCTTGTAGAAAACAGATGCCTTATAACTAACAATCTGACCTGGTTTTATCTTTTACGACGACGCTTCCATTGAAATTAATCTTCCCAATTTTTGATTCCATTCAACTTATCACCATTATGGACCAACACCATTAAATTATAATTTTATAATTTAATCATTCTTGCCATAGACTTCAAATTTGTAATTCGTTCACCCTTATACTTCAAGATTATGTTCTTCTTTTCGCCTCGACATTTAAATTGTTTTATTGTAATCTTTCTTAACATCAAGCATTCTGGCCTATTTTCCTCAGACCTCGAAGCCCTATTATTTTTATGTCTTAGTTTACGATTAATTCATAAAAATAATCCTACTTACGTTTTAAACGGTAATTTTCATATACACACTCATTTATTTCACTTTGTACCACTTGTTACGTATTATTCAGTATTACTGGCAATGCACTTGGGCCTTCATTGAGTTCAAAACTGACTTTCTTATCGCGGTGCTTGCTAATATAATTTCGAATCCCCACTGCATCCGTGGTGTGGTCTAGAACCTGTCGTTTGCTTCGGACCAATCAAATAATTTCATTTCGAATATTTTCTGATGTAATGCTCTGCGTTCGTTCATAATGCCCACCTGCCTGCAGGTGTCTTCACTATCAACATGCTGTATTTTGATAGAATAGTCGCCTTTCCATAAACAACTGATGCAATTTTACTTTAAACTTTCATTGTTTACATGCGATTCACGCAATTTTAATCATTTCTCTTATCAAAATGGTTAGATCTTTATACGCATTATATTAGCTACATGAAACTCTATTTTCACCTCCGTATTACTTAATCGTCTGAGACTCTTTTCTTAATGCGTGTCTAATTATACTTTATCATTTCTACGCGTGCTTCCACTGAAAAATATTCTTATTCGCTTTACTTATGTCAACTGAACACTATCTACAGGGTATTTAATCTTTACCATCCGTTTAATACTCGTATTTCTCATTCCTACACCAACTATGCGTCTTCCTATGTCTTTCCTGCGTCGCCCAAAACTATTTCTACTTTGTACACAGGGTGTTTCCTACTTACTATCTACTTCTATTTCTTACTTATTTCCTAAAATAACTACAATTTTCTGCTGCCTATTCTAATTACTCATTCTCTAGTGACCTTCACTATGTCGTGCACCCTTAAACAACCCCTTATCACAGCAATATATATATATATATTGATATGATAACGCCGTACTCGGTGTTAGGACGTTTTCTATAACTCCACCGCTCTGCTCTGTGTTTTCTAATCAAATTTAATCTCACTAATTTTACTATTATGCCACGGCTAGCCCTCTTTAATCTACACAGAGTGCACAACGTTACGATGATCAATTTTTCTCTTCTCCACCCTGTTTTGATTACCTATTTGTTTGAATTATAAAACGAAGTCAATTAATTTCATATAATAAAAAGAAATATTATTTACAAGTTTTGAAAAATATTAAAATACACTCCTCAATCAATCACTATCATATGTATCATTTAACCCTAAAATTTATATACTTTGAATTCCATCTAAAGTCACCAAAAACGACCTCCTTTTACCAAAGAGACCTGGAACGTTCTGAACCCCTTTATAATATATTACGTAAGTTTAACGTATGTAATGTTTGTTGCTGACTTCGTTACGCTTTTTATATAAATTGAATTAATTCAGTATTGAAATTTAAATAGAAAAAAATATCTTAAAACTAATTAGATTTGACCTGTTACAGGTTGTTCGTCTATCAGTGCTCTGTTTAGTTGAACCCCTCGTTTTCCATAAATTACTTCGTGCTTCTTTATTTTATTTGCATTGATTCTCGCAACTCAAACTAGTACCAGAATTGTACCAAAATCGTCGACGCTGATTTGAAATATTATATTATTGACCCAGATTTGAATTATTCTCATTAACACATTTAAAATATTCTATCGCCCAATTATATCAATCCCCACATTCGAATTATCATCAACACAATTGAATTATAATATATATCCACTCGAAATATTGTATCAACCAAAATTTGAATTATTGTCATCACATTCAAAATATCCAGACATTCGAAGCCCTATTACTATTAATATTTAGTTTAAATAAATTACCCCAAATCCTACTCACGTTAAACGGCAAAAGAAGTCTTCATAATTGTTGCACTTATTTGTCACTATAACATACACTATTATATGATTAAATATTAAATTACGCATAACTTTCTGTTTAGCAGTGACGCAACTTTGCCCTGCTTGAGTTTTAAAACTGACCCGTCTTATCATTGCTCGGTGTTAAATATAGACTGTTCCCACTTGCATGTGAGCTGGGTTTTCAACAAGCCTTGTAGATATCTTAGCCAATAAGGTCTTTGTATTTCATGCAATTTGAAGTTGTTTGCTTGATACCTTATTATTCGCTATTTTGATCATACGTTGTATTGTTTAGATATCGCCTTTTTGGATAATTGAACAAAATAAATAATGTAACCTTAATTCCACTTTCGTTTATGTATTTTTGAAACTGCGTTTTCGTATCAAAATGTTTATTGTTTCGGCGTAATTGCGTAAAGCTTTGTTAGGTTTTATCTCTTATCTTCGTATTATATTATAACTAATTAGAACACTTCTCAATGCGTGTTTAATTACATGTACTATCCTTTTCTCTGAATACGCGTACTTTTGATGAAAGATATGCTCTTACTTGCATTACTTAAAACTAATAAAGGTCTATATACAAAGTGTTAAATACTTGTTATTTATATAATGTATGAATTACCTATGTACACGCCTCTTGGAACGACAAGGGACGCAAATGGAAATTGCCTGGAGTGCAGTAGGCAGTAAACCAGGGTTTGTAAGGTAGAGCGTGGACTGTATAGAGTAAAAGGAAGTAAATATAGAATTTGAATACAAAGTCACATAAATACTTAAAGGACTTACCGAAGCACAACATCTGGAGCACTAACGCGGCACCTTTCAGTACTGTTTCTGACCAGAGGTAAATAGGAACGGAGTAAGAAAATGATTATTTTAGGAAAGACATTAGAGGCAGTAATATTGAGAATTGAAGGAAACACGTTCGCGTTCGCGGATGGTTGTTAATCGACTCTGTCTTAATTATGTTATTCCTTATCTAGTCTGGCTTGATAACGAATAGAACGTCGGGAGAGCGAAATGGCGCGAACAACTTATTTTCCTGCTGAATACGAGTATTATTGTTGTAAAATATGCTTATTCGCATTGTTTAAAGCTAATTATGGTCTATATATAGGATGTTAAATGCTTGTTACTTACATAATGTATAAGTTACTTAATTTTCTCCTAAATAAATGCAGTTTTCTGCTTCCTATCGCAATTTATGGTTACTACACGACCCTTGCTACTCAATACACCCCTAAACAACCCCTTATCACAGCAATATATATATATATATATATATATATATATTATAATTTCTGATAAGGGAAATAAAGGCCAAATTAATAATAATCTGTTTTACATTCTCTTTATTTGTCTAGTCAAGCTTTTGAAATTTATTTTCAATTTCATCATCAGGACACTAAAAGTAATAACTAAGTTAATAACTAATAACTATGATATTGTAACGTATTTTTTTACTCAGTTACACTTTCCTTATAAATCTAATATCATGTTTCAATAAGATAAAAATATAATTTATAATTGTCTGATCACTTAAAATAATTTATAAAGTATATAATGGATTATGCGCTCGTTCACTTTTGATGTCTAAGTTTCTACAATCCTAATCGTTTGTCTGTCATTTCGTTTCACTTTTCGTTTAGCGCTTGAAGAAGTATGCAACTCTTCGGAGCATAGAAAAGTCAATATGCTCAGGCACGTGGCCTGGAATAAAGTTCGTAAAAGAAGCTGATTAGCGAATACCTTCGTGTCTGAATGTGGTTCCTGACGGCTTTTGGTGATGGTTTTATTCTGTATTCCACCATCAGCACAGTTAGTTGATTCCTTCAAACCGAAGAAGATTGAAGCTCCCATCATTAAAACAGTTGGTATAATTAATTAGATAAAATTTATTAATTCGTTTTTCGTAATGCAATACCACTGAAATCAATATTTAGTTTGAAATATAGAATACAAGAAAATAATTGGACATACTTAACGGAGATTTTATATGGTTGGATGATGTTTTGTTCTGAAGGTTTCTGAAAATTCCAACGTAAAATACAGCATGATGGTATGTTTTCATATTGCGTGCATCGCAGATGTACATGGAATTGTCGACATATGGTGTTATTTGGTTTTGGTTTAAAACGTTCAAGTTTTTTTTTTGATTGAACTGTACTTCGGCATGTGAGTGACATTTAACCTTTAATTTAAGTTGTATTTATTTAAATGTTTTACGTATGATCGAAGGTTGAAATTTTACTTTGATTTAGTTATCTTAAAATTCATTTAGAAAAGAAAGATCCCGTTCTATTCTTGTAGCTTTACAAAACTTTAAAGATGGCTACGTAGTTTGCCTATCATATTTGTTTCACAAGCAGACAGTGGTGGTTTCACTAAAAAATTGTCATTGACATATCATGTCAAAAATATCTAGTTATTCAACATAATTACCACATGTTATTTTGCGTTACATTAAAAATATCTTTGGTTATTTTGAGGTCATGTAATTTAATTTTAAAGAACATGATGAATTTTTTTTGTAAGATATAAAGTAAAGCCAACTCTTTGTTTGAATGATACATTTTTATAAGACGTAATATAATCTAATTTCTCACTTGTAAAGTCGACCGTAGTACTACTGATGACTATAAGTCAAATTTGAAATATGAATTATTAAGAAAGCATATACCTTACAATAAACTTACGTAAAAGTATTGAATTTAAAGATCTTTGTGTTTTTTATGAAGACAGAATAATACTAGTTTCTTTTCATGTAAATTTTTGTTGAAAACGTTAATGTTGAAACAAGCTAAAACAATTTAATTGAATAGAATTTATTTTTGCTTAACTCTTTTATTATTAAAAATTCAAGTGAAATTTATAGGTTCTTAATAAACAAAAGATTTATTCTATCTTATGATAACAAATACCCTGAGTGTATATATTTTTGGAACTTAAATTCAATTATATTATTTTTGGTGAATATGTAACGTGCATTTTTTAATCGCTTAACATTTTATTAATTAAAGATAGTTTAATTGAAGATTGATTTTCAATTAATAAATAAATTGCAAGGAACGAATTTGAAATAGGATTATTCGTAAATTACTTTCCAACTTATCGAAAATGATAAACAGCTCGTAATGAATTATTAGATATGATTGCGGCATTCACGTTTTGGATGTTCCTTATGTTATTAACGAGGTCGAGATAAGAGTCGATAAGAGGTTATGGTAACAACGATTGAATATTAACAGATGAGCGGTAGTTAGTTTCGTGCTTGGTTCCTAGATATTAATTACGCTAAAAATACTGTTTGCTTGTTGCTTTGAAGATAGTGAGAATGAATGCGGGATAAATTTTAAAATTGTTCTTTAACAAACACGGCACGATTTTAATTGTTTTTCCTGTGAAATAAAAGTTGTATATTAACTGTATAGAGTGTAGTTCTGATGGCTTTTTTGAAGGAGGTATGTTTCACAGGCGAACGTGTTTACTCGACCGCACGTGGTTTACGGAAAATCGACGGACCGTTTTAGTGATACGCGTTGCTTTACTAATTGTTTTTTTGTTGATTTTCTGTTGGAAATAAAAGTGGTAGAACTTGTTGGACTCGACCTGCACGCGTGTTGTTTACGGAATATTTGACGGACTTGCTTAGTGTTTGCACGTGCTTTATGGATTGTGTTTTTTTTTAGTTGATTTGTTTTTTTATATTTGAACTGTGTGTGCGATCTAGTTTCACGGTACTTTTTTTTATCAGAGTAGTGCATACTTTGGATTATCCAAATACAGTTGATACCCAAAGAATCTAAAATAGATCATTGTTTGCGCAAATTTCGTTATTCAAAAGCATTAGATTTTTCTTTGTTACCATAGGTAGCAAATAAAACACCTCACGTTACTGTTAGTTTAATGCATTACATCGTGCCTTGAAAGCCCGTGATTCTAAATTTTTATTACCATTTTTTTTTTGATTTGTGTTACAAAATATTTCGACATTATTGTCTCAGGAAATAGAATTAACAATAAATTTATCAATGCTACCTGGTTCCATCTGCATGATAATGTCTGCTGCTAACACCAGTAAAATACGTAGGTGTGATTAGTGTAAAGTGTAAGAAATTCCATCAACACCCTCACAATCAAGGGTGAAGTGCTTCGTTAGTGCAGGACATCGTAAATCCCACACTTCAATTGCAAGGAAGCGTTACTGAAGGACTTTATGTAAGTTGAACTATTTCCTACTTGATATGACTTTAAATATCTATCCGTTGTTTTGCAATATCTTTGTCGTTCTGATACCTTTTACAATAGAAGTGCATGCTACTAAGAAAAAAAAAGAAAGAAAAACAAAATCAATACTACTGGATTACTCATATCAATTGTGTCTTATCTATTTATCTTTTGTTAACATTTTGTCTGATTTATGTTTAATTGGTGTGTGAGGAAACGTTTCTGCTACTCCCCAATATTACCTCACTTTGTGATAAAAATTTTTGTAATGCTTTTATCGTGATTATATTATATAGTTTATCTAAACAGTTTTATTTACATTCTACAAAGTACTGAATAACTTAGACTTTTCATTGCTGCAATGCTTTTTTTTTATTTCAGGTTTGCTCAACTAATTTTCTTGCAGGTATTGTCACTAACTCCTTACCGCCGCATACATCATATGTCAGTCTGCTTTCTACAACCCCCCCTAATCTCCGATTGAGCCCGGTCATTCCTTGACTTTCTTGGTGTTACGCACGGCTACGAGTCAAGGTAGCATAAATTTGGCGCCCAACGTGGCTGCCACGAAAAAACGTAACAAATATTTTTAAGGACACAAACGGTGTCCATGTTGTGCATTTGTTTGTTCACAGGTTAAGCCGAGACATCTGTAATACATCTGGCAATTGATATTTTGATGAGTGCTTTGCAAGGTGGATATTTAGGTTTTTTGTGGCTACACAAGCGGCGTCGATTTCAGGTTTCCGCATTCCCCTAATACAAGTACAGGTATCTTCGTATGTTGTTGTATTGAAAAATACGGTGGCGCTCTACATTTTTGGTCAACCGACATCCCATGACCCAAGCTCATGATCTACTCAGAGCTAACACTCTACTAGCCGTTTATCTCTAAAGAGTTTTTCTTTTCCTCAAGCCGTTTTCCATTCAACTTTAGCTTGGGCTTCCTTCATTAATAAGAAATTCTCGACCTTGTGATATCAGGTAAGGTATAGTCGTTTATGTTTTATGGAGGTCCAATTTGCTACCTGATATTCACGAGGGAACAATTTTTGTTTCAATATATGTTTTGAAACTTACACAAACATGAGAAGTTTAAATAAATATAACGATTAGCATATTCAACATAAACACTACCAATGCAAAATAAAACTGTAAATACTGACAAGTTGTTTCTTAATACAATGAATTTAGTACAATGTTATAACACCACTACAATTTGAACATTTAAACATTCCAAAAATTGATACCTATTTACTAAAGATAACAACATGTGTAACTTGTTTCTATATCTATATGTAAAATATTGAATATTATTCAACTACAGGTCCGTTGAATTTATGTACATGGGGTTTAGTCAAAAGGTATGTATATATTACATTCAGATTTTCTGTGTCTGGTTTTTTATTCATACGATGTGGTTCACAATTAATAAAATACATTACAATAAAATACATTTCTAGGAATTTTCTCTTGGTCAAGTTGGTCTCTTTTGTTAAAATTTTTACGTCTTCAAAATTAATTTTATGCCCGAATTCACGTGCATGGCTTGCCAAAGCACATCTTTCTGGTTTTAGTTTTATATCACTTTTATGTAACGAGACCCTCGCTTTTAAAATTTGTGCTGTATGACCTACATAAGTTTGAATACAATTGTTACAAGTAATCTTATATACTGTATGTGACTGTGCATTTATTGGTATGTGTGACTTTAATCTGCTAAATAATCCTCCTATAGTTTTAATCTATTTCTTGCTAATGATGATCTCTTCATATTTAAAACATTGATGAGTTGATCTGTTAGTGTTCCAATTTGTGGTAATGAAATATATTTTATGGTAGGCACATTGTTTGTTTGGTTGTTGTCAGCCTCTTCTCCATTAGTAGGTTCATTTGTATGGACGTTTCTCAAATTTATTATATTAGATTGATAAATGATTTTATTAATTAAAGATTTTGGGTATCCGTTATCTAGTAATACAGTATTGCCCGAAATAAACAGTACTGAAATTGTAATTGTTTTGTATATTTAAAAAATACATATTATTGACACTTTATTATATGTTCTAAATGTGCACCTCCTCGTTCGAGACAGACTTCATAACGATGTTCTAAGTTTCTGGTCATGTTATTGAATAAGGGTTGTCTCAGGGCTGCGAACAAGACTCTAACGGCATCCTTTAATTCATCGATGGTTTGTGGTGCCCGTTTGAAAACGGCATTTTTAGCCATGCCCCAAATGTATGCGTCTGGAGGTGTGAGGTCTGGAGAATGTGAAGGATAAGGGAAGTCAGTAAATCGTGATATGAATTTGCTTGGAAAATGTTCTTGAAGAAATTGACGAATTGCGGCAGCAGTATGGCAAGTTGCCCCGTCCTGCTGAAAAAATTGGTTTCGAAATGCCAAGTTACGTGCACGACAGAATAGACGTAGATCAGGGATAAATCGTGTTAAAATTTGTCTGTACCTCTGTTGATTAAGTGTGACTTGCCTACCATTCTCTTCGATAAAGTACGGACCATTGATTCCGTGTCCGGAAACAGCACACCAGACACTCACTTTTTCACTATGTAAAGGAACCTCTTGAATCTCATCGGGTCTGGCAAAGCCCAGAAATCGATTTGTGCGACGATTCACATAGCCTGACAAGTGAAAATGTGCTTCGTCTGAAAACCAAACATTTTTCAAAAATTCAGGATTTTCATACTGTAACGCGAGAATTCTGGCGCAATATTCCACTCTACTGCGATAATCCCGAGGATGTAGTTGTTGATGTACCTGAATCACATACGAAAATGTACCCAGCTCCTTCAGGATTCTTTGAAAGGAAGTTCATTTTAAATCAAGTTGTAACGCTGTCCTTGCCTGGCTGACTTTCGGATTTTCTAAGATTTACTCAAAAACACGTTCATGGTTATTGTTGTTGTTAACTGTCCTGGGACGCCCCGAGTTTCCTTTTCGTTGGCACAATACACTACCTGTATTTCTAAACTTTTCAATAACCTTCAAAATTACAGCATCACTTGGAGAACGTGTAACAACCCGATTTTCAATCGCTTTGTTGAGCATAAATTTTATAATTATTTTTTATATAATGTTACGCTACTGCGTACCAATTCTTATAGTATTAATAGTTGACACAATTTAATTATCACTTGTATATTTCACGAATCGTGGTTGAATTATATGTACGTTTTACAAAGCCTGCATAGACCGTGGTGGAATAACCTGATACAAGCGAATTCTTCTATATTTTAAAAAGCTTTCGTTTTACATCTACGGTACCTGGAATCGCATAATATTTACAATACAATGTATTGAGAGGGTTTAGTTTCTGGTATTTAAAACATATGATGCGGCCGCAGGGCCGGACGAATTGATTGGGGGTTTGCAGGAATGTGGTCAGATGTAAAGAAACGGCCATGATTCCAGGCTTTTTTTATGTGTGTCTTTGAGTGAAGACGTGTTTGAGTGTTGCTTAGAACACGTAAGTACTTATTTTGTTTGAAAGGACATTTATTTTTAATAATGCAAGTAACACTTTGATATAAATTTCCTTCTGATACTACATCGATTTATGTAGACCATTATTGAATTGTAACGAGTTAACCTGAGTATTAATTCTGGGTACCGGTGTACATACATTATCGGGCCTGTCAAATAATTGTTACTTCTTTATGAACAACGTTGCCCGCGAAGTTATTTTGTTGTTTTGTGTTATGAATATTTACAAATGGTTGGTTACAAAGACTTTTCATTGTTGTTTTTCTTTGTAAAAGTAAGAAATGGTTTAACACAAGATGTACAGCATTAATATATTTTTATAAATAACGTTTCGCTTTTACACTATATTTACAAATACCATTTTGTAATATATTGCATCTGTGCACAATATTAATTTTATTAGTATAATTTTTAAAATAGATTCTTGTACTTTTTTGTATTAAACGCTGATGCAGACATTTGATAAGGTGTGATATTGCGTCTATTTGGAATTTTTAGTTCTGTTTTATCAATTAGCATAGTTGCTTGTAAAACAAGTAATCTGTAAACAATTAAAAAGAGGATATGCAATCTTATTAGTGCTTTTGTTAAATTAATTAAAGGTATTAAGTTAATCATAGTTAGGCTAAGGTTAGGTATATGTGATGACGTGCACGTCCCAAGAACAATTAGGTTAGATAGAGTTACGTTATTTTATGTCGGAATAGTGGGCCCTGTAGGCCTTATTGCATTTCGAGTTCCAGACTGTTATTTATTTGTTTATACATGCTATTCCTGACAATCGATGGTATAATAAAATGTTATTGCTTTTTCTAAACTACGAGTTTATTTCATGACTAATTTTATTAGGTATCAGTGCCTTTCCGCTGATTGGCGCCCATGTTTATTATAAATTGTTAATATATGTATTGATGATTTTTATCCATATCGCATATTTGGTAAGTACAAGCAAGGGTTTAGTTAAGAGTTTGAACCACGACCTACGCCGCTGAGTTTAGTCTGCCTGGCCTTAATTAACCGTCTTGACTGGTCTTTACAGGCCCTCGACGGACGGTTGATTATGTAAATATTACAAACGTTTATTAAACCTTTGTGTGAATTGATCAGACACGTATAGCAAACTTGCACCATTACGTCGGCCGATTCCGTATGAACGAAAATAATGCTCTACCAGAAACACTTTCTCCTCTGTACTTAACACCATTTTTAACAATTAGGCCCTACTAATTACTTGTTTGAGGTTTACTTGACAGGTCTATACTAGCTAACTTGAGTGTGACAGCGCACGCATAAAAACACCGCCAATTTAGTTTCAGTACTGTTTATTTCGGGCAATACTGTAATAACGATAGCTTATATAAACTTTTATTTATAAATGTCGGATGGCAGATTTTTTTAACTCTATATGTCATTTGTTTAACAAAATTAAGTTTTATGAATAATGGATGATTTGATTTGAAATGTATGTATCTACCAGAAGATGTAGGTTTATGATACCAACTAACATTATACAATTATTTTTTCTAATAACTTTAGTGTCTAGAAAGGAATCAAATTTTCATTATCTTCATGTTCAACTGTGAATTTTAATTGTTTGTCAAAATTGTTAAAAACATCTAAAAGTTCATTAGTGCAATTTACTGGAAGAGCTAGCAACAAATCGTTCACATACTTTTTTATAAAGCCTAACTGAAAAGTTAATTTCGGTATGCATGTGTCTAACAACGCATCCATGACATACTGGGATAGTATTGGACTAATTTTGGATCCTATAGCACATTCTACTTTTGGTAAGTAGTAATTCCCTTTGTATGTGAAACTATTATTGTCTAATACAAATATATTGATTAGTTGGTCTAGGGAGTAGGATGCCCAAGGTCCCAAGTTCAAATCACGACACTGTCCGCCTGAAAAACGTTAGGCGAGAATTTTTCACAAAAATGCGCGTTTGTTCGTATGAGAAATAAAACGGAGGTTCCGTGTGTGTGTGTGTGTGTGTGTGTGTGTGTGTGTGTGTGTGTGTGTGCGCGCGTGCGTGTGTGCATGCGTGCGTGTGTGCGTGCGTGTGTGCGTGCGTGCGCGCATGCGCGCGCGCGTTCGTGTGCGTGTGTGTGAGCGTGCGTGCGTGTGTGTGTGTTGTGTGTGTGTGTGTGTGTGTTACCGCGCACATTAAAGATCCCTACCTTGTTTGAAACAGCAAGAGTTCGGCAAAATTTAATATTCCCAGATAAAAAAACTCCCTCTCTTGCCAATGTAGGAAATTCGTGTGTAGCATTGCAAAATAAAATGTAAGATCGTGGATAGGACATTCACTTTGCATGCACGCAGTCCAAGTTCAGAACCCATTTCAATAAATTTTTTTCTTTCTAAAGAACTAAGTGATGTATATATTCAAATTAAAAAATTTACGACGTAAGAAATAAAACAGAAACTTCTACTAAAAATTGTTTTATATAACACCAGTTTAGAAGAAATAAAATACTGTTTTTCTAATTGTAATTTTATTCATTAAAATATAGGTGTAATTTTTTCGAAATTTATTGTGTTAAAAAGGTTGCTGATTAATTTTAAGTTTGAGAATTGTGTAACTTCATGGTGTTGTAACGAAAATAGTTGGTGTGACGTAACACGATAGCTTAAGTTAAGTTGCGTTGGATTAAAATGTTGTATACAGGGCATTTTACAAACTGTATCAAAATGGCGATTATAAATTAGAAGGTTATATACGAAGCGGTTTAAAAAATTGTACTAAGATGGCGTGGCAAAAGTGACAGTTGTGAGGTGGATAGTTTGAGAGGTAGGAAGTGGTAAGTGTGAGGCGGAAGGTGAGTGGTGTCATGTGGATACTTGAAGAGACAGAAGGTGGGACCTGAAGGGGTGTGAGGTGGGAAGTGGTAAGGTAGGACATGGTGAGGTGTAGGAGGTAGGAAGTGGGAAGTGATGATGTTGGAGGTGTGAGTGAGACGTGGTGAGGTGGGAGGTTGGAGGAGGAATGTGGGAGGAAGATGGGGATAGTAAGTGTGAGGTGGTAAGTGGTGTGGTGGGATGTGGGAAGTGAGAGGTGGGAGGGAGCAAAAATTTGCCTCTGTGCCTTAACCGCTGCAAATCCGCTATTTGCGCTCAGTTTAACGGTTTTCAATTACAACACTTTTTAAAAACGATAATATAGCTTTTCGCAAGTTGGATTAACATCTTCATGTTAAGATTCACATACGCTTGTGTAATGTTTATGTTTTTCTAATAAGGTGGTTTAAAAACCTTTTTCATTGTGTCACCTCGTTAGACTTTAGGATCGCGCCAAGTTCTATTCGGTGATGAGAAAGTTATAATTGTTATTGCTTCAGCAAAGTGTAGAGCTTGTCATCAAATCAACGAGAAATGCAGGTCTGCCTGTTATTCTGGTTGATGCCTTTAAATTTAATGTCTGTTATGACATAAATTAAACCCAAAACGACTTTATTATCTTTCATATAATGTATTATCTAAAGGCGTAAAACATGAGTAAAGTTTTGAACGAAAAAGAAATACACATATTGGTTGAATTCCTTCATCAATATTTTGCATTATGTTTACAAGAGCCGTATGGAAATAAGGTCAATAACGATTTCATACAGCAACCATCATTTAGATTTAATAAACCGTGTAAGCAGTTTCGATTTTGACAAGATTTCAGTATGATACGTATCCTAACAAAAATGACTGTCAGGTGTCGAAGAGCAAATTGGATATTCGACGAATGTATGTTAAAATATGAAAAGCTGGCGCTTGCATGACGTTACGGAATGTCTGAAAAAACATCCCAGACACTTTTAAAAAGTATCATACTGCTTTTATTAAGCTTCTGTAAGCATAAGGCAATTTAAATACGTAACCCAATATAAACGAAAACCTTACCAAACGAATCAAATCCTCACCATTGTAAATTCATGAATCGTTCCGTAAATAGAATTTCGAGCAACACACCAGAAGCTTTAAGCGTTAAAAAAATTTCTCGAAGTTTGATAATACTGAGCAAAATTCAATTCTACAGTTATAAAAAAGAAGACCGCGTTTGAATAACAAACAATTATACCTTATAAAATTTCATCATTTTATCTAATACCCCTTTATCTTTCCTTGCGGTGCTTTTAAATTGCTTATTGTTTGCTCAAGAACATTTTCTCTAGTTTGTTCAAATAACCGACTTAAAGAAATTGTTAAAGTTTAAATAACCGTTTCGTATTACAATTGATGACTGATGAACTGAAGATTTTCTAAAATACGTTTCAAACACTTTTAACCATTTAAACTTGTTCAAATACTGTAATCCCTTATACTGCAGTACTATTAACAAAACTTTTGGAAAGTAATTCAGAACAAAGTTCACTTATTCAGCCATCTTTTGACAAAATCACATTTGGGAGAAAATAAAATATCTAAAAATGAGCCATGTCGGTAAACAGAATACTATAGAAAATTACTTGACCGAATCCACTTAAACCTCGCATATAACTGTTTTTTAATATTGTAGCATACTAAATTCCTCAAAAGATAAATAGTATGTCTGCTCTACCCTATAGGCGGCAGAGCCTCGATAGATTACGAGGGGTTCCTGTTTGAGGGTTAAGCCCAGGGTAAAAAGGATGTTAAATGGCTTTGAGAGAAAAAGGACCCTCTAAAGAGATCTTCCAGCCAGCTAAGCTTATTCAACTTAAGGCAGAGCTATGAGCTAGGGTCGTAGGATGGTATACGATAAAAAGAAAGAAATTTTATTGGACGCCACCGTATCTTATTGAATGTTATAATACAAAACTATCCGAAGATCAGATACGGAAATCTTCGAAAGAAAAAAAACTTAAGATGAGCAACGTATAAAAAAAATACTTACTTTTGACTCTGCTATCTGGAATGGGAACGACGATCTCGTACTATCTGAAAATTTAACCACATCTAAACATTTTTAGACTAGGGCTACATTCTAGCCTAGTCACTCTATCACAAAAAAATAGATTATAAATAGATCAACTAGTCAAAATTATATTTAAAAAAAAACTTTTAAATTCAACACCAATTATATCTTTCTTCAATACCAAAATTTCATATGTGTGATTGTTTGCTCTTATAGGACAATTACTGCTGCCTTTAAAGAAAGAAAAATTATAGAACTATATTTTTAATAGATATCTTTAATGGAATCAAAGATCAAAAAATATTTATTGTCGGCAATAAGCTGTACTTCAGGTGTACTGTCAAAATATGTTATACACTATAATTTGGCAAACAATTCTTATCGTATCACATGTTTAGTTATGCAAACATTTTAATATAACTTTGTAACTTCAAATTTATCTTATAGAAATACCTTGAAAATAATGAGGTCATTTATTTTACGTGTATCGGTTTGAATGATCATCAAACCTTCACAAAAATTTCAAGTATTAACTTTAAATAAGCATATATAGAATCTTCGAAAATTATTTGTACATCTTAAATGAATGTTCCTTGAAAAGAATATAGGTATGAAATGGAGGATGACTCACCGCTGGATATCTGCGTGGCGGCCGGATGTTTTTCCTTTTTTTAAAAAAATATCTGCGTTCTTACTCTTGTAATTGTGCTCAGCTGACACAGGTGTCCGGATTTGACCTCCATACAAACCAATCATTTGTGGGGATTTCCACTCTTTTGCCTAGCAACAATTGAAACTGCATCTAAAGCTCAACCAATTTCCAAAAGAATCCAATACGTGTCTTTACTTTACTTCAGTCTCGTACTTGCCATTACAATTGTTTAGTATGATACATAATTTCCATTACTTTAATACTTGAAACTTGAAGTTAATATTTGCGACATTAAAACTTTAGTACGTTAAAACTTTTGAACGTTAAATACTTTGGAACTTTAAAAACTTGCGCTGAAACGAAACGGGAAAAATGAATTTAAAGGTAAGTTTATGAATTATTTACCTACCGTAGAAATGTATTTACAACTATCTTAGGTCGATGCTACAACTAAAAATGAATACATGGTATCCGTTGACACCACCTTACTTTCCTCTGGGACGGCATGTTTTAACAAAAAAACTTGCAGGCCCTCGATAACACTTGTATTCGGATTACATGCTGATATCAAAATGGAGCTTGACCACGAGGCAATGTTAATTATTCAAGCATGCGCCGGGAAAGTGAATATTGTATCAAGATACAAACAAATAGAAAAGCACTTAAAGTTTACTTTGACTATTCTAATGTAGATGGGGCACTATGTATGAATTCGTAAATATAGATTCTATAGACGTTTAATATTTAATGAATAGGTGTATTGAACAAAAGCGTATATTTAAATAGCAAAAAATCGTATTTGTTACAATATTTACAAAACCTTTCTTGGAAAGAAACAAGAAACATATAGAAACTTGAAGCTCTCAAAATAAGTTTAGTTGATTTTTGTACAAATCTGTTACCGGGCTTAAAAATTTGTTTACACACAAAGGCTCAGACAAACGTAATTCATTTTGCCCCGACCAGAATGTCGACGCTTACAACCTTAAGAGCGAAAAAGTATATAAACAGCTCTGAATCGAGCAGAAAAGGCCATATTCATAAGTAAATACTAGGTGAGCCCAAGCCAACCAAAACTGAAACCCATGCCATTAGATAGATCTTGACGAATGAAACAAAAGTGCTGCTGCGCACATCTTCAGATTTTGTGTTCCAAGGTCACTTTCGGGTTTTCGAAATTCACACTTGCCATATTATGAGTACCAGTCTTATGGTATTTTTTTGAAAATAATATGAATTCGATAAGTATATTGCGGAATAAGATATGGAATGCAAGACTGATCATTTTGCGTCAACTTGTTTGGTGATATCACCTTACTGCGGCGGTGGGGGTGTCCCGGAAAAGTGCGCGACACCAACTTGACGAACTTTTTTTATCAAAGGACTCTATATAGGATCGTCTTCTGATTGTACTATCAAGGCACCTGGAATCAAATCCACTATCTTATGGCGCGTTGTGGATCGTATATGTCAGGCCATCAACTGTGTTTCATTAGATTCTAATAAGGGACGTTTTTGGCGATTTTTGCTATGAGGGTTTGCACGTTGTTTGGGCTGGTTAAGCCGGATTTGATACACCGGGTTTATTATTTTGAGACAAATATATTTCTCAGGGTACCGTGGTTACGAGTAGTACTAATAATTCTGCATGTAGTTTTCAAATGTTGTATTCTTTCAATCGGGTCAAATGACTTTATTTTTGACATTCATCTCTCATCTCATTCGCCCTATTGCAAAATGATCATTATTCGTCTCTCGTGTTTACATGTAACTATTGTATTTTCGTAGCAATGTGCATACAAAGAACAAGCACGAACAAACCGATAAAAACCTGCTTACATATCCCGAAATGCTTATCTCCTTTTCCTCTACTTATGTCCTTTCTATATGCTAATTAAGACGATAACGCATAAGTCCGCAATGCGCTTTGGGATATGATGCAATAAGAAATCGAAATATATTGTACATGCTTTCAAGCTATCTTTCGCACGGAGTCAATCAGTTAATAAAAAGTTTGAAAGTAAATACGTTATTATTTGCCAGCTTAGCTAAATCATAATAAACACTAAATCACTTTCCCCTTGTATTGTTTTGACAAATTGACTTTAAGAAATGTCTACGGTTAATTATATCGTTTACGTCTTATTACAAGTTTTTGGTTTAACGTAAAATTAATAATTCATAGTTGCTTCCGAACTGTTTGAAGAATATTTGATTAAAAAAATATGGTGTTAAAACAGTAGGTATCGTGTCAAAAATTCATTAGGGGTGGGGCTCAAAAATATAATTTGCGACACGGAACTGGTTTGTGAAATAACTTTGTGGAACAGAATCCCGGATGTGCCAACGGTCACATTATAACGTTTTGCCTTACTAAGGGGGTTATTTTCTTTAATCCTATATGACCAGCTAAAAGGCACAAGGATAGGTGACGAGAATTTCCAGAAGATGTAAAGAGCCCAAGGTTAATTTCGGTGGAAAATGGCTCGTAGATGAGGAAACCTCCAAAGGCTAAGCGGCTAGTCGAGCGATCTGCTCTGGGTAGAACATGAGCTTTGGGTCGGGGTTGGACTGCCACCAAAATATAGTGAATATGGCGCCACCGAATTTTTGAATACTATAAAGACGCAACTTGAGTCTTTTGTATAAGGCGAATGCGGAAACCTATACTTTAATACCGCTATACAAAAAATATTACGAGAACCCAATCCCTAAAGTTTTCTTACCTTATGGCTCGATATTGATCGTTAAAGATGCACTGCTACACCTGTAAACAGATTAAAACAAGGATAGCACCTTTTGTGCATTCATTTCAAAAAAATTCATAATTAATAAGAATCAAACCTCATTCATTCCAACTAATAATCATAGTCTTGGCCAAAACAAATATCTATTTCTTTAAGTTACAGTTTAAAATTATTTACAAAACATCATCTTTAAAAATTTGACTAAATAATGATAATGAAAAATATGTACTTGGCAAGAATTTCAACATCAGCATCTCTCAAAAATAAAGTAATGTAGTTTTACATTATTAGAGTCTAGCAAGAATTTATTCTTGTAAATGTTTAAATTTGAGTTTTTGGATTAATTAAATTTATATTACAAACTTTATTTGGTCTTGGTAGTACTACATAGACTTCACATTAAATGGTAAAATATTCCAATTATTAATTAATGAAAAGCAAAATGAAACAATTTAGTTCTCTAAAATAGCTTTAATTTTCGTTAATTCTGAAAGTTAACCTTTTCTATCTTTATATCGCCATCTACCATTTTTTGTTAGTACTAATACAAAGATTATAAGTGAAGCTTTATAGATTCCTTTTACCAAAGTTTAAAAATAACTTGTTTGTCATTCACATAATGAACTAGGAAATTTCCAAGTGAACAAGCAAAAACTTATTTGTCTGTCATGCCAAAAGTTACAGCTGACGTATCGAAAAAACACTAATTACATACCAGATGTTAATCCATCAGAAGAATACTTGCAATGTATTTGGACCATACCCGGAATGATAATTAATAAATTGGAATCTTCTTATTTCAGCATTTACAGGTTAGAAATCTCCAATACCACACAATCCAATCAACTGAATACTGAATATCTAACAACATTACGGGCGTTCGCATCCAACAAATGAACCACGTTAGATTGATCACCATATCAAGTAAAATTTCAAATATGTTTTACTATTCCTACAAGATTTCATTAGTTGCCAATAAATTTTCCATTGATTACTAATAAATTTTATAAATTTTCTTAAATTATAGGAAGCTGCACTGCAAATATTAAATTAATAAGGGCCTTAAAGCTCGGTAATACTTACTGCTATCCTAAAGCCAATCAGAACAATTTACGTCCCGTTTTATACGAACTAATACATGCCAAGCGTGGACATATAATGAGTTTTGCCGAGACGATTTCATCTTGAAAATCGACCTTTATCTTTCGGTGCTTCCAACACCAGGTGTGCAGCGCCATGTTCTTTTATGTAAAGAACAATTGGCCTTCTCTAACAACAGCTCAAGTGGAAGTGGCCTATTGACTTTTTCTGCCGCCTGACAACAGTTACGATTTTTATAATTATCAAAGGAGGGAGCCCTTATAGTGACGCTAACAAATGGCATTTTCTGTCACCGCTTAATTTATAATTTATGCTAGCAGTTCGAAAGCTTATATTGGATTTAACAACATGTAATATTTATCACGTAGATTGTGTAGAGATATTATATTTGAATTGACTTTTTATAAATTAATTAAATTAGATATTTGTGAAGATATTGCTAGAAAATAAACTTGTTACAACATTGATGGAGAAGAATATCTTTGTCGAAACTGCTATATTCTGTATTCAACAGTTCCTAGGTCAAATCCAGCCGTGCAGCAGCATCGTCAGAATATGTGCCTATCCAAAACGAACCAGTTGCTCATTCTTCACGTAATCCACTGCCGGAATCCCAACAACCTTTCAACAACTACCAAGCTGCGAAAACTCCTCCTGTCATGAATCCATAAAACGTTATTCTCCAAGCTTTAACCACGGAAACTGTACTAGTTGTGCCAGTGTCAGAGCGCTGTTGCTGTGTTTGTGGCGGAAAAAGAACAGTGTAGAATTTCAAAAATAATTCGAAGCCAAGTGTGGAAGAAATAGAGGAGGTTGGAGCCTTGGTTTCTGCATGCTGCCATTCTTCTGCCACCTCGTTCCTCTCCATTTTGGGACACCGAGCTAGAGTCAGGCCTAATTCGCAGCATCAGCAGCAAGCAGTATATTGAAATGCCTTGATTATTACTATTACGACTAGGAATAACAAGGTAGCCTTAACAATCAATTAAAAAACTTGAAAGACAATTGAAAGACAAACCTATCAAAAATGCATATGTATATGTATAATTAGATTAAGATCCCTTATCAAATAGTGTAATAAAACGCCGATTACAGCGCATATAACCAAAATCACTAAAAATGTCGCTTATTAGATTCCGATGAAAACAGTTGATGGCATGACGGCCCACAATACGCCACAAGATAGCGAGTTTAATGCAGGTGCTGTAACGAATATATATTCTGTGGCACTGGCTTTAAAGAGACCGTATCTATTCGTTGCAGCTGTGTGATATCTGACCTTTTTATTCAATATAGTAATATCAAAAGAAAACAATTTCACAATAGAACAGGACGTTATTATCACTGAATTAGCTTTAAATTCATCACTAGGAAATATTTAATAGTAATAAACACTTTGAAAACGTATTTAAAAAGGACTACGTAACGAACAAGTCATTTGTGTTGTCTAATCCGTAGGCGGATTATATCCTTTCTTAAATTAAATTAAAATAGCGCTTGCGTAAATAGTGTCACGAAGTGACGCGCAAGACAGGTCAGATGTTCTCTACGTGGAGGATATTAAAAAGCAAACTCGCCATTGTGGTTGAAAATGTAAACGAAGCTACAAAGTTCATAGGATGGGGACACGGTTGCGTGTCAAATGGTGTCTTCGGATACCCATTGTAGAGGGGAAGAATTCGTGGTCGTTTTGGGGGGCCCTGGAATGCTACCATTCTTCAGGTTCCGGCAATACTTCCAAGCACACTTCGTAACAAGAAACATGACTAAAGAGGTCGGTATCTATTAATGGTGAGATTAGCATTTTTAAGTAATTTTTATACTAAAAAAAATCTTTAATTTCTTAGCGTTTGGAATAACCAGAATTATAATGAGAATTAAAGCAACTTTCGTTATGGATGTATTTGAGGCTGTTGTTTAAGATTTATTGGGGATGGCATGTTGAGCGGATGTTGATCGTCAACATTATATCCTCCGCATGAAGTTTTGTTAAGCAGGACCTGAATTTGTGCATCGCAGTTCGTTTGGAAGAGGTAACTTCTTCACCTTCGCAAAGTCCCGGTATTTAAACTTTCAGTTCTTACGTTTTCTAGACTTTTGAAAGTGTTCATTGGATTGATGAACTATATCAAATTTTAAGAGAGGATTAACTTAATTATGTTAAATTTTACGAACGCATTAATTTTGCGAAAGATCATAGAAATAGTAATATTTCCTTAATTTGATAACAGAGTTATTTTCTAAAATGGTGCTAAATAAATTGAAACAAAGTGAAATATGGTTCTTTAGACAGTAATATAAAGTAATTTTGTAAGACAAGTGGAATATACATGTGTTCAAAAACAAAGAGATTGCAAAGTTCATTTCCTGTTTAAAAAGATTTAATTACAGCTGTCCAAGCTTTATTAGGGTCGTTGTGTCAATTCTATGCCATGATAAATTTGAAACTTTATTTAAACTAGTTACGTGTGATTTAGATTTTTTATACGGAATATGAACTAAATTTATTTGATCCACATATCTGTTCGTTGGGAATTAAGAATCTTGTTTTAAAATATTACCAAAAAGTAAGGTCTTATTATGTTGAGAACAATTTATAATTAAAATCAGAATTCAATTTTATTATTTTATATTTGTAACTCTACTTAACAAAAAAAGAAATTTCATTAAATTACATTTTTGGATTCAAGTTTTTTATTCTATGAGTAATTAACTTTAATAAGAATACATTTGAGAAAATAAATTTTTGAGTAACGAAATTAGACGAATGCTGAAACAATATAAAAGTACAGACATGTTACAATTGATTTATTCTTGATATCCATTTTTAAGTAAAATACCTTTGGTGTAGTAATTTCAAGATGATTAACTTATAAGTAAGTATCGTTATGCTCTTTTATTGAAAAGCACAAATGGTGTCTTTTTAATAGAAAATTTGTTATGTAACATTTTCTTTCAGCGTCATCGTGATAGAAGCAGATGCGGATACGTTCAAGAGGTTTCCAGATGTGTTAGTTTATTAACTTGTAAGTTTTTTTATTGTGCTTATATCCAATGAGTTTCTGTATCTTCTCATAGGAGTATTGAATTTCTTGTATTGTCCATATAGATACAGTGGCGCTCAATTTCCTTTTTTCTTTACATGATTGTTTATTATTGCGTTTACGCCATACCCACGCCCATTCTCATTGCTCACCCTTGGGGTAATTCCCAGACTAAGCCGCGAATAAAAAAAAAAGATAAAGCTCCACTTGCGTCCAACACGTGGAGTAAAATTCATTTCAGTGCCTTTGTAACGGGCATTTTTACAGCCTAACCTTTTTACGCCTTTTTCCCAATTCGTAATTACATTTCTGCCTATATTGTATGCAATTTAACTCGCGGGTATTACTTTTAAAAGATGGTTTAATTGAAGATTGGTTTTCATTAATAAATACATTGCAATGAATGAATTTTAAAAGAATTATTCGTAACTTGTTTTCCAACTTAGTGAAAATTACAAACCGCTTGGAATTAATGATAAATTGCTATTCATATAAATGTTGTTCCTTATGTGGATATACGAGTCTAAATATAAACAGATAAGAAGTGTAGTTCTGATTACCTTTGAATGAGGTATGCTTTTGTATGTAACTTGTTGGATTGACAAAAAGTGCGGTGGTAATAACCACGAGTTGTTATGTACAGATGCGTAGTCGGTTTTTGTTCTTGGTTGCGGTATATTAAGTACTTTGAGTGATACGCGTTGCTTTGCTGATTGTGTCTTTAGTTGTTTTTCGTGTAAAATAAAAGGTTTACGGAACATTGACTTAGTGATTACGCGTTGCACGACAAATTGTTTTTGTTGCTTTTCTGTTAGAAATAAAATTGTAGAACTTGGAAAACCCGACCGCACGTGGTTGTTTTTGCGGAAGATTGATTTAGTGATACCGTCGCTTTACTAATTGTGTTTTTTTTGTGGATTTGTCTTGCTATATTTGAACTGTGTGCGATCTAGTTTTCGTGGCCTCCTTTTTCTTATCAGAGTAGTGCATACTTTGGTTTATTCAAACACAGTTTTAAAACTTGAGTGTTTCTAAAAATGTTGATACAGTTGTAGCAGGTTTAGTAGAGAAAAAAAAAAGAGGTTGCTTCTTATGAAGAGGTATCTCATTCACTTGTAAAGACAGTTGGTACTGTAGTTCCTGAATGTTCTAACCCCAACGAATCTAAAATTGATCTTTGTTTGCGCGAATTTGGTTATGCAAAAGCATTAGCTTTTCCTTTGTTACCATAGGTAGCAAATAAAACGCTTCACGTTACTGTTAGTTTAATGCATTACGTCGTGCCTTGAAAGCCCGTGACTCTAAATTTTTATTACTATTTTTCTTTACAATTTGTGTTACAAAATCTTTCAAAATTATTGTCTCAGGAAATAGAATTAACAAGAGATTTATCGATGTTACGTAGTTCCACCAGCATGATAATGTCTGCTGCTAATACCAGTGAAATACGTAGGCGTGATTAGTGTAAAGTGTGAGAAATTCCATCCACACCCTCACAGTCAAGGGTGCAGTGCTTCGTTAGTGCAGGACATCGGGAATCCCACATTCAATTGCGAGGAAGCGTTGCTGAAGGACTGTTTATAAGTTGAACTATTTCCTACTTGTTTTTTACTTTAAATACCTGTCCGTTGCTTTGCCATACCTTTGGCGTTCTGATACCTTTTACCATAGACTTGCATGCTATCTTAAATAAAAGAAAAAAAAGGAAAAATCAATACTACTGGACTACTCATATTAATTGTGTTTACCTATTTATATTTTGTTAAAATTTTATCTTCTTTATGCCTAATTGGTGTGTGAGGAAACGTTTCTGCTACTCCCCAATATTACCTCACTTTGTACTAAAGATTTGTTATATTGCTTTTAACGTTGTTATATTATATAGATTATCCCAACAGTTTTTTTTTCTACAAAGTACTGAACAATTTATACTTGATCCGTATGCTATGCTTTTTCTTTGTTTCAGGTTTGCAGGACTAATTTGTTTTTTTTAGGTTTACTATTCTAATTTTTCTATTACAGGTACTGTTACTAATTCCTTACAGCCGCGTCCCTTATAGGTTGGTCTGCTTTCTACAACCCCCCCTACTCTCCGATTGAGCCCGGTCCTTTCTTTGTTTTTCTTTGTGTTACGTACGGCCACGAGCCAACGTAGCATAAATCTGACGAACCAACGTGGCTGCCCCGATAATAACGTCACACCTTAATAGAAAAATCATAAGACGATTTTATATCGAGTCCTTTGATAAAGAAAAGTTCGTCAAGTTGGTGTCGCGCACACTCCCGGTACAACCCCACCGCCACCGTAAGGAGATATCCCCAAACAAGTTGACGCAAAATGATCAGGCCTGCATTCCAAATCTTATTTCGCAATATACTCGCAGAATTCTTATTATTTAAAAAAAAATGTCATAAGATTGGTACTCATAAATCATAATATAGCAAGTGTGAATTTCGAAGACCCGAAAGTGCCATTAGAACACGAAATCTGATGATGTGCACAACAGCACTTTTGTTTCACTCGTCGAGATCTATCTAATGGCATGGGTCTCGGTTTTGGCAGGCTTGGGCCGACTTTGTATTTACTTGTGAATATGGCCCTTTAGTTTTTGTCGATTTTTCTGTAAGGAACAAAAACCTACTAGCACGCTTGCGATATTTATCTAAGCAATCTGATATTAGGCTACGTGCAAGCTTCTGTTAATTAAATCACACTACACATAACCAGTAATAGAATTTCTGGCTAACATATTATCTTTAATTACAGCACTGGTGATTGTTATTCCAGTTCGAACTCTACACCGTTGGTGGTTTTTATTCTGACAGCACTCGATTATCCTCGGTTTATTTTATCAATACACATTGTCAATCTTACAAATTTTCCAATTTAAAATTCATATTCAGTGCAAGAATGTTAGAAGTTATCCTCCTAATAATTAAAATTTCATTATCTTATCCTCGTTAAGACAGATGGTCGAAATTCCAAAATATATTTCGTCACCGGTACATGTCCCGTTCCGAACGTTCTAACGATTTGCTATCTCCTTAAGCGACAGTGATAAATTTGTTGGCGTCACTTACCTAGAATTATGTGATACGGTGGGAAGGAGGTTAGTCGTCGTAGTTTTTAAGTTGACGTTTGGTGTTAAACGGGCGAAGATGTGACGAATTTGTAATAGTCGGAATGCGAGTATTGAAAGCAAGTCACGTGCACGGAAGTTACAGTTTATGCAATTTGTGTCAGAGGTCTGCTCCTAGAACTGATTTGTTACTCCATGTATATATATATATATATATATATATATATATATATATATATATATATTGGATGATTTGAGCGCGAGTTATAGGATCCCCCATCTATTATACATATAAAACTAATATCTTTATTAGGAAATATTAGGAAACATTAGGAAATGTTAGGATAGTGCAACAATGTCGTTGCAACATTTTATTACATTATATTAAGATGATTTCAGTTCCCACGAGTGGAAACGCTACAAAGTAGCACAAGGATAAGTGACACTGCAGATGTCAGGTCACAGACGGTCGTCGGATGTCACGTACCGAGATTACGCAGAATAAGCCTGCAACATTGTAATTATGAATAGCTTTTAAGATAGCAACTATGTATTATGAAGTGTAAGCGGACATTACGTCCGCAGGTTCCCACAGAATTGTGAGGGGGAGAAAGTTATATGAGGACCAGGAGCTCCACTCCTAGTCAGTTCATCAAACGTTCAGCTTTTGCATTGCAGTTCGTAGATAACTCACTGTACAATTAAGTATTAACTATTCGACTTAGAATAAATTAAATCAAGATTGTAATTGTTCAAATCTGTAAAACAAATAAATGTGTTAAGGACCAAAGAAGTCTTTTTAAAAAGGACCGCTCGAAGCCACGAAGCTTAACTAGCGCAGTCGTACGGCTGTCAAAAGGGCACTAGCGAATCCAACTTCGAGGAACTGGTGGTCCGGGAATGTCAATTCCGATTTTGGCAGAACAAAAACAAAAAGTTGGAGGAGAAACACGCATCGTTCAAGTCCAGCAGTTGAAGGAGAAACAAGCATAGTTCGAATTCAAAAAAAAGAAAATTGGAGGCGATACAAGCATAGATCAAATCCAAGAAGCCAAAAGAAAAACAGAAACAAAAAAAACAAATCAATGAAAGCAACCAAGCAACTAGTGTAAGTTCATTTTCCTAAACCAATTGAAATTTATTTTATTATTAACAAAGACATTTGATATTTGCTAGTTTTATGAATTTATTTATGTATATGTTGACTATTGTTACAAATATTTTATGCCATTTTTTGAAAATAATCGACTTAGCAATTGCTAGAGATTATCTTCAAGCCTTTATTGAAATTTTATTATTGTTTTACTTGTATATATGGAAAATTTATGAAAACTTGAGACAACAAAAAATTTTGAGACTAAGAACTGAGAAAAATTATTCTGAAACAAAAACTAAAGACAATTAATAAAAAAAGTCGCAAAGCGCAAGAGACTAGATCACGTTATAATTAACGTAAGAAAAATTCTTAGAAACAAAACCAAACCTCTTTAGATTGCGGAATTAAATCTTAACTGGCGCGGAAAAATTTTTAAAAACCTCTAACTCAACAACTTTAACTGGCGCAACAAATTTTAGAATTGTTGAATCAAAACTTAACTGACGCGAAAATTTTTTAGAATTTTTGAATTAAATCTTAACTTAACTAACGCAAGAAATTTTTAGAGCTTCTAATTCTACAATCTCAACTAACACAAAAAATAAAAACTTCCAATCCCCCAATAAAAGAATTAACTGACGCACAAAAATAATTAAAATACACCAAGAATAAAAATGCGAAAGCAAAACCACGAGCAATTAAAAAAAAACCTAATAACACCACGGTTCAAACTCAAATACCATCCATAAATAGAAAAATCGCATTCTATTATTAAAAACCACATCTTAATACGAGAAATAACGAAGCGCGAATTCAAATTGAACGCAAAACCAACACTCATACTTCATCAAAAGTGAATGAAACTAACCTTGAATAAATACGCATAAAAATCTAATAATAAATCCCATCAAAAGCTATTTAAATACATCGCGAAACCTTTTCAGTATTGTTACATTAAAAGCAACATAAAATTACGATCAGAAACTTTATTAAAGTATCAACTGAATTTACTCAGAAGGATAAATAATTACGGTACTAAAAACGCAAATTACAACCGTATTCAAACGTGAAAATTTTACTGCAATATTTCAACAAATTAAAGACGCACAAATTTCAGTATATAAAATCACTGCGAGTAATAAATTACACCCACGGTAAAATTAAAAATAACTTATATTAGAGACGATAAATGCAACTAAGTAACTAACAACATCCTGTAGCAGATAACATTGTAAGCATTGCAGACACCTTACAATCGCATAAACCAACAAGATAATTATTACGCACCTAAATAAAATCGACATAATTAAAAAATTAGAGAAGTAATAACTGACGCAAATAACGCAAAACATTCACACCCGATAAATTACCACAAAAATTACTCAACCTATTGAAATTTTAGAAATTAAAATTAAAAATCGGCAAATTAAAAGTAAACTCAACCAAACTAATACCAAGCGTAAAACTCACTAAATACCACCGAAAACCCACAAAATAAATCCAAATTTTAAAAAAAAAAAAATTTTTTTACTTTTTAAAAATTACCCAAATATTACCCCAGCCAAGATGACTAATGAAATAAAGCTGTACCTCGAAATGATACCACAATTTAACGGAAATGACACATGCTTACTCATCAATTATATTTCGGCTTCCGAAATATTTCTAAAGACCTTTTATAAGCCAGGTGACAACGACAGAAACACTTTGCTTATCCGCCTTATTACCAGTAAACTAACCGGAAGGGCACTAACGTTAATAGCCAGTCGCGAAGACGTAGACGAATGGGAACAATTTAAACAAATATTAATTGCATATTTCGGCGACCAACGGAACCTAAAATGTTTAGTAAGGGATTTAACCGGTCTAAGAATGGAACACAACCAGTCACCCTATCAATTTGGAATGAGATGCCAAGATGTAAGAAGCCTAATCTTGACAAAACTCAAAATCGAAGAAACCGACCCAAACGTGAGACTAATAGAAACTAAAATGTATGACGAAATGGCATTAGACACCTATCTAAATGCACTACCAGAAAGACTTTCAGATAAAATTAGATTTCAACATCCCCAAAACTTAGAAGAAGCAATGAATATGATAATCGAAGAAGAAAACGTAATGTACTATAGAAACCGACTATATAACCCCAACGCGAATAAAAGCTACACGCCAATAAAAACTATACAACCCGCAAGACAAATAAATCCACAACAAAAATTTAACCCATTCAATGCACAAACAAACCAAACGCGAACAAATAATCCACATTTTAATAATTCAAACTTTAACAACCAATACAAACAATTCTCAAAACCAACATTTTACCCGAACTTTTCAAAACCCGCATATCAACCAACATTTAACGCGAATCCTAATAGAAACTCACCGATGATAAACACTAATAATCCCAATAACTATTACAAACCTACACCAATGGATACCTCATCTGGTAACATCAGACCTAACACAAAAATAACGCATATAAGACCAAACCCAAATCAAAAACGCACTTTCACTTCAGAAGAGCTATTTCATCAGGAAGTAGAAGAGTATGAAGATGACCAGAATAATAATAATCAACCGTGTACGAATAACGAACAGAATCAATCAAACCATTATGAACGCGAAGAACCACACAAAAATTACGAGGAAGACGACGAAGAGAACACATGTTCAAATTTTCAAATGGACCATTTTATAAACGACCTAACGTAATAAATCTAAATAATATGAATCACCTTGTATTACCCTATATCGAAATACCCCACGTTGACTTTAAATTACTAATCGATACCGGATCTTCAAAAACATTAATAAGCCCGCGAACAGTAAAAAAACATTATCTAAACTATGTAGAGAGAGAACCCTTTAAAATTAAAACCGCCCATCAAACAACCATACACCAATTCGTAGCAAACATACCTTTACCAAAAACCTTTAACGTAAAGATGAAACACAAATTCTGCATATTTGAATTCAATGACAAATATCACGGACTATTAGGAATGGACCTTCTAAGAAAATTAGGAGCCAACATAGATATCAAAAACCGATTATTAAGAACCAAATATGGACGAATCCCCATCAAATTTCAAAATACCTAAATCGACGAAAAATATACATTAGAACCCCGAACAGAAAAAAAAATAAGAATCCCCGTAAATTCAAATAAAAACTTAGGAATAATAAACCATATAACTTTTCAACAAGCAGTAGAAACTCCAACCGCATTAGTAAAAATCAAAGACAATTACGCCACAACGACCATATTAAACTCAAATGATTACCCCGTAGAAATATCTTTAACAAATCCGATAAACGTAGAAGAATTAAACTTTAACGAGATGGAAATAGATGAATACCCAAACGAAAATTACAACCCCACAGAAAATGACGAAATCTTAAAACAAAATTTAAATAATATCCGATTTAACCGCGAAATAAATCACGAAGAACAAAACGCAATACAAAAATTATGTTATGAATACCGCGATATATTCCATTGCGAAGGAATACCCTTAACGTTTACAAACACAGTTAAGCACAACATTGAGCTAACGGATAACAAACCCCTATTCACCAAAGCATACAGATTACCCCAGGCAAGTCAGGAAGAAGCTGACAGACAAGTAGCCGATCTATTAGATCAAGATATAATACAACACTCCAATTCACCATGGAGCAGCCCCGTACTAATAGTACCAAAGAAACTAGACGCATCAGGAAAACGGAAATACCGAATGGTAATAGATTACCGCAAACTAAATGAAAAAACGGTAGACGATAAATACCCGTTACCGAATATCACAGAAATATTAGATCAATTAGGCAAGTGCCAATATTTTTCGACGCTAGATTTAGCATCAGGATACCATCAAGTAGAAATGGAAGAAGGAGATACACAGAAAACAGCCTTTAGCACACCTAGGAGACACTACGAATACAAACGGATGCCATTTGGACTGAAGAACGCACCCGCAACTTTTCAACGAGTAATGGATAACATACTACGAGGGATACACAACGAAAAATGCCTTGTGTACCTAGACGATATAATAGTGTATTCAACATCATTAGTGGAGCACATAGAAAGATTAAGAGAAGTGTTCGAAAGATTAAGAACCGCAAAATTTAAAGTACAACTAGACAAAAGCGAATTTCTACAGAAAGAAGTAGCCTTTTTAGGACACGTAATAACACCCCAAGGAGTGATGCCAAACCCCGACAAAACAAACGCTGTATTAAATTACCCTATACCCAAAACGAATAAAGAGATTAAAGGATTTTTAGGCCTTAGCGGATATTACCGAAAATTCATAAAAGGTTATGGTCAAATAACAAAGCCCCTAACCAATTGTTTAAAGAAGGGAAACAAAATTGTACATACCCCAGAATTTATAAAAGCAGTAAATAAAATCAAAAGCATTTTAACAAATCACCCCGTATTAGAATACCCAGACTTTTCGAAACCGTTCATTTTAACAACGGACGCATCAAATGTAGCCTTAGGCGCAGTATTAAGTCAAGGAACAGTAGGTAACGATAAACCCATCAGTTACGCATCAAGAACCATCAACGAAACAGAACAACGATACAGTACGATAGAGAAAGAATTGTTAGCCATAATTTGGGCAACAAAGTATTTTAGACCGTACCTATACGGACGGAAATTTTATATATATATACCGATCATAGACCATTAGTTTGGCTATGCAAACTCAAAGAACCTAACTCGAAATTACAAAGATGGAGAATTAGACTAGAAGAATATGACTATGAGATCATATACAAAAAGGGAATTTACAACAATAATGCAGACGCTTTAAGTAGAATCCAACTTAACGCACTTGAGACAGAATCATTAGTAGGAAACGTAGACGAAACCGAAGTCAGAGAAGACCCAGAAGAAATGGAAACCTTACATTCGACACAAAATGACGAACCGGAAACCGCAATAAAATTTTAAACGAAGCTATAGACATGAAGCCCAATCAATTCATAATCACAGAAGTTTTAAACAACCCCAACCCTGAAGAAGATGAAGAAACCCTTCAAAAACCAATGCAATTGGAACACCTGGAATTAGACAACTTAAACCACGCCATGAAACTCATGGAAGAATATAAAGAAAAACTGAACGAGATGAAGACGCCCAAAGTGCACTACGATAATATTAGTGTATGGACAATTATATTGATTTTATTGATCATTTATGTAACGTACAAAATATGTATTAGATATAAGAATAATAAAGAAACCAGTTTTAGATTTAAGAAACGCAAAGAAACAAATGTACCCCTAGAAAATATGAATTTTAAATGAGATTAAACGAAAATAAATTTAATTAAAAATCAAGAAAAGGTAAAAACCCTTAATTTTTAATGTACGTTGGGAGGAGTTATAGGATCCCCCATCTATTATACATATAAAACTATTATCTTTATTAGGAAATATTAGGAAACATTAGGAAATGTTAGGGCAGTGCAACAATGTCGTTGCAACATTTTATTACATTATATTAAGATGATTTCAGTTCCCACGAGTGGAAACGCTACAAAGTAGCACAAGGATAAGTGACACTGCAGATGTCAGGTCATAGACGGTCGGCGGATGTCACGTACCGAGATTACGCAGAATAAGCCTGCAACATTGTAATTATGAATAGCTTTTAAGATAGCAACTATGTATTATGAAGTGTAAGCGGACATTACGTCCGCAGGTTCCCACAGAATTGTGAGGGGGAGAAAGTTATATGAGGACCAGGAGCTCCACTCCTAGTCAGTTCATCAAACGTTCAGCTTTTGCATTGCAGTTCGTAGATAACTCACTGTACAATTAAGTATTAACTATTCGACTTAGAATAAATTAAATAAAGATTGTAATTGTTCAAATCTGTAAAACAAATAAATGTGTTAAGGACCAAAGAAGTCTTTTTAAAAAGGACCGCTCGAAACCACGAACCTTAACTCGCGTTGACAAAAATTGGTTTTAATAACTTACACGATTATATTTTTCTTAATAGAAGTGGAAATCTAAGCTCACGTTGGAGGGTGTGTGATTAAAAGACTCAGATTTCCAGTACCCGACAGACAAGTTATTAGTTTTTTTTACAATATTAAGATAAGTTTTAGTTATTTATTAGTAAATTCGTATTAGTAAGAAGATAAACATATTAGTTTATACACCCTAATCCATATCCTCTACTTCATGCAACTACCCAAATCCCCAACCTAAAACATAACTTCCCCATCACGCTCCACGATACTACCCTATTCTCTAGAAATTACTGCACTCTCCCGAAATCAGAAATGAAAGAAAGAACCCATTATTCCATCCTTCATTCCAAGCAAGTCCTGTAGTTCACCTCACATCGGCCGCTACACCTTTAATATCTTCTCGAATATAACACATATTTCTACTCACACTGTCCTCTCCAGTTCTATCACAATGTAATTATGAACTGCTCATGGAATCTTCTAAAATAACCTCCATTAATTCCAATCGACTCCTTCCCCATACTGTACATGTGTAAACATAACAACAGAAACCTCAATCCACCTAATATGTTTCTGTCCGCTCATCACTTCTCTGCAGACCACATTAAAATCTAAAGTAAACCTAGATTCTTATTCCGCCATCCCAAACTTAAACAACCGTATTACACATTTTTCGCAGCAATTAGATCAATTCCTGATATTAATCCTGAGCAACAAATATTCTATCTGAATTCCACAATAATAAATCACATTCCAAATACAAAAACTAATTAATTTAATCCTTTCACACACTTACACTCAACTGTGTACTTACTTCCCTCAACTCTGAGCGCATGCATTTTCGACGACAATGGTTGGAGTACGTTACCTCGTACCTGGATCTCAACAAACTATTTATTTAAATTAATTTATTTTGATGTATTAATTATTTAATCATCATAGTAAAATCTTCAGTCCTGGAACTGGTTAGACGCGTACCTTCATTGTTTCCTACTGTGAGCTAACCTACTAACTTCCCCGAAATTTCCACAGTCTGGATCCTACATTACCTGCGAACTATAGTGTAAGATGTAAAAATTACAAGCTGAATTATTCATCAACATTACTGCTACAAGGCCGTTATTTTAGCACTTATTTATTTAACGCTTTACCCAATATGACTTCCAATACTTTTGTATATTTAGTAAACCAATAAAATTAAAGCATTTTAGTAATATAGCTGATAACACCATTACAAATCTTGCGCGTGCTCCCTACTCGTAAGTGGAATATCTATGATCCTCATGTTGTTGGTCGACTTGTGTGACATGATCACTTTTTGTCCTCTCCTCGAGCCGAAAGGTCACTGCTCTGCGATAAAAGCAGACGACATGTTACAGGAAATTAAGTTTTCCTGGCGTAAGCGCCGAAACAAGTAAAATTTAATCTTACAGTTATGAAGTAATTAATCTTTACAACGGTTTGTTTTATAGGTAATTAATTACGATTTCTTTTAATAAAGTATATTGTAGTGCAACTTCTGTAATTTTCAATGCAACTTCAGTGATCAGCAAAGGTTCTAATGGAATATTAAGATTATTCTACTTAGTTGATGTGTAAATAAATTATCTACATGGAAATCCAGTTCGTACAAAATTGGTAAGCAGATTTGTTGGATAGTACCGACACGTGACAGGATGCTGAAGTCAAAACAAGTGCTAACAGGTTGTTAGGTCATTCACGCCGGTGGGTAAGCCCATTTGATTTCCTGAAATTTTGCTGCATGTGTCGTATATTATTTGATACACACATATATGACTCGACGTGATATTTAATTGTTCGTTTGTGAATTACTTTATGCTTTGATATATAAATACCTTCTCGTATAGATAATTTAGCAACCTATTTATTAATAGAAAGAAGCTTAACTTTTAACGGTTCAATATTTAAATATATAGAATGATTTTATTTTATTAATCACATGTTCAAATTTAGAAGTCATTCTTTTTCAAACTATGTATAAAAGATATTAAGTTACATCAATCATAATAACACGTTGTTTGCAGGATTTGTTTAAACAAATGTAATTCTTATCTTGTTTACTGAAACTTTATTTGAACACGTTGTTTGCGTGCTTTCATTCTAACAAATAAAATTTTGCTTAGAGGTTAATTAACAAATACATTATTGCATGTATAAAATATTTGAATTTTTTGTGAAGTTCCCGTAGCGCTACTTCGAACTATTAAATATAAATGAACATTGTTAAATAAAATACACATTTCAATTAAAATTCAGTAGACATAAAAAGCTATTTTTTCATCCCTTTTGTAACGTAATAATTATATTCATAAGGATTCATCTTTGTTGACTTACATTATCAAGTACATAATTGTTTAAAATGAGAATATAGAAACCTTTTTTTCTTCAGTTCATTTTTTTATGGAAATTTAATTTCCCCGAAGATTTTATGACTGTTAAAGGAATTAATATAACGCTTAAGTGATGAGTAATTGAAACAAAATTAAGGACTTCGTATAGTCACAGGATTATTAAATAAATTACATGTTTGCTAATAGTAATTATGTTTCAGAGCCATCTTAGAGCTTCGTTAGAGCAGAAGGAAAGTAAGTAACATTTGTGACAATCAATCTTGTATTTAAAGTGGTTTGTGAAAATATAGGTTTCCAAATTTTTCCTTTAAGCAAATCCATTTAGTCAATTGTTTTATAAAAATTTAGGTGGCGTCCATTATCCTATTTTTTTTAACTTTAATTAAACCCACTGACCCAATCTCATGCGACCGTGGGTTAAAAGCTCAGCTAGTTACAAGTCATAAGAGTTTTCTTTTTCTAAAAGCCGCTTGTCATCCAACCTTACCCTGGGCTTATTACAATTTACAAGAATTCTCTATAGGTATAGAAAATCTACCACGATTTTTTTTGATAACTTACTACCGCCCATGGTCTGGGGCGTGATCGAAGGTTGATTAGAAAATTTTACATTACAATAGTCTGATCCTTGTCTACATATACTTCTCTTTTTTCTATATCTGCTCATAATATTGCCTGCACTATTCCTCAAAAATGCCTTAGAACGTATCCTGCCCTTCTATTCCTCATTTTTTAAATTTTCCATAGATATCTCTATTCCCCTGCTATTTCTATAACCTCCTTGTTATTAACTTTGTCTGTCAATGTTATCTGAAGCACAACATTCCAAAACATTTCTTCCTTTTCTTGTTTGCTACTCCTACTGTTCCTATATCATAGGCGTACAGGTCTGTGCTACACACATATGCATCCAACAACTTTTTCCTTGTTTCTATGTTTGTTGTCTTGGAACATAGCCGCTGCTCATTATTGTTAGATACGTTTGATTCACCTTCTTCTGTTTTGTAAACATATACCCTATTTCACCGATACTCAGTGGTATTTGAAGGTGGTTAAGTATCCCGTGGCTACCAAGATCCCCAACACCGATATTTGCCAAATTAATAGTTTTCCAATAAATCCTTTTGCACAATCAAGATTAGCTGAAAATATTGCAAAACTAATATCTGTATTTGTTCATAGTAATCATCAGGTGTAAGTGCAATTATTTTTTCGTCTTAGGTTTTCCGTTTTGAAACTGGTTGTACGCGTACTTCTGCTGATTTCTATTCTGAGCTAGCCTACACATTTGCCTGAAATTAACACAGCCTAAATCGTTGACAATCTTTGTGCAATAGTCTAATCTAGGTCTACGTCAACTTTTTTTTTCCTATCTCTGCCTTTAATATATTACGCACTATTCCCTTATGCTTTGTGCGTGACCTATCACCATATCTCTCCTATTGTCTGTGCATGATATCTTCATCAAACGTCTGTAGCATCACACTCAAAGGCTTCTTTTATCTTTTTCTTGTCTGCTTCTTATACTGTCCAAGTTTCACTGCCGTACAGTGCTGTGCTCCACACATATGCTTTCAATAATCTTTTCCTTGTTCCTGTTTGTTGTCTTAGAACACAATAATTGCTTTTTCTTGTTAAATGTAGCACGACCTTGTGCTAATTATTGTTTTATATTTTTGCGCTTTTCACAACTTGTGTTATTTGACTTTCTAGATAGCAAAAATCCCTAGCCTCTTGTAAGTTCTCGTTTCCTATTTGCATTCTAGTTTTGGATTTATTTTTCCCTCCTTTGCATACTATTACTTTAGTTTTATTTTTGTTAATTTTCATACCGCATCTCTCAGTTAGAACTGTTTTCATTTCATTAAGAGCTGCTTCCTTGCTACATGCTAATATCGTTATATCATCTGCAAATCTAAGCATATCAATCTTTTGTCCCTGCATAATAATTTCAAATGTCCTCCTGCATTTGACAGTATTCATTGACTCTTGGATGTACAAGTTACAAACTAATGGAGCTAGGGCACATACCTGCCCCACCCCTTTCCTAATATTTACTTTGTTACATGACAAATTGTCGTAGAGTTGGAAGGGGGGAAGGCATGAACAAAACGTGGTAAGTCTGCTCCAAGGAGTAAATTATACCGCGGCTCGGTTCGCTAGTCGCGATGGGCGTGGGTCGACGGGGAGGGAAGTGAAAATAATATATATATATTGACGTTAGTCTCAAGTTAGGTAATATAATGGGCATCACCCTTATCTTATTGGAACTCTGCCTAAAATGGCACGGATTCTTTGTCCTTCAGAGAGGCCTACAAGATGAGAGAAAACTCGACTTCTTCAGACAAGAACCCAGGTAAGTCATGCGTTGTGATAGGAACGTCCAGTGCTGCCAAGCTGAATTGCATTTCCTGTTCTGCGTACGTTAATCACCTCTGCTTACGGTTGAAATAATTACGATATTACATATCGTACATTAAAATTCATTAATTAAATAACGTTCCCACCAAACTAAAAGAAAGTGTCTGAAGAATTCCTGTTCACAGACAAGTATAATTCTGTTCAAAAATTAGTTCCTTAAATTAATTGATTATTATTGAAATTACGCAAAACAGTGTTCTTAAAATTTCAGCCCTCACAGCTAAATTAATCAGAAGTCACTTTTCGTTAATATCTTATTTATTTAACTACTACTTCGGATTCAATCATGGTCAACCTTATATATACATTTTAATTTCATAATCGAGAAATTCTTAACTTACACCCTAGAGGATCCTCGTATCTTTGTATTAACCGAATAATACATAGCTAAATAAGTAAAAATAAATCAAGGTGAACATGCAATTTCATGCGCTACAAATGATGCCGGACAATGCAAAAACAGTTGAAATATGAACATATTACTCACAGTACTGGATAATTAATTATCACAGGAATTCAGCCTCCGGTTCCCCTTTGTAATTCTCGTTCGTACGTCGAAGTTCCAAAAAAGCACCAGCAGCAAGCGGCTCATCCGTGAAACCTTTTATACGCATAGCACCACGGAGTCTGAATGCGATCAACACGAGGGTACGTCTCTCACATTAATTAATTATAACCGAATAATTCTTAATTAAGAACATCTTCACTCCGTAAAATAATTTAAGTTCTCTCGGAACTTGCTACAAGCTATGTACTTAAATCGACACTTAAAACTGATACCGTAATTACTAATAAACCGTGTTTGTTGGGTATGAGGGTTACACTAAACTACTCTGGCGGTTTTCCACCACGCTTCAATCTTCGAATTATTTAATCCGATCCTATAAATATTAGGATCGTTAAGGTTATACCAAAACCTATTTTGTCAACGTGCTATATATATATATATATATATATATATATATTGCTGTGATATCCTCTTTTGAATGCGGGAACTGGGTCCTTTCAACAAAAAAATTCTAGTCCCACAGATTGGGCGTCATAAACGGCTGTGATCCTCTTTTCGCCTCGGCTGCTCACCTAATGTTATAAACCTCCTCATTCATAAAAAAACAACACATTCCTACCAAAACATCAACGTTAACTCTATTTACATCAATATTCAGAATACATTAAAATTTCAAAATTAAAACTCAGCATAAATTTCAGTTTTAAAAGAATTTCAAGATTAATTTTATTATCCTTTTAATGTGCATCCAAAATTCAAGTCCTTGTTGGATGCCTACTAATTAATATAACAATATAAGCAGACCGGAGTCTGAGTATAAAGGAGCATCTACCACCCCTTTACGTTAATTAACCAGGTTCGTCTAATTGAGCTCAAAGACATACCCAAATTTTCATCATATTACCGAACATCAAAACTAAATACCCTTTCTACTTCAACAAGCAAATTTCATCTTAAAATTAAAATTTTATGGTTAGTACAATTTCACTAATGTCCATTTAAAGTAAATCAATTATAAAGTTATTCAACACACACAAAATGTCAAACAAAATAGTATAATTTACCTGAAGGTTACTGTCCTCGTAGCTTCAAAGTATCGTTTCTTTAGTTAATCACACCATTCAACAGGATTATATTTACGGCTTCTGATTCTCTACGCTTTTAAAATTTGCTCCATCACCATCCATTCAAAGTCGTTTCTGGGCCTTTCCGGAACTCATCTGTGTTTATCTGACCCTTGATTCATGGATCCAGACACGTATTTGAACCATTTAATTATTAACACCCCCGAAAAATAGCAAAGACAGTCATGCTTCTGTCACCAATATACGCCAAAACTGCCTACTTTTGTGTATACATTCGTCGTTGTAAATTTTGCTAATTGGTACAGTGAAACTAAATTTTATTACCTTGTATCTAAGTGCACTGAAGTACATTCATGTTAGCACGTAAATAACAAGCTATTTTGAATCACTAAATATACTAGCAAACTTTAAATTATTTAATCAAACTAAAATGCACGGTTTAACATCTTCAATCAAGTCGCGTATGTACGAGCTTTTAACGCATCGAATCGTCAAAAGTCTAAGAGTCTAAGAGGGCTTGTTTATATTCATTTCGGTATATATAGCAAAAAGCCTGTCTGTCGGTCGAGTCTCTAAAACGGCCAGTTTCTAGAATTTCTCATGCTCTGTTCCCAGTCTGTCGCCCGCACGTCGATTTTACGAATTTTCACTCGCCCCATTCAAATCTCAGAAAATTTCTACACGGTACGCACGCATGTCCGAGAAAAACTAATTGATTTTGTACAGAAATTGTTGTTCTACTTCTGATATTTGCATCCTATTTTTAACCAATTGTGACCCCATGACGTTGCTTAAATCCCGCCTTTTAAAATATGTGTCTTTGCTTGACGCATTTCTCTTTCCTTCTCTACCGTGTTCTTATTGGTGCAACTTGATATTCTTCATTATCGATTATTTCAGTCCACGCGGACTGTTATCTGGGTTTAATAAACCCGTATCGCACATTCTCGTGAATACTAAGCCCCGGTTTCTCCAAGATTCTTTGAAACATTAATTATCTGCAAACTTTACGCCGAATGAGCTTTTTAAATAAACCCAGGTGTTTAAACATACTATTAATTCTCAGAGCCTTACTCCGTGGTATTTTAATCTTGGGTTTTTACAAGTTTCTATAGGTATTATGTTATTAACGGTTTAATTAACTCCAATTAAATTGATTTCTATCCTATCATTTTTAGCGAATACAACTTAAATATTAATTATTATATGTACACTTTGTTTTACTACCGGTTACTTAAAATAGGGTTAATTAATATAAACTTTGCACGTAATTTCCCTTTGTTTAGGAATAATTACATTACACGCAGAGCTTTTCAATACTGCTTCTTTTGATATAAAGCGTCTTATAAATAATTTAAATTTCTTATTTTTACTGAAACAACCGCATTTATTTATGCTTCAAGGTTTTAATAAAGCGTATTATTTAATGAAATTCCTTATACACGGTGATTAAAATTATTTGATGTGATTATTTAATTTTCTACCCTGGTCTAAATATGAGTAATATATATATCCTCCAAGATTACTGGATATTGAATTACGTTCAAACAAAACCGACATTTGAGACGAATTACTTAGCCAACTTCAGCGCGTGAGTTCTTCTCGTCTTACGACCCGCCACCATATTTTACATCTTCACTCTTTTAGTACCCAACGAACAGTGACTATTATAAATTACTGAATACCCTCCTTTGTCCTTCTAGCGAATCACCGAGGGTGTAACGGACAGTCGAAATTAACAGGCATGCGACATGCACGTGATGCGTGATATGTCCCTCGCTGCTAATTCCTGGAAAACCTAACATCTGCTGTAGCAAGAATGTGAAAGCTAAGACTTATCTATCCAAAAGGGGTTACTTGGAACATATATGAACTATACCTGCTTACATTACGGGTTTTTAAATGAAAAATAAGCACTGTGTAATTTGTTATTTTAAAAATAAAACCGAAGGTTACAACTTTTCTACGTTTCTGTTCTAATTCTATTACAGCTGTTTGCTCTTTGTATAAGCTATGTAATACCCGTGTATCCTTAAAACTCACTCAAATCTATTTGAGTATTTCGAACATTTTTTCTAATTTACATTGTCGAATGTTTTTCCAGAATTACAAACCTTGTATACATAATTTCTCATTTTTCTATTGTTTTCTCCATTATCACGATCAGAGCTAAAATAACATTCCGTGTTTCTCTGTTTCGTCTAAACCCAAATTGATCTTCTGTTAGTACTTCTCCAGCCCGTTTTTCCGTTCGTCTTTGTACAATTCTAGTTAATATTTTGTTATACTTATTGTTCGAAAATTTTCACATCTATCCACGCCTATGTCATTTGCTACAGTGACTATGATGTTACGTTTGAAATTTTTAGGTATCTCGCCTGTCTCATACATATTTGCTTAAAATTGGAAAAAACGTTCTGTTACTGCTTGTCCAGCGGCCTTTAAAGTTTTTACTTTCATTTTACCTATACCCGGTGCTTTACTATTCTACAAGCCTTTTAATGCTAATTCAAACTGATCTCGAAGTATAGGATATTCCAAGACATCGTTTTTAATGTCTGATTCCTGTTCTAGTGCTGTTAGTTCCTCTCCTGCATATAAATTCTCTATATATTCTTGCTATATAATCAGTTCTCCACATTTTTTATAATGATGTCTCCTACCCCGTCCCTTATATTTTTTCTATACGATTGTACATCCCTAAAATTCATTCTAATTAGTTTGTAAGCTTTCTCTGTCTTTCGTATTTCCATCTTATTTTGTATGTCTTTGCACTTTTCGTCAATACATTGCTCTTCAGCTTTCCTACAACTGCGAATAATTTCGCAATTTATGACTTTGTATCTGTTCTCCAGGTTTGTCCAGTCTGTTTTTTTATTTTTGTCTTTCTTCTATTAAATTCAGGATATCCTTGGTTATGCCAGGTTTCTTATTTTCTTTTTGTGTATACCCCAGAATATCTTTGGCCGCCATGTCTAAGATGGATTTAATGTTAATCCATTCTGTTTCTACTTCCTTAGTATCAGAAATTTTCTTGATATCTTTCAGCAATTCATTTGACTTTTTTTAAATCTTTGGTAGATATCCTTATCTTTTAGTTTCTCAAAGTTAAAGTGCCTTTTTCCGTTTCTTTTTCTCAAATTTTTCTATTTAAGAGCAGTCTTCATAATTACGATGTTGTGGTCAGTATCTATATCTACTTCTGGGTAGCTTTTACAGTTTTTTACTTGATATCTAAACCGTTGTATAACAAGAATGTAATCTATTTGATATCTTCCTATATCTCCACGCATCTTCCACGTGTATTGTTTTCTAGCATGACGTTGAAATAATGTCTTTGTAATGGTTAAATTGTTTTTGTCGCAAAATTCTCCTAGCCTATTTCCCCTGTCGTTTCTTGTGCCTAAACCTACTACCACTGCTTGGCTACCGTCACGTACCACTTTGTTAACATTCCCCAAAATTATTTAATTTTCATGTCTTTTTAGGTATCTTCGTATGTCTTCGATATCTTTGTAGATCGTTTCTACCTCTTTCTCACTGTAGCTAGGAATGAGCATGTATAATTGATTTATTACTATATTTACCGGTTTGAATTCTCATCTAACCATGAGTACTCTTTTATTCTTTTGTAGATAGTTTTCAACACAATATCCTATTTTTTTTTCATAATTACTCCCATACCCGAATTTCCTTCCTATGATCTTGTATGAATTACCCTAAAGTCTTCCCCGCCTTTGGCTAGTAAATTTCGCTGATCTCTACTATGTCTAATGCTAACCTAATCATTTCAATTTTCAAGTTCTCTAGCTTACGTACTTATTTCTATACTTCTGACATTCCACGTTCCGACTCGCAGAACGTCTCCAACTTCTCTTTTAAACTTTCCGTTCAGTTCCTCCGAAGGAGTCTCCTCCCGGATACCCAAATGAGGGACTACTTTAGCGCTAGAATTTATTGCCCCAGAGGGTGTCATGAGTTTAAATATCAATAATTTAAGTACGCTGTGTACTTGGGAGGTAATGTGGTGATTTCCCGTTGCCTTTTACATCGCAGTAGCGTGTCTTAGAATGCCATTCCGACCCCTATGGTCTTTGCCATTTTAAGTACCGAAAGAGCTGCTGCTCTCTTTCGGGGTCTGTTTTAGCCTGGTTCCTCACGAAGGATCCCACTAATTTAATTTCATCCGTAGTTCGCTCCTTAGCTCAATGGAACTTTTAAGCCATTCTACTCATTCAAGTAATCTCGAACTTCTTCAAGGTGCAAGTCCATTCAGAACGGGATTATTTAATTAATTGAATATATTTTAATTCAAATTGCAGTAATGTATCATGAAAAACCAAGAAAGGTCATAAGCCTGGGCATGGTTAAAAATAAATGAATTCAGAGTTGAGTCTGAAACTACCTGCAGAAATCCTACATAAATCGCATGGTAACAAAACAGAATGTTGATCAACTTTAACAAAGTGGAGCAGCCAGCAGTAATAATGTTTCTTACAAAACAGGAGCAACACTATCTATTGTTCAGCAGTGAGTAAGAAATTTTAAAAGGAGTAAAAACGGAATGGAAATTAGGCGGCTCTGAGGATGAGACAGATTTGGATATGACTACTAACCCTCAATTTCCGGGTTCGTTTTACGACACAGATCGCTTGAAAAATGTTAAGTGAACATTTTTCACAAAAATATGCTAAAGTTCGTACAAGAGGTAAAATGGAAGTCCCGTGTGTGAGTATTCTCACGCACGTTGCTTGGAATAGAAAGGGTTCGACAAAAATCAAAATTTCTAGGTAAAGAAACTCGTTTCCTGGCCAATGTAATACCTTCAGGTGGAAGGAGCACTAGATACGATACTCGTTCGAAAGGACCGCTATGAACATCACTGCGAGAAAAATGTAAAAATAAATTAAGAAATTTATAGTGAAAGATGTCCGAATTAAAATCAAAATCTTAGCAGAAATAACTACTTCCTCCGTTGGTATCACTTTCATTGCCGCCTAAACTTTTGAAGGGTAGCACAAATGCTCAAATGTTCGCCGCGCCTCAGAAACAAGTCCACTCGAGTATTGTAGGAAACGTCTCGGGCTATTGTGGAACTACACCAAGTATTAACGACCGAACTGGTGGGTAATGAATCTGAAAGTTAACAAGATGTTCGAAGTTACTCCATGACAAAAATAATGGTAAGCTTAATTTGAAAACTAACGTGAATTATATCTGCCAAGTTATGGAAAGTATTTACACAAAGTGCTTGTTTTGTCATGCCAACGCGAGTTACATATCCTCCAAATTAATACGTACAAATTTAAATAAAATTATTAAGTTTTAAGAAATAGAATGTTATATTGTATAATTGAAGGTCACATTATTAAAGGTTAATGTAAGTTCCTAATCAGACGTGAGATCGGAAGCAACTACTTTGTATTCCAGACGAAACATGATACTGCAAGTGCAGGTCACAATGAAGTATAAGAAATCAATTGTAATAATTTAGATTACTAAGAAGTAAAACATTGAATATTATCAAGAAGTAGCAGACATGAGATCTGCACTTTCCCACAAGATGATACAAGAGCAGGGATTACATAAATACCCTGAGGAGCCCCTGATGGCCAGTCAGTCTTGAACTTCATAACTTTAACATTGTTGGTAGTTCAGCTACTCATTGGTAATTATGAAAACATAGTGTTGATTAATTGTTCATTAAAATTAAGACGTTAATGAATATAACGTACAAGTTGTTAAATCATTTATGTAATTACTGTATAGAAATAAATTTGATAGAAGTGTTATTGGAAAGAAAACTTTTTAAAGAGAAGCTCCCAAAGGCCCAAAACCTATCTCGCGCTCATTTATAAGGCTCGAGTTGCTAATGCTAGTGTAAAATTCTGTGGTTTCAAAGAAATGAACGACACCCCCTATAACTCTTGGTCCCATTTGCTACTACTTATTTTCTATTTTTTAAAGTAAGGATCTTTGTGGAAATTATTTTTCTGAAAATAAATTTCTACTTTTACATAAGAAAGAAGATTGCTTCACACGACATTAAAGAGTTGATTGATTAACAAGGTTGTTGATGTTAGGAAGAATTACATTAATTATTTATCATTCACGTTATGCAGATAACGAAAATATATAAAACGACCTTCGTATGGCGTTTTTGTACGACAAGGTGGAAACCCACATGATACGTATCTGACTAATACAAAATTATAAACCGAGAAAAAGTACATAGTAATTATTCAAGTACCATAATTTAAAAAAACTCATTCACTGCAACCTTAAATACGATCTTCCGTATATACGGTTGCCTATACCACAGAAAATTCCTAGATAAAAGTATACGTAATTTGGTGTTGACTGTTTTATTTACTAGTCCAACTCGTTTTAAAATTGGTATAAAAATTAAATCTAAATAAGGGCATTACTTTTTCAAATATTATTGTACGGTTTATGTTGGCTTCCACTTATACTTAGAAGTTGTGATTTAATTGCACAGGGAAAATACACCGTTTTTATGGTTTTTACGAACATCCTCGATCGAGTTCTTGGTAGTATGAGATTAATTCAGTAATTATTACTTAGTAGTACTAGATTCACACGTTTCCAATTTTCGAATCCATTAATCGAGATTTTAGCCAATTTTAACGCTTAGAATGTTCTGAACATTTTATTAGTTAAAACCAAAAATAGATTTACTCTGCGACGTCGTACACTCGGCGATTAAGATATGAATTTTGGCTACAATTACCAATCTGCATTACAAGCTGATCCCTCCTTAAAAGTAGTTGACCTCTTGCATTCAAAATTGAGAACGGTGAATGATAGTTTATCGGGCGTAAAACTGACTTCTTTATTTTAACGTTTTGTATTTATTCAAATTATAATTAATAAGCAAGAGTTGTTTATTATACAGCCTGTTTCAAATTAACTCGGCACCATTGCTAACTGTGTTATTATTGGAGCTATGCTGTTAGTTAAATGAGCAAAGAGGCTTAGTTTTAAAAGTTGATTACCTTGGATAGCGCAAAAAATAATTGAACATCGCTATTTCAAGATATTGATCAAAACACTTACTTTTTAAATTGAACACCCTGTATATTTTTAATTTAGATGAAAGATAAATAAATTCTTAACAAAAAGTCTTATACAATCTTATATCAAAATCCTTAAGATAAAGTAAATATTAACAAATTTGTAATTTAATTAAGGTAGTCGTGACTTTTAAATAAACCATTTATTTAACACACTAAAATTACATAAAATGTTCAGAAATCCTCCATTTTCTTAAATGCACATTAAGGCTCGCCCTATAACACTCCCTATAGCATTTGCAATACTCCTACCGTCAACTGAATTAATACTTATTCGAATACCGTTTTCTAATCCTGCTACATTGGCATATCTTCTTGCGTAAATGTAATTTTTTACGTTGCCCCAAAAGAAAAAATCTAAAGGCGACAAGTCTGGTGAACGGGGTGACCACTTTATAGAACCATTTGTTCCCATCCACCGGTCTCCAAAAAGTCTTTGCATCATTGCGCCAGCTTCGCGAAAATTATGTTCTGGAGCTCTATCTTGCTGGAAGGAAGTAAATGGTTTGGCGATTTTCTAGATTAATATCATCCAAGTATTCTACAAAAACTTCTTCCATAATGTTCATATATCTGGCTCCAGTAAGCGATCCGTAATAAATCAAAGGACCTATTATTTTACTACCAATCAAACCGCACCATACAGTTAAACTAAACTTTGTTTGTGGATGGGATGGCAAAGTTAACAGTGAATTTTTGTGTAAGCAGTAATTCATGTTTTTACGGTTGAACATTCCAGAATTCGAAAATTTTGATTCGTCGCTAGATAGATTTTGGGTCCTTTTGAGCGGCTTTTTAAAAAGTATCTTCAAAAACTCTTCTATCGATATTTATTTATACTGATTTACAAGTTGAATTTTTAATTACAATGAAATTGTATTCACTAACGTATTGAAACCAAAATTATTCGAAGTTGATATTTACTGAATTAAATGAACTAAATTAAGGCGAGTAGACTGAACAACCAACAAGGCTAAAGTTGTGAGACTATAGACTGACTGACATTGTTGGGCCCTCCAGGGTATTTATATTGTCCCTGCCCCTCACATTTCTCGTGTGAACTGCAGAGCTCATGTCTGCTTATGTATTTGTTTAATACAAAGTAACACTCTTAACTCTAATAATTTTAATCTTATTAACTACTGTGACCTGCACCTGCAGTGTCATATTGTAGCAATTTTATTTTCTATCTAGATATGTTCATATAATTAATCCCTTTATTTAATAATAAACCATATAATACATAATAATGTTATTCAATCCACTAATTAAATATTACCTATTGCCCAATAAATTATTAGCATTCAATTAAAATTTAATTTCGACGGTGACAAAATAAAAGTTTCCATTTAGTATCATTCCTTGAGCTCCATCTATTTAAGAAATTGTGAAGTGATTGTGTTGCCGGGTAGCAACTCGCTTAACCCCGACACTTCCAATACAGCTGTGGTGAAAGCAGGTCGATTTGTTCCTAGAAACAATGGTTTTTTGCTGTTTTTCGTGCTGGAAGCACGTGCGGATTAAGTTCTGTTAGGAGAATGTTATCTCCGAGAGGCATTTTTGATGGTCCATTTGTTGGAACAGCTCGTAGATGACGTGAAATTTTTTTGGTCGAAGGGCCGTTAGTAACATGCAACTTTATTTATGTATAATACGAAATTTTACATAAAGTATTCAATCTAAATTACATGCAACTTTATTTATATATAACATGAAATTATACATATAGTATTCAAGTTAAATTATCATGCATCATTTGATAATTTTCGTGGTTTAATTTACATATAAAGCAACTTTAAATTAACATGCAGATTGGTAATCAGGAGACTGGTTTACGTTATTTTTGATTAAAAGCAAGAAGAAAATATAGGTTTTTACGCTTTATTCATGGTGTGGATCTGGCGAAATTTAATTACTCAAAATGGATGCCGAGTAATGTGGAATTTCAGTATGCAGTACAATTATTCGTTCTAAATTGGAGATTTCCGTATTTCAATGCTGACGTAAGCTTCCTTTATGGTATTTTTCAGACAGACGGAGTTCTGGTATGTAAAAAATTGTTTTCGTATGTTAGCTGAACTATGGACATTGTAATCAGATTATTTTTTGTTTAATCAAGTTATTCAAACTTCTAAATAGGTCAAGGACAGACCACAATTATATTTTTCAATATTAAGTAATAGGAATCTGTAACTTTTACATATCTAATTCTTTTATTAACTCAATGAAACTACGGTAGGTGTCATTACGTGTTATAGAAAGTAAATTCTTCTATTTATGAGAACTTAGAAATTAAACTTCTATGTTTGCTATTTCATTTAATAACTATTTGGAATTATCCATTGTAAGGTTAAGGTAGATCTACCAAAACTAACATTTTTGTTATCAATAAGCAACAGTTTAGAAAGCAATTTGATGCTTTATCTATTTGTTAATAAAACCACATTTAATTTGATTGGTACTGATTTTATCCAGTGCCCTTGTAAATAATTTTCACAAATTAAATTAATCACAATATAAGTAAAGAAGGATATTTTGTAAAAAAAGCACATAATTGAATACTTGAGGAATAGATTTTTATTTTTGAACAAGACTATTCTTTTTAATTAGGATGAATGAAAGTTGATTCCATTTGAATTTAAAAATTTTTGAGTATAAATGCACAAACAGTGCTATTCTGTGTTTAATTTGTTCACAGGTGTAGCAGTGAATTACTAAGATCAAGGTCGAGCCATAAGGTAAGAAACTTCAGGGATTATGTTGTCTTTAATAAACAGTATAGCGGTTATAGAATAAAGGTTTCCGCATTCGCCTTGTACAAGGGACTTGAGTAAGGTCTTCTCTGTATAGAAAAATACGGTGGCGCCTTATTCTTCATGTTTTTGGTCACAATCTAACCCCGACCCACAGCTCATGTTCCACCCAGAGCATATAGTTCGACTAGCCGCTTTGCCTTTGAGATTTCCACAACTTTGGACCATTTTCCATCAGAACTTGCCGTGGGCTCTATTCGATTATTGGAAATTCTCGTTAAAAAAAATCCCAAAATAAACGAAAAGGCTATAATATTACGTCTGGAATACATTATAATCACATCCGTTCTCATGTCTTGAAATGATTTAAGACTCCACTCGATGCAAGTGAAGCTTTATCTTTTTTTGTTGTTCGCGGCTTAGTCTGAGAATTACCCCAAGGGTGAGCAATGAGAATGGGCGTGGGTATGGTGTAAACTCAATAATAAGCAATCATAGAAAGAAAAAGGGAAATTGAGTGCCACTGTATCTATATGGACAATACAAGAAAATCAATACTCCTATGAGAAGATACAGAAACTCATTGGATATAAGCACTATAAAAAACTTACTACTTAATGAACTAACATATCTGGAAACCTCTTGAACGTATCTGCATTCTCTTTTATCACGATGATCCTAAAAGAAAATGTTACACAACAAATTTTCTATTAATAAGACACTATTTGTGCTTTTCAATAAAAGAGCATAATAATAATTATGAGTTAATCATCTTGAGATTACTATACCAAAGGTATTTTAGTTAAAAATGGATATCAAGAATAAATCAATTGTAACATGTCTGTACTTTTATATTGTTTCAGCATTCGTCTAATTTCGTTACTCAAAAAAATTTATTTTCTCAAAGATATTCTTATTAATATTAATTACTCATAGAATAAAAAACTTGAATCCAAAATGTAATTTAATGTAATTTCCCTCTTTCCTTTTTTTTTGTTAAATATAGTTACAAGTATAAAATAATAAAATTGAATTCTGATTTTAGCTATAGATCTTTCTTGACATAACAAAACTTTTTTTAATAATATTTTAAAACAAGATTCTTAATTCCCAACGAACAGATCTGTGTATTGGTTTATATATATATATATATATATATATATATATATATATATATAAAGATTAGACATTAGACATTAGATTAGACATCTGTAATTAAATCTTTTTAAACAGGAAGTGGACTTTGAAATCTCTTTGTTTTTGAACACATGTATATCCCACGTGTCTTACAAAATTACTTTAATATTACTTTCTAAAGGACCATATTTCACTTTGTTTAAATTTGTTTAGCACAATTTTAGAAAATAACTCTGTTATCAAATTAAGGAAATATTACCATTTTTATGATCTTACGCAAAGTTAATTCATTCGTAAAATTTAACGTGATTAAGTAATTCTCTATTAAAATTTAATATCGTTCGTCAATCCAATGAACACTTTTAAAAGTCTAACAAACGTAGTAACTGAAAGTTTAAATACCTTGACTTAGCGAAGGTGAAGAAGTTACCTCTTCCAAGCGAACTGCGATGCACAAGTTCAGGTCCTGCTTACGAAACTTGATGCCTAGGATATAACGTAGACGACTAACATCTGCTAAATACGTCTTCCCCAATAAATGTCAAACAACAGCTTTAAATACATCCATAACGAAAGTTGCCTTAATTCTAATTATCAATACTGGTTATTCCGAACGCTAAGAAATTAAAGATCTTTTGTTTTAGTATAAAAATTACTTAAATATTGTGGTCTTACTGTTAATAGTCACGGATCTCTCTAGCCATGTTTGTTAAGAAGCGTGATCCGTTGTCTTGCCGGAACCAGAAGAATGATATCATTATGGGGCCCCCAAAACGACCACGAATCCTCCCCCCCCCCTTACTATGGATATCCGAAGACTCCATTTGACACGCAATCGTGCCCGCATCTTTGAAGTTTATAGCTTCGTTCGCATTTTAAACCACAATGGCGAGTTTGCCTTTTAGTATCCTCCACGTAAAGAAAAGCTGATATATCTTGCGCGTCACCTCGTGACACTATTTACGCAAACGCTATTTTAATTTAATAAAAGAAAGGATATAATACGCCTACGGATTAGGCAACACAAATGCCTTGTTTGTTACGTAGTCCTTTTTAAATACGTTTTCAAAGTGTTTATTGCTATTAAATATTTCCTAGTAATGTATTTAAAGCTAATTAAATGATAATAACGTCCTGTTCTATTGTGAAATTGTTTCCTTCAGATATTACTATATTGAATACAAAAAATCAGATATCACAGATCTGCAATGAATAGATGCGATCTCTTTAAAACCAGTGCCACAGAATATATATTCGTTTCAGTCTGATTTATGAACTACCATTAACCTTTTATTACTTGTCTTTTATATAATTATACAATGTAACAATCTAACTTCAAACTTAATACTTCCTTTCGATTTCCTGTATATCCTAATTTGGGGGATATGTAACTCGCTCTAAATTATATTTTTCACAAGGCCAAGATTTTCTCTACACGAAGCAACTAACCAACGCAAAAAATAAGTCGTCTGTGCGTATCTCCGGGTACTAAAGGTTGCACAGGACAATATTTATAAGAAATAAATTTATGTTTTCTTAATATTCTATAAACGACTGTTAAGGAAAAGTTATTATTTCTCAATCTCTAATGAATCATTTGGAAATGCTTCAAAATAAGCTAATACATTTGTTTCAACATTTTCACTAATTATAAATCTCTTTCTAGTTCTTTTCTTCAAAAACAAATTTTCATCGTCTGTAAATTTTCTGTACAGAATTAAAAAATATCTTCGGTTTAAAGAGTTTCGATTAGGAAAGTTTTCGCGATAGCAATTTAATGCTCTGGTACTATTTTTTCTACTTACTATAGAAGTTTCCAACATATCACACTTTTCTTCATGAGTAAAAGACATTTTAACAATGTTATTAACACTTCGTAAAGTTGACTGCTACAATTAAGCACACGAAATGACACACACTTGTTAAACAAATGAGTTCTGTTCAAATATCGGCGCCTACCTTGTTTAAATTACAAATTCGTTAATATTTACTTTATCTTAAAACTGACTGTATACGACTTTTTGTAGAGAATTTTTTTATCTTTCATTTAAATTAAAAATATACAAGATGTTCGATTTAAAAAGTAAGCGTTTTGATCAATATCTCGAAACAGCGATGTTCAACAATTTTTTTGCGCGGTCCACGGTAATCAGATGTAAAAACTAAGCTTTTTTTGCTCATTTAACCAACCGCATAGCTCCAATAATAACAAAGTTAGCAATGGTGCCGAGTTATTTTGAAACAGTCTGTATAGCTAGTTTTATTTCTGTACCTCAAAACCAGATGAACGCAAGTACCAGAAATAGCGATTTTCAGGTTATCACTATTTCACATGTAAAATCTGATTTTGTATCGAGCCATAATAACGGAAGTCCATTTAAAATTCCCCTTTTACATTTTTACTAGGGTTATAAGAGCGTAAGTTCTGACTTATGTTTGAGCAAGACAAACGTAAATCACTTTATACGTAATGGTTCGTAAGCAGTATCTGATTCGTGTAAAATGTAAGTCCGTTGTAGAACTTACGCTACAGTGGCTCTAGTATTTATAAAAAGTTTTCAGTCTTAAGTGCACATATTAATTTAAACTGTAACATGTCAATTCACTGTATCCTTGCCATGTTGCATTGTGGTCCCACTTCCTTCAATATAAAAGCATTTCTTCATCTTAATTTTATATTAATACCGTTTAAAATCACAAGTTGGTTTTGATTTGTGTAACATATCCCCTTAGTATTATTAAATAATACACTACATACATCTATTTTTAGTTTTAATTTAATATTCTTTCTTTTGTATAAATAATATAAATAATTAAGATCAGATGTAATTTTCTAATTGGTATACCTATGAATATTGTCCATAAATACACATCTGGTGTATACATGAATCTGTCATTTAGCTCTCTCACAATGTGTGGTTATCTTTAAACCAGAACAAATATTCGTTTGTCTTCATATCTAACGGTCTTTTGAGCATATGCCGTCTTCCGATAAAGATGTCCTTTCTAAGGCCATGATGTCGTACCTGGTACGTAAAAAAGATGTTTTTTCTTTTATTCTTCTTAACATACATAAATATCATTTTAGAATACTAGCAAAATGCTTATCAAGAAAACCTAACTGAATAACCCGTTCAAAATATCAATTAATGGTAAGCTGATTACAGATAAATTTTTAGACTGTTCCTCGTGGCGTATTACAATATTTCGTTTTTGTAACACGTTCATTTTCTAGGGTCCTCTGGTGGCATATCCTCCCGTAGCATATCCTTGGATAGCATATCCTCCGGTAGCATATTCCTTTGGCGAAGTATCTAATTATCTGTGCTAGGCTATCTAAGCCTATGCATTAATTTTACTACCTGCAAATATTATCTTTTATCGTACAAAAATGTTATATTGACGTTTTATGTACTTTCTAAAATAAATTAAATGTCCGTTGATGAAACATATGGCTGTGGAACAAACAAGGATTGGCTCTTACAAATTTGAAGTTTGAGGCTAACAACCAAAATAATTAACGATGGTGTTGGTCTCAACAAACCGTAAGAAGATCCTATAGTTCTGAACAAGCCGTAAATTCAAAGCTTAAGTATACGTTTCTTTCATACATCTTGAATACAGGTACGAGTTTATCTTATTTATTTTTGTGACGGAACAATGTGCATGTGTTATATTATAAATCTTAAATATCTAGAAAGATAATGCATGTAAAATATAGTCACGCTTTTACTTACCTATATCTTAACTAATCAATATTATCTTTGCTTTCATATATAACCTTATGAGTTGTATACGGAAAAGCTTTCATGAAACCTTTTATTGTGTATATTGAGGTTATATTCAATTTAAATGTTTAATTAAAATTCTCTTAACTAATGTTAAATACAACAAAGCCTATTTATGATTTCCTTTTACTTAGAACGTTTAACTAGAAATTGTGTCTAAGTACAATAATAAATTTAGATTTTCTAATATCTTATCTGGTAGAGTTTGAGACAAATTTTAAAATTATGAGAGTATAGATAAATAAATTACACTTAGTGATTTTATCGTATAAAAATTTGGTTTTAAGAAAATAACGGTATATATTTAATTTCTTTTATTAATGTTATTAACTAAACATCAATATATAAGTTGTATTAAGGCATTATCTTTTGTCATGCTCTAAATTGTATCCTTATAACTTGTCTAAAATTCAACTTTGTTCTCTAAACCCCTGAGATATAGTCTTTTGCAATCTACCGCAGCCACAAGCGGTCGACGCAGGTCGCGCCAGAGTTTTATTTAGACTCTGTTGTACACCCATTCCTACCTGTAAAAAGGAAGGGTGCAAAACCTAGACCAAATGTAATCAGATTACAATGTTTCTAGTAAATTGTATTTTTACTGCTGAAAACCATCTATTTTTAACTTATTTTTATTAATTATCACGTATGTAAACGTCGAAACGCCCACAATAGGATGTTAATTCTCAGGATACAAGTACTACAAGTCTTTACAAGAGCAACGGTGAAACTGGTGTGACATGCGTAACACCTAAGATATTATTTCAATATTTTTTTATAATAATAATAATAATTCCACTATTTACTATAATACGAATTTAATGATCAGTTTAAGCAAGGCAGGCGAATACTGTCTGTCCTGGAAAGCAACAACAGTAATTACAAAATATTACAAGCAGATAAATTACTTTCATCTGCAGATTCGAGTCCAGCTCCATCACTAACAGAACTAAGGGTAAAGATGCATTCAATAGAAACATTACATTGTGTTAACAGATTGACCACCACAGTATTTTTGTGCACTTTTGACCAGAAGCAATTATGTATAGATTTTGTGTACAAACCTTTTCTTACTATTACTGTTGATGTGTTAAATATTATTGTATATGCCCTATTTTAAAGTATTTTAAAAGATACTGGATTAAAAAATTAAATTTGTTTATTTTTACATTTCTTTGTGTACAGAAAAATGAATACGTGACGGTCAAAATATTAATACCATCTATGCTAATTATATTTAATAATATTATTATTATTTCATTACATAATATTGTTAAATTTATGTATTAAATACAAGTATTATACTACTGTTAGTTTATAGTAATTTTAATACCATAAGTTGTTGTTTGCAGACTATAAACCCTGATTTTTTAACAACAATTTTCGGAGAACTTTGAAGAACTTGAAAGAAACCACTTTAAAAGATTTCCTAGAAGCGGAAGAGCAATCCCCACTTGCACCAACGCAAGATACGGAACCAGTTGGTTATGACCTCCCGACCTGAAATCCTTGTCAAAATAGGAAACGATATTTTTGAAAATGGAGTCTTGTCTAGTTCTGACTTTGAGTTATTTGCTGACAATCATCTTGATGATCCTACTGTCTGTCCAGAAGTAGTTTCTGAAACTGAATCATCTTCCAGTGATTCATTTGCAACAGTGTCCGACATGCTTTTAGGTGAACCTGTGGTGAATGCATTGCCTCTGGTCCCTTACAGCGCGTCAGATACAGGCAATGAAGGTAACGAAAACATTGAGATGCAAAATAACAAAAAAAAAGAAAATGGTAAGAAATGAAAAGAACTGGATAAATATAAAGAAGAAGAACAGACCAAGTGGAAAGAGATATGTTAGTACAAAAAACGTAGTTAATGAAAAATATATGAAGCCTCCCTCCCTTTCTAGGTGTCGTTAAATGCAATCAGAGGTTTACAGAGGAACAGAGATTGAAGAGACACTCTGAGTATTGGAATGCTGAAGGCTGGGACTCAAAAATACAGTTTGTACTTTCATATATAAAAACTACGACTGTCGTTATTCAACTAGAAAGAGATGGTACACGTGGAAACAAATTCGAGAGCAATACATTTATTATTAACTTCAATTACAATGAAGAAGTCACTTGCAAAACTCTTTTCCTTAATACGCTTGCTATTTCGGAAACTTTCATGAAAGTTGCGTAAAAAAACAGTAAAACCGGTTTAATAACGCCAGACCTTAAGGGAAAACATTCCAGCAAATAAATTACTAAACGATAGCTTAGAACGGATCGGAAACCATATTTCAAAGTTTCCGATGTATCAGAGTTACTACAGCAGAGAAAGAACGAAACGCAAATATTTGATCACCTGAATATTTAGACGGTGTATTCACTGTATGTAGATAAGCGTAGAAAAGAAAAAATTAAACCAAAAAAAAGTGGGCGTATTTCAAAGTTTTCAATAAAGATTATAACTTATCTTTCCACTCGCCTGATAACGACACTTGTGATGTTTGCGACAAACTGGACTGCAATATTAAAAATGATAAAATACTCAAACTCAATGAACTTAAATTATAAACGAAGGATCACCTAAAAGAAGCTTCACGTAGATATGAATTAAAAAGAGAATATAAACTGAAAGGCCGCGCTAATAAAGGTGTGAGAGTCATTATGTCTGATCTTCAAACATGTCTTCCAACGCTTTATTTTAAGAACGGTCAACGTTTTAATTCAAGAAAACCATGGACACTAAATAATACAATTTCTGACTTAACCGTTGACAGATTTTAGTGTATGATCTGGGATGAAGTTACAGCTGGCCGGGAAGGTAACAAAATAGCATCATGTTTATTCACATGGGCTATTGAAAAGCTGAGAGGTCCTGATAAACCTACTGAAAACTTAACTGTGTGAACAGATAATTGCAGTGACCAAAACCACGAATATTAACACGGTTTTCATATACCTATGGCTGTTGGAGAAAGTATTGTTATATATTTTTTTTTCGCTGGATAGAAATTTTTTAAGGATGGCCTTTGTTAAATATGTGACAGGGCCAGAAGGCGTTGCGAAGAAAAAATATGGTGCTCTCGATCTTAACTCGGGGTCTATTCCTGAGAAGACACGATGTGGTCGTGGTATCTTACAGAGACTAAACATCAAACACAAAAAAATCTTGGACGCCACAGTGTCTATAAAATCCAACAATAAGAAGTCACCCTAAGAGTAGACGCTGAAAACATTTAAGAGAATAGTATGTTCCGTTCAAAATCCTGCAAACAATTTTTTCTGCTTTCATTTTTAAAACGCCCTAAAATTCCTCAACAACCTCGATTTCCCGCCATTTGAATTAGTGTTATTTTATAAAATTTCTCAAGTAATTACTCTATACAAAAGTTTGCCTTATAAAATCAAACAGCTGCTTAGGAAACATTATGTTACAAAGTAGTTGCAATATTTCCTAGCACCTGCAGTGATTACATTTTAATTAAAAGCTGCATGTAAATGCACAGCTTTCTTCTAAAAGATAAGACCACTTACCACCTGCCTACATCTGCTTACAATGGACTTGTTATCTGGTATTCTGCAGCTGTTAAGATGTTACAAAGTAACAAGATTGTTTTCCTTTGTCTAAAAATCTTTTGATAATTGCGTTATCTGCTTGTTGGCAAGCTGTTACAGTTTGTATTTCGGCAGCTGTTGTCTGGGAATTCTGCACACATGACTCTTCGGCGATATCTTTGAAAACCAAATACCATACCCCCATACATGATTCTGTCCTTATAAAATAGAGACCGTGCTTTGAAAGAGAAGATTGAATACAACATATTCTTATCGAAGTTACATGTTGTAAAGTCGCCCTACTAAAAGTGCTTTCTTAGTATAAGTGAAGTTGGTGGTTCCAGCATGCAGCCAATAAAGAAATTCAGTCGCATTTTTCATCCACAACATGATACGAAGCCAACTAGTTTAAGGTACAGTTTTCTATTTTCGCAATTCTTTTATGCTGCAGTGGAGTATAGACATTTTATTTGTTGCTACTCATGATTATCCATTAAATTACCAACACCACGTTACCAACACATCACAATGCATGAGCGACGATGTAATAATCATCCTTCAAATTAAAATTTAATTATCCAAAGTTTGTGTTAGAGTCCGTTTTACTGTTTCTTTTGTCTTTTGTATAAACATTAACGAATAGAACTTACGCATCAATTTAAAAGTAGATTAATATTTGATTAATTTAAGTTAGGGTGTCTAATTTTAAGGTTATACTATTTCATGAGGAGGTGCACTTCACAAAGCAGCATGTATAGATAACTTATGTATATTTCTTTTCCTGAAGTACTGTATAGTTTATGTTGTATTTACTTTTGTATGTATTAAGTAAGTATTTAGATTATAAGATGTTATATTTATTTTGCTTACCAATTTTATATGCTTATGACGCTTTGTTTACTAGCACGTAACAAACGATTACGCAACTTATTTGTTTTATTGTTTTGTAAATAGTCTTTTGAGATTGGATGTTAAAAATATAGTTTTACAGAGGTTTCCAATGTGTTCTTTCAATTTCACTTACGCCCCTCTACGAGGTTTTTGAGCTAGCCCGAATTCTACCATTCTGTCCCGTTTTGTTGCGGTATTCGGCGTAAATGATTTTTTTACTTCCTCTTACTGTTTTCCTTCGTGTTTACGCGGAATACCGTAACAAGTATTAAAGTGAATGTTTGTGAAACCTCTTGAAAACTGCAAAAATATATTACTACAGGCACTATTTGTGTCCGAAACAAAATATATAAAAAAATAAGTAAATATATACCTTCCAGTTGAATTTAGATGAATCGTAACATAATATTCTCAAATTAAAGTAATTAAACCACTTTTTACATTCTTCTTAATTTTATCATCTCAACCAATCTCACAAACAACTTATTTTTATTAGATTTTAAAATAAAAAATTTGAGTGTCGATTAGTATCTAATAAAAAATTAGTTTCTCTTATTCTTTGTACAAAATTATTAATATATACACAACAGCATAAACTTTAATGCTGATGAAATTATTATCATCATCATTAGGTCTTCAGTTCTGGAACTGGTTAGACGCGTACGATCATTGTTTCCTATTCACAACGAACCTACACATTTCCCTGAAATTTGCACAATCTGCAACTATCACTATCTGATCTAAGTCTACATCTACCTCCTTTTTCCTATCTCTGCTTGTAATATATCCCATACTATTCCTCAAAAAATCGTTAGAACGTATTCTGCCCTTCTACTTCTACTATTTTTCCCACAGATATTCTTGTTTTCCTACATTTCTATAGCCTATTTGTTATTAACTTTGTCTGTCCATGCTATTATCCTCAGACATCCGAAGCACAGCATTCCAAAAGGCAGCTAACGTTTTTCTGTCTGCTTTTCCTACTGCGCGTATTTCATAAGCATACTGTGCCGTGCTCCACACATATGCTTTCAACAATTTTCTTCTTATTTCTATGTTTGTTGTCTTTCATCATAGGCGCTGTTCTTTCCTGTTAGGTGCAGTTCGGTCCTCTTCTATTGTTTTACAATTATATACTTTATTTCTCCGACATTCAGTGGTTGTGAAGGAAGGTAAGCAGCCTATGGCTGCCAAGTTCCCCAGCACTTAAACATTTACCGATTTAATATTTTTTGTAATACATCTTTTCGCACAGTCAACATTTTTTGCAGATATTTCACAACCAACATCTGTAGTTTTCTATAATAATCATCAGTAATCATTCGTAATTGGGTTTTCCGTCTCAAAACCGGTTATACACGTACCTGCACTTATTTATATTCAGAGCTAGCCTACACAGTTTCCTAAAATTCTCACACAGACTGTATACAGCTCGGTTTCCCTTCTATTGTCTTCTAATTTTATACCCTATTACACCGAGATTCAGTGAAGGGGGTTAAGCAGCCTGTGGCTGCCAAGATCCCCCAATACTTGAACATTTGCCGAATTAATACTTTTCCAGTAACTCCTTTCGCACAATTAACATTATTCGTGAAAATTGCCCAACCAATACTTGTGGTTGCTTTTAATAATCATCATATTTAAGTACAGTTACTTTTTTCGTCATTAATTATCCATCTTGGGACTGGTTGGATGCGTATCTCCATTGATTTCTATTCTGAGCTAGCCTACGCCTTTCTCTGAAATTCCTACAGCCTACATCTTTTACTATCCGTGTGCAGTAGTCTAACCTAGGTCTACTTCCCTTTTTTCCTATCTCTGCTTCTAATATATTCCGCACTATTCTCTCATGCCGTATTATGTGTCCTATCATCCTATCTCTCCTATTTTTTTTTACCATTTTCCACATATTTCTTTCTTCCCCTACTATTTTTAGTACCTCTTCGTTCTTAATGTTGTCTGTCCATGATATCTTCATCGTACGTCTGTAGCACCACACTTCAAAGGCTTCTACCTTCTTCTTGTTCGCTTCTCCTACTGTCTAGGCCGCACAGTCGTACAGTGCTGTGCTCCATACATACGTTTTAACCAATCTTTTTATTATTTCTATGTTTGTTATCTTTAAACACAGTAGTTGCTTTTTCTTGTTAAATGTAGCACGGCCTTGCGCTAATCTTTGTTTTATATCTTTTGCGCTTTTCCTATCTTGCGTTATTTGGCTTCTTAGGTAGCAGAAATCCTTAACGTCTTGTAAATTCGTGCTACATATTTGTATTCTTGTTTTTTATTTATTTTCCCTTCCTTTGCATACTAGTACCTTAATTTTAGTTTTGTTAATTTTTATACCGTATCTCTCTGTTAGAACCGTTTACATTTCATTAAGAGCAACTTCTAACCCTTCCTTGCTAGATGCTAATACCGCTATATCATCTGCAAATCTAAGCATATCAATTTTTTGTCCCTGCATAGTAATTGCAAATGTCTTCCTGCATTTAACAGTAATCATTGCCTCTTGAATGTACAAGTTAAAAATCAATGGGGATGAGGGCACATCCCTGTCTCACCCCTTTCCTAATGTTTACTTCTCTACGTTCCTGCTCTAGTTCTATTACTGATGTTTGCTCTTTGTATAAGTTATGTACTATTCGTCTATCCCTATAACTCATTCCAATCTTTTTGAGTATTTCAAACATTTTTTTCCATTTTACATTGTCGAATGCTTTTTCCAGATCTACAAACCCTATATACACGTTTTCCTCTTTTTCTATTGTTTTCTCCATTATCACTCTCCGAACTAAAATAGCCTCCCGTGTTCCCCTGTTTCGCCTAAACCGAAATTGGTCTTCTCCTAGTATTTCTTCAGCTCGTTTTTCCATTCATCTTTGTACAATTTTAGTTAATATTTTTAATACATGTGCTGTTAAACTTAATGTTCGAAGATTTTCACATCTATCCGCGCCTTTCCTTTTTGGTATAGTTACTATGATGTTACGTTTGAAATCTTTGGGTATCTCGTCTGTGTCATACATATAGCTTACAAGTTGGAAGAGACGTTCTGTTACTGCTAGTCCAGCGGCTTTTAGAGTTTCTGCTTGCGCCTTACCTGTACCCGGCGCCTTTCCATTTTTCAAACACTTTAATACTAATTCAAACTCATCTCTAAGTATAGGATATCCCAAGTCATCATTTTTAATGTCTCATTCTTGTTAGTTCTTCTCCTGCATGTAAATTCTCTATATATTGTTGCCATCTACCCATTTTCTCTACATTTTCTATAATGACGTTTCCTCCCGTGTCCCTTATATTTTTGATATACGGTTTTATATCCCGAAAATTGATTCTAATTAGTTTGTATGCTTCATCTGTCTTTCATACTTCCATATTAGTTTGTACCTGTTTGCACTTTTCATCAATCCATTGTTCTTTAGCTTTCTTGCATTGCGAATAGTTTCCTATTTTATGGCTTTGTATCTCTGCTTTCCTGTTTAGTCTGATTTATTTTTGTATTTTCGTCTTTCTTCTATTAAATTCAGGATATCCTTTGTTATCCATGGTTTCTTATTTTCTTTTTGTGTATATCCCAAAATATCTCTAACCGCCATGTCTAGGCTGGATTTAATGTTATTCCGTTCTGTTTCTACTTCCTTAGTATCAGATATTTTCCCTATATCTTTCAGCAATTCATTTGACGTTTTTTCGAATGTTTGATAAATATCTTTATCTTTTAGTTTCTCTAAGTCAAAGTGCCTTTTTCCGTTTTTTTCTTCAAATTTTTAAATTTAAGTGTGGCTTTCATAATTAGGATGTTGTGGTCAGTGTCTATATCTGCTTGTGGATAGCTTCTACAGTCTTTTACTTAATTCCTAAACTGTTGTAGCCTCACAAAATTCAGATTAGTTTTGGAAGAATACGATTTTACTTTACAATACATAAAAGGCAATGCAAATGTCACAGCTGATGCGTTATCTAGAATCAGTAGTGAAGAACTAAATAATTTAAATAATAATGTAAGCGAGACACAATGTAATCAGAAGAGCTCAAAGACGAAAAGTACAGAAATACGTAATACAATTCTAGGCAATAAGTCTGATCACTCTGGAGTCGTAGAGTTGGTAAAGCGACCTAAACAGTCATTTGAATTACGGGTTATTCAGAATGGTGAATTCATAAAAATTCTAAAATACGACTGCAAGCAAGGAGACATAATCGCTATAAAGAATATTGGTATAATTTTTATTAAAGAAAGTACTCGATCGGCATTAGCAGTGCGCTTAATGTTGAGAGAACTAAAGCACATGTGTGAAAAATATGATATTCCGGAATTATTTATTATATAAAATGATAAGAAGTTATCAAGAATTAAGGAGATTAGATATAAAGATATCAGTAATAAAAGATGTCAAAAATATAATAGACGTAGAAGAAACGCAAATAATATTAAATGATTTTCACATGTTACCTACAGGAGGACATGCAGGAATTGTAAGAATGCACAATAACATTAAAAAACGTTATATATGGAAGGGTCTACGGAAAGACGTAGAAAACCTTATCAAAAAATGTGACGATTGTCAAAGGTATAAATATTCGAGACCGAACATCCAACCAATGTCGATAACAACGACCGCTACGTCGGCATTTCGAAAAAAATTTTTGGACGTTGTTGGTCCACTTGAACCCGACGCAGATAATAAACGGTATATTTCAACGATACAGTACGAACTTAGCAAGTTTGTCGAAGGCTACCCTTTAGAAAACAAAAAGCCGAGACTGTAGCTAAAGCATTTGTAGAAAATTTCATTTTACGCTTTGGAATACCAAATGAGGTTGTAAGTGATAAAGGTAGAAAATTTTTAGCGTTTACATTAACCGAAACATGCAAAATTTTAGAAATTAACAAATCAAATTCTACTGCACATCACCACGAAACTCTAGGCGTACTAAAAAATTCACACAAATGTCTAAGCGCATATTTACGCATTCAAATAGCAAAACATCCAGGTGCGTGGAGTACGTGAGTGCCTTTTTGGTGTTATACTTATAATAATAGTGTACATACAGAGACGAAGTATGCACCACACGAAGTAGTTTTTGGAAAATCGGGCAAACTACCCTCAAATCTTTCTCAACAAATAGATACAATAGTTGGCTTACTAATGTACAAAAACAATGTCCTGTAGGATTTTTGATGATTCATGCATAGGAGCGGTATCAATCTTTTCGTTATAACATGGAGAATCAGTGTTTGGATGGTGGAAGATTAAACTTATACCAACAAACAAAATGGCCGCCGTTCTGCCGTTCATGCCACTGGTTTTTATGTTTAATCTCGTAAAATACAATATTTACGACAAAGTGACCTATTACAAAAAGTATTCAGTATTAAATTCTACACAAACAATGTACAAAAAAACTATGTAAAAAAATACTCTAGAAGACAAATTAAGAAAAGTATCGACTAACACTGCAAGGAAAACTTGCACCAAGCTGTTGAACTAAGTAATGATGACATTTTACGAGTACGGCTTAGCGAAGCAGTAGACCCACATGACGCTCATGCAATTGATGTTTTGTACCACACTCAATTTTGGACAAAAAATGTCCCTAACTTCCTTCTACCGAAGACTACTGACACAAACCTACAGAATAATGATGTTGCTTCAATGCAGCATATGTAGAGTTTATAAATATATTAGAGCAGGAACTGTCTTCAGGAAAAATATTTGGTATGGATGTCCTGGAACAAACTAATTTAAATATTTGTTCAGCAAACAACGTACAACATAACGTTATGACACGCAAACAACTTAAAGTTTTCATGGAAACAGAACTATCGGACAAAGACATTGAATTCTCTCGTCCAAACCAGGCTAACAAGCCGCAAAGAGTTTCAGTGAAATGCACTAAGGACAAACTGATTGCTGAAGCGGAAAGATGTGGTGATGAAATGATAAGAAAGTTAAATGTATTGCTTAAATCTGCAAGCATAATAAGAAATCACATTTTTAAACCAATGTCGTGGCAATTCGATGGTGTTATTCCAGAAAGTCTTACAGAAATTGTACCACAAGAAATTGAAATGTTCTTTCAATGGTGTATCGCAGGAAAAAGTTCCATTAATGAAAATCAAATAACAAAGAACGAAGATGTAAAAAGACGAGCGAGCAATATGTCGCAGATGCTCATGTCAAACTGCCTTTCTCGGAGACAAGTAGAAAATAAAACATCTTTAAGTTTCCATCACAGTCGAGAGCTACCACTTCAGATGGCTTGTGGTTTAACCATTTCTAATACAACACGTAGTCAGTCCTTGATCAAACACATGTATAACGTGGGCGTAGTATTGATTACTCAAGAGTCCTCAGAATTGAAACAGGTATCGCAAGAAGTGTTGTTAATAGGATTATCAGCAATGATGGAGTGTACGTACCACCTGATTTGGTTACTGGCAGGTTTATACATTGCGCTATGGATAATATTGACTTTTGTAAGGACACCATTGACGGAAGAAAGACATTTCATGGAACAGCTGTAACTGTTTACCAAGATGTAAAAAAATCTGATCTACATATTCCAATATCATTGGTTTCGTCAAATAATTTGCCATTACCATCTCTCGAAGATGCCTTACCAAAAATGCTTTTCTTTACAAAACCAACAAACTGGAATACATGTTGTCCAAAACCTATCGTCTCGAACATTGTCCCCCAATATGGAGAGTTACTTCACAAAGCAGTATATTTTGACAGTGTTTGGTTCCTGTTACGAAGATTCATATTGAATGGTAATGATATATCTATCTCCTCTCCCACATGGAATGGGTGTAACAGCTTTTTAGTAGATGTTAAATGTGTTTCCAGAGTTTCCTTGCTACCAGTAATGCCAGAGCCTCCAACTAATAGTTCTGTTCAGTTAACAGTTATGAGGCAACTTGAAAAACTAAACCAATCCATGAATAAAACGACAAACAAGGTCGTTGTTACAGCTGACATGGCAATTTATAAACCTTTAAAGCAGCTTGAAATGGCAAAAGAAGATTGCAAAGGCAAATAGATATTGAAGCCTGGAGAGTTGCATATCATAATATCTCAACTTAGAATAATTGGTGAATTCATATGTGGAAGTGGTATATCAGAGCTGTGGGTGGAATGCGATTTGTACTCTTCGGTGATTATGAAACAAATACTAGAGGAAAGACACAGAAGGAGAGCTATTGAGGTCCATTTAACAACTACGACTACATTATATTTTCTACTTCTAGAAGAATTTGACAAGGAACAACCGGGGAAACTTACCTTGTTACAGCCTGTACTGGATGCACTGGCAGAGAGTTTACAATCTAACAATGAGACCAATATTAAACAAAAGCACGATGCAGTAATCTCTTTCATTGAAGAAAATGGGATAGTTGAAGAAATTAAAAGATTTGTGAGTCCTAGGAAATCAATGTAACCAGTTTTCAAGATGGTGTGGTCTTATATGGATATGGTGCAGTCTATGTTGTGCTTTATCAGAGCTGTTAGAACATCTGATTGGAATCTTAGCTTTGCTTCTCTTCATGACTTCTTGAAATATTTCTTTGCACTTAATAGAAACAATTATGCACGGATGATTTCACTCTATCTTTCTGAGATGGATGTATTACAATCAACAGATCCAGACATCTGGAAAAACTTCATAGAGGGCAAATGGGTTGTTAATCGTAATATTGTACCCTTTTGTGCCCTAGGTGCAGATGAACCCTTAGAGCACCAGAACCAAAAATTGAAAGTGCGAGAAGGACTGGTAGGTATAACACAAAATGATAGTGCAAAAAATTGTTTCTTACTTGCAAATCCAGAACTGAACAGAATATCAAATGCCACGGAGATGTTGCTTGAGATGAAAACTGTGGGACAAGCAAAACACCATGGGCTTCTAGATACAACCCAAAAACGCCAGGATCGCAATGTTTTGAAACTCTAAGATGCATTAAAAAATTTCATCGACGTTTTTCAGTGTAAAATCCCACAACTGACCCACATTCTTACTCATAGAGTGTACCCGCAGGACGTGCACGATTTTGTAAGTGACGTAGAAAAAGTGGGTCAAAAGTTGAAGGAATCTTTTATGACAGGGCGTGTAAATAGCAACACAGAACAATTTTGATCTACGATGAAGAAATATCCAGCAAAAACTTGTAAAGCGTCAGCAAAAAAAGGTTACAGTTGCCCTTAAAGATACAATTGTATCCATGAAAACAGATCTCTCACTTATGTCTAGGCTATTGATAGCATCTCAAAACCGAGATGATATTGACCTAAAGTTCAATATTAGTAACTATAAATTTTCACCACTCCCAAAATCATTGTTTGCTAATGATGGGAAAATGCATTATTGTACCAACACCTCGAAACTTGCAGCGATTTTGGAGTGATTATCATCAAATAAAAAACAGATCGATAGCAGTTCACCACTATCACATCCAATACAAGACTCACAAGAAAATGAATAAATCGCGGCTATAATTGATGGCATGGCTCTACTGCACGCTTACAATAAGCCTAGCAAAGTAAAAACGTGTCGTGATCTAGGAATGCACTTAAGCAAGTGGATTAATGACAAATTCAAAGCATACAATTCAGTACATGTTGTGTTTGACACCTATAAGGACAATTCATTAAAACATGAAATGAGAGGCACTCGACAACTCTGCAATGATCCAATCCGTTACCAAATAATAGTTAACAAAACTTCAATGAAGAATTTGCTTGCTCATAATAAAAACAAAAACGAGCTTACAGAGTTCGTATCTGGTCACATATTGCAATGGGAGTGAGCAATAACAAGAAATATATAGTTAGTTGGAGGGATCAAGTTGCATCAATAGATGGAGCAGATGTGTCAAGCCCATAGACCACACAGGAAGAAGCGGATACAAAAATCATACTTCACGGTATATATTATTACTACCCCCTTCTTACTTTTTTTTGTCGCGCGCCTTTTCTTATAAATTTCAATGCTTTTTATATGATGTGCAAACACCTATTGCACGCCAAGTACTTTTGCAACGTTTGGTTGGTGATTTAATCAAAATTGTTTTTAAGATGCCTCGACTATATGAACTCTTTATTCTCAGGGTATCCACCTACTTACCGTGGGTTCAGTGGTAAGTAGATGTGCAATGCCCAACCAAACTGCACTCTCTTTTGTTTTAGTACTTATTTTGAATTTAGTTTTGTATATGCCAAATTTTTATTATGATCAACGTTGCCTTGTGCCAAATTAATTTAATACCACAAATTTATGACTTTTGACGTTATAAGATATTTCACAGCACTCACCTGGATTATACTTTGTTTCTGGCCTCTCTTACTGCTGGCTCAAAATCCTCGTCGCCGTATGCGCCTTTACACGGTTGCACTATCCTTTTGAATTTCCGTCTCGCCTCCAGGTATCTTTCTTTAATTTTTGTTGCTCCCAATATCTGAAATAAATGACCCGAATTTTAGAATTTAGAATACCCGTTTATTTTACTTCCCCTGCGCTAATTCTTCCGTCGTAGTTTCTGCGTTGACTCTTCCACTTCCAATTACTGCTCTTACGTGGTCTCCTAATTTTGCTCCTCTTGTTCCAAATTAATACGTCCGCCTTTAATCCGCACTCAATCCAAAGCTATCGTCGTCCTGTTCAAAACCACTCAATGCCCCGCTACATATACATCCATATCCAAATCAATCTTCGTCCCTGTTTATAACCACTCAATACCCCGCTACATGTAAATCTATATCCAAATCAATCCCAAATATTCTTCCTTCTTACAATTCCTATTCGTTGCCTTCTGCCGTTACCAATATCGTTCCAAATCTACCTTACTATCCGTCGCTTCGCCGTCGCACTAATACAAATCTTTACTCTTCCTTATCGTCGCTATTACTTATTTATGTTCCGATGCTGCCCTTTACTCTTCTTTAATAATCAAACTATTTCAAATCAAACACGTTTATTAATCTTCCAAAATCTTTACACAATTTAGCGCAGTTCTATAAAATACGTCTTTATACCAAAAATATTCAAAATAGACTCCCCTTGTTTACTTTCCAAGGTGATAATTACAACATTTCTTGCCTACTACATTACAAATTACATAAACTAAAACCGTCCAATAATATTTAAACACTAAGTTTGTGTCACACATACCATAAATTATGTCCTTTTACACTTTCATAGTTTACACATAATATTCTATCATTGGTCCTAAATATTTTACAATCCTTCAATCACATTTGACACTGTTATTACTTATAATTTTGAGATTACATATTCGTCCAAAAGTTGATTCTATTTAAACAAAAGCCAAAATAAATCACACATGACCCTGGATCGGCGTGGTTGATAGTGGACATCCATAGACGCATCCGGTTTTCGGATGGCAAATGTACGTTCAATGGCCTATTAACTCTAACTCAGTATAAACCCTTGAGCACTGTGTATTTTATCACGTCATCAAGTCATTTTAATTTACCTCTTGGCACTTACATTTCAACTACCATCTTGAATACTTTAGCATATGTAAAGTACGGCAAACATACATTTTTAAATTATGGGATCAGATATATGGATCATTTTATTTGGCATACACTACCTTCTACTAAACAACCCTTAGAACCCTTGGTAGCTCCCTCTGACACTACAATATATATATATATATATATATATATATATATATATATATATATATCACAACAAGGATTTAGAACAACTGATGTTTATTCGCCAGACATATATATTCTGGTTTTGGCGTTAGGAAGATTTCCTGAAATGACAGCACAATTTGGAATACTTCTTGGGCAAGCAATGAAAAGGTTTGCTGACATAGCTCCTATCAACAAATCACTGGGATTACTCAAAGCTGTTGCTCTCCCTGGACTTTATGCCTTATCGGGTTCAGATGTAACTGGATCATTTGCCAATAAAGGAAAGCTTAAGTGGTGGAAACCTTTTAATTCTGTCGATGATGACCTACTAGAGGCGTTATCAAAGCTTGGTACAACACCCACTTTTCCAGTCGATGTCAGAAACGCTTTGGAGCCATTTGTTTGTCAATTATATATTCCAGAAACTACGATGACTAAGATTGGAAATGTACGATGGTGGCTTTTCACAAAAAAACAATGTCAAGATGAAAATGTTCCACCAACAAAAGCTGCTTTAACTCCTGCACTTTTACGAGCTCATCTTTAGGCGCTTGAGTGGTATCAAGATATCAAACCAAACCCAAACATACCGTCACCACTCAGTTTCGGATGGACAAATATTAGAAGAACGTTTGAACCGATGCCGTGCACCTTGCCTTGTGTTCCAGATCTTATGGCAGAGCTTTGTAGTTGCACGTGCTCCTTACATCGTTGTTGTCCACCATGCACTTGTCTCATGTATGGACTAAAGTGTACAGAAATGTGTAGATGTGAAGGTGATCCAAAACTATGTGCAAACTCTAATAAGGATACAGAAGACATACATGGATGCAATGAATCAGTTATAGAAAGTGATGACGAGATTTATGATGAAGATTGTAATTATTGATAAACTGTTCTCTAGTGCAATACAGTAGATATATGTTTGGTATTTGTAATTAACTTTGAACTCTAATACTGTCTCTGGTTAGGCAATTCAATTGTAAATAAATTAAAGGAATTAAAAGCAACACTGCACTTTTTGGAAAAAAAAACCATAAATGCTTTGTTTAAAAGCCGAATTTCTATGTTAAAGGCTAACTTTACAAAAAATCCCCAAGAACATTATTTGTGTAGAATTTAATACTGAATACTTTTTGTAATAGGTCACTTCGTCGTAAATATTGTATTTTACGAGATTAAACACAAAAACCAGTGTAATGTATGGCAGAGCAGCGGCCATTTTGTTTTTTGCGTATAAGTTTAATCTGCCACCAGTGGCAATTGTCCACCATCCAAATACTGATTCTCCATGTTATAACAAAGAGATTGATACCGCTCCTATGCTTGAATCATCAAAAATCCCACAGATGTACACTTACAAGCCAACTACAATGTACAACTTTGAGTCTTATCCATTAGTACTAAAATATGGTATTCAAGAAGCATGTAATGATACTAGAAATAACCTAATGGTCTCAAAAGCTACCAGGAAACAGAATTATGACGTTAAAAGGAATTATATAAGTTATAAGGTAGGTGATAAAGTATTGATAAGAAATAATGCAGGGAAGAAAATGGATCCAATACTCAAAGGACCATATGTAGTAATTAAAGAAAAATCTCAAAATGTTACTATTAAGATCGAAAATAAGTTTGTAGAAATGCATAAAGATCGAGTTAAGTTGTACCAAAGTTAGGACTAATTTTAAATAAAAGAAAATTATTTGTATGTGAACAAAAAAATTTTTTCTTTTGAAAAGGAGGGGTAGTGTAATTAGGGCGCAATATTAATTATAAAAAGTAGAACACAATGCAATGGTTAGTAAGAAGTGTCAACTATGAAAGTATTGTGAAACTGTATAGATAAGCAAACCAAACTAGATGTGCAGAAATTAAATAGAATAGCTCGTAAGGAATGCGACCCAGATTGTGAATATATTAACCGAGTTTTAAACCGTAAGAAGGACATAATATAAGTGAGTTCCGAATGGAACTGTTGTTTTATTTCAGGTAAAGAGTTTGTTTCCTATACCATGCAAGACGAGACTTTACACTGCACACAGATAGTGAAAGATGTAGACTCTGGGAATTTCAGTGAAATGTTGTTACACTCTTTTCTCTCTCGTGTATTTACTCTACCTTATAGGCGGCTGAGCCTCAATAGATTATGATGGGTTCCTGTTTAAGGTTTAAGCCCAGGGTAAAGAGGATGGTAAATGGCTTTGAGTAAAATAAAGACCCTCTAAAGAGATCTTCCAGCCAGCTAAGCTTCTTCAACTTAGGGCAGAGCTATGAGCTAGGGTCGTAGGATGGTATACGATAATAAAAGAATTTTTAATGGACGCCACCGTATCTTAATAATAACTATAAAGAAAAAGAATCTGAAGATAAGATACGGAAGTCTTCGAAAAGAAAAAAAAATATCTTTGACGAGCAAAACATAAAAAAATGATACTTACTTATGACTCTGCAAACTGGAATGGGAACGACGATCTCGTACTATCTGAAAATTTAATCACTTCTAAACATTTTTAAACTAGGGCTACGTTAGAGCCTAGTCACTTTATCACAAAGAAAAAAATTATAAAAAGATCAGCTAGTCAAAATTATACTTCAAAAAATTTTAAACTCAACACTAATAATATATCTTTCTTCACTACAAATATTTCATAAGTGTGGTTGTTAACTTCTATAAAAAAATTATTGATGAATTCAATGAAAGAAAGGTTTAAGACAACTTATTATTCTTTCTATTAATTTATAAAAAATATATATATACATTGTAACATAAATTGTTCCCTCGTGAATATCAGGTAGCAAATTGGACCTCAATAAAACATAAACGACTACCTTACCTGATATCACAAGGTCGAGAATTTCTTATTAATGAAGGAAGCCCAAGGTAAAGTTGGATGGAAAACGGCTTGAAGAAAAGAAAAACTCTATAGAGATAAACGGCTAGTAGAGCGTTAGCTCTGGGTAGATCATGAGTTTGGGTCATGGGTTGTCAAATGACCAAAAATATAGATAAAGAGCGCCACCGTATTTTTCAATACAACAACATACGAAGATACCTGTACTTGTATTAGGGGAATGCGAAAAAATGATATATATGCCGCTTGTGTAGTCACAAAAAACCTAAATATACACCTTGCAAAACACTAACCAAAATATCAATTGCCAGATGTATGACAGTTGTCTTGGCTTAACCTGTGAACAAACAAATACTCAAGGTGGACACGTGTCCTTAAAAATATTCACCAAAAATAATATAATTAAATTTAAGTTCCAAAAATATATACACTCAGAGTATTTGCTATCATAAGATAGAATAAATCTTTTGCTTATTAAGAACTATAAATTTCACTTGAATTTTTAATAATAAAAGAGTTAAGCAAAAATAAATTTTATTTAATTAAATTGTTTTAGCTTGTTTCAATATTAACGTTTTCAACAAAAATTTACATGAAAAGAAACTAGTATGGTTCTGTCTTAAAAAAAAACACAAACATCTCTAAATTGAATACTTCTACATAAGTTTACTATAAGGTATATACTTTCTTAATAATTCATATTTCGAATTTTAATTATAGTCATCTGTAGTACTACGTTCGACTTTACAAGTAAGAAATTAGATTTTTTAACGTCTTATAAAAATGTATCATTCAAACAAAGAGTTAGCTTTACTTTCTATCTTACAAAAAAATTCATCATGTTGTTTAAAATTAAATTACATGACCTCAAAATAACCAATGATATTTTTAATGTAACGCAAAATAACATGTGGTAATTATGTTGAATAACTAGATATTTTTGACATCATATGTCATAAACAATTTTTTTAGTAAAGCCACATTGTACGCTTGTGAAATATATATGATAGGCAAACTACGTAGCCATCTTTAAAATTTTATAAAGTTATAAGAATAGAACGGGATCTTTCTTTTCTAAATGAATTTTAAGATAACTAAATCAAAGTAAAATTTCAACCTTCGATCATACGTAAAACATTTAAATAAATACAACTTAAATTAAAGGTTACATGTCACTCACGTGCCGAAGTACAGTTCCATCAAATAAAACTTGAACATTTAGACCATAACCAAATAATACCTGATGTCGACAAATTTATGCACATCTGCGATGCACGCAATCTTTAGAACAAAATACCATTATGCTAAATTTTACGTTGGAATTTTCAAAAACCTTCAGAACGAAATATTATCCAACCAAACAAAATCTCCATTAGGTATGTCCAATTATTTTCATGTTTCTAAGTTTCAAACTAAATATTGATTTCAGTGGGATTGCACTACGAAAAAGGAATTAATAAATTTTATTTAATTAATTATACCAACTGTTTTAATGATGGGAGCTTCAATCATCTTCGGTCTGCAAGAATCAACTAACTTTGCTAATGGTGGAATACAGAATAAAACCATCACCAAAAGCTGTCAGGAACCACATTCAGACACGAAGGTATTCGCTAATCAGCTTCTTTTACGAACTCTATTGCGGGCAACGTGCCTGAGCATATTGACTTTTCTATGCTCCGAAGAGCTGATCGAAAAGTGAAACGAAATGACAGACAAACGACTAGGATTGTAGAAACTTAGACATCAAAAGTGAAGGAGCGCATAATCCATTATATACTTTATAAATTATTTTTAGTGATTAGACAATTATAAATTATATTTTTATCTTATTGAAACATGATATTAGATTAATAAGGAAAGTGTAACTGTGTAAAAAAAATACGTTACAACATCGCCTGTACAAAGTTATAAGTACTGAAACTTTCGAGATAATTACTTTTATTAAGATCTAGTATTTAGTCTTTGATTATTCATAGGAAATTTATAATTGAAAAGTTATGTTAATTCTCTATAAGAAATATAGTGTTTTCATTATTGTTTTACAATATATATATATATATATATATATATATATATATATATATATGATACTTGAATAGGATCCTGTTCGAGTTTACAATTAATTGAATGACTGTTCTGACTGACTGACTTTCCGTAGATTACAGAACTACATTTTTAATTTATTTATTTGATGGAATCAAAGGTCAAAAAATACTTATTGTTTGATTTAAGCTGTACTTCAAGTGTACTGCCAAAAAAATTATATTGTATAATGTGACAAACAAATATCAACGTATCATGTGTTTACGAATACATTTTTGTATAACCTTGTAAATTCAAAAATTATCTTATAGAAATTTCTTTGTGATTATAAGAGCTTTTATAAAATATCCAACTATTAAATTCTGAACAAAATATTACGTGTATCAATTTAAATGACCATAAAAATTTTACAAAAATTTCGTGTACCAATTTAAATAAACATACTGAATCTACAAAAATAACGTTTACCAATTTAAATGAACATATAGGATCTACAAAAATTATATGTACTTTTTCAGTATAGTTCCATGAAATGAAAATTGAACTAAAATTGAGGATGACTCACCACAAACAATCTGCTAGGCATTCAAGTTCGTCAAACATCTTGAGTACTCACAATAGCAGGTGCGCGGCGGACACGTGTGCCCGGGCTTGACCTCTGTACGAACCAACATATGTAGAAAATTCCACCCTCCTGCATAGTAGCATTTAAGACCCTGCACCCTCAATACTACTAACAACAAATCGTGCTCCAGTGTTCCATAACAATTACATACAAAAGATTTATTGCTCCACAATTTTATACATTACGTGTTTGCGTTTCAATACTGTATAACATAAAACTTGTTTTTCGATACTATCAAATTTGTGTTTCAAAACTGAATTTGAGATTTGTTTCGATATTATTTGTTCAATTTTTACATGTGTTCCAATACTGTATAAACATTTTTACTTGATTTACTTGCGCTGAAAAGAAACAAAAAAATGACTTGAAGGTAAACTTGAAAATTATTCACCTACCGTAGATATATTTCCTTTTCACTCTAGGTCGATACAACAACTAAAATGAGGCCATGGTATCCGTCGACACTATTTCACTTCTCTTTGGGACCGCATGTTTTATCAAACCTGTTAGCCCACGTTTCAACACTTGCTTCGCTGATTACATTCGGATCGAAAATGATGAGCTTAGGCCACGAGGCAATTAAACTATCCAAGCACGCGCAGAAAGGGAATATTGTATCAAGTTACATACAAATAGAAGAAATCTTAAATTTTACTTTGAGTATTTAAATATAGATGGAGTGCTATGTATGAATTGGTAATATATTGTTAGTATCGGAATTTAATATTTTCTGTTTAATAATGGATATTTGTTAACTAGATATATAGAACAAAAGCGTATATTTATGAAGCAGGTAATTGTATTCGTTACAATGTGTAGGTCAGTTCAGAATAGGAAACAATGGAGGTATGCGTATTACCTGTTCCAGGTCTGAAATCCTAATGATGATGATCATTTACTAGTTGATAATATACCACTTATTGGGAACTTCTATATAGTTTGTAACTATTAGTTATTTGTGTATATACTGTATAATAATATACACATTTGGATGAAAATCTTACAAATTGGTAAATTATTCAACATATTTTAATCTCTAGAAATTAACAACCTAGTTTTTATTCAGTCAGAATTGAAGTTCTACAAAATGTAAAAACAAAAAACTTTAGGTCTGTTAATAAATTATTAATAATAAACTAATACGAATTTATTTTAATTTAAGTTTTTTTCTATAAACATAGATTAGTTTCAAACAATTTATGAACATATAATTATCAACGCCATGTGTAATATCTAACTAAAACAAGGGGGCGTAAAAGGAATTCGGAAATGCTCACCCCAGGAACCCGCAACTGATATCACCGACCCTGGGTAAGAAAGAACGTGTAAACAAGCACATGGCATGCTTTTGATAAATGTAAAATCCAAACGGATAAAAGTAAATGCTAATTAATATCGAAGTTATACAATTCAACAATACTATGCTCATAAGAGGTAAATATCTCCCTATACTAGCAAGTCTCAATACAAGTTTCTGTATATATAGTTGCCTGTACTATAGAAAGATGTTCCTTCTAAAATATTAATAATTGAGTTTGATTTGTTACACCCATCGGTCCAATTTCTTTTCAGTCTTGGACTAAATGGTTTCTATTTAATTTTATATGAGACATTACCTTTTAAAATCGTTGTACGATCGCGAGCAGCTTCGGCTAGTCTTTCGAGGATATAATTTAATCGAGCAGGAAAAATGTGACGCTATTATTGTTGATTCTACGAACGCTCTAGATCGAGTTCTTGGTAGCACGAAAATAAATACTCGGTAGTAGTAAAACATTGCACATATTTTCAGTATTGAATTCATAAACAGAGATCTCAGTCAATGAACACTCCTTTAGAATGTTCTAAACATTATATTGGTTCTTCTACTTGACAGAAGCACTATTAAAGCCAAAAATAGATACTAGAACACAGTCGTACACAGGGCGATTAAACTATGTGCTCTAGGGCGACTATAAATACCAATTTGCACTACAAAACGCCTTTCGCAATAATTGAAACTGACCGTTCCTTACAAATACCTAGTAACAGTTTTTTTGACCACTGCAGAGCACCAATAAATTATTAGTTGTATACACCTTTTGTCTAGTTCATTATACTAGTAAACATCTTCAATTAAATAAATATCTGTATTGGAATCATGTAGTCTAACCGTAATACAGAGATGCTAGTTTGGTTGCTAACATCAGGCGTTAAATATTAGTATAAATATATCAAGGCCAAACAGCTTTCCTATTTCGTGCACAATGTGTCAGCGGCCACTTTAGCTACAATACTTGGCACGAAGATATCATGGGTAACCTGAAGGTTCTAGCAAGTAATTTGCGTGTGGCTTTAAGCCGTAGTGGAGCTCAAGTGTAATGAACACTTGACTCAGTGCTTTTTAATAATGGTAAGCAATTAAATATTATTTACTAGACAAACTAAATAATTTTGTTGTAGCGCTCTTCTACATAACTCTTTTACATAATTCTTTTACATAATCCTTTTACACACTCCTACAATTATCCTTTTAAGTATTTCTCTTACAAATACTTTTGCATATTCTTATGAATACCCGTTAAATAATCTTTTTGTATATTCATTAAAAGACTCCTTCGTATGGTCCTTTGTTAGAATGATTCCGTTTTATCTGGTTTTATAAAAATTAGACCGTTTAAATGTTATGTTTCAAGATGATATGGATCGTTTCTTTGCATTTACAATTATCGAGTTTATAGTTCAATTACTTCAATGTAGCGATAAGAAAATATTGGTCTGGCATGACCGTCCTTCAACTTTACTATAATAGTTGGATTTAATTAAATGTTCTGCGATGAAAGTGTATGTTTTCAATTTTAAGGAAATGTTCCGCAAAGTGGATAGCAATTTTATGGTTTGAATCTAACGTCCAATAATGAATAATAATGGTCTTTTGAAATTGCTAGTATGAATTTACAAGCAACTATGTGGATAACTACATGATGATAATTGTTTTGGTAACGATCTACATATAGTAGTACATCAAAGTTCTACACATCTGTGATAACCGTTGTAATGGATTTTGGTCTGTCCCGTTGGCGCGTATAAGAAATACGCTTTAAGCACATATGGTCTAGTACAAGAATCACGCAGCTGATTAATTGCAGTACAACACGTGGAGGCGACGTCAATTGTTTGTCCAAGGACCGTATGTATAAACATCTGTTCTAACATGATGTAGCGCCATCACACAAACAACACCTGTTGAAACGAGGTAAGAAATTTATATTATTCTTACATCACGTCTGCACTTGGCGAACTTTGATACAAGGCTGCACCAGAAAATAACTTTATGAGGACCCATTACTATTATTTTGTTTAACAAACTAGAAAGGACTATAATAAATTTTTACTGCCAATATAAATGCAGTGTAATAACAGTTATTATTATTAATGAAATTAAGCAAATCCATAAAGTTCTGATTAAAGTTTCATTTATGCATAATTTTGATTACAGCTTTTGAACATTAAATTATTAGACAATTTAGATATTTTCATATATATATTTGTAAGCCGAATAGCAGATCTGGTATTTTTGGTATAGATTTGAGTTAATTTTTATAGTAAAAGAAACGCTTGAAGTTTTTGATATTTCTTTCGAATTCATAGTCCTACCTCAGGGTAGATGAAATTATATTAACCTTTTTAAACGTAAATTTTGTACATACAATTTTTTATGAAGAAACAACTTTTAATTAAAGAACCAACATTTAATTTTCTTAATTAATTGTTTTATTTTGAACAAGTGAGTTCAGAAATAGTGTAACCAGGTCAATAAACAAAAGGCATAAATACCTTCAAGGTAATGATAGTGGTAACTCAGATTTAACAAAGAAGCTTTAATTGCTCTTTCAGAATTTGATGCCTAATATTTGTGTCTATAAATTTGTGTGCATAATTAATCTTTTCAGTTTTTTTATTATGTGTGTAGCAAGAGTATACCCCCTTGTGTCCTCACTTTGCTAATTCAATTAAATTTTCTTTACAGCTCCTGCGTAAGCAGTTAATACGATATTCCACTCTAAAGGCTTCCAAGTCCCCCCCTTAGGGAAACCCTGTGTTTAAAATTTAATGACTTGGTGGCGCCCTCACTAAACCCCTGTTTTGGTATGAATCAAGCCCTAGTAAGCAAATAATGTTTTGTAAAAAGAACCACGACCAATCCTCATAAGCTCTACCCGAAGAATAGACCCTTAGCATAGTCGGAAGATATTTGCGTCCCACCATTTTAAGGAACTCCTTCCTTAAAGCTCACTGGTTTCATTTGAGAATATTAAAGAACCCACGGTTTCTTTAATTATTCAATAAACCCCTGTAACCACCACGAAGATATTTTTATTTTGAAAGAACCTAGTCGACCTGTTAAATTATTGCGTTCGATTGTTTTAAAATTCAGTACACCTTAAAAATTAAGATTTCATAAACTCGTAATTACTTAAGTGCATAAAACTGATTACTGAACTTCAAGTTTAGATCAATAACGCAAATGTTTATTATGACACTAGTTTTTTCTTTTCAAGAGTCAATTGGCTGGTTTGGTGCAACTCTCTGATCCTCCATTTCTATATCAGTTGTTTCATGTTAACATACGTGGAACAACTAACATTTATAGGACTCCCGTGATTAGGGTACGTGGACTACGTGCTTCACCGTCGTGACGATCGGAAAAACCAGTTTATATGTCGGACGTCGGATTTTGCTGAAAACAAAGCAACGTTAGTTCTTAAAGATGGCTCTGAAGTGTCTACATCGCTGCCACAAGACATCTTCATAGATTCCTAAAACGCGTATAAGCTTGCTTTCGTCATATTCAAGAGATCTACGTTTGATCGGAGTCATTCTCTGAAGGCAGGTTTACCTCCACGTGAAGCTGAGCGTTTCGAACGAACCAAGGAGTTTCAAAGATTTCGTTTAATACCTTGATCTGGAGCACAAGGAGTTTACGCATGTGCATTTCCGCTACGTTGCGCCATACTACTGATGCGAATCCAAATGTCGACCTGGTTATCACCTTGTAGATCCCCGGCTTTTTGAAGCGTTAAGCTTACTTTCGCCGCTAGGTCATGGCGTATAGCTGTGCCGTAACTCCCTTTACCTTGTTTGCCGCATAGTCGATGTGAGTTCTTCAAACGAGCTTCGAATCAAAAATCACTCCTAGATACTTCGCGCCTGGGCGTCAAAATATCGATTTGTCGTCGCTTCGGAAAGAAATCGGCTGTGCTCTTTTCTGGAATAACTTCGATTCTTCAAATTTTAGTCATTCTTGGAAAGCGTTCATCGCAGTTTACGGACTGCATGATAAGGTGTAAGGTACGGAACCTGGCTAGTATGACTGTGTTGTCCGCATTTAATGACATCGTGGTGTCGGTCGTTTACGGTAGGTTGTTCACAAAAATGCCAAATAGTTCTGACGAAAAAAGATAATCCTTGGAAAACCCTAACCTGATTCTTCGTTTTGTCAACCGCGTTCCGTTAGGCCTAGTACGAAAGCATCTATCGAAAGAATAGGATTTCGTCAGTTGAATGAGGACGCGTGGTATCCCCCTCTCCAGCATATTGTAGACTAGGCCAGAATGCCATATCTAATACAAAGCCTACGACACTTCTAAAAACACTGCGCCTGTTGACTTTCTCCGATTAAAGTCTTCCGCGATGTGCTCCACCATTCGCAGTATCTAGCGAACGGTGTAATGCCGCTCGGAATCTGAACTATTTATTCTCCATAGCTGCCGATAGTCTCTTTAGGAAAACGGTTTTCCTTATTTTACCAACCAACGTACGCAAACAAATTGGTCGGTATTTTTGTGGAAATGTCGCCGATTTGCCTAGTGTTGAAATGTGGCGCAGCTTCAGCATGGCATTGATGATTGCGGTTAAAGCCATGCTGGTGTTTTTCCGGTAGTGCTTTCAAAGCTCGGTTGAATACTCCGTCCGGTCCAGCAACGCTTTTAGCCTTTGAGGCGTTGATAAGGTCTTTAACTTTTTCTATTGTGTTAGGACGAATTCGTGCGGATCGTCGTCCCTTAGCTCATTCTGACGTTGCAGTTAACTTGTTTTATATGCTGAAAGGCTGCGTGAGCATTGTTCGGCTTCCAATTGACGTTCAATGCTGCTTCTGAAAGCTTCTGCATTTTCAAATAGGTTACGCATGTTTCTCCATGTTTCTCCATGGATAGCAGGGGACGCCTTGTTCCTTAGTACTTTGGAAATCCTCCACAGGAGTTGTATTCGGTTCGAGTTCCTTCAGTTCGGTTTCTCAAGATACGTTTCTGTGCCGCCAAATTGCTAATTGCATTTCGACTACCAATTGATCGTAACGGATTCGTTCCGGTAGATCGCAAGTTCTTTGCAACTGACGCTTGGCACCGTTCTTCTCTCAGATGAGTTCGCAGATGTGTAGAAAGGGTGAGTCGGTGGATCAGAAAGATTCGCGAATGACTGCTGATCCCAAGGTCATTCTCGACACGGATCCCTTGAAAATGTTAGGCGAGCATTTTTTACAAAAAATACGCCCTCGTTCGAATGAGATGTAAAATGAAAGTACCATGTGTAAGTGTTGACACGCACGTTAATAAATCCTACCTTGCTTGGATTAGCAAAAGTTCGAAAAATTTGAAATTTCCAGGTAAAAGAAAATTCACTTTGTGGCTAACGCAGTGCCTTCAAGTGTAGCTATCGATCTCATCGAAGTGGCTTTATTGATTGAGGTCTGTATGAACTTCGCGAGGCAGTCCACTTGTGCCTCTAACGCACCAACCCACAACCAACATAGTTGATAGTTTTTGTAAGATATTTCAAGTCGTGACCTACCTACGCAATTTTCCAATTCATTTTTGCGTCCCCATTATCAGTAGTATTAGTCCTCGATGTGTAAGTATGATGGATTATCAACCGATTCACTTTCTTTAAAATACTTTTCCAGGTAGATCGTTTTTCGCCAATTCGTTTCAGTATGACTTCATTTCCTATCCAGTATATCTACTTCAATTTTCAACATTTTCCAATTGTGCCTCTTTTCAAAAGGTATAATACCAATCACGGTATTTTCTTTCATGGTAATCAAACCTAGCACCTCTTCTGGGAGGATGTGCAGGAAATAGCTCTAGACTACTGCACTACTTTTACTCCCGGCACCATTCACAATCTTTCTCCAAATCAATCGGTCCCCACACACCTCCTTTGCCTCTGCAACATTCATACATTGCTTTTGGCACGCTCTTTTATTCGTCAGACTTCTCACCTGTTGTTCTTTTAGAACCTTTTCTACTACATCCAACCATCTTTTATGCAGTCTGTCCCTTGCAACTCTACGAGTAATATATTTGCATATATACGCTTGGTGAATCTATCTTCAAGCATAATTTGCACATGTGTAAACCATCTAAGCGTGCTTCGCTCGTTAAACTCCTTAAGAGTCACTTGCACCCCATACTCTAGTCTGACCCATTTGTTTGACATTTTGTCTCTCAATGTTTTTCCGGGAAAACCATTCCTGCAGCATTCATAAACCAACATGCTTCTTCTGCCAAACCCAAGTTTCGCTTCCGTACAGAACAGTTGAAACAAACACACTGTTGTAAATGGCCAGCTTTGCATTTATACTCAATCTTTCATTCCTGTTCGTTACCCACATACTTTCAGATATTTTCCTTATAGCATTTTGCCCTTCTATCTATTTCACAATCCAGTTTTTCATTACTCAAAAACTTTCTACCAAAGTACACAAAGTCATTTACTTTCTCTACCGTGTCATTGTTCATTCTAAATAAAAAGCCATCTTTGTCAAAAATCATTGCTTTCGTCTTATTTCCATTCATTTCAATTGCATCTTTTCACACACTTCCGACAGCTTGTCAAGTATCCCTTGCATATCTTATGGCGATTCAGCTAACAATACAACGATGTCATTCGCATACAATAGCACATTGACATTTGTTTTACCGATTTTCACTCCATCCATTCCTTCGCAAGCCTACCTGATACATTTATCCATAAATACATTGAACAGCCATGGTAACATCACACAGCTCTGTCTTACACCGTCCACAATGTTAAAATATTGCCCCATTCACACGTACACATGCTCTGCTGCCTTCGCATATCGCTCTGATAAATTTTATCAAGCACTTGCTTACACCATATTAACGCAGCACTTTACCTGATTCATTTCTATTCACAGAGTCATGCGCCTTTTCTAGATCTACAAATACTGCATACATTTTCTTTCTGGCATACCTACACTTTTCGACAAATTGTTGCATTGCGAACATCTGATTCACTTCATCCACACATCCTCTTCAAGGCATAAAACCACATTAAACGTCCCATATCTTGCTCTGCGTTCTCTTACAAACTCTATAGATCACAATCTTTCCACACACTTTACTGCGTTCACTCAACAGACTTATCCCACAATAATTTCTGCATTCATACTTGTTGCCTTTACCTTTGTGCAAAGGGATAATGATTGCATTCTTCTAATCTTCAGACACGTTTGCTTGTTCTATACAGTTTGCACAAACATTCAATTAGCACTCCAGATCCATACTTAGGCATTTTACTTGTTATTCCATCTACAACCACCTTCAGAGTTCTCACCGTCTTCCATACCTCATCTACATTGCATTCGAACTTTATACTATTATCTAGGTTTCCCACCAGTACATTACTGCTCTTTTCCTCATCCACATAGTCATGTGTATCCTCTTTTCAACCACCACACAGCGTCTTAAAATACTCCTTCCCACAGTTTTTTACACTTTCTTCGTCCCAAATAATTTCATTTCTACTGTTAACAACGACATTCACACGCTTATTTACATCCATTTTTGTCTTTCTTACCCATTTTCAAAATAGGTTTTTATTTTTTTCAAAAACACTCTGCATTTTTCACCTTCCCTCTCCCTCATTTACTCTTTGTGTACCATCACTATTTCTTTAGCATATTGCCTTTTCCCCTTATGTACTTCCTGAAGTTGCTCCCTTACCTCAAAATCTTTATCTGCATCGTTCTCTTATAAGCCACTTTATTTTCCCCTACAACCTCTTTGACCTCATCGCAACACCATGCGTTTTTATTACATGTACCAATCATTGTCGTTCCACATACTTCCAAAGCACATTTCATCACATTGTTGTTCAAAAAAATCCCATGTTTTCTCCACATCTTCAGACTTCAGAGAATTTTATCATTCCTGTTTGCACTCCCTCTCTAACATAGTAGGGTACTCACTTTGAGTCGACTCTTCCAAAAAGCATTTTACTTTCTACCTTGATTGCCTCACATTCTGCTATCTTCTCCATACCCACTTTCTGCTAAGATCAATTCGGAACAAAACTAGAAAATGTTCGGTCCCACACTCAGATCCTCTCATTGCGCTCGTCTCTTTTCCCAGTTTTCTTAAACTTTCATCAAACACAACCAAATCAATTATACTTCTCGCATTTCCCATTTGCCATAAGTGCTGGTGTATATCCTTATGTTTATACCATATGTTGGATACAAATACTTTTCTTTCCATACATAAACTCACTAACATATCTCCTTTTTCGTTTGTTCTTGGATCACCAAGCGGATCTACCACATGTTCAGGTGTTTTCTGTGTACTCCAACCAAACTATTCGTATCATCTAATAGAACCACACGTTCATTCCTTTCGTGTTGGTCTAATACATTTTCCAACTCCTGCTAAAACTGCTCACACTCACTATCGTCATTCACCGAAGTATAACATGCTACTAAAATGATCTTTCTGAAACTCACTCTCACTCTGACCCAAAAGATGCGGGGGACACCAATTGATATTGTTTTATGCACACGTTTGCTTGATAATTCAAAATTAAACCAACACCTTTCGCCCCGAACTCATCGCTCTCTACTCCAGACCACAAACCCAACATACCATCATCTAATTCAACAACATCTTCTCCATCTGCTGCGTTTCACTCACACACAGCACATCCATGTGCCTTTCTTTCATTTCATTCATAATTTCATAGTCTTTGCCATACGCTCCCCAGACATCCAAGTACAAAATCTCCATTCCTGATTCATGCGGTTGTTTTCTGACGAGCGAGATATTTTCCGTCTCAGTCGCCCGCCAATACTTTGACAATCCGAGGCTTTTGAAAAGGTCTTGTTAGTAAGTTTTAATTAGGTTGAACTAGGTTACCGGCCTAGATCGCAACCGTACCGTTGTAGCTTTCCCTACTAAGGATAACGATACCTTACCGTTCAGTGTTGCTACAGACATCGCCACATTCCCATTCCTCCAGGTGCCCCTAATGTCTTTCAATACAAGTTATACCTTCCCCTTTCAAGCGGATTACCTTTTAAGCCGGCAATAAGTTGCCCGCGCTACGACCACTTGTAATTTAAATATTTACCTACCGCGTGAGGGTATCCAATTAACAATAAATAATAAAAGACAGGACCTCTAACACTATCGTACCCTCACGTTTCGGGACGTTGCCTCGCAAGCGGCAGCAATCGGTGAAAGGGGGGGGTTCATTAAACAAACACACTGAGACGAAATTCCGATTGTTTTATTAAATGGGCTACTAACTAAAACTATCAACTAATTACATATGCATAACAAAAATATACAATAAATAACCTTATTTACAATAGGGCGCCACCATGGGAATTAAACGGCCCATGGACCAATCGCGGTAATAGCTCTCGTCGCACTTTGTTCGTGGGCGATGAACCAAGATTGCAGGACAGAAAATAAGTCACTTCACAGGGGCTAATCTTTTAAAGTCTCCGGCTAGCACAAACACAACTTAACTAAACTTAACTAACAAAACTTATTTTTGAATAGTAATACAGTTCTGGGTGTAAACACCCCAATAACAAAAATTTATTAATGCTACCCTAGTCTACCTAACTTGCCGACCTTCGCAAGGGTCAAATATTACAGTAACGGAACTCCTGACCGGAGCTTCGCATTCTCAGGTAGTCTCGCGGCTTAGTGATTACAGGCCTCATACAGACGTCGAAACAACAATAAAATAGAAGACCCTTCTAAAGCGATGCGGTCTCTAAAAAACAATACTTTAACGGCATCAATTTACTAGAACTGAGCTTTAACCCGACGTTGTATTTTATGGAAATCGACAGGTACTGTATTTAAACAAATACGGAATTCTGATGCATAACACCGCCTTGAGTTCATGTTAATACCACATATTCTAATTACTTACTCAGAAAAATAACTAACTTAGAAACATAACGGTACGCACTTGACTTCAGAGAAATAAACACATCACTAGTAACCGCCAGCTTTAACCTCTAACGCGTCTGGAAATAAACAACCCCGATTCCCACCGGCTGGCATCCTTATATACATTTAAGTTAATTGAAAAATAACCCCTTGCCTAGCTCTCATACTCGACAAGGGATACGCCGGTAGTAAATCTTTAAGATTAATTAAACTGCCAATTGCACTAAGATAGCCACACAAGTAGCTCTCGGAACTAATTTTTAGTTGAGTATTCCGCTAATTGAAAAATTCCTTCCGACCACCCTAGAACATGATTGACATCTAATCATAGATAGCAACTAATCTGACATGTTTAGTGCCTTTGAAGTAAAGTGCCTTTAGAAAAATTAATTAACTCTTGGATTATATCTTCCTGGAGCTTCGCTAGGACGCTACTTGGGTGATCTTGCAGCGGTTTACAATTGCAGAATATTTATGCTACACGATCTTCATTCTAATAATTAGCATGCTAAAATTAAACTAGAAAATAACTATTTTTAGAAATACTAGAACTATTAGAGCGTATTAAAACAGTATGTTACACACTAAGAGGTACATGTTGTGCACTATCACACATCGAACGCATCCAATCACCGTCTGCTCTTTTTTATACTTTTTATTTCGTTCTACCCATCAAAATAACCAATTTTTCGCTAATCAAACTTTCCATTAGCTGATCTTATTTGAAATCATGTCTAAGTTTTTATACTTTTTATTCTATTTCAACACATATACTTTGACTTTCTCATAATTGAAGTGTTTTGCACCATTCGACAACATTACGAAAAACGAGACAATGTATCCGTAACAACGTTTTCTTTATCCTGGTGTACTGTACACCAAAATTAGATTCTTATAAATAAATCTCCCACCGTACTGATAGTGAAATTTTTAAAGAACAACTCCTAATGAACGCTAAGACCTTGTGATAGGTTTAAATAATTAATTTTTTACCAAGTACTAAAGTACGGCACTATTGCAACGCAAATATCACTGCTAAATCTTACTTCTCAGTGACGATATAATTTGTTTCCGCCCTTTCCAACGTTCGAGTTGCAAATGCAATAACCATATGCTCGCCGACACTACCTAGAACAAAACTGCTCCTAAACTATAATTAGAGCTATATATCTCTATATAAAACATTTCGTCAAGGTTGAGATGATAAAACAATCGAAACTTCTAAATACGCCTGTTTTATAGATTCAAAAGCTCCATGTTCAATCGTGATCCACTCCGACTTACATATCTTTTTTAATAATCTCAACAAAGGTATTATTTGATATGCAAAGTGATCTAGAAAATAACGCTCGTAGTTTACTAACCGTCAAGACGCTTGCAGCTCTTTACGATTCCGAGGTTTCGAAAAATTATTGATAGCTTTCGCCCTTGTGGGAAAGAGCAATAGAAGAACAAAAAGTACAAAGGATTTGCTTAGATCACATGGGTGTTGATAGGATCTGATGATAGTTTCCTTATTGAGAGGGCAGAAAGAAAAAGGATCGACGATCTAGATAGACAAATAAAAGAAATTGGGGTCCAGAGAAGACAGAACCGCGTATGATAGACATAATGAACACAAAACAAAGTAAGAAAAATCAAATTCAAATTTGGAAGAGTTAAGCCAAAACAAATAATTGGGATCTGGAAGCGTAAGGTCAAAAATTAGATCAGAAACTTGAAAAAGCCAAGAAAAATTCTGGAAAGAAATAAAACTAATTAATGATAGGTACGATAATTTTACATTGCTTACGAAACAACGGATATAACAAGTGGTTAACTCAAGTATGTCCAAGGCAAAGATGGAGATAAATATAAGGAAGGATAATGTTAATCGTACTGTGGGTAATCTAAAAGAAACCGAAGAAGAAAATGAACAAAACACGAAGAGAAGTTGGTAGAAATTCTAGTACTGAAACGACTTTTGCTTTACAAAAGACTGAAACGTCTTTTTGTTCTATTGTACTGAAAGCACCACTGAAACGTTATTTCTTTTACATTGAGGCGCTAGTGAACCAAAAGTCTTTCGACATAGCTAGGGGTCTATTCCTGGGTAGAGCAATAACAAGTGGGGGTAAGTCAAATTCTGTTTGCAAACCAAAGCCAAGCTAAATCAAATAAGCGCCACCATGTCCTGAGATAATTACGATAATAGCAGAGCAAGGTTCTAAGGTCGGACGTGGAAACCCAAAGATAAAATGATCGCCTTCGTTAACAAAAACCTGTCTTATCAATATAAGACGCAGCTCCTGTAAGAAATTGCAAAGATTAAATAAATAAAAAAGTAGAACACCATTTGTGTCCTATAAAAGTATATAAAAATATAAAAATGTATATCCAATATAATATTGGCACAACATTATTACTCAAGAATTCTACCTGTTTGTGTATTTAGATTTGATCGCATTTGACCAAAATAAAAGCCTTAAATTTGAACTAATTGTTTACTAAAAAAAATTCTTTTAAAATATCGGAACCTTTTAACAAGAAAAATTGTTATTAACAACTACATCAAAGTTAAAGTTTTGACTTTTTTTTTAAACAACCAACTATACTTTAAACATGAACCTGTTATAAATATTTGAGTGATAATAATTTGTAAGCATAACACACTGAATTACGTTCTAACCTGGGCAGATATTTTCAGGTAGATTACAATTACTAGAATCTTACATAACGTGGATTTGAACTTTCATATTTACGTTTAATAATTTATGTATAGGTAAAAGCTGATCACAAAAGAAGGAATGTTTTGTTTAAATTCCATGACAGCTGCACAAAGCATCTGCTTTCAAGGCAACATCTGTCAACTGGGCAAAACAAAAAAATATGACGTCGAAAACATACGTTGAAATGATCGAAGGTTCAAATGGAACAAAGCTTGTTATTATAGATAGCTAATCTGACAACATTTTGTTCTACGGCTTATAAAACCAGTTCAACAATAATTGAAATTTACACAATCTACATGTTGTAAACATAATAGCAAGTTTACGTGCTCTAACCTTTAAAACACATGCATGAAATATCTTATAACTAATAACGAACCAAAACTGCTTTTGTTGCTTCACGATAAATCGAGATGGAAATTTCGTTCTTCAAACAAAGTTACCAGCCATTTCTAATTACATACGACTGCATCCAAATTAACATCCATAATTTCTTACTAGACAAATTTCTTATTAGACAAATTTCAAATCGACTGTTCCTAAATAACAGTAATTCTAAATTTTTGGATCCTACGTGACGAATTCTACATGTTTCATTCTACGTGTCGCGCTAAATAAATTAATTCAAATTAAATTAGTTCGTAAAATATATACTTTACCAACCGTTAGTAGAAAATATCTCAATAGTTAATAATTGATGCGAAGGTTGCCAGCCTCTAGCCGAAAATACATCTTAATAAAGCTGTTTCCTGTCTGATTCTCCTACTGTCTCTATTTCATAGACGTACAGTGCTGTGCTCCACACAAATGCTTCCAACACTTTTGTCTTTATTTCTATGTTTGTTGTCTTCGAACATAATCGCTGCCTTTCTTGTTAGATACAGTTCGGTTCCCCTTCTATTGTTTTGTAAATATATACCCTATTTCACCGATATTCAGTGGTATGTGAAAGGGGTTAAGCAGCCTGTGAATACCAAGATCCCCCAACTCTTAAACATTTGCCGAACTATTAGTTCTCCAGTAAATTCTTTCACACAATTAACATTAGTTGAGAATATTGCAAAACCACCACTTGTAGTTGCTTATAATAATCATTAGGTTTAATTATAATTATTTTGTTTTTTCGTCATATGGTATTCTGTCCTTGAAGTGGTTGGACGCGTACCTTCACTTATTTGTATTCTGAGGGAGCTTACACATTTCCCTGAAATTATCACAGTCTAATTTTTCACAATCTGTGTGCAATAGTCTGACCGAGGTCTACCTCTACCTCTATTTTTTCCTATCTCTGCTTCTAATATATTCCACACCATTCCCTCATTCCTTAGTATGTAACTTTCTGTTTTATACTGTTTTCCACATATTTCCTTCTTCCCCAACCATATTTAGTACCTCATTGTTCTCCAACTTTGTCTGTCCATGATATCTTCATCATAATTCTGTAGCACAACATTTTAAAGGCTTCTATCTTTTTACTGTCCGCTTCTCCTATTGTCCAAGTTTCACAGCCGTACGGTCTTGTGCTCTACACATATGCGTTCAGCGATCTTTTCCTTGTTTCTATATTTGTTTTCTTTGCACACAGTAATTGCTTTTTCTTGTTTAATATAGCACGACCTTGCACTAATCTTTGTTTTATATCTTTTGCGCGTTTTCTATCTAGCGTTGTTCGGCTTCCTAAGTAATCCTTAACCTAAAGTAAGTTCTTGTTTCCTTTGTATTCTAGTGTTTGATTTATTTTCCTCTCCTTTGTATAATAGTACGTTAGTTACATTTTTGTTAATTTTCATACCGTATCTCTCTATTAGAACCGTTTCCATTTCATTAAGAGCAGCTTCTAATTCTTCCTTGCTAGATGCTAATACCGCTCTATCATCTGCAAATCTAAGCATATCAATCTTTTGTCCCTGCATAATAATTCCAAATGCATTCCTGCATTTGACAGTATTTATTGATCCTTTGATAAACAAGTTAAAAATTAACGGGATTGGGCACATTCCTGTCTCACCACTTTCCTAGTTTCTACTTCTCTACGTTCCTGCTCAATCTAATTCTATTAGAGCCGTTTACTTTTTAGCTATGTAATAATCCGTCTACCTCTAAAACTCATTTTAACTTTTGAGTATTTTAAACATTGTTTTCAATTTTATATTGTCGAATGTTTTTTTCACATCTACAAATCCTCCATTATAACCCTCAGAGCTAAAATAGCCCTCTCGTATTCCTCTGTTTCGTCTAAAACCCAAATTAATCTTCTCCTAGTAATTCTTCGGCCCGTTTTTCCATCCGTCTTTGTACACTTCCAGTAAATATTTTTGACGTGTGCTGTCAAAACCTTTTGTTTATAAATTTTTATATCTATCAGCGCCCCTCTTTTTGGTAAAGTGACTACAATGTTACTTTTGAAATCTTCGGTTATCTCACCCTCTCATACATATAGCTTACAAGTTGAACGTTCTGTTACTGCTCGTCCAACGACTTTTAGAGTTTTTGTTTGCACATTATCTATACTCGACCCCCAACCATTTTTCAGGCCTTTTAATGCTAATTCAAACTGTAACGTGTCATTTATGCCTCGTTACAATTTGCTTTCAGAAACGTAATTCGTTCATGTTGCGTAAGGTTAAATGTTATAATTTGGCGACGGGTTGCAAGACACTACCATGTCGTTATTTAGTTTAGTTGTTTTGTCGAATGTCAAATCGTTCTTAACAAGCTTGGTGTAACAGTTTTTTTGACCATTGCAAAACATCAACGAATTTTTAGTTTTACAAACTCTTGTATGGTCATTAATTCATGCAAACCATTTTTAAATAAATAAATACCAGTATTGGTATTAAGCGTGCTAACCGCCATACAGAAATGCTAGTTTGGTGGCTAACATCAGGTGCCGAATGTTAGAATAAATATTATCAAGGCCAAGCAGCTTTCCAGTTTCGTGAATATTGCATCTGCACTCTTTTTAACTACAGCTCTCGTCGAGAACCATCATGGAAATAATAAGGGCTCTAGCATGTAGCTTGCGTCTGGCTTTGTGTGGTAGTAGAGCCCTAGTGCGCTGAACACTAGGCTTTGTGGTTTTAACGATGCGCTCTTCCTTTTCCTCGTTTTTTTATAACGTCTTTCAACGACGTCTTTAAATAACTTTTAATAAATAGCTTCGTTTGGATAATTTTTTTTGATAAATTCATTTAATAATTCTTTGGACATTTGTTTAAATAGCACTTAAAATATTCCTTTAATAATTTCGTAAAAGTTACGATAAAACATGTTTTTCAACGCTTCGTTGGAAAATCTTCAATTAGATTTTTATTTTAGAATTCTCAACTTTTAAGAAGTCGTTTTGTATATATTGTAAGGCTCCGTCGTATATTTATTTGTTGGAATGAACACGCCTTATCTGGTTTTGTAAAAATAAGGCAGTCCGTATGCTGTATTTAAAGAGGATATGGATTCTACTTTCGCTTTGCGAGTATCAAGTTGTAGTTCATTCACGTCAACTTTGCGATAAAATATCGATCCAAGATGAACGTCCTTCAACCGTACGGTGAATAGTTGGATTTTATGTAATGTTATGCGAGAAAACAATAAGTTTGAATTTAAGGAAACGTTCTACAAAGTACGTAGAAATTTTATGGTTTAGAAATTAAGTCCGATGATGAATGGAAATGGTATTTTTGAAGTTTTTGGTCAAGATCTACACACAGTAGAACATCTAAGTTTGGTATTGGAGTTTGGTTGGTCCAGATTGTGCGTATGAGAAAAACGTATGGAAGTTCGTATGGTCCGGTCCAAGGATCAAGCAGCTGTTCGTGTTCTGTAGAACATGTGGATTTTACGTCACTTGTTTTTCTGAAAAATGTATGTATTAACACCTGCCCTAACATGCTGTAACGTCAACATGTAAACAACACCTGCTGAGCCAAGGTAAGAGATTAGAATTATTTTTACATCACGTCTACATTTGGTGATCTTTGATATGAGGCTGTTTCGAAAAATATCTTTTTAACCACCTATTACCATTTATCCGTTTAACAAATTAAGAAGGACCTTAGTAAATTTTTATTGTCAATACTAGTACAGAGTAATCACAGTTACTAATTTTTATGAAATTAGGAAAACTTAAAGAGTTTTTATTGATGTTTCATATATGCATGATTTCACTTATAATTTCTGAATGATGAATTAGTAGACAATGTAGTTAAAGTTTCATAAATATGTAAACAGAAAAAACAGATCTGATATTTATGCTATAAATTCAAGTTAAACTTTTGTAACGTAAACAACATTTAAAGTTTTTAATATTTCTTTTTAAATCAATAATCCTACCTTATGAGTAGATGAAAATTGTATTGTCTTTTCTTAAACATGAATTTTATATTTACAATTTTTATGAAGGAACAATTTTAATTAAAGAAGCAACGTTTAATTTTCTTAATTTTTTTTTTATTCTGAACAAGTACGTTCAGAAATAGAATAACAAGGTATAAGGTCAAAAAGCGTAAAATGGTGAACCCAATTTAACAAGAAGCTTTAATAGCCTTTTCAGAATTTGAAGCATATAATCTGTGCTCATATTATTGTTGCCTGATTAATCTTTGTTGTTTTTTTATGAGGTAGCAAGAGAATACCTCTTGTGTCCTCATTTTTGTAAATTTAATTAAATTTTCTTTACAGCTTCTGCGTTAGCAATTAATACGGTATTCCTCCCTAAAGACGCCCAAGTCCCCCTTAGAGAAACCCAGTGTTTAAGGTTAATGACTTGGTGGCGCCCTATTTAGACTCCTGTTTTGTTAAGAATCTAGCCCTAGTAAGAAAATAATGCTTTGTAAAAAGAACCACAACCAATCCTCATAAGCTCTGCCCAAGGAATAGGCCCCCATCATAGTCGAAAGATATTTGCGTTCCACCATTTCAGGGAAGTCCTTCCTTAAAGGTCACTGGTCACATTAGGGGATAAAAAGACCCCGTAACATTATACCGACCAGTAAAAATAGTATTATATTGGTTTCAATTAATTATTGCTTTATTTTATTCAAGTGGACTAAGTCAATGTTATTAAATAATAATGATTCAGACAACGTGTAATTTGAATATTTACCTACCGCGTGAGGGTATCCAATTAACAATAAATAATAAATGGGAAGGACCTCTAACACTATAGTACCCTCACGTTTCGGGACATTGCCTCGCAAGCTGCTGCAGTCGGTGAGAAGGGGAGGTTCATTAAACAACAACACACTAAGACAAAATTCCAATTGTTTTATTAAATGGGCTACTAATTAACTTAACCTAATTACATATGCATACAAAATTATACAGTAATTAACATTATTTACAATAGGGCGCCACCATGGGAATTAAACGGCCCATGGACCGATCGCGGTAATAGCTCTCGTCGCACTTTGTTCGTGGCGATGAACTAAGATTGCAGGACAGAAAATACGTCACTTCACAAGGACAAATGTTATTAAGTCTCCGGCTAGCACAAACACAACTTAACTAAACAATTCTAAAGTCCTTATTTTATGAATATTAACAACAGTTCTGGGTGCAAACACCCCAATACATATAATTAATTAACGCTACCGTAGTCTACTTAACTTGCATACTGAAACGACCTTCCTTTAATCACGGGGTCATCAATAACAGGAAAAACATGACCTTCGCACGGGTCAAATAGTACAGTAACGGAATTCGTGGCTTAGTTATTAACAAGCCTCGGACAACGTCGAAACACAATAAAATAAGAAACCCTTCAAAAGATGCGGTCTTTAACAATAACCTAACGGGATTAAATTACTGGAACGGAGCTTTAACTCGAAGTTGTATGTTATAAAAGTCGACAGATATTGTATTTAAACAAATAAATGACTTATGATGCATAACACAGCCTTGAGTTCATAGTAATACCATATATAATAATTACTTACTCAGAGAAATAAACTAACTTTAAACATAACGGCACGCACTTGAATTCAGAGAAATAAAACACTTACTCAATCTTGCAAGTCCGCGAGCTATAGACTCTAACTCGTCTGGAAATAAACAACCCCGATTACCACCGGCTGGCATCCTTATATACATTTAAGTTAATTAAAAAATAACCCCTTTCTTGGCTCTCATACTCGGCTTAGGATACGCCGGTCGTAAATCTTTAAGAATAATTAAACTGCCAATTGCCCTAAGATAGCCACACAAGTAGATCTCGGAACTAATTTTAGTTGAGTACTCCGCTAATTGAAAAATTGCTTCCGACCACCCTGACATAAATAGGATCCTAAAACATGATTGACATCTAATCATAGATAGCAACTAATCTGACATGTGTAGTGCCTTTGAAGTAAAGTGCCTTTAGAAAAATTGATTAACTCTTGGATTTGGGCCCTAAAGCCGATCTTAAACGTCCACGTCCGCTAAGAGTCAAATTCCATTGTGAAATTGATTTCTATGGTGTGATTAAATCCGTAGCATCATTGAAAACACGTGATAAGTTTAAAAATTTGATTATAGCATCCGACAAGACTAAATACCAGCAAGATGAATATAGACGTTTGAAGCAAGAACTACATGAACGTGTATCAAAGGGCGAAACCAACATTCGGATTAAATATGTTAATAATGTACCTAGGATTACTCAAAAAAACTAAATGCTTCACCCAATTTCAATCCATCTGTAAATATTTTATATCAAAATGTGCGAGGGTTGAGATCAAAGGTTACAGAATTCTTTAATAATGTATCTATTCTGCAGGATTGCATTGTTGCTATAACTGAATCTTGGTTGAACACTGATGTTTACAATGGAGAATTATTTAACGATAATTTCACAATATTTAGAAAAGATCGTCGTTCTGATTTAACTAATACATCTCGTGGAGGTGGAGTATTATTAGCAATCGATAAAGGATTTTCGTGTATGGAAATTGATATATCATCGTTGGCGTCAGCGCTTCCCGCAATTGATATTTGCGGCGCAAGAATTAAAACCAGTTTCAATTCTTTCCTTTCCATTTTGTAATATATATACCCCTTCTACGAAAACCTCCGATTATGAAACATTTTTCGATTTATTAAATAGTTTGGTTCTTTGTACCAATGAAAAATTATATTATTAGGTGACTTCAACATCTCTAATTACTGTTTCAATACTAGTAGTGCAGCTGCCACTGTAGTCAACAACTTTTGTGCTTTCAATAACCTAACCCAATATAATGAAATACTGAATGTATCTGATCGTTTACTTGACTTAGTTCTCTGTAACACCGCCACAAAAGTGTCTAAATGTGCTTTTCAATAGTTCCTGAAGACGGCTATCATCCAACTTTAGATATCTCAATTTATATTGAATATAAATTAGACATCAATTTCTCAATAAATAATGAAGATGTAAGGTGGAATTTCAAAAAAGCTAATTTTCCGCTACTGTACGATTCCCTTTGTTCAGTAGACTGGGCGCCTGTATATCAAACCAAGGACATTAACTCTGCAATTTTGGAATTCTACAATACTTTATATAAGTTATTTAAATCGACAGTGCCACGCTATCGTATTAAGTATTCCGTACATATCCACCGTGGTTTGATTCAATTATAATTAACCAATTGAAACTAAAACATAAACTTTGGAGGAACTATAAACAAAGTCACAGTATTAATGATTACGTTAAATTTAAATCCATAAGATCCTTATGTAAAACATTAATTGATAAAGCGTACAAAATGTTTATTCTCAAGATTCAGGTGAACATTTCTTCGGAACCGAAGTATTTTTGGAAATTTGTAAATAACAAGAAAGGCTCTACTAGGATACCTGGTACAATGAAATACAATGATAAAACTATCACTACTCAGCAAGAAATTGTAGATGCATTTGCTTTACACTTCAGAAGTGTTTATGTTAAGTCAAATTCATCGAGCACCACTCCAGTATTTCTTAACACTCGCTTTATTTCGGTAACAAGTTTTACTGAGGTGGAAGTGTTGGAAGCTATAAGAAAACTAAAAAACAAAAATACTGCTGGTGTCGACGCTGTGCCGTCTTTCTTTGTTAAAGACTGCGCAAATGTATTAGCCAAACCTTTATGCTACCTATACAATCTTTCTCTTAGACAGCGGTCTTTTCCGAATATATGGAAGATGTCGATGATTACACCAGTACTCAAGAAGGGCTCCACCTCCGATGTTACTAACTATCGTCCTATTTCCATTATATCGAATATTGCCAAAGTTTTTGAGTCGTTATTATACAAGCATATATATGCTCAAATAAAACTTTATATTACACCTGCGCAACACGGCTTTATGGAAAGGAAATCAACAATTACCAACTTAGCTACATTCAGCCAATTTGTTTGTGAATCACTCGAGAGCAACAAACAAGTTGATGTTATCTACACTGATTTCCAGAAAGCCTTTGATCAAATCGATCATTACATTCTTTTGAGTAAACTAAATGCTATTGGATTCTCACAAGCACTTTTGGACCTTACTCAGTCTTACCTCTTAAATAGACAAATGCACGTAGCTTATTCGAACTATCACTCTCAAACATTTACTCCAACATCGGGTGTCCCGCAAGGGTCAAATCTTGGCCCTTTGTTTTTCTAATATTTATTAATGATATTGTGGATTCTATCAAAGCAGAAAATTACTGTTCGCAGACGATTTAAAATTTTCAAAACTATTACTTCTATTGACGACTGCATACTTTTACAAAACGATATTGAAAGTTTGACTACTTGGTGCTTAAGTAATCGGTTGCATCTAAATATACAAAAATGCTGTGTAATTTCGTATGGTCGAAAGCATGACATGATAAACTTCTCGTACTTCATACAAGAAACCCTTGTTCAAAGATTATCTAGCTTCCAAGATTTAGGTATCCTATTTGATGAAAAATTCCACTTCGTTGAACATAGTAATAAATGTATTTCAAGTGCATATAAATCTTATGGTCTAATATACAGAAACTGCAGCAACTTCTCTGTCGATACATTACTACTACTATTTAACACTCTTGTTAGATCTAAACTTGAATACGGATCTCTGATATGGCAACCAATTTATAAAGTTCATAGCGATAGCTTAGAAGCAGTTCAAAGGAAATTTTTAAAATATGTATCTTTCACCTGTGACGGATTCTATCCACCTATTGGGTCTGACCATGAGGCTTTACTTCAAAGATTTAATTGTCGGTCACTCCAGTGCAGACGAAAAGTATAAATATAAGATTTTTATATAAATTATTAAACAATGAAATAGATTGCCCTTATTTACTAGGAAAGATTTCATTGGTAGTGCCTCGTCAACATGCGCGTTTTAGCAATACTTTTATCTTCAAACGAGTAGAACAAATTTATTGTTGCACTCTCCAGCCACAGTAGTGTGTCTAACTTACAACAAATACTTCAATGGTTCGGATATTTTTAACGATAGATTTGAAGACCTTATAAAACATATTAATTAATTTTGATATGTCAATCTTTTGTTTTCTATTAGGTTTATTTTGTACACAATTATTATACCTTGTGAATGTGTGTTAAATAATTTTTAAATTATTTCCTGTAATTGGGTGTATTCCTGTTGAAATAAACGTTTATTATTATTATTATTATTATTAGATCTTCCTGGAAACTTCGCTAGGACGCTACTTGGGTAGTCTTGCAACCGTTACAATTACAGACATATTTATGTTACCAGATCTTCATTCTAATAATTAGAATGCTAAAATTAACACAGAAAATAACTATTTTTAGAAATCATAGAACTAATTAGAGCGTATTAAAACAGTATGTTACAAACGATAATCAAATACACCTTGACTGTATTGATTATCTGAATATTGAACTTTGTTAGTGCCGACCTTCAACTAGGAATTTATTTGTTAGGTTCAACCATATATTATAACCTGATACCAGTTGTTCTTATCAACAAGATATAAAATGTATTATACACATTACATCGATCTTGTTTGGTGCAGCATACTTTGTGCAAGTCTCAGAAGAGGCACGCCCTATTGTAATTTTCATGGAGTGGTCCTGAAAATAAAGTTAATTATACAAATTAGTTTAGGGCACCCTTTTCTCATCCAGGAGAATTTTATAAAGAGTATTAGAGAAATTTCCTGGCTTAAGAAATTTATTCTGTGGAAGACATTTAGCACTTGGTGAGTACTTGGTTACCAGTAAGGATTGAAATCTAAAATATAAAACTTTTTAGCATTATTGATTATTGTCGTGTGACTTGTCGTGGTTACAAATAATTGTGTTGATTATTATAAAGTGGAACCACTTAAAAAAGTGTAAGTAATTGCAGCAATAACCTTCAAGTTTTAATTTGTGTGTACAGAGTTCTTTGGTACGGAGTATTCTTTCGGTACGGAATATTCTTTATGCGTGGGAGATTTTTTATTTCTGTTGGGAATCATATGGAGCTTCCTGTCCAACGTTGTATCTGGTGATACAAGATCAGACTCATCTTGCAGCAAACTGGTTTGGTCGTTGAGGACGCAATCCAGCAGATTTGGACATCTGGCACTTTTATCATAGGTTTTTATTGATTAAGACCCATATGGTTGTTTGTCTATTTAATGTTTTTTTGTGCATATTGTGCATGTTTAATTAATTTGTTTTTGGGGGAATGTACTATAGTACCAAATTATATACATTTTAATGATTAATTGAGTAAAACAGGGTTTAGGGAATTTATATCTTATATGATAGTCACTTACAATATTAAATTACATATCTACTTGTATGCAGTAAGGTCTAGCTTCCAGCAGATGCTTGGACCACTCTCTTTTTTTGTATAACAATATTATAACCTGATACCGGGGTTGCAAACCGGATTGACATATTGCCTAACATACAAGGGAAAGTGCACTACCCCTGAATAATAATAGCTGCATTAATCTTGATTAATACATTCATAGTGTGGTACAAGTACTCCCTGAATAATTTCTCTGCTCTCAGTAAATATATTTTAGTGTTAATTAAATGTGATTTTGGGCTCAAGCCAAGTTGATTGGGCGTGTATATATATTTTTTGTGAGCATATATATTGATTCATGAATATAGGTATAATAATTCGGTATATAATTGTGTTTTGATTGAGTCGGATCTACTTGAACATTTATAGTATCAGGAACAATTAAGTTTGATTGCAGAGACTAAGTTGTTCTCTCCTAAGGTATGGTGTTTAGTGACCTTTTACTGCAATTTGCGCCCCTCTTATTTTCAGCGGTAACCATCAACTACCCACGGCCCACTACTATTGCTAGTTCGGACATTGCACCATATTCTACGCTAACCGTTCAGGGATGATTTCCTTTGGGACTCCTAAATTGATCGGAGCGAACTAACGAATATACCAAACTTTAATTTTATTTCGTATACTTATTAGCGAGTGCCTGAAGTATACGTTACAAAATTTTTTGGCGCCCAACGTAAGCCCGATGACGTTATATAATTTTTGGTGTGGTTTACACAAAATTTTTGACGCTCGATTTTGCCATATATACTTATGTTTGTATATATTGAACAGGACCTTGATTAAAATTTACTACGGTTTAGTTCATTAATTTTTAGTATAAAATTATATTTGATATATTGTTATTCCGTAATTATTTAAAAATGGATCCATACAGGTTGTTAAAAGATGAATTGCTTTATGAATTTCAAGCTCGGGGAATTAAAGTTTCGCTAGCCACTACTAGTGCTGAGTTACGTTCTCAATTAAAATTAATTTTAGACGAAGCACCTTTCGGAGAGTTGGTGACTGCAAAATCTTTTGATCCCGATTTTAAGTTAGAAATTAAAACTCGTGAAAGAAAACTTACAGATTTAGAGGAAGAAGTTAATAAACTTTCTGGTACAAATCCTAAGAGAATTGTTACAAAATTAAAACATCTATTAGGACGTTTATCTCGTTTACAGTTGGCAGAAGAGGAGAGTGATTTAGAAAGTGCAATTGGGGCACAGATTGATAGATTGAGTAAAATTGATTTGTGGGTAGACAATTTACGAACACCTACTAGGGAACCTTTGTCAGGGAGTGTACCTAATTGTGCTGAAATGGCGCAAGCAACTGGCCGAGAAGTAGTCAATCAAAATCTTACTGCTTCCCAAATACCTTCAATAAATTTTAGAAGTGTCTATAACAAGAATGTAATCTATATGATGCCCTCTTATATCTTCTGGCATCTTCCACGTGTATCGTCTTCTAGCATGATGTTGCAATAATGTGTTTGTGATGATTAAATTGTTTTTGCCGCAAAAATCTACCAATCTATTTCTCTAGTCGTTTGTGGTGTCTAAATCAAATATATCTACTACCGTTTCTTCCTCACCCTCATCTACCATAGCATTAACATCTCTAGTAATTATTAAATTCTCATATCCTTTTACATATCATAGTATGTCTTCAATATCTTTGTAGACTATTTCTACATCCTCCTCACTTTAGCTAGAGGTCGGCATGTATTATTACTGTATTCACAGGTTTTGATTATAATCTATCCATGAGTATTCTTTCGCTCTTTGTAGGTAGTATTCTACACCTCTTATCTTTTTTCTCAAAACTATCTCAACACCCGAATTTTCTTCCTTTGATCCTGTGTGCATTACCCCAAAGTCTTTGCTCCACAAATCCCCATCTTCTAGCTACTGAACTTCGCTCATCCCTATTATGTCTAATGCTAATATCCATTTCAATTATCAGGTTCTCTAGCTTACCTACTTGCTTCGAACTTCTAACATTACATGCTACGACTCGCAAAACGGTCCCGACGACACTTTTTCTAAACTTTCCGATCACATCCTCCAAAGTAGTGCCCTCCCGGAGATCTTAGTGGAAGACTATTTTAACTCGGGAATTCTTTTCCCCAGAGGGTGCCATTATCTTAAGTACCAATTTAAGTACGCTGTGTACTTGGGTGGTTTCCCATTGCCTTCCACATCGCAGTAGTGTGTCTTAAAATGTTATACCGATCCCTATGGTCTCTGCCATTCTAAGTACCTATAGAGCTGCTGCCCTCTTTCGGAGGCCTGTCTTAGTCTGGTACCTTACTATAGACACCACTAATTTGGTTGAACCACTAGTTCGGCTCTTTAGACCACTGGAACTCTCAAGCCGTTCCACCCGTTCTAGTAATCTAGCACTTTTTCAAGGTGCAGGTCTATTCAGAACGGGATAAAGAACTATAGATTATTTATACCATGACTACAAGCAATTTATAAAATCTAGATAAAAAGGTGCAAATGTTGTGGCGCCCAAACTGACTATTCGCACTCACTGACTACTAGGAACATGTATCCTCCACACTATCATGCATTAGAAGTGTTCATCCAAAATAACAACTAAAATCTATCCATGAAAAATCATTAAAGGAAGAAAGAATCTTGGAAAGGGGTTTAAGATTTTTATTAATATGTAGTTGTCGAGTGATTCCAGGACAAAATCCTACAAAAAATGAAATGAAATCTTCAAAAAATTTAACCCAGAACTTGTTACAGGCGGAAAAGCTACTAAGTATATATTTTTCATCAAAATTATAAAATGGGTGCGGCCTGTAAAACAAAAATTAAAGGGGGTCACCGGCACTAGCTAGCGGAAGGTTGTGGATCATATGGAGGGTAAAATTTTTGCAGAAATGGCTAAATTAATCTATAATATACTACAAAAAAATTTGGCAATTACCTTTCATAAATATTGTGGCTTAATGACAATTACTAAGGGCGTCAGACAAATCGAGAATGTCCGAATGTTCGTGCAAAACCTTGAGAGACTTGTCATCCCAAGGAGGACAATTGTTTCTTTTAATCAATTCTTACCTTTTTGACTACTTATGCCACTTTCATGATAAAAAAAAATAAAAAACTATTGACTTAATCAACGGCAAACAAAAACTATTTAATTAGCAGAGCAATAAACGTGAACCTCTTACATTCATTGATTTTAATTTAGACATTTTATTGAATGGGTGAATATGGAATTATGATAATTTTGCGTACATAAGTAATTTCCAAACACTTTATATGGAAGAAACTTATCTTATAAATTTTACACTACGGTTTATGGCCAAAACGTCCTAACAAATAAATTAACTAAGAATTGATCATGCTAACTTAACTATAAAAACTTACTAAAAATCATCAGTTGTTTGATGGTTTACCTTTCAACAGAACAGCTCTTAAATTGGTGGAGAGAATCTCACTTGTTACTCTGGATCTTCGCAACTATTAAGTAATTCAAATGGCACACGAACCCGGTAGGATCTTGACGATAATTTCACTTAACTTGTGCGTCACACGCATACAAGCTTTTTTATTATTTACCTTACATCACTGATAAATCCGCGAACACACGGGCGTAACCCTCGCGAACTGGAAGAGTTAATTACTCCTTTCCAATTTCACTATCGTGATACTAAGTACAATTTCATATCTGTGTTGCCGGAGAACGCTACCCGCAAACTACGTTTCATCTTACCTTTCGACAACAGACAACCCCATTGGAATTTCTGTCTTTTGGCTAAAGCCTTAAGTTATATAGATTAATTCCTACTCTAACCATTATTTACGTCATATTTCTGTTATCCAATGACTTAACAGAACCTCCCACAAAAAACAAGATTTTAGAAACCAAATCCAACCCCTTTCAAGAAGAGGGCCAGGGAAGCAATTATTTTTCTAAAGGTTTAAATATCTTGTATCTTCTTGAAATTTTATTTATTAAAATGTGGACCATACCTATTGGCGACAGTAGTCTGCCAATACCAAAAGACCTGTTAACCCACTTGAGCCAAAATGGATTTTAAATACAATGGATGTCTCCAGACTACTTAAAATTACTTGCAATCTTTGAACAAATCAAATTGGAAATAGTTTGGCTATTTTTAATGTTTCGTTTTCTATAACCCGCTGTCAATCAACGAAAATATTAAGAAGATTAAGTTTTTCAACTGAAAATTGCTTTTCTTTATTTACGTTAAAAAGTACTATTCCATTTTAATTTTATCAGATTCGTCAATCTGTAACCGACATAAGCTTTTAAAAGGGTTATTGTATTTGATTTGCAAGGGTAGAGCTTTAAATTATGATAACCGCCGCTGGAATTTACAATATTTAAGCCTTAACCTATTTCTAAACTTGGTCTTTGTTATAAGGGAGCCTAACTAAAATATAAAAGTAATTTATTATGGAATTTTTCCTATAAGTTATGCAAGGTATTGAAATTTAATTAATTAATTAATCTGTTTATTAGTTAACATTACAAAATAATGTTACAAGCTTGCCTCTTACAATTAGAGGAAGATTTTAACGAATATTACGGCAGAATTTGTTCGAGATAAAATCAACTTATAATTGCTAAGAATTGTAATCTGTAGCCTATTGTGCAATACATTTTTTCAAAACAACTATACAGACTTTTCAATTAGAAATCATTGGTGCATCCAAAAATTGAACATGCATCCCGTACATGTTAGGGTTTAAGATCTTTGGTTTTCCATCTACGTCACGAGGATGTATTCGATAGTTCACAAATTTCAAGAAATGAATGAAGACTGTGTTATATCATATTGGCAGCATGTACAAGACGATTATCTTCTATCATTTCTACTAGAATTTATTTTTGCATATTAAACTATTCATTTCTTTTAGCTTGTAGGCCTTGATCTGTCTTGCGTTGTAAATATTAATGTCCATCTTAACATATTTATCATTAAAGCTTACCAATGCTACGAAAATTCTTTTCGCCACAAACTGACTTACCTGCAACAAAAAAAAATCATTACTCTTTTGTTCCAATAGCCGTCTATTGCATTCAATTAAATAATACAAGTACATCAGACGATATCTTTTATACAGAAAATCATGCAATATGATCTAGAACAGTTACGATAAATTAACTTGACCCTATTAAAAATGCAAGAGGTTAAATCTCAATGTTGTCATACATTCCAGTTCTCTGTCGAGAAACTCTTTAGCATATATACAATTATAATAATAATAACTCGAAGAAGAGCTCGCTCTTCCTTTGGATAAAAAGAGAAGGTTATTTATAGTGTTAATGGATTATAATTGAAATCGGAAAACAATTATAACGTAGTAGTGCAAAGTTCAAGGCAAAAATTTAGTGTCAACCGGTCTTTAAACAATTATTTGCTCGTTTTGTAGCATCTTCCTAAGGAAATAATAATTCTCAGTAGTTTAACCGTTAACACATTGACTTTAAATAGCCATAATAAGATCTTACACTTACATTGAGAAAAATTTGATTCTAATAACTGCAATTATTTGTTTAACGAGGCAAAGGGAAATTATTATTATACCGACTGTCCTACATATCATAGCCTCTTTTCGTTTATCCAATGAGCCATAAAAATAATTAATTGTAGGATGTTTTACGTAAGGTTATCGTTAGATTGCTGATCAACCACATGCATAATTGATTGTCGAATTATCTACTACTTTCTAGGAACAATTTTAAAGTCTACAAAATATAGTTTTAATAAAATAAAAGTGTTTAAATTATGGAGTTTGCATTCCGAAAACGCCGACAATTGTCGCTCAACAAATAAAACACTTCTACAGCATATTAAAGAGGTAGCCAGCTGCAATCAGTCATCTAAAACTTCGTATTTCGTAAGGAGAAAAACCAAGAATTTTCGAAATATCCACTTACAATTCCCTAAGTGTCCGTAACAATGTCATCTACGAGGGCCATTTTTTTCAACCTCCGATAGGCTATAAATAAAAGAGAAGTTCATGTAAAACAATAATTTTATTACTAAAAGATTGGTACGCTTACGGTTACTTTTCGACATAATCACCGAAGAGATTAAGACATTTGTCATATCGGTGGACAAACTTTTCAATACCCTGTTCAAAGAACGTTGCCGCCAATGAATTCAAGTAGTCCTTGACGTTGGTTTGAAGGTCCTCATTGGTTTAAAAGCGCTTCCTACCAAGCCACGTCTTTAGGTCAGAAAAAAGATGAAAATCGCTTAGACTGTATGGCGGATGATCAAAAATGTCCCATCCAAATTGTTCGAGAAGCCGTTGAGTTGCTCCAGCAGTGTGTGGACGGGCATTGTCGTGGATCAGAACAACTCCAGCGGTCAGCTTTCCACTTCGTTTGTTCTGAATGGCTCTACGCAACCGTCGTAAAGTTTCACAATAAACAGCTGCAGTAATTGTGGTTCCGGGCTCCATAAACTCCACAAGCAACACACCTTTTTGGTCCCAAAACACAGTAGCCATGGTCTTTCTGTTGTTGCAGGTTTGTTTGAATTTCTTTGGTTTGTTTGGTGAAGTTGAATGCATCCATTGTTGTGATTGTCGTTTTGTTTCCGGTGTGTCGTATTGAATCCAGGTTTCATCCCCAGTCACGATTGATTTCAAAAAGTTGTCTCCTTCATCATGATAATGCTGAAGGAACTCCAACGCTGACGCCATTCGTCGAGTTTTGTGGCTGTCCGTCAGTATTTTTGGGACCCAACATGCACAAAGTTTTTTGTAGCCTAACCGTTCAGTAACAATAGAATACAAAACAGACCTTGAAACTTCTGGAAATTCCGTAGACAAAACAGTAATGGCGAACCTGCGGTTTTCTTTAACCATTCTGTCAACACGTTGAACCAGGTTATCTGAAACGACAGATTTGCACCCTTGATCCTCTTCATTATGCACATCATTACGGCCATCTTTAAACTTTCGACACCATTCACGCACAACACCATCACTCACAAAGTTTTCCTCATACACACGACTCATTCTTCAATAGATTTCTGCTGCACTATAGCCTTCAGCCTGTAGAAAACGAATCACGCTTCGCACTTCACACTTGGCAAGAGCATCAATAATAGCGGACACGTTTACGTGGCTGTAGCACAACGCCAACTGACGCCTGAATGTCAACAATGGCGGAGTGTGTAGTGCAAGAGCTGCGCAGTCGCCTACAGCGCTTGCCCGCCTTCTGTTACCCGCGTAGCGTCTGCACGGAGCGATCGGAGGTTGAAAAAAAATGGCCCTCGTACAAGCAACAGTGGATCAAAGCCCTAGAGCGAGGAGGCAATTTATAAGCTTGGTTTTGGAGCACAGTGATCGAGGTACAGGTTAAAAAAGAAAGTGAGTCAAACATCATAAATGTTGTAGAAGAGGATCCATCCTTCAAAATGGGAAAAGAGGACACATCCTCTGAAATGGGACACAGACACAGCATTGTTAAAGCCGATGGCAAATTGGACATAAAAAAGTCAGTCCATGGGGAGGACGTTGCAAGACGAATGTTACTAAACTCGAATTAGACACCCACAGGATACCTCAGACAGGAGGGAAGGAAGCTGTACGAGGTAGACAAATAACAGGATACGACTGGGAAAAGGTTGTCGACCCTACAACGCACACGGCGCTTAAGAGAACACCACCTAGGCAGGCCAGCGGACCACGGCACAAAGAGAATGTAAACAGAAAAATCTTCTATACACCAGTGGGCAAGCCAATCCTACTGACAGAACCTAGTACTGCAGCTCCGGTCGATGACCTCGCCTCAGCTAGAGACAGCGTGGTCGAAAGCGATCTGTACCAGGACGAGGAGCCTGAACACCAGCTCAAAGAACTACTAAATCCAAAAAAGAGAAAGGCGGTCGAAAACATAATGGACAGGCCGGTCGTGATGCAGGAAAAGGTGAATTTAGGCGGGCGGAGTGAATCCATCGCAACGTCCACCAAGGAAACAGGACAAGAAAAACGAAAGAAGAGAAATAAAAAGGGATCAACACCCCCTGTTACAAAGCGAAAACAATTGGTGACGAGCTCTAATATGGAAAACCACATAAGAAAAATAGAAGAGATGTTTGTTTTCAAAAATAGTAAACGCTTCGTACATCTAGAGCTAAAATCAGTTATAGAGGATACTTTAAAATTGGCCGAAAGAGTGGCAGAGGAACACAGGGAGCTAAAAGACACACAAACACTCTTAAACGACAGGGTAAATGCCCTGGAAGAAAAATGTAGGAAACTGGAAGAAGCCGGCGCACATGAGATGTTAAAGAAGAAAAAAGGAACGCAGACAATGGCATGGGCCGGAAATGGCAACCTAGTCGTAACCAAACTTCCCAAAGAAATAACAGGGGAAGCATGGGAAAATATTAAAATGAAAGACTGATCAAGAGCTGTATAAGAGAACTAATGTGGTGGTGGAAACCTTGTAAGAACAGACGAAAATGTTACCAAAGTGGTAATAATTGAGCCAGACAACAGTGGTAAGCTGGAGAGCATTCAAAGACAATACCGCGAGAGATACCCGGAGCTTCTTAACACTACAGATAGCTTTGAGATATTGGAAAGCACGATCAAACTAAGGTCAAAAGGTCCTGAAGCGGCGTCCTGTAGGAAGGTGATTAAAGCATTCCATGACGGAACTGAAAAAGGGATACTTAAAATGATGCAGCAAATACAACGAGAAACCAAGAACGATACACAAGTAGCGTTGTACCGCATTAAATCAATCAGTATAGCGACGCTAACTGAATAACCGTAAACATATACACTCTTACTAAACAAATTGAGGAGGTCAAGACACATGCGGGAAGGCAGACACGCACAGATTCGTATGCCTTAATCGTAAAAAAAACATACTTCATATCTCTTATTAAATAGTTGAGAATGGGACTTAAAGATAGCGAAACTGTAGAGGCCATTCAGGAAGTACGTAATACTCAGCAAGGAAAACTTCTAACTAAGCTAAACAAAGACGAAAGAGGCTTCCAGAAGTTAAAGGAAGCTATAAGAGCAAAAAATGACAACATAGGGACAAGACAGGCGGGCAAAGGCGGCGGCTGGAAAACTTTGAACCTGAAGGAACTAGATGGGGCTACAGAAAAACAAGAGATAGTTTCTGCACTGCAAAAACGATTCCATGGCCTTGAAGAGACCAAGTTTAAGCTAGGCCAGCTTAGGCCATATGCCAGAGATACGCTGGCGGTTACCCTGATCATCGACAGAGAGCATGCCAGGACTATACGGAATGAGGGCCTAAGAGTTGGTCTGTTACCATGCCGAGTAGAGAAGAGAGTGGAGGTGACAAGGTGCTACCGTTGCTGAGAGTACGGTCATACAAGAGCCTGTAAAAGCATAGACCGGTTTGAGGCGTGTCTTAGGTGCGGAAGGAAAGGCCACAGAGCCACCACCTGTAAGGAAGAAGAGTTTTGTATTCTTTGTAACCGACCAGAACACCAAACAGGCAAGGGTTAATATGAGGCATTCCAAAAAGCTCTGGCAGCGGCAAGAAAGGCAAAAACAGCCCATGACAAGGTAAGAAGATCGAAACCAGATGCGACATAATATCTGTGATATGTAGGCCGGAGATAGACTTATTTTGGTGTTTAATTGTTATTGTCCTTGTGCGAGTTCATTTGCATTATATGTTTAACATTAAGAAAACGGACTGTGATATGGTTATGTATGAACAGAAAAAACCTGAAAAATAACCCCGACCTGAGGATCTTGCAGAAAAACCTAAACAGAGCGAAACTCGCTCATAGCCTCCTAGAAGCAACGATAAAAGAAAGTGTAATCGACATGGTAATTGCTAGTGAGCCAAACCAAAAAATGAGCAGTTTATGGAGGAGAGATAGTAACAAATTGGCAGCCCTAACCATCAGAAATAAGAGGATTGAAATCACAAGTCATGGAACAGGCCAAGGCTTCGTATAGATCCAAATACAAGATCCTAGGTTAACCATCTTCAGCTGCTATTTCTTCCCAAATCGGTCACTAGAAGACTTTAAAACCTTCCTTTCAAATATGGAAGACGTAATTAAAACCAATAATGACCCAATGTTAGTGGCGGGAGACTTCAACACAAAGGTCACTGCCCCAGTACAGATAAGAGAAGTGAAGCAATTATGAATTGGGTGGCGATGTTTGATCTCCTAATTATAAATAGAGGAATGACCCCAGCGTTCTCCAGGTTGGGCGCGGAGCCTTTAATCGACCTTACGCCAGCTCTTCTAGTGCGGCAACCTTAATAAACGGGTGGGAGGTTACTGACACTGAAACGCTCAGTGACCATCGATACATTTTTTACAAGATAGGAGTAGAATAGAAAAAGCAACCAGTAGCCCATTGATGGGCGCTTTCCAAACTGATTCTGGAAATACTGGATGGATCTGAAGAAGGACAGAATGCCTGCAGTGACCACAGAGAGTTGCACGAAATTTTAATAAAAGTGTTTGATAGAGCAATGCCTAGGAAAAACCCTAACCGCATGCCCCTAAGCAGGTGTTCTGGTGGTCTGACCAAATTGCACACCTGAGAAAGGAAGCTTACACCACCAGAAGGGAATTTTGATAGAAGCGTAAAAGGACACCGAACGATTGTAAGCACGAAAAAGATCGAGTGGTCACTAAAAAAAGAGAGCTACAAAAAGCAATCAAAAATAAGCAAGCACAATCCTAGGAGAACCTATGTAAAATAGTGGATGACGACATATGGGGTCTCAGCTATCAGGTCGTTATCGGCAAACTAAAGAAAGGATCCGAGGATATGCCCTCCTGGAAGGGACCGAAGCAATTAATAAAGACCTTTTCTCGCAAAGCGTCCCGTCCACCTGGAATAAGCTAGACCATGAAAAAATGGAGATACCACTCCTTACCAATGAAGAGTTGGTGGATGCGGCCAAGAAGCTTAAGACAGGTAAAGCCCCGGGCCTTGATGGAATCCCAGCTGAAGTCGTTAAAGCTGCTGGCGGTGATGAGTAAGCTGTTTCTGGACGAGATATTTCCACCTGAGTTGAAAACCGCTAAGGTGGTCCTCATTAAAAACCACAGAAGTCAGCCACAGCCTCTTCCTTTGGACCAATCTGTCTGATAGATACAACGGCTAAGCTGTCGGAGAAGCTAATCGTCCGACGATTAAAACTGGAAATCAAGGAAAACAATGGACTCTCCGACATGCTGTTCGGATTTAGAAAAGAGAGATCAACTGTAGACGCAGTGGAGCAGGTCATGAACTTTGCAGAATTGATAAATGAGGGAATGCGGCGAACACGGTAACTTTGCTTGTTAGTGGCCCTGGACATTAAAAACGCATTTAATTCTGCGAAGTGGCAGTGCATAATGAATGCGTTTGTAGACATAGAGATATCCCAATATCTGCAGAAGATTATAGCCAGTTACTTAACCGACCGTAAGATCGTGTAAATGAGAGAACAGGGGGAAACGAAGACGTTTGTCATGACAAAAAAGCGTTCCGCAGGGTTGGTTCACGGGCCAACCCTGTGAAATGTCATGTACGATGGCGTACTCCGACTAAAATTGCCTGAGAACTCGATAGCTGTGGAGTTCGCTGATGACCTGGCGATTCTAGTAGCGGCTAAAAGTGAGCGGGAACTAGTTGATTGAGCTGATCAGGCAATGTGTAGGATACAGAACTGACCGACAGAGAAGGAGCTTCACCAGCTAAAACGGAGGCGTTGCTGATTACGTGAAAGAAGTTGGTCAAGCCGGTCACCATCATGGTCGGTGGTATGGATGTAGTGTCTGGCAGATATACAAGATACCTGGGGATGACACTTGGCAATTCCTTAAGCTTTATGGAGCACTTGTCAAGAGCAGCAGAAAAAGCACAAACAGCGCTCAATGCGATAAGCAGGCTGTTGCCCAATATAGGAGGCCCTTGGGCTAGTAAAAGAAGGATTCTATCGTCTGTGGTGAGTTCGGTAATCCTATACAGTGCGTCAGTATGGACGGATATTATGAACATCCACAGCCGAAGGGCTATTTTAATCAAGATCCAAAGGCGGGTTGCAATACGGATATCTAGCGCCTACAAGACAGTTTCTGCAGACTTTGTTTTGGTCATTTCAGGGATACTTCCCCTAGACCTTCTGGCTAAAGAGAAGAGCGACATGAGACGCTACAGTAGTGAGAAGAAAAAAGCCAGGGAAAACACCTTCACGCTATGGCAGGATAGGTGGGACATGCTCGATAGACAAAAATAGACAAAAAAATTATTAAGAGGATCCAGCCCTGGGTGCTAAGGAAACACGGAGAGATTAGTCACCGTATCACCCAAGTGTTGAGTGGGCATGAGTGTTTCGCTAACTACTTATACGCGTTGAGAAAATACAGGACCGACCGGTGTATCATGTGTAATGAAGAGGACGATGTAGAACATACAGTCTTCCAGTGCGAAAGATGGCATGCACAAAGGTCTCAGTTACAAAAAGAGCTGGGAGAGACTGCTACAGCAAATAACATGGTTGATATAATGTTACAAAGCGAACACAGCTGGAAAGTGATTTCGAATTACCTAACAGTCATTATGACAGCGAAGGAAAAAGAGGAGAGAGTCGTACAGAAACTAGGTGTTATTTAAGGATTATCGAGAGACAATCATCCCTGCAGCGCCCTGATGAAATGCGGAAAAGCGGTACCGGGGTCACTAGTCACTAGCAGAAAGAGAGGAATGGTCTTAGTGGTCCTGGATAACGGCCTGATGGGGAATCCCGTGGTCGGGTTACGGTACGATACCTGGTCCGACCCTATCGGGACTTTATCCAAACCCAACACTACCTGCCACACTAGACGATCTTCTTCGTGGCGGTAGTTTTCCCTGTGGTAAGGAGTCAGGAGAGCATTGTCAAAAGTTAAATTAACGTGGGGGTAAAGGAAGATTTCCAACTCTCTTTAAAAAAAAAAGGTTAAAATAGGTGTGACTCGTAATCGCACCTAGCACATTTTCAAAAAGATTGATATAAAATAATCTAATTGCCTACAACAATATTGTCCACCACCAAATAGCGTGTTAAAACGAGTCTTGGCGGTCGATGCAATCCCCTATACCAAAAATATATAGGGGTGATTATTTGCTAATGAGGTTCACCACCTACAGAACGATGTCCACATCATCAACCAAGCTCTAAAAATATACTTTAAATTTTTTTAAATGGGAATGAAGCAGACAATTTTCCCATGGTATTTTTCTTATTTTCTCTCTACCGGGAAAATACATCTGACAGGGAAGGGAGCTACATACGTGCCGGGGAATTACCATTTATCTTTACTTTAGGGTAATTACATTTAAAGTTTAAACCTTCATATGAAAAGTTTTTTGTGCGTTTGTTGTTATTTATATAATTTTAGTGTATGAAGGCTTAATCTAGTCCGAAAACAAAAATAAAAATATCTTGAAAACTGTCACGAAAATTATGCTTACTAACAATAAAATACATTACTTTTCAAACACATCTACACTAATTGGAAACTTATTATAATATCGATTTCCTTTCGAAACCATTCTCGCAGCTGGTAATGTGCAAATAATCTGATTCAGTGAGACAAAAGAACAATCGTCAATCTTAAAAATATACCATCCGCCTGGCATAGCTTCAAAAAAGGTACGTATATTTCCCCTCCTTTGTCAATCTCATCAAAACAGACTGCTGTATATCTATACTGCTTGTTTTTGAATTAAACTTTAGCAACACATAATCTCCTTGTGCATAAACCTTTCTGTTAGTAGCTTCTCCGGAACATCCATCAACTTCCTCACATTCATGTTCAGAATCAGAGTAACCATCTTCAACTGCCATAAGTTTAGATGTTAAAGTGGAATATTTAAGCTCGTCTAACTTAAAATGACTACAGTTTTACGAATCACAAAAGCAAGTAAGCGTCTTTATCACAAGCTTGTTTGGATAATAAATATTTCCAAAAGCTTGATGTACCTGTGAAGTTCTTTTAAATGAAGTGATTACATTTGGAGGCGGCTTAGGGCTGCTGGGTTGTGGCTGCCTCCCCTGGATAGTATGTAGCCGTCTTTGTCGGTGTCGTAGGCGGTTTCACCTCTAATGCGGCGATCTTTGGTTGGATTTTTCTTCTTCAGTTACTACTGATATGCAGCGTACTGCCAGTAGTTGACGGGGTGCGGGCAATTGCAATTGGCGCATGTCGGTGTAACTTCTTTCCACTTCTCACAATCTGCTGTGTAGCGTTGTGTCTCGCACTTCAGGGTCTCGAGTTGAAGCCGTAGCTTAGGCTTTTTCAGATAGCCTTAAATGAATCTGAATTCGCTTGGTTCAGTAACATGTATCCATGTCCATCGTCACCTGACGCCACTCCACCGTCCCAAATGGAATTCTTCAGCTCATCGTTCGAAGATGAAGCCAACCAAGACGACCGTAAGCATCTGAAGAGGCAGAACAGCAGCGGATCCAGCGAGTCCAAAGACAGCTTCACCACCACAAGGAAACGCGCTCACCGTTGAAGGGTTAGAGACGTAACCATTCCACCTGTTGCAGGACCTTCACCCGTCAATTGTCCTGAGAGACAAGGCAAAGTGCTCCCAAGTCTGTCAGGCATTCACCAACAAGAGATAAGGCTTCACCAAAGCGAAGAACATCCAGGACTGCATCAGCATCCAAGCGACCACGACCAACGACTTCAGAGGCTTCACGAGAATACCATCCAAAGGTAAGTTACTTTTCCATTCTTACATGTTACAGGAAGAAAACCCGCTGATAGCGGTACTACGGGGACTCCCTATAGATCTCTCTAAAGAAGAGATTAAAGAAGATCTGCTCCAGCAAGGCCATCGCACCAAGGAAAAGAAGGGAATCTTCGACGTTGCACAGGTCTGCCGCCAGCAGGTCCGTGTCGAATCCCCGAGAAGACAACCCACGACGAGCTAGTGTCACCACTGCCAAAGGTTTCACCACGCGCTGAGCCGCTGCCTGCTCCACCTAGCTGCGATAAGTGCGGTGAGAAACACCCCAGCGCCATCTGCAAGAAGCCCAGGGACGTTGCAGCGAAGTGCGCCAACTGCTAGGAGGTACACCTAGCCAGCTACCGAGGATGTGTAGCCTTCCACAAACCAGCTCCAGCCAGGAAGCCCAGAGCACCAGCACCAGCAAGAAACCCACCCGCAGCCAAGGTGAGTCCTGCAGTGTCCTTCGCCCAGGCGACCCGCGGGAAAAAGGCCTAGTGCTTCTGCAGCCGCTACTGTCCAGCCAGCAGCCAAGCCGTCTTCACCAACACCATCTGCAGCCGCCGCCGCCCAAGAAAAGAAGGGAATTGGACAGCTGATGGCCCTTCTTTCTACCGTGGACCTTGGGAAGATCACCGAGGTCATCAAGAAGATCACCGCTGCCCTCACCGGAGCCAAGACAGCGCTGTTCAACTGTTATCCAGACATCGTAGCCATTATTGAACCATAGGTACGTTTATGGCTAACAAACGAAAACCTTTATCCCTACAGGTAGAGTTCTGGAACGCCAACGGGTTCCTAACAAAGAAGCTCCAGCTCATCGAGTTTGCCGAGAAGTACAACCTGAACATCGTGATGGTGAACGACACTCACTTCCGAGAAGCCGACAACCCAAGAATAGCAAACTACGTGTGCTACTGGAACAACAGACAAGATTTATTTATTTATTTATTTGTTCCAACGTTTCAGTAGGCTGCTACCTGAAATTTAAGCAGGCCTGGCTTCCCCCCAGAAAATAACCGTCAGTAAGGTGTATGTGTGTGTGCGCGCGTGCTTGAGGGCATGTGTTATGTGTGTTTATGTTTGTGTGTGTGTGCGTGTGTTTCTGAGGGTCGTGTGTATGTGTTATGTGTGTGATGTTGATATCCGTGTTACGTTCCCCTTGTGTGTGTGTGTGTGTGTTTGTGTGTGTGTGTGTGTGTGTGTGTCGTGTGTGCGTGTGTGCGTGTGTGCGTGTGTGCGTGCGTGCGTGTGTGTGGGTGCGTGCGTGCGTGCGTGTGTGTGTAGGTGTGTGGTGTATGTGATGTTGGTATTTTGTGCTACGTTCCCCCTTTAGGACCAGGATATTGTCTTATCAGTCTGGACCATCAACAACCGGAAATCCAGATGTTGAAAAGGCAATGTAAGTGTGTGAATGGTGTTTTGTGTTTGTACAGTGTTTGAGAAGTGTTTGTGTGTTTATGTGTAAAGTGTGTTTGAAATGTTAATTTGTGTTTATGTTTGCCCAGGTTACCAAAAGGTTGGATTGAATTGGTATATTTTTGAACATCTTTGAACTTATAATATTACATAAAAAAATTAGATTCTTTCAGAGGAAAGGATTTGTTTGCTGTATTATTTGGCTCAGGTATGTGTAAGTTTGGTTCTTAAAATTTAGTGTTAACAAAAAGAAAAGAAATTCCCTACTCTACTACTTAGAATTAACTTATACTACTACTTATAGTTATTATTTGTTAGAGACGGGGTTTCTAATATGTAGAAGCATGCAAATTCTAGATATTAGGGGTTTGGATTGTTTCAAAGTCCGGTTGATGCTTTGATCTTGTTGCTTCTGGTCGTCAAGGGCGGAGCTCTTGAAATTCCAGAAGATCGGTCTCCGGTATCCGGGCAGAACCTCGGTCCGAGGAGAGATGGTACTTTTATGTCTCTGTCCGGGTAGTTTTGTTTGTGTCTTTTATCTGTCAAGATAACGTTGGTTAATGAATGCAGTGGTTTTTTGTGTAAGTGAATTTAAGTGTGGAAAAAGGTTTTCGTTCCAAATCACTCGGTGTAGGGGTCTTGTTTAATAATGTTTGTCTATGTGCTTAGAGGTACGGTTGTAAGTCATTACACTCGAATACTATATGTTACTGTGTTCCTATTTCTTCGCATGTGCTTATGTTGTTGTCAACTAAGTTCATGCGTTCTCCGTATGTTGGATAGTGTCCGTGGCCAGTTAGGTAATGAAAATATCCTTGATTGGGTACCAGGTATTTGGCTTTTAGGCGGTCTTTGATATTTGGGATCATTGCGTATACCCTTCTACCGGTTGTGCTTTGATTCCAACGTGTCTGCCATTCTGCAAATATGTAGTTCCTTATTTCCGTCTTTGTCATGGGCAGTTGATTTGTGTTTAAGATGCGTTGCAGTTGTTGGTTGTCATTGTGTGTAAGAAAGTACATTGCAGCTTCCTGTTTCACTACTAGGTCAAAGGGCATAGTAGAAAAAGTGCATCATATGCGGTAGTCCCATAAGCGCCGTAAAACACTTCGTTGTGTACTGTTAATTTTTTCTCTAGATTTGATTGTGTTAAGGCGATGTCCCCGGGCGCTCGCGGCGTATGATACCTTAGCACCGAGCACACTCTTGAGATATAGCCTTATGCAATTAAGTGGTATCTTATAAGTTCTTTGGGCCAGCGATGTTCTGCATTGCAGAAGTTGCACTTGAACAGACGGTGTTTATGTGTGTAAAGTAATTCTGTTTTTCGTCTAATGTTGAGCCCAGATGTTTTGTGTTTTGTGTTCTACTTATTTTTCACCGTCTAGTTTGATGGTGTGGTGCCTTGCCAGGGTTCCTTCATCACAAGGTATGTAGTTTTTTGTTGGCGGAGGGTGTCGTACTTCGACGGTTACGGGATAAAATCGAAAAGCGAGGGGGCATCCCCAACGAGCAGTTCGTCTTTAGATACGGCCATTCAACCGTTCATCAGATCCTGCGTCTAGCGGAGTTCGTCACCGATGGTTTCAACAGCACTCCACCGGCGTCATCTTCCTTGATGTTTCCAAGACCTTCGACCGAGTGTGGCATCAGGGGCTGGCTCCTCTACAAGCTGCTAGTGTAGGACATCCACCAAGGAGTGACAAGACTCATCGCATCGTTTCTGGGCCGAAGAAGATTCCGAGTGAAGATAGGCAGCTCCTGTTCTTCAGCCTGACAGATGGAAGCTGGCGTGCCTCAGGTCTCGCTCCTCTCACCACTGCTCTACTCGCTGTTCACTCGCGACGTGTCGAAGACTAGCGACACCCACCTGTCTCTCTACGCCGACGACACCGCCGTAGCCACCAGGTCACTATCCCCATAGTTAGTGACAAGAAGACTTCAGGAAGCCGCCACCGCCTTGGAGAAATGGTTCCGAACCTGACTGATCCACGTCAACCCGAACAAGAGCAGCGTCATGCTCCTGACGAAGAGGAAGCTCCAACCAGACAAGGACATCGTGATCTTCAGCGAGGCCATCCCATGGATGCTGCAGGTCAATTACCTGAGAGTAACCATTGACCAAGACTTACCTGGGGAACCCACATCGCCAGCAACGCCTCCAGAGCCAACGCAGCAACAGCCAGCCTGTACCCGCTACTCAACAGAAGCAATCAGCTCGACATCGCCAACAAGATCAGACTCTACAAGACCATCATCAGATCGACCCTGACCTACACATAGGTAGAGTGGGGTTACACAGCCAAGTCCCACATCAAGAGGCTGCAAACCGTCCAATCGAGGAACCTGCGCATGGCACTCGATGCCCAATGGTACGTGAGGAACGACCACTTCCACTCCGATGTCAACATCCCAACGATGGTGAAATTCATCAAAGCAGCTGCAAGGAAGACCTTCGACGGAATGGCACTTCACGACAACCCCCTCATCAGGACAGCCGTGGACTACGACGAGACCGCACCGATGAAGTACAGAAGACCGAAGACAGTAGTTATAGATTAGCATAGTTTAAATTTATAAATGAAATACCTTAAGTCGGCTGTAATTAGGACAGCAAGATAACACTTAAAAATTGTTTCACATTAGTCTGACTAAAAATGTAATTTTTTTCTCCAAATTCAAATTTCAAAATACCAATTAGATTAAGAGTAGATATTTGTAATTGTAGCTCAATAAAGAATATGTCAATGTCACAGCTATCCTCCTAGAACGGGTCTTCTGATAAAGATGAGCATACAAAAATTGGTTTATGAATCAGATCAAATTTTAGCTTAGCACTTCTCATATGGGCATTTAATTTTAAATGAAGGTTTTTACAATACGTTTGCTAGATTGTTACCAACAAATGATTATTGTACACTATAATTATTATCGACATACGATTGTAAGATAAACCAAATTTAGCACATAATAGAAACAAAACCCTAATAAGTTTTTAATATTTAATTCCTCATTACGTTCCTGCCAAGTACAAGTTTAATTAATACCAAGATTTTCGATCACGTGGCCGTAAAGAATCCTCGTATCAACTATATAAATGTACATACAATTTTTACGCTTTAAAAATGTGAAACAACGACTAATTGGTGTTTGCGTGTCCGAGCTACTACACAATCTCGTAATTGCGTGCTAAACTATCAAGGAAACTGTCATTACTACAATGAACACAACACATTTAAGATATTATCAAATCAACAAAGTATTTTTGCAGCGATACAAGATTAAATGCTAAATATTATAATCGCGTTCTTTTGTCTTGAAGTACGTGAAAGCATTTTAAAAAATGTTGACAATCGTTTTATATGTTAATGCTCTTTTCGATTGTTCGTCAAATTAACACCTGTTTCTGTGAGGACATTCAGAAACATATATTTTGTTTATTAGCGAATACAATTTCGAATTTTAAAAATACTTACAGTATCGTGTTTTTATTTCCTCCACACCGCGGATTATCTGGGTATTCGCTTTTCCTGACTTTTTCTATTCATTTTCAATCCAGATAAACTGTATTATAAATATAAATAAAGGCAATTCCGTAATTTATTTCGTTTAAAAATTTTACTCTTTTAATACTCTTTGCTTATTTTTATATATTTTTAAGTAACTGCTCAGTAGCTAATATTTGCTTTTATTTAATAAATGTTTTTAAGGCAATTTAAATTTTTGATGATCTTAAAACAAAATTTAATATTATCACCGGATAAAGATACAATGTGCCTTTAATAATTTTGTATTTGAATATATTTTTGGAATATTTTTCTAATAAAAAGGTTTAAAAACTGACGAACATTGTCACAGGCAAAATTGCTATAACAAGCAAATTTAAAATAAAGTGTGTTTAATGCGCGGGGGCTTATACATAGTTCCTACTCTTCAACTAAGTGGACTGTATGCGAATTATAGTACGTATTACTTTTGCACTTTCACTGTGTTTTTTATGGGTTTATCGATAAAGCCACATTTGGCGGCACTAATGACTAACTCACTTACCGAACGAACAATCGTTTCGCACCGATATCGATGAGAGAGTGTTTCTGTCACTACCACTTTTTCAATTTAATTTACACATGCACAAAGCAGGTTTTACGACAAGATATAACGGGACAAGGGATGACAGCTTTACTATTTGATTTACAACTACAAATTTAAAATAACTCAAAATTAACCACGCAAACGTGCGACAAAGAGACCGAACATCCCGCCCACCAAAATAAATATGAACTAACTTATTTTATATTTAAAAATAATTAGATCTATTAACTAAGAAACCTAAACCGACAAACTTATTTAAGTGAATATGTGTATATATATATATATATATATATATATATATATATACCATTAAATATTAAGTAATTGACAGTAAACAAAGTTTTCCTAGAGGACGTTTAACTAACCCTTGTGCTGTCTTGACGGTAGCTACACGAACGACACCATACCTACTAGGATGAACCTCCACTACTCTTCCTAAACGCCACTGTAGAGGGGGTTATTTTCTTCCTTTAAGAGGACAAGCAAATCAATAGGTAGGGTAGCGGAATTCCTCAACCACTTAAACCACTTACCTGTCTGCTGCAACGTGTGCAGCTATTCAGCACGCCATTTTTCCAAAACCCTTGTTGCATTTGCTGCAACAGTTGCCAGCGAATCAAACGTGAGGGGTTTATGGACAACAAATTCGGATCTGGTAACACCGAGTCTGGTTCAACGTTAAGAAAATGATCAGTGGTCAAATATAAAAAATCATGCGGTTCGCAACTCAGTGCGCATAGTGGACGTGAGTTGAGAATCGCTTCGATTTGAATCAATACCGTCAAGAATTCTTCAAACGAGAAAATTTGTTCACCAATAATTCTTTTCTAACGGGATTTTACTGATTTAATCCCGGCCTCCCAAACCCACCAAAATGAGGAGCAGCAGGAGGATTAAACACAAATTCGATTCCCCAACGCCTGCCAAATGGCGCATCAATTGAAAGATTTCACAAGAGGCCCCAACAATTTTAGTGCCATTATCACAATAGATTTGAATACATTCGCCTCTTTGAGCAATAAATCGACGTAAGGCACCCAAGAAAGCGTTTGTCGACAAGTGAGACACTAATTCCAAATGGATAGCTTTAGTGCTGAAACAAATAAATAAGCAAATGTACGCTTTCAATGATTTTGCGCCACGACACCGATTCATCGTGACAGAGAAAGGTCCACCAAAGTCGACTCCCGTATGTAAAAACGCTTTACCTGAAGTTAACCTAGAAGCTGGTAACTCCCCCATAGGGGGGCATAAAGCCACGGGGTTTACACAAAAACAACGAATGCAGGATTTCAAACATTGTCGAATAGCCCTCTTTGTGGACAATATCCAATAATTTTGAGTTAATAAAAATTGAGTTGTTCGATTTCCAGGATGTAAATTTCTTTCATGAAAATCGAATATAATAATTTCAGTCAAACGATGCGACCGAAGAAGCAAAATTGAAAATTTTCCATCATGCAATAACTCTGAATTACGCAGGCGACCGCCCACCCTCAACAAATCACGACTATCTAGAAACGGACTATGACTACGAAGTTGTTTACTAACAAGTTTTCCAGTTTTAATATTTGCAATGTCTTGGGCAAAAACATTTGTTTGAACTCATTTAATCAATAAATGCATAGCCTCTTGCTGCTGAGCTAGAGGCAAGCTGTAACCTTTTGCATGACAAACAAGTAAGTTTTGTTTGTTCACGTAGTTGGTTATGTGATTGGCCTCAGGCTATTTTTATCATTGGTGAAAGGAATCTATGAAACTTCACTTTTATCTTTTTATTAGTACAAACAAAAAAATTGTAGAGGGCGGTATATAAGTAGAATAAGGGTTAACCTTCAAGATAAACAAAAATTAAAGCTATTATTTAAATACCAAACTAAATTGATAACTAAATTGTTTCTTTTTGTTCTTCAATAGTTATTAATTGGAATATTTTATCATACTATTTAATGTGAAGTCTAAGTAGTACTACCGAAGGCCAAATAAAGTTTGAGTATAAATTCAATCATTCATAATGCTCAAGTTTAAACATTTACAAGAATAGAATCTTGCTAGATTTTTATAATGTAAAAATTACAATACTCTATTTTTGTGAGATACAGATGTTGAGATCATTACCGAGTTTATAAGTACATATTTTTTGTAATCATAATTTAGTCAATTTTTAAAGTAAATTTATTACGATAAAGCTTTGTAAATAATTTTCAACTGAAACTTAAAAGAATAGTAATTCATTTTGGTCAAGTCTATGATTATTAGTTGGAATGAATGAGGTTTGATTCTTATTAATTATAAATTTTTGAAGTGACTGCACAAACTGTGCTAGTTTTGGTTTAATCTGATTACAGGTGTAGCAGTGCATCGTTAACGATCAATATCGAGCCATAAGGTAAGCATCTATAAGGATTATGTTCTCGTAATTTTTTTGTACAGCGGTATTTTTGTATAGGTTTCCGCATTCCCCTTATACAAACAGACTTAAATTAAGTCTTCATTGTATACAAAAATTCGGTGGCGCCATATTCAGTATATTTTTGGTCGCAATCCAACCCTGACCCTAACTCATGTTCTACCCAGAGCAAATCGCTCAACTAGCCGCTTAGCCTTTGGAGGTTTCCTTATCTACGAGCAATTTTCCATCTAAACTAACCTTGGGTTCTTTATATCATCAGGAAATTCTCGTTATCTATCCTTGTGCCTATCAGCTGGCAATATAGGACTAAGAAAAATAACCCATTAGTAAGGCAAAACGTTATAACTGAAAGGTCGCGCGCATGTCTAGAAATGAATCCTAATGCTCTTAGGAATTTTGATGTGATAGTATTAATACGAGGAACAACAGATGCCTTGCTATCAAAATAAACATCCAGATCGCGCACTGTATCAACACTTTTAAATGTTCTCCATTAATAGAGTATACATACTTAATGGAGTTTCTAGAAGATGAGAAAGTTATACTGCATTACATGTGATTTTCCAATGCTGCACCCGAAGGTACTACATTGGCCAGGAAGCGAGTTTTTGTTACCTGGAAAATTTTGAATTTTGCCGAACCCTTGCTGTTCCAAGCAAGGTAGGGATCTTTAACGTGCGTGACAACACTCACACACGGGACCTCCATTTTACCTCTCATCCGAACGAGGGTGTATTTTTGTGAAAAATGCTCGCCTAACATTTTTCAAGCGGACCGTGTCGGGATTCGAACCCGGGACCTTGGGCGTAGTAGTAAAAAAAAAAAGTTATACTGCAGCAATTTACAATCGTCAGCAAATAGTAAGAACTTGCTGCTGGAAAGAAACAAGCCAAGGTCATTTACAAATAAGTTAAAGAGCAGGGGCTCTAAGTGTGACCCCTGTGGTACTCCAGATAAAACTTCCATGGGTGCTGAAATAAAATTTTTAATCTTTACCGACTGTGACCTGCCTAAAGAGCCATTCAAGTAAGTAATGCGGAAATCCCATAGCTTTCAATTTTCCTAACAATATGGAATGGTTGACTTTATCGAAAGCTTTAGAGAAAGCAGTATATATTGAATCAACTTGTAATCCATTCTCCAAAGCAGTAGTCATTGTGTTTTGATAGACAAGTAGGTTTGAAACTGTCCATCTGTTCTGAATGAACCCATGCAGGTTATCACATATTAATTTACAACAATACCAATTTAAATACACCATTAGTAACCTTTCAAGTAGTTTAGGTATAGAAGACAACAGACACATTGGCCGGTAGTTTTTAAAATCCTATTTATTACCATTTTTAAAAACGGGTATGACATAACTTGTACTCCACATCAATAGAAATTTTTGAAGTTTAAATGTCAAGTTGTAACAAATATATATTCTGTGGTACCAGCTCTAGTAGCCGCTTCTATTTCTTACAGTTCTGTGATACCTAACCCTTCTTGTTTTGCATAATGATATCAAAAGAAACGGTATCCTAATAGGGGTGTACGAATTTATCGTTTAAATAGCTTAAAAGTTGTCATAATAAAACATTTAATAGTAACAATTTTACTAAATAACAAGTCTTTTATATATGTGCTATTAGTGTTGCATAACGGGTAGGCGGTCTACATCCACATTTAAGAATTATTAAACTAGCATTGTGCTTGCGCGGAGTGTCATGAGGTGACGCTGGAAGTAGATAACATGACTTGACGTGGAAGCTATTAAGAGACGGGTCAGCTATTCTGCACAAAGACAGCGGTCGACAAGCATTAAAATGCAGAGACTAGCACTCCGCACCAGCTGGTCGCTCAGAATCGCTATATAGAAGAAGATTATGTGTAACGACAACGCGTCGAGCGGTATTTGGTAAGTTATATTTAAAAAACTACTGTTCCAGTTAAGTTCAAGTAGCCGCACTTTTTCGAAATTTTGAAAAAAAATTGTGCAATAATTAGACGCTCATTGGGCGTCAATTTGTACCCTTGAAATAAAATTTTGCGTCCTCGTTGCAAGCAGGTTATTTAGAAAACCTGCAGTAGGCGCGGTTCACGCATCTACAAAAAATTTCCTAAATAACTTGTTTGCAATAATTTTTTTAATATAACTTGTTTACTAGGTGGGCGCAACATTTTGTTTTAATGGCGCAAAATAATGCCTAATTATGCCACAAGAATTTTTTTAAATTCCAAAAAGTGCAGCTAACTTCACTCACCTAACCAGTACTAGCTATGCAGAAATTAATTTGAGTTGTCCACATAAATAGCAACATTTTTCTACGCGCTCTACTCAAAGCTTTTAGTGATTTTTTTGACGTGTATTACACGTACATAATTCTGCAAAAATTTCAATGTTTGTGCACTTTCGTACACTAAGGTAAAAAGAAAACGACTTGCGGAGACCGGAAACCGCAGAATGGTAACTTCTTTACCAAACAAATTTCTTCTCTTCTTTATGGATGATTGTTCGTTAGGGCGTAGCATTTGTACACTTTCTCAAACTATAATATAAAAAAATAAACATAGAACTGCCGTAGTATCAGTGCCTATCAAATGAATGACGTTTTCTTACAAAAATTTTGTTGTGTACGGATAATGCAAAATGCGACAGGAACGAATGGGCGGACAGAGGAGGGACGTCTTGCTTTGCTTACCGTCCACGCCTTGAATACTTTTTACTACTTATCGCCTTTTTTCAATTGTCGGTTGTTTCCACTAACGCTCGCGTTCGACGTGTTTTGTTTTGGAAATTCCCATTTTAACTATGCCCAAATGCAAGTCCATATTAAAATTAGTTTGTTTACAAGCAAACCATTTATTAATCAAACAAATACTCCCTAGGATGTCATATGCAGCAACGTACAGAATTCAGTGTGTCTCATAGGAGTGTAATATTGAACAGCTGAGAGACGTAAATGTGTTGACTGTGCTACCGCTACAAGTTCTTCGATGTTAAATTTTTCAAGAAATCAAACGAAAACAAAGATTATTGTAGTAAATGTATTGAGACGTACAGCGATTGAAGAATTAAATGTTAATCAGGGTAAATCGAATTTACAATTTTGACGGATGCTTCGAACCACGAAAACAACATATATCTCCTTTTGATGCGCTTTGTCTACCATAATAAGGCATACAAGTAAAATATTTTGATCTTCAGGATCAACAAGAAACTTCTGTTATGTTCAATTTATTATCTTCGCATCTCTGAATAGAGAAATGCACAAACGTTCGTACACTGTGCACATTTGTGCATATACGATGCACAAACGATTGGCAATAAAAAATCCGGAATTTCTTTGGTGGGGGGCTGCCGTTTCTATAGTCCCTCCACTTTATTTTCCTCGTCTCTCGGTATAGAAATGTGCACAAACGTTCTTATACTGTGGACATTTGTGCACCTACAATGCACAAACGATTGGCTATAAAAAATCCGGAAATTCTTTGGTGGGGGGCTGCCGTTTCTACATCCCCTCAACATTATTTTCTTCGTTTCTTCGTATAGAGATGTGCACAAACGTTTGTATATCGTGCACATTTGTGCACCTACGATGCGCAAACGATTGGCTATCAAGGAATCCGAAATTTTTTGGTAGGAGGGCTGCCGTTTCCACAGACCTCCATTTTTGTTTTCTTCGTATTTTTGTATAGAGAGGTGCACAAATGTTCGTTCACTGTGCACTTTTGTGCACCTACGATGCACAAACGAATGACGTAGAAAAAAGTTCAAATTTCGATTGCGGGAGGCTGTGGAAATTGACTTTTCCTCTAGTAGGAAAGTACAAGAAAGTAATGGAGAACAAAATTTATACTAGCTATGGTAGATTAGTTTTTTTCAGTTAATTTCACTTCAGCACAATTTAAACACCTATCGAGTTCAACCTGGGTAAATTCCTACAAGTTCAAATTTTCGAACAAACTTAAGTTATTCAAATCATTACCTGCTGCAACTTTTATTTATCTAAAAATCTAGAACAATTGGATTTAAATTATAAAGCAAGCATTTCTGTAAAGAAGAATTATCTGTAGGTTACGAGAATAACTAACATTATTGAGCTTCCAGTGCCTGAAGGTGAGTGTTACATTTTGTTTAATCGCTTAATTACATATGTAATGAAATACCTAATAAGACCGATGAACTCAAGTAGGCTATACAAGCTCATTGCTATCTTGATTACCTTCAAATAATATTCGGCAAACACTTATTGGATTTGCATATGAAATGCTGTTTGCTAAGGTTATGAGGTAGATTAGAATAGTAAAATAGAATATACGCTCATAGGCAAAAACGTTTTAAGGATATTGTTAAATGCGAACGGAATACATATCGTAAGTTGTAAAACGTAATTATTAGTGCAATAACTACATTCTGCATGCGATAAATTAAGGAAAATTACTGTGAAATTGGCACTTTGCTTAAATGACTTCCGCATTAAGCACGATGAATATGTGGGTTGACTTTGATATGCTGCCGAGAGTAATTCCAAAATTCTCAAATTACAGATTTATTAGTCTAATATCACAGTATCAGTGATAAACGATTTCTTTAAACAGCCGTTCTATTATACTTGACAATTTTTTATACTCGTTTCATAATCTTAATTATTTTATCTCTTTGCATACTAATTTAAACATTCTTGCATTCCAAACCCATTACAAAAATTTTGAGATAGTCGTTTACCACGATGTCTGTTGCGGCGTAAGGCAAATTCGGTGTTTTCTCAAAAACAAGCTGTTGAAAGTCGCTTTTTATTCTTACTTGTTGTTCAGCGCGGGGGGTCTTATAACTTTGTACATCGACTTACCTCCACGGTTTTTTGTTGTTCTAAGCTGCAGTTCCTATTCCTTCAACTAAGTGGACTGTATGCGAGATTTAGTCCGTGTTACTTGGCACTTGCACTGTGTTTTTTAGGGGTTTAACAAATAAATTCACATTCCGCGGCACTATGACTAACTTACGTTACCGAACAAAAGGCCGACTGTTCTGCTTCGATATTCATAAGAGAGTGTTTGTTCACTACTCTTAGTCCAACTTATTCACACATGCACAAGAAATTTTTACGGCAGGATATAAGGGAACAAGGGATGACAGTTTTACTGTTAGATTTACAACTACAAATTTACGACTTAAAATTAAACATGACAACGTGCGACAAAGAGACCCAACATCCCGCCCACCAAAATAAGTATGAACTAACTTATTTTATATTTAAAAATAATTAGAGCTATTAATTAAGAAACCTAACTGACAAACTTATATAAGTGAATATATGTGTACATACCATTAAATATCAAGTAACTGGCAGTAAACATAGTTTCACTATAGGGCGTTTAACTAACCCTTGGGCTGTCTTGATTGTAGGTATCCGAACAATACAGTCCCTACCAGGATGTAAATGTCTTTCATGGCAATCTAATGTAATAATCTCAGTTAACCGATGCGACCGAGGAAGCAAAATTGGAAATTTTGCATCATGCAACAAGTCAGAATTACGTAGGCGATCACCCACCCTCAACAAATCACGACTATCTAGAAATGGACTAAGGCTACGAAGTTGTTTACTAACAAGTTTTCCAGTTTTAATATTTGCAATGTCTTGGGCAAAAACATTTGTTTGAAATCTTTTAATCAATAAATGTATAGCCTCTTGCTGCTGAGCTAGAGACAAACCATCAGAATATTTTGAACGCAAATCTACTGGACATTGAACATTACGAATGAAATAACGAATACATGTAATAATCCTACAAATTTTCTGCAGTTTTGAAAATTTATCCAACAACAAAGCCAAGAAATTCTCAGACATAATGACTGTTAACGACAAAGTACGGTATTCGACGTCCATCTGAGATGAGTCGATAAGTTTTGGCAGCGATGTTACTGGCCATTCTTCGCTACGACGCACTAACCAGGAAGGTCCTGTCCACCATAATGGACGATGCACCAACTCTGAAGCCAAAAGTCCACGTGAGGCACAATCCGCAGGGTTATCCTAGGACTTAACACAAAACCACAAAGATGTTGAAAGTAATAACCTCTTGGACTGAAAACGATTAGTAATGATTTTATATGCTTCCTCGTATGCATAATCATTTAATGGCAAGTGTTTTATTAAGGTTCGCGACGACTCATCTAGTGTATCAACAAGATGGCAAAATTTTTTCACAGGGGACAAACCGACATTATCGTGAATCAATCGCTTATAGATTGCATGATAACTCTCAAAATCTGAAATGCATCCCGAGAACCGTGGGACGGAAAGATGCTTCAAACTAACCCCACAATTTGGCAAAAAAGAATTATTCATATTTTCCAACTTCGGCTTATTTTCTACCCAATCTAATTCGCATTGTTCAGCGATAATGCGAATATCTAATAGATAGTCATCGATTTTCACCCTAAGGGCCGAGAATTCGTCTAATTGCTCACTTTCTTCATCAAAGAAAATATCCTTGCAAAAAGATTTGAAATGCGTTTCAATCTGCTCGACACTTTTTATCGACGCTCTAATTAAAGCAATCGATACATTTTCCGGTTGATTAATTTTACTGTATATATGATCCAACCTTTTAACTACAAATCTAGCTTCAAGATTAGCTTTATCAATTGATATAACCATATTTAACTGATGATTAATAAACGACAATAAAAATGAATGTAAAAACAATGCGTAACTCGAATACGCTAAATTACTAATTCATCTACGAAGTTAAATTATTAATAGAAAAATGCAACTAACTACAGTGCTTGCCCGACAAAGCGTTTAATTTTTCAAATAAATACCAATAACCCCTTTGTTATACAAGTTGCATGAACCCGAATGGTTCCTACAACTTGAACGGACAAATAAGGTAAAGCTTTACAGTACAATAACCTTCATAAATAGTTTACATAAAAGACACCGACGAGGACACTAATCTTTACGACAAAAGATAAGGGATGTATTGTAAAATCTACCATTAACCAGATGTTTCTACCATTAAATTTGCAAGCAGGATGTTCTTCTCTGTGTAACACGTTTAACCATAATCAAAACTACAATTTTTAAATTTTGGTACAAATGAGGAGCTTAAAAGATAGGAACTAATTAATTAATTAATAATCCGGCGATGAAGACCCATTTGTTTATTGCGCTGAGGGTCTTATAACTTTGTACATCGACTTACCTCCGCGGTTTTTTGTTGTTCTAAGCTGCAGTTCCTATTCCTTCAACTAAGTGGACTGTATGCGAGATTTAGTCCGTGTTACTTTGCACTTGCACTGTGTTTTTTAGGGGTTTAACAAATAAATTCACATTCCACGGCACTATGACTAACTTACGTTACCGAACGAAAAACCGACTGTTCTGCTTCGATATTCATAAGAGAGTTTAGAGAGTGTTTGTTCACTACTCTTAGTCCAACTTATTCACACATGCACAAGGAATTTTTACGGCAGGATATAAGGGAACAAGGGATGACAGTTTTACTATTAGATTTACAACTACAAATTTACGACTTAAAATTAAACACGCAAACATGCGACAAAGAGACCGAACACTTGTGATCAAAATAGACGAACTTCTTGATGAATGAAAGTGGACTGTAGTTGCAGGCTTGTGCAATGAAATTTGAATTGTAAATTAAGCTTATTTATTACACATTATTGAAGAAAGCTGATTTACTAATTACATTCAGACTGGTCCTGTTACAAGCTCATTTTTGTTCCAAAGGTAGAGTAATTTTTTTGTTACTTTTATTTTTGTTTTGTGTAAGTTCCCCAAAATATTCTTATTTTGGGATTACTCGAAAAGATTAACTTAGTATTTATTTTTGCCCTTCTTCGCGTTGGGTAGCGTAAAATTAATGTATACCTTTCGTGTTAGAAATAATTTTTTCATTTCTCGTTTAGTTTCTGGAACACTTCATGATTCGTTTTCCTTTTTGTAACCGAATATCGGTTTCCTCGGCTGAAAGAAAATGCGCAATCCCATTTCTTCTTTCTTTATAACCTAAAATTTTAGGTGGGCGGTATGTTAACGCTTTCATTCACATTTCAGTTATTATTCCGCATTTGGTATGTAGAATACATACCGCTTATCACCACTGATGCACCAACAGTACAATTCTAGTCTTCGACATTCAAGACACGTGACGAAATGTTCTGTTTGAGTAAAATGCTTATTTTTCTTCAGCAATGAAAGCCTGTTTCCCTTATCCTTATTTAAATTGCAACTACATTCTTCAAACTACTGGATATTATCCTTGGAAAGTTCACTTTTATTTATATTTCTTTCTTGTATTTTGCATGTACTTTATTTACTATAATCACCAAAGGAATTATGCATATCTCAACTACCAGCGCCATTTCCTCTCTATCGAAGTTCTATACAATGATCACAAAGTTTGTCCAACGTTCAGACGATTCGCCAATACAAGTGTTGCTACTAATTAATTGAAATTGATCATATAATTTCGTTATAATTTCAAATGCGGTAATTTATTGCTTATGTTTTGAAGTGCCGAGTATATCCAGATTAGGCTGTCTCAACACAAGGGAGTCATATTTATCATTCATATATAACGCTTTTCTGTTGAACGAAAATATTCGCCTTATTTTAGGTCCCGATATCACCAGACAGGCGATGGTCATACCTCTTTAATACCCTGTAATAGTTAATAGCTAGTCCAGTGTTACGGGCAGTCAACTTCTAAAATATAGTTTTCCAAGTTCTGAAGGTTATACTAATACATAGACTGTGATATTTCTGTGATCTCAGAATATTTATTTACACTATATATATATTTGGACGATTCATTCTAATATTTATATACTTTTCGAGAAGAGTCGTTATAATCGTTACGTAAATTATCTAAGAGGATTCTTTACTCTGGTTATATATGCAGTTTTTATTTAGTGTTATAACAGTGACGGCAAGGACAAAAATAGATTAATTGTTCGTATTATGATGACATGAAAATTATGAATTGCATAACCAGTTGTTCTAACAATACCCACTACATCCATAGTTATTGTCCTTTTATCATAAAACCATAAAACGTAATTGTACAAACGTTGCAATAAATTATACCGAAGAAAACCTTCATGAAGGTTATTTTATTAGGATAGAAATACCAATCAGGAGTGAGAAGGTTTTTAGTGGAAATAGCCAAAGTTTTCGATTTTATTGTTTTTAATTATGTAAATATATGTAAGAAATATTTAGAGTTTTTCCATAAAAAAATCAAGCCACATTAATATATACCCTGTGGTAATTCTCCTTAACCAGTTTGCACTTGCGGTCATTCTTCCAGTGTTAATGTTTTGACGACCTCTTCGCTGAGAGGTTGTGGTCATTTGATAGTTTCAAGTCATATAATTTTTTGACATGATTTTATCGTGTCTTCAGTATTAGTGATCAATTAAACCTTGAAGATAAAAAACGTATATTTAAAATAGTATGTTACTATTAGTAGTACTTATTTAGGAAAAATATATGGGCAGCTAAGATAATCATAGGCTAAGACGATTGAGGTCACATCGGTACTATGGTCCTGATAATAAATTTTTCGAGAGTTTAAGAAATATATATCGACGGTTCAGTACCAAAGCAGCTTATGTTAAAAACAAACTTTTTAAGAGATGAACATAATTGTTTTATAAATAAATAATGTGCTCGATGTGTGTCAGTGAACAGCTTGTACCTCCTAGCGGGCAGCTTTCCGCTGGCTTACAAGATAACCCCCTTAGAAGGAGAAGTTTTAGTTTGTATTGAAAGACGTTAGGCACACCTAGAGGACTGACGACGTCTGTGGCAGAAAAGCTAAACATGCCAACACTAGACGATAAGGTGTCGCTAGCGTTAATAGGGAAAGGTACAACGACACGATTGCAATCTAGGCTGGTAACCTGGTACAGCCTAATTAACACTTACTAACAAGACATTTACGAAAACCTCGGTCCGTCCATATCATGGTGGGCGTGTGAAACGGACAATATCTGGCCCATCAGATAACGACCGCACGAATAATGAATAGAGATTTGGTACTTGGAATGTCAGGGGAGTGTACAGTAAAGAGTACGAAATCATAAATGAAATGAAAGAAAAACGCATGGATGTGCTCTGTTTGTGTGAAACGAAGCGGAAAGGGAAAGATTTGTTGAATTAAGATGACGTTATGTTTGGTTTGTGGTCTGGAGTAAAGATCAATAAGTTCAGGGCGAAAGGTGTTGGTTTAATTTTAAATGATCAAGCAAAAGCGTGCATAAAATAATATGAATTGGTTTTCTCCCTTACATGTGATTTTCCAATGCTCCAGCCGAAAGTACTACATTGGTCAGAAAGTGAGTTTTTTTACCTGAAAAATTTTGAATTTTGCCGAACCCTTGCTGTTCCAAGCAAAATAGAGATCTTTAACGTGCGTGAACAACGCTCACACACGGAACCTCCATTTTACCTCTCATCCGAACGAGGGTGTATTTTTGTGAAAAATGCTCACCTAACATTTTTCAAGCGGACCGTGTCGAGATTCGAATCCGGGACCTTGGACGTAGTAGTCACACGCATACCAACTACGCCATGGAGCCGCCACTGGTTACTCCCCGCATTTTGTGGATTAGAATGAAAGTAGGTTTTAGAACGATTTTTGTAGTAGTATGTTGTGCTCCAGTGAATGACGATAGGAAGTGTGCACAGTTATGGCAGGATTTAGAAAATGTATTAGACAAACGCTAAAGGAATGACCGCGTGGTACGTGATTCTATTAGGTGATATGAATAGTTGGGTCGGAGTACACAGGGAAAATGTTGAGCATGTGATAGGTGCGTTTGGCGCTCCAAGAACGAATGAAAATGGAGATATGTTAGTAAGTATATATATGGAAAGTAAATGTTTGTATTCAACGCATGGTATAAACATAAGGACATACACAAGTACACATGGCAAAGGATAATGCGAGAAGATTTGTTTGTGTTTGATGAAAGTTTAACAGAACTGGTAAAAGAGAGTCATGAGACGATCTGAGTGTGGAACCGATCATTTTCTAGTTTTGTCAAGAATAGCCGATAGTGGACGTAGAGAAGAAAGCAGAATGTGAAACAACCAAGAGTGAAACTAGAACGCTTGTTGGAAAAGTCGATTCAAAGAGAGTACACTACTATGTTAGAGAGAGAGAGTTGTATGACTACAAACAGGAATGGGATAATGCCCTGATGTTTGGAAGATTTGGAGAAAGCATGGGATTCTTTGAAGAACATTTTAATAAAATGTGCCGTGGAAGTATGTGGCACAACAGTGACTGGTATATGTAATAAAAGTGCATGGTGGAACGATGAAGTCAAAAAGATTATCGAGGAAAAGAAGGTGGCATATAAGAGAATGATTGCAGAAAAAGATCCTGAGTTAAGAAAGCAACTTCAGGAAGTATGTAAGGAGAAAAGGCGATATGCGAAATAAGTAGTAAAGGCAAGCAAAGAGCAACTGAGGGAGAGGGAGGGTAAAACAATGCAGAGTGATTTTGAAGGGAGTAAAAACTTGTTTTGGAAATGGGTAAGGAAGACATCAAAGGCTGAAAATAAGCATGTGAATGGCGTTGTTAACAGTAGAAATGAAATTGTTTGGGACGAAGCAAGTGAGAACCTGTTGGAAAGAGTATTTTAAGACGCTGTATGGTAATGTCAAAAAGGATACAGATGGCAGTATGGATGATGAAGAGAGAGCAGTACTATACTGGTCGAAAAAGTGATAATAATATAAAATTTGAATACAGCGTAGATGAGGTATGGAAGGCGATAAGAACTCTGAAGAATGGCAAAGCAACGGGTGTAGATGGAATAACAAGTGAAATGCTTAAGTATGGGTCTGGAGTGCTGATTGAATGTTTGTATAAACTGATAGGGTTGTTTTTTAGAACAAGCAAAGGTGCCTAAACATTGGAAAAATGCAATCATTATCCCTTTGCACAAAGACAAAGGCAGCAAGTATGAATGGAAAAATTATCGTGGGGTAAGTCTGTTGATGTAAGTTCGTAAGAGAACGCAGAGCAAGATATGGAACGTTCAATGTGGTTTAACGACTGGATGAAGATGTGTGGATCAGATGCTCGCAATGCAACAAATTGTTGAAAAGTGTATTCATTCCAAAAAGAAAATGTATGTAGCATTTATAGATCTGGAAAAGGCGTATAACTCTGTAAACAGAAGTGGATTATGGAAGGCGCTGCGTGAATACGGCGTAAGTAAGTACTTGATAAAATCTATCAAAGCGATTTAGGAAGACAGTAGAACATGTGTACGTGTAAATGGTTACATGGAACAATACTTTGACATTATTGAACGTGTGAGACAGAGCTGTGTGATGTCACCGTGGCTGTTCAATGTATTTATGGATAATCAGGCCGGCTTGCGAAGGAATGGAAGGAGTGAAAATTGGTGAAACAAATATCAGTGTGCTGGTGTATGCGGATGGTGTAGCATTGTTGGCCGAATCGTCACAAGATATACAACGATTGCTTAACAGACTTTCGAAAGCACGTGGAAATATGCAATTGTAAGTGAATGTAAATAAGACGAAAGTGATAATTTTTGACAGAGATGGCGGAATTGATGACTTTGTATCCAGAATGGACAATAGCACGATAGAGAAAGTGGATGACTCCGTGTACCTCTTCAAATAAATGTGCTCCGGACAGAATGGGATATCCTTATGAAAGTCATAAATAGATTCCGGATACTCCAAATCAACTTCCAAGATATAACCATGGTTAGCATTATTAGGAACTGATGTCACATCGATGTGGGTGTCCACAAATCCTCCATAGGGCAAGGGCTGGGTCGTCGCCTATTCCATATTAATTATTAGCGTCATAGTGCATAAGATACACATCGAGTTTCAAAAAATCATAGGTTGGTAAAAATTTATTGTTCGCCGATGCATGCCGTTCCGAACACACTTGACTATGTCCTCCCGGTATACTCTTTTCAATAAATAACAGCTGATCGATGTCAGTTAATAACTCAAGTTCCTGTCGTGTATGCTTCAACATTCCGTCCCAAGTGTATCCTGGAAGGGTATAGTAGTGGGCGGAGTCTAGTCCGTATGTGGAATGACAACTTGATCCGAATTGTTCAAAAACTTCAGCCAATAGCATCACATCGGTTTTGAGATATGCGTACTGTCCCAGATTTTGAATATTAGATGCTTCCCACACTTTTTTAGCATGAGCATACTGCTTCTTAGTAATTCATTTACCTTCCAGCATGTTGTAGAATTTTTGTTGACTAGGTAATGAAGTGTAACCCAACATTTCAAACGAATCTACGAAATCGTATGAGTATACACCTTTTTTTAGTTAGTACTTCAAATTTCTCATTTGCCAATCCAGAAAATTTACTTTCTAATAACGGATATTCGTTTAGATATGAAGCCAATGTTTCTAAGGATAAACTCATAAAGCGGAAGCTATCGATGAATCTATAGTTGATTAAGTTCTCAGGAATATATTTTGTGATGGAGATATATTTTTCCTTTGTTACTGGTAACACTTCTACACGTCCATCCAAATCAACGGCAATACTTTTCATTATGAAAGGGCTATCGTATTCACTTAGGTTGTGGAAAACTTTCGGAATCGTATGAGAATCTTGATATACGATATTACAGCTCGCATGCTCAGGTCCTCTATAATTATTAGTCCGCACTAAATGATTATGGTCCTGAACATTTTTATCCTCTGAACTGAACGGCTCCTCGCAAATATACCAACGTGTTGCACCTATGAAAGCATCTTCCTGTTCTTGTGTCAATGGAGTCATATCATAGAGACGTATAAAACGGTTTCTACATCTTCTGCAAACTGTTGTAGCTCCATAGTAAACCATTGTACACAATTTTCACCAAGCTAAGATCGGTAAAAGGATAAAGAGTCATCATAGTCACATTTCGCATAATATCCAATACTATATCGTACATGTTCTTGATACTTCTTCGTAATTCCAGTAAACTTTAGTATACATTCCAGATCTGCATATATTACGAACGGAACCTTTACTTTATGCTTGAAATTCTTGAGGCGAAGGATCTTGTCTTCTTCCGTAGGCAGTCGAGGTATACATAATTGTTTCATTTTGCAGTCGTTGATGTGATTCATCAATTTTTCTTTTGTAGTAAAATAGTGTAGGCAGCGATCGCAGAAATGTTTCTTTGCATGATCTGAACTTAGTTGCGATGAAACCAGTCGACTTAGATCTTTAATTCAAACATAATGTGAGTTGAATGTTTCATTTCCATCAGTGTATTTAAAGCTTTCCATATCTTCATCATAATACTGGTTATGAATCAAGAGATTCACATATATATTTTTCTTATTCTCCGGTACCAATATAGGAACGGTAGTAAATTTACGTTTGCATAGTTTTAATGTATATACATTAACTGATATATCATTTTGTGACTCAAAGTTCTTAATTTGATTTGACTTAATTTGACTATATCACCACGCCTGAGCTGAACACATAATTTTACATGCGATTTTCCAATGCTCCACCCGAAGGTACTACATTGGCCAGGAAGCGAGTTCTTTTTACCTGGAAAATTTGGAATTTTGCGAAACCCTTGCTCTGTTCCAAGCAAGGTAGAGATCTTTAACGTGCGTGACAACACTCACACACGGGACCTCCATTTTACCTCTCATCCGAACGAGGGTGTATTTTAGTGAAAAATGCTCGCCTAACATTTTTCAAGCAAACCGTGCCGGGATTCGAACCCGGGACCTTGGACGTAGTAGTCACACACATACCACTACGCCACGGAGCCGCCTACACAGAACAGACTAAAGAATTGCAGTTGACTATATCAAAGTACACGAGCTGAAAGCAGAACAAACCAAAGAATCGCGAAGAATTCCAACTCATTTTTGTGGTACCCAAAAATCAGCACGCTCATTGGCCAAGCTAAATTTGGAAATTCTTTTACACTCGGCAATTGAAACACACAATTCCATTGGTTAAAGTAAGCATAGGAAACGGAAGTGTATAAATATAATTGCAAATTCTTCGAAAGACATTCGTTAGTACGCACCGTAGCCTAAGGAATCATCTTGCAGTGCTCCCCATAGCTTGCAAAACCTTCAGCGAGTGGTGCTCTCCATAGCCTGCTATACTTCAGCGCGCAGTGCTCTCCATAGCCTGCGTAGTCTCCGACGGTGACGCTATCCGCCGCCGTACCCAGGGCACGTCACTATAATTCATCAATCAATAGTTAACAAACTACGTGTGGGCGTTAAGCTCCGTTCCATACTTCACCGACAAGTCGTTATTGTGATTGCGTCTGTCAACTCTACCTCCAAAACACCCCCGTAGAGTTCAACGGCGGCGCACTCGACGGGGCTTAAGGCACCACTACCACGAATCCTTCCAAAGACCGCCGAAGACGTTTGGACCTCTTCAAACTGTAAATACTTAATAACTATCGTTCAAGTTCTCACTGAGCCTCATAAGCAAATTCAGAAGTCTTTCGAAGAGCTCCAAAGACTACCGAAGACTTTTACAGCCCGTTAAACAGTATTCAATAAGTGTTTCGGTTTATTTTGGTTCCACAAACAACCACGACGCCTTCCGAAGAGTTCCGAAGATTACCGAAGACTTCTGAACTGCTTCAAACTGTTAAAATCATTCAATTTTAACTACTTCACTTTTATTTTTATGTCTTTATGAAACTTATAATTTTTTTGCTTATACTTATTAAACAAATAATCATCCAAGCCTACATGCTTTCAGACGCCACCCAGTCGAATGATAACAATAGCAGCGGTTAATATACCAGCGGACGAGTCCATTAGTTGGAGGGTGGAGAAAACCCAGAATAATTATAAACCTGGACTTTGGAACCGTGTTCGTATCGGTTCATGCATGGAAACTTTTAGAATGTCTCCCATGTAAGATTAGAAATTGAACAACTAGGACTTGGAACTTTTTGTTGTATTAATGCGTATATTGAAATTCCTAGAAAGTTTATCAGTTTTAGCATAGTTTATTTAATGTAACGTTCACTTGGTGCTTGCATTTTTTAAAGAATGCTGTATCACAACTGATCCCACTTAGAAAATATGCCCCCTTATATACTTTACTATGTCGGACATATGTTGCACATATGTCGGACATATATTAGACATATGTCGGACATATGTTGGACATATGTCGGACATATGTTGGATATATGTCGGACACATGTTGGGCATACGTCGGACATGTCGGATTTATACAGTACACCCCGTCGTCCGGTCCGCGTCAGGCCGCGCCGGACCGCGACGGGTTGCACTGGACCGCAGGGAGGGGCCGCTCAAAATTTTATTAATTTTAAACACGCCATTTTTTTTACAACTTTATTAAAAACACATACAATATTTAATTATGAATAAATCTATTGACAATTTCTGTGAAACGGTTGTATTCAAACATAGAGTCGCGTATAATTAAGGCATAAGCTTTCATCCACGATTCGACATTTCTTCATAAAATGAAGTCTAATACACACATTTATTACTATTATATGTTAAAAACATGCTTACCCATAATAGAATATCCATACTTACCTGACCGTGAATACCCAATGTAGTAGAAAGAGACGAAGTCAATCTATCAAAACAACATAGATGTCTTGAAATCAGACCAAAACATGTCAACTATGACTGGAAAACCGACTGTATCGAAAACCCAAAATACCAAGTTAATAGCTGCACTAAATTCTAAAAGAAGATACGTGATCTACCATAGAAATCTGAAACATGTGTTGAAGAATGGACTTAAATTATCTCCTATTCACCGAGTACTAAAATTTAGACAAAGCTACTGGCTAAAACCTTACATTGAACTAAATACCGAACTTCGAAAACGAGCAATGAATGAATTTGAGAAGTGTGTTCCACATATGCTTTCAGCAATCTTTTCCTTTGTAACATTTTCAAATGTTACGTTGTAAATATAATCTCAATAAGAATTTTAATAAGTAAAATCCAATGATTGCAATACACCTTGTAGTGCCCACTATACAATTAGTATATTTGATTAGCTATCGTTAACACGTTGGGACAAAATAATTGTATCACGACAATTGAACCAGCTGTTGTTTTTAACATTTAACTTACATCCTTAAACGATTTAATAAAAATATATTATTACATTTATAATGTAGATAAATAATTACATTCTAGAATAACATCGTTATGAAGTACGTGGTAATATACACAGCCATCTGCCGTAAATATACGAAGATGCAGGTATCGAGTAAATATGAACTGGTTCGAACTCGAAAAAGCAGTTTTAGGTCGCTGTTTATCAGATCAACATGGCTTGTTTAGCGTCCTCGGACCTGGATTGCGATAGTCGGGGACGGAATGTAGCGGCGAGAATGGTCGACGTGAGTAGTTTTATTTGTAGTGGCAATGCAGAGAAATTGTTCGGTACTTTGGTTCATAAATTAAAAGGATAATTCGTTTAACATCTACCCTTAAAATCATTAGCTTCGTTTCGTTTCTTTATTAAAAAAAACCGCCGTGTTGTATTTATTTTACATCTATCTAGGATGTATAGAAGTTCAAAATACCACAAATGTTCGGTACGAGATCGCAAGATTTCCACTTAGTTAAATAAAATAAATGTTTTAATTATCAGCGAAGAGGTTTGGTTAAAGTACAAACAACGATAATCTACTACGTAAACAGCACAGCGTCAACAATTACAACTGGTTGGTATTACAGATGTCAAACTGGATACAAGAGGTGCATACTAGTTATACGTTTAGTCGACAGATGCCTTTTGTCAAGTACCTTTTGTTCATTTTATAACAGTGGAGTAATAATCTCTAAAGTGATTAAGAATATCTCATAAATAGAAAGTAAACTAAAAATTTAGAAGCAGGGAATATTTCACATTGATTGAATAATTAGAGAATATTATTCAATGCATTTACATCTAAACATAGTTCTTGCTAATTTAAATATAATTAGATATAACAGCTATCAAATGAAGCTTTAAATTGTTTATTTATTGTTATGATTAAAGAGCCACATTCTAATACTCTTACGAGTTCATCATTATGTATTGTTTTCGTTTATGAAAATTTATACTTCAACTTAATTAGATATGTAACTTGCATAAATCACGTTACTGATTTAAAATCTTCTGTTTAAGTATAATTTTACCTCTGCTTTCATCTGAGTAGGAAACGTTGTTCATTTACTTATTTTATTCATGAATTTTAATATCTATTCAGTCAAATTGTAAGTAGTTAACGGTTCCGATTTCTACATGCCATAAATTTTGTTACATATTTATTAGAACTAAACGTTAAAATCCATAATTAATGTGGAATTTAAAATCGAAGAAATTACACATACAATTTATAAAAGCATAATTAGAGTTATTTTTATTATTATTATTATTATTATTATTATATAAGTTATTTTTTTAAAGACTTTTCTTTTAATCTCCGAATCATAAATACGTTCAATTTTTTTGTGATAACATATGAATTGTCAAAGGATATTATGTTACATTATACTTTTCTAAGAAACTTAGAACATTTTTATTTCAAAGAAAAAAAGGTACAAACATTTTCTTTAAGTATATAAAGGTACTTTCCATTTATGTCATTTTGAAATATATTGGAGGAGCAAACTGCTGCCTCATGTGTTATATTATTAATCTTGTAATTTATTTCAGATATTTCATCGTTGTAGCCAATTTATGGGTTCTACATTCCCCTTTCTTCCGAATGTAGTGGCGCTCAATATTTAGAATAAATTTTTAATATCTACTCCCCCCTGAACCATGCTTTCTACCGCTTAGAGTAATGTCTAGAGCATAGCACCGATAACACCAATTACCTCCATAAGGTAAACGGTAAAACCTTCTTTCTATATTTGTCGTTTTTGATCATACAGTTGTTGTTTCTCGTTAAATGCAGCACGGCCTTGTGCTAAATTTTTGTTACATATCCTTTGCACTTTTGCCACCTTGCGTTATTCGATTTCCTAGGTAGCAAAAATCCTTAATCTCTTGAAAGTTCTAGTTTCCTATTTGTATTGTAGGTTTTAATTTATTTTTCTCGCCTTTCATACTAGTACTTTAGTAATATTTTTGTTAATTTTCATACCGTATCTCTCTGTTAGAACTGTTTCCATTTCATTAAGAGCTGCTTCTAACACTCCCTTGTTAGATGCTAATACTGGTATATCATCTGCGAATCTAAACATATCGATCTTTTATCCCTGCATAATAGTCTAAAATGTCTTTCAGCATTTGGCAGTATTTATTGCCTCTTCAGTGTACAAGTTAAGAATTAGCAAAGATAGGGCACGTCTTTGTCTCACCCCCTTCCTAATATTTACTCCTCTACGTTTCTGCTCTAATTCTATTACCGCCGTTTGCTCTTTGTATAAGTAATATACTATACATCTATCCCTAAAACTCACCTCAGAACTAAAGTGGCTGCCCGCGTTCCCCTATTTAGCCTAAACTCAATTTGATCTTCTAGTATTTCTTCAGTCGGTTTTTCTATCCGTCTTTGTACATTTTCTAGTTAATATTTTTGACACGTTTGCTGTCAAACTTATTACGGCGGTTTCGTAATTGATATGAATGTGACTACTAGGCCCAAAGTTCCGGGTTCGAATCCTGACATGGCCCGCTTGAAAAATGTTAGACGAACACTTTTAACAAAAATACGCCCGCGTTCGTATGAGTGGTAAAAGGTAAGTTCGTGTGTGAGTGCTGCCACGCACGTTAAAGATCCCTACCTTGATTGTAACAGCAAGGGTTCGGCAAAATTCAAAACTCATCTTCAAATATAACATATTCCAAGCATCCTTTTCAATGTGTCATTCATGCTGCTATTTCCTGTGCTGTATATAAATTCCCTAAATATTCTTGCCATCTAACCACTTTCTCTACATTTTCTATAATGACATCTCCTTCCGCTCGTGTCTATCTTGTATATTTCGATTTTAGGTTGTACCTCTTAGCAGTTTTCATCGATCCACTGCACTCTAGCTTCCTTACATTTGCGAACAATTTTCCATTTGATGGCTTTGTATCTGTTTTTCTACTTCATCTGTCAGTTTTTATATTTTCGTATTTCTTCTATTAAATTCAAGATATTCTTTATTATCTATGGCTTTTTATTTTCTTTTTGTGTAAACCTCAGAATATCTCTGGTCTTCATGTCTAAGCTGAATTTAATCTTATACCATTCTGCTTCTATTTCCTTAGTTTCAGAAATTTTCAGCAATCATTTAACATTTCTTCAAATCTTTCGTAGATATTTTTATCTTTTAGTATCCTAAAGTCAAACCGTCTTCTTCCGTTCCCTTTTTTAAAATTTTTAAATTTTAGCGCGGCCTTCAAAATTACGATGTTGTGGTCAGTGTGTATATCTGTAACTTACACAGTCCATTACTTGATTCATAAACCGTTGTCTAACAAGAATGTAATCTATTTGATATCTTCATGTCTTCTGGTATCTTCCACGTGTATCACCTTTTAACATGATTTATGTGGTTGTGACGGTTAAATTGCTTTTGTTGCAAAATTCCACCAGCCTATTTCTCTTGTCGTTTGTAGTGTTTCAATTAATTTTGTGGAATGTGTTCTTATGGATATTTGAAAGAAAGCACAAAAATTCCCAAATTACTCTAATGCAATTACTTATGTTTCTAAACGCATACCTTTAACGAATACAAATGAATGTTCACAAATACATATATTCTTCATGACGTCATGGATACTCGCAAATACTTAATATTAATTATGAAATCTAGAATAATACGGTTCAATTAATTAATTCTACAAATCTACACATAAATCCATACAGACAGTACGGCGTCATCGTGAGTTTCATACAGTTTTTTCTTTGTAAGACGGCGATTCCGCGGAGCGTAACTTATCTTCTTTTCTACCATTTAACTTGACCCAGCATATTGATTTTTATTAATCTTAGTTTTTATTAATCAGCATGGATACTTTTCAAGATGTCGACTTCATCATTCTCCCTCGCCAAGTTCTCGTTAGCCAGTCACGTTTTCTCCTTCCCCCTCAACACTCGTGCATCACCGTCCTTACAAGAATACGTCACCACACTTCCGTACCGCCAAACTTAAACTTCCAAAACAATATTTAATTACATGTATTTGCAACCACTACACGTTTCTCGTGACTAAAACAAATAAACCTGTTACCGCTCGTTCCGTACCCTAACCTACCACTAAATTGAGATTACCCGTAATTATTAAGTTTTCATGTTCTTTTATGTATCTTACTATGTCTTCGAGATCTTTGTAGATTGCTTCTAACTCTGCCTCACTGTAAAAGTTGGCATGTATACCTGTATTTTACTGAACTTACCGGTTTAGATTTTAATCAAACCATGAGTATTCTTTCGTTCCTTAGTAATTACTTTTCTACACAGTATCCTATCTTTTTTCGCATAACTATACCCACACCCGATTTTCCTTCCTATGATCCTGTATGAATTACTTTAAATTCTCCACTCCAAAAATTCCCCGCTTCTGGCAATCGAACTTTGTTGATCCCTACTATGTCTAGTGCTAACCCATCCATTTCAATTTTCAAGTTCTCTAGCTTACCTACTTGTTTCATACTGCTGACATTTCAAGATCAGATTCGCAAAATGTACCCGACTCTTTTTTTTTTAACTTTTTATCACATCCTCCGAAGTAGTCTCACCCGGAGATTTGAATGGGGGCCTATTTTAACTCCGGAATCTTATACTACAAAAGACGCGGTCATCTTAAATAAGAAATTAAGTACCCTGGGAGGTAATGTTGTGGTATTCCGTTGCCTTCCACATCGCAGTAGTGTCTCAGAGTGTCATACCGACACCCACGCCCTCTGCCATTCTGTTTCGTCCCTAAACCCTTTTACCTAGGTTATCCTACAACAATAAAGAACCACAGTGGGTGTGTACCATAGTAACTCGTTTTGGCGCGCATCATTTCATCATACAAGTGACTGTTCGTCCAGCGGCCGTCGAGTTAGCATGTGCTTTTCGCAGTATGTTCGTCGTAGAACCAACAATCAGTAATTACTCAATCATTTACATAAACATTTGATTTATTAATTGCATCCAAAGTCATATTTAGTGGTCCTTTACAATCAAACATCCATTAGCAACCCGTAATAAGCTCCTTAATTAATCCGCATTCTTAACATTATTATTGTCTTTCGATCAGATTCAGCTTTATGTTTTAATTACAGTTCATTAATTACTTAATTAAGAAAAGTATACAATTGAGTTTATTAAGATTGCAACATGAATCTATACAATTCCGCATTCGTACTTTCGCATAACATTGTAGGGTAAAATAACTGGTTTTCAATACTAGTTCATCCCTTTCGTGTATAATTCATGAAAACAACCGCATTCCTTGTATCTGATATTCGCAGTTAGGGAAAACAAGTTACATATGTTTGTTTGCCGTTTCTCAAATTTACAGGTAGTAAATCGTGTTTGTTATTTGCAAGCGCCCTCGCATTATTTGTTTATTTTATAAAAGCCCTGCATCTTAGAAATTATTCGAAATTTTGAGCAAAGATTTTATAAAAGCTCCAACACACGCATTGCATCTTTGGTTGATTTTTGTTGAGCTTGCTTTAAAATAATTATTATTTTACACTTTACACGTAGTGATGGATTCGAACCAAACCGAACCGAACCTTGCCCTAGGTTCGGTTCGGTTCGAAAACTTTTTAGTCCGGTTCGGTTCGAGGTTCGGTTCGAAAAAATATATTCCGGTTCGGTTCGGTTCGGTTCGAAAAAAACGAACCGAACCTCGAACCGAACCCAACCGGTTCGACATTTTGATATTTTAAACAACTAGTGCGCTCAACTACAAAAATTTAAATGTTTAATGTAGTTTTCATATTTAGTAGTTGCTACTTTCAAATAAACCCCCCCCCCCAACATTAATTTGCTTTAGATTTTAGTGGCCTAAATCAGATTAATACTATTTGTCCATGTTTGATTTTTCAATACGTACTATCTTTAACAAAGCGTAATTACAATTAGGTTAATAGTGAAAGCCACCTCTACAATTTAGAAAGTGTTAATAATTGATGATTTTTACTAATGTCATTTTACCGTGCAAGAACGGTATCACACGATCTTTGCGATTACTTTTAGTTTTAGTTAGTATAAAAAGAGTATCCAGACAATAAGGTGTTGCTGATTTCTTATACAGTACAAACAAAAAGCTGTTTGTCAGTTTATCTTTATTATTATTATTATTTCCTTTGAAAGACAATATCAGATAGTTCTCGGAAAGAATCATAAATCTACCTCAAATAGCGTTTACGTTTTTCATAATAAAATATAACAGTATTTATGGCACGGGCATTATGTCTGCTTATTATTTACATTATACTGTGTTACTTTATGTCTGCATTGAATGAAAAGTTTATGCCGCCATGAGCCATAAACTTCAACCCTTGGTTTTAACAGAAAGTTTGGGGTCATTCTTCTGGAGTATCGGCTTCTTCTAAAGACGTTGGTGGTAATGGCCACACTAAATAAACCGTAAATATTTATGGTACCATGCGTTTTGTAACCCCATTTGTTGAGCAATTATGTACAAAAGAAAAGGAGATTAGTTTTTGCTACAAGGTCACATTTTTTAATATTAATAGAGAGCTGGTTTTCATACAAAAGTAAAAAATTCAAAATGATGGACTAGTAATGCATACTTAATTAAGAATTAAATTGTTTCGTTTGTTCTGAAAACTTCTGTAGTTTCTAGACCGTAACCTCGGCTTGTATATGTTTAAGATGGTTTTCAATACGACTTCTGTTCATTAAATAAAATAAGTTTGTTTTTAAAACCAAATTTTCAAAATCATTTCGAGTTTCTTTAATATCTAATACTAGTTATAAACAAACAACAATTTGAAGTAAGGAGCATTAAACAAATCCAACTAAACTAGAATTCTTTGATCTGCAAACGTGCCTCGATCACAAAACTTATTATATATGTAACACTAATACCTATTGAATTTTTTACGTATTGGCTTAAAGCTCGATGACCATGTACATTAGAAAATCATACTATTTCTTATGTGCTTGCGACTAGAGATTTTTAACATGTGCATTTGGGAGAAATGACATGTTTTTAGTGATAATTTAATTTTTAAACTAAATTTTTATTTAAAAAAATCGAACCTTTCGAACCGAACCGAACCGAACCTTGAGCTAGGTTCGGTTCGGTTCGAAAAATTTGCCGGTCCGGTTCGAGGTTCGGTTCGAAAATAAAATGTCCGGTTCGGTTCGAAAAATCGAACCGAACCTCGAACCTGTTCGGTTCGTGTCCATCCCTATTTACACGTAGTATTGTTTCAACAAAAAATGACTACGCAATAGAAAAATCGCTAGTTGTAGCGAAACAGACTTTAGCACGTTTGAAAGCTTTTGGAGCCTTATCCAACAATATTGATAAATTTCAGAACCGGCTCAAGTTCGCCGCCGCGTTTAAAATTGCATCAAAATTATATGACGAATTTCAGTCAGTTAACCGCAACACTTTAATTGATGAATCATCTAAGAATTGGACGGACTTTTGTAATTATATATTTGAAATCGATTTATTATTTTGCCAACTAGAGGCTGTTTACATGAGAATCAGTGATGTTCCGCAAAATCAAGATTTGCAAAGTCCAGTCCAGACTCAGATGGTAGAAACGCAAGTGACATTGTCACGTCTCAATTCGGTTGAATCAATAACGTTGGAAGTGCCAACTCCTAGCAATAATGTAAGGTTACCAAAATTGAATTGGCTCGTTTTGCAGGTGAGCTTAATAAGTGGCCTACCTATATAAATTTATTTAATGCACTCATACACAATAATGACAGTTTATCGCCCATGGCTAAATTCCAATATTTGATCTCATATCTTTCAAAAGAGCCCTTGTCGATAGTCAAGCACTTGCCTTTGACTTCTGATAATTATTTCATAATATATAATACGCTTTTGTCTAGATATCAGAATGAACGTGTCTTAGCTACCATGTGTCTACAAAAGTCAACAAAAAAAGACAACAAAGAGGAAAGAAAGAAAAATTAACCGGGCTCAGTCAGTGAGTGGGCGGGGTATAATACCTACAAAAATTAAATAAGACCTGAAATAAAAATAAATTATTAACCGCTCCGTACAACCTGTATGAGAAATCATCGCCAGCAGTTATACGTAAATAAAAAACAAAGTATATATCACATTAACAAAAGAACTCTAATTAGCATAAAAAGAAAAATAAACATTATAATGGGCATTAACCCGGATTAAGTAAGCGAGAATAAACCGTATATATCAGTATTTGCTAGCTAATGTATTTGTATACCAGATTTCACAACTTCGTTTAGTAATCATAATATTATGATACCTCACATAAGCTCTGATAACGCTAACATATAACCTACAATTACAACTACTGTAACAATTTCGATTTTCTGTTATTCAAATACACAAATTTTGTTCGATACACCTAATCAATAAATGTTAAATTTCTATTGGAACCTTTTATTATAAAATTCATACATAGTACGCCCTCTACATTAGAATAGCAAAAGTACACTTCAAGTAAACTTCTAGTTGTTTGTATCTTGTTTCAATATCCTCCTTCCCCGCACATGCTAGTATAATTAAGGTTGCCTCGTGGAATAAGCCATTTTCAATATCAGATGTAGTCCGTAGACACGTATTTTTCGGGGCTGGCAAGTTTTTAATCAAACATGCCGCCCGAGCAATTATTTAAGTGGAGTCAACATGTTCCATAAGTTAGTTTTGGTAATAGCATCGACCTAAAATGGTTGTGGATATATTTTTACGCGCAAGTTCTTGAAGTTCTTGAAGTTCTTGGAGTTTTTCAAGTTTTTATTCATTTTTTAGTTTAGCGTTTTAAGGATTAAACTACCTATCATTAAATATGGAGATAATTATAATTCCGAATTTTAAAATATTAAAGTCAAGTTACAAGTAAAGAAGTTATGGAAATTTAAGAATTGTAAAGAATCCATGCGTTACTCGTAAAACATACACTAAAGTGAGAAGCAGTGTTTCAATTGTTACTAGGCAGGAATGTAGAAACCCGCACATGTTATTGGTTAATATGAAGGTTAAATCCGGACCCCTGTGTTAGCTACGCTCAACTATAAGAGTAAGGACGCAGATATAGCAGATGGTTAGCGCTGAGTCATCCTCCATTTTTATTCTTATATCTTTTTCAAGAAATTTTCAATTGAAATGCTGAGATAAATTTTCGAAGAAGTTATACCTAAGTTTGTTTAAAAATTAATTCTCAAATTTTTGCTAAAGTTAATAATTCAATTAATTTGTTTCATTTAAAAATTTAATTTAAAAATTTAGTATTTGAATAAGGCATAATTGACCTTAACATTTTTAAGATCTTTGTATAATATTATGTTTGAAGTTACAAAGTTGTATTAAATGGATTGCTTTATCGAACATGTGATATGATAAGAATTGTTTGCCGAATTATAATATATAACACATGGTGATAATACACCTGATGTATAATTCAATGTCGACAATAAGTAGGGCTGGGTCGGCGTATCGATATATCGATACGTATCGATACGACCCCCGTATCGACCCTCCCGATACAGCGAAAAATAAATATCGATATATCGATATTCGATATGTATCGATACGTATCGATATTCGATATAGAATATGTATCGATATTTGATACGCAAAATCCCGTATCGCCCACCCTTATATATATATATATATATATATATATATACTTATGTCACAAATATTAAACTTGAAACTATAATTATTTTGATAACGAACAATTTTAAGTGAAAGATCGAATTGTCAGTAAATACATTATTTTAAAACGATCTTGTGATTTTATTCCCAAAGAAAGAGTTTGAGATAATCAATGAGTGTAATAATTATTTTTGCGGATACTCTTGTACTGTATACATCCTCCGGCATATGTTGGATAAATACTGTTTTCTTCATGGGTTGATTTTCCTCTTGAAACATGTTTTTATTTTTTTCTCTTGAGGTTTTCTTTTCTTTCTTTGTGGCCCACCCCAGTCTGCGACTTTTTAGCTAGCACGACATTCTTTGGAATCTTTTTTTGTTGCGGTACTTGATGCTTGATATATTCTTTGCTTACTTTACTTTTCTTTCTTATCCGCACGGCATACCGTAACTAGGTATTGAGCATTTTACGTTATTTGTTTGTTTGTTAAAATAAGGATGTTAATTATTAGGGGTGGGCGATACGGGTTTTTGCGTATCGAATATCGACACATATTATATATCGATATGTATCGATATATCGAATATCGATATATATATCGATACGTATCGATACGTATCGATGCGTATCGATATATATATCGATGTGTATCGGTGCGTATCGATACATATCGATACGTATCGATTCGTATCGATACGTATCGATTCGTATCGATGCGTATCGATACGTATAGCGATTCCTATCGGAACGTTTAGATGTGTAGATTAAGTATACATATCGAGACGTATCGGTACGAATCGATATATATCGATATTCGATACATATCGATATATAATATGTGTCGATATTCGATACGCAAAAACCCGTATCGCCCACCCCTAACAATAAGTGCTTTTCTTTGACCTTTAATTTTATTAAAAATTGTTATTAAGAATGTATAACCATAACCTGAGAAATTACTTTTGCATGTGTAAATTTTTTTGTGAACTGGAAAGGATTCTATTCAAGTAACATAAAGTCATTGTAACGTGAAGTAAAAGTAACATATTTCTTACAAAAAACTAAAATAATTTATGCATTTAATAAAACAATATTCCAAGAATGCTTCTTAGATATTAATATTAAATAGTGAAAACGGAACTGTTTCCAAAGTCTCCGTATAAATAAGTTGTATAAACAATGTATATATAAATATTTTTTTGAAAACAAAATTAATAGAAAATATTTTAAGTTGTCTCAAAATTTTCTTTCTTTGAAGTCAACAGTGATTGTCCGACAGAAGCAAACTGTTTATAATTTAGAAGCCTTAGTACTGAAGGAAGGTATTATTAGTGTTAAAGTTAAAAGTTTTTCTTGAAGGTATAATTTTGATTAGTGATTTACATATAATTTTTTTTGTGATAAAGTGACTAGGCTCTCATGAAGCCCTAATTGGAAAATGTTTAGGTGTGATTAAATTTTCAGATAGCACGAGATCGTCGTCCTATTCCAGGTTGCAGAGACCACAGTAAGTATTTTTGTATATGTTGCTTGTCGTAAATTTTTTTTCTTTTTCGAAGATTTCCGTATCTGATCTTCGAATAATTTCTTATAAAACACTCATTAAGATACAGTGGCGTCCAATAAAAATTTTTTTGTTTTTTCTCGTATACCATCCTACGACCCTAGCTCATAGCTCTGCCCTAAGTTGAAGAAACTTAGCTGGCTGGAAGAACTCCTTTTTTCTCAAAGCCATTCAACATCCTTTTACCCTGGGCTTGACCATCAAACAGGAACCCCTCGTAATCTATCGAGGCTCTGCCGCCTGTATGGTAGAGCAGACATATTTAATAGAAGGCTCGAATGTTACACTACAATGGCAATAACGTCTTTCAATGTGCCAGCAGGTTTTTATCCTATTCTCGCATTAATAAATAGTAGTTAAACTTAAGCGTAATATATTAATCCCATGGCAATAGATTCCAGTATCTTAAATCATTTTCGTAAATACAATTAATTCGAGACCTGTATGAGTCCCAAACAGTAAAATCTAAGTGGACAGGGTCTCGACACAAGTAGGAAAGGAAATCTCACCCACGCTTCTACGGTGTTGGATCTCTCGTTCGCTCCTCGGACCGGAGCGGGCCAGATGGACCTGAGATCCCGTAACGGGTGCAGCCTTCAATACCCCAAGGAGCGGCAATTCAAGAGACTATCGTGTCCCCCGCAGAAAGCTAGATGATTACGAAAAATATTAATTTATTTATGCCGACAAGTACGGGTTTATAAAACCATCAATACTCACCACGCTGTAAGGAGTGCGCGAATTGTCATAAAGAAAAACGGAACGGATAATCTAGCAATTACAACGAGTGCTTTTTAACATTATAAAAAGAAAGAACATAAATTCGTTTAATTAAATAACCAGAGCTCCAAGTCATATTCTGGTTATCAAAGCGTGATTAGGAAAACCTGGAAACACGCTATTATCGGATAATACGCGACCATAGTTCGACGAGTCTCTAGATTCAAACCATAGAGAAAGCAATTATACGTTATCGGAATGTTTAACAAATTAAACGATACCTAAAACAAGGTATTGACTTATTTAAATTTTATCATAAACTTTACGTTTTAAAGCAACTAGATTTGAGTTAAACAATTATTGTAAAGCGGGCTTATGGTAAACAAGTAAAATATACAGGATGTTGATGAAGGATTTAAGAATAGAAACGGAATTGATTTAATTGAAAAACAAATTAAAGGAGAAAAAGGGTAATTACTTTATCCCAAAAATAAACGTAACAAATCTATTGGCAATTAATTTTTAACGCACCAAAATGCAACAATAAGAAATTTATTAAACACTTTCAATGAAACTTAACTACACTTTCGCAGTACCAAAACATAGATCTTTGGGAATTCACACTTTTTAATTGGTTGATGCAAAGAATAGACAGTTCTACTCGCAACGCTTTCGAAATAAAATTCGCAAATGTGGAATTTCCTATTTTTGAAGTTTTGAAACAATTTTTAACAGACAAAAGTCGTGCATAAGAAAATAATTCGTTGGCTAGTGTTTTCAACGCTAATAATATTGCAAGCAAACCTTCATACAGGCAAAATATTAAGGATCGTCCTCGAGTATTTTTAGCTTCTACTGAAAGTGAAGCACCAAAACCAAGATGTGCCCATTGCAAGGCGATAGATAACACATTCCCTTTATAAATGTGAGACTTTTTTACAATTGCCAGCGACTGCCTGCTTTAATGTTGTAAAATCAGCACGTTTGTGCATCAATTGTCTTAGTTTGTTGCATTTGTTAAATTCATGCAAGTCGACGTCTACTTGTAGGTATTGTCGTCTAAACATAATTCGTTAGTACATTTTTTGAACGTTGCTCCCAGTGCACCTCCCGCAGAGAATGATACAGGGCAACCCTCTTCTTAACCCGTACAAATTTCCATGTCTTTGACTGGAGGCTTAAACAATTTGTATGCTAATTACACAGTTTTGATAGCTGTTGTTGTTTTTGAGGTCAAAGACAAATGGAATAATTTCTAACTTGTAAGAGCAATTTGTGACTCTGCAACTCAATCAAGCTTTATAACTAATCGTTGCCGCAAATGTTTAGGACTGCACCTATTAAAGGTATAGGTCAAGTTGCTGTAAGTTCTTCACATGAAACCATAGAATGTCAAATTCGCCCGGTGAAATCGTCAGATTTTTACAAACATTTTCCGTAATGGTTTTACCTAACAGACTTACCAAGTTTTCTTCTGTCTACGCAGCAATCGTTTTCTAATTTGAAACTCGCAAATCCACAATGGTTTTTGCCGGGTTCAATCGACGTATTATTAAGGGCAGATGTTTTCCCACTTATTGTAAAAGATGGTTTTATTCCTGTTGATGGTGTTCTTCCAGCAGGTATAAATACTGTATTAGGTTATGCTTTATTAGCTACAGTTTCCACGCCCGCACCAGTTTATTCATTTTATGTACCTACAGAATCGTATCTCGACGATACCTTAAAGAAATTCTGGAATTTGTAAGAAATTCCTTCAAAATTAAACATTCTTCTGACGATCAACAAGCAGAGGATTTATTTGATGACACGCATTTCGTGAACTATCAGGTCGCTTTGGTATTCGGCTACTTTCAAGGATCCCAAGAATCTTCCCATGTTTGAGGATCCTTTAGACATAGCCGACCGCAGATATTTGTCTCTTGAACGCAGGTTGGATGTCAATCTGTTGTTCGCAACATGTTGATTTTATGAATGAGTATTTCAAGTCTGGACACATGTCAAAAATGTCGGATACATCGGATCCAAATTCATATTTTATTCCGCATCATTGTGTTTTCAAAACAAATGCTGACACAAAAGGTATTCGTGCGGTCTTTGATGCATTAGCAAAAGCACATAACATTGTTTCCCTAAGGGATTGCATACTGAGTGAAGCCAAACTTCAAGCAGACATTGCTGAAATTTTACTTATTTTTCGTACTTACATTTTCGTTTTCACGTGTGACATCCGTCAGATGTTTAGACAGATTTTTGTTTGGGAAACGCACCGCAATTATCAATTAATTCGTTGGAGATTTATTCCTGAAGAATCGATAGGTACATATCGCCTCAATACTGTGACGTATGGGGTTACTTCTAGCCCTTTCACTGCTACTCGTTACCTTCTCCAACTGGCGAATGAAGATAGACATGAATTTCCACTTGCTTCGCAAGCACTTCGATCAAATTTGCATCTCGATGAGCTAGTCTGTGTTGGCCAAGATCTTTCAGCGGTTTTGGAATTACGCAATCAGTTTATTGCCTTGTTACAGACAGCTTGTTTCGAGTTACGCAAATGGACAGCTAATAACAGCACAATTTTGGAAGACATTTCATCAGAACGTATTCAGCCAAATCATTTGAATTTTGATAGTGATTCAATTGTCAAGATTCTAGACCTCCAATGGCATTCTAATTTAGACATATTTTCTTTTGAAGTCACAACAGTTTACTCCCCTTGTACAAAGCGAATCATTCCTTCAGAGATGGCCCGTATATATAACCCCTTAGGTTTTTGCTCGTTTAACATTTTTCGCCAAACATCTTATTCAGTATCTTTGGGCGTTAGGCTTAGATTGAGACTCTACACCTCCGGAAAATGTTTGCACGCAATGGAAAAAATATAAAAATTTTCTGCCGCAATTGTCTAAAGTCAGCATACCTAGATGTATGAGACCTACTTCATTTTCTCTTTGTCAACTTCACGCATTTTACGATGTCTCGGAACTAGGATATTCCGCAGTAGTTTATTTTAGATTTATAGATCACTAAGGAAAGGCGTCTATATTTTTTGTCATGGCCAAGTCCAAAGTCGCACCGCTCAAATGCATCTCTATTACTCGTTTAGAGCTATGCGCCGCATTACTACTTTCAGATTTAATAGATTTTCTATCGACATTATTTACATATTGATGAAATCTTCGCATGGAGTGATTCCACAGTCGCCTTATCATGGATTTGTTCTTCGCCAGACAGGTGGGAGACTTTTGTAGCCAATAGAGTGACTCATATCCATGAAAGGGTTTTTCCGGTTTGTTGGCATCATATTCGTTCAGCTGACAACCCAGCAGACCCAGCGTCCAGAGGTTTATTACCTCATGAGCTTATCGCGTGCTTCTTATGGTAGACTTCATGGCTTCATTGCCGCCCAATTTATGGCCTTCCGTAGTATCTTTTGCTTCTTTGTCAACTGATATCACTGGAGACGAAAGAATTTTAACGATTGTTTCAGAAGTGTTACCGTCAATCATCGACTCGCTTCTCGATCGATCTTCACTTAGCAAAATTCAATGCATGTTCGCGTATTGTTTTCGTTTTATTAATAATCTTCGTAAGACTCCCAAATTTTCCGGTGCTTTATTGTGTATTATGAATTATATCAAGTTTTACTATACATTGTAAAAGATACGTAATTTTCTGCATTTAAAACTGAAATCGAACGCATCAAAAGGGAATTCCCATGTTCTAAACAATTCAAACAATTTTCTTCTTCTTTGGATAAGGATGGAATACTTCGTGTTGGTGGTCGATTGTCCTATTCATACCTGCCGTTTGAAACTAAACATCCCGCACTTCTCCCCAGCAAGCATCGCTTATTGGAATTTTTTATTCATCAAACTCATCATGATCATTTACATGCCAGAATTAATACTACAATGTATTTAATTGAACAAAAATTTCGGATTTTGTCCGCAAAGCGTCCACTGTTATCATTTACGTCCAACCGCATTTGTTCCCACAATGGGTGACTTACTTACTACACGAGTTACAGAAGTTAAGTGCAGTCGCAGTCGACTATGGTAGAGTTTTTTCCATTCTTTTGTCACATCGACGTGGGTCTAAAATTCAAAAGGCCTACATATGTATTTTTGTTTGCCTTGCAGTCAAGGCTCTTCACATTGAAGTAGTTTTCGACTTATCAGCGGCATCATTTATAGCCGCCTTGCATCGTTTCATTTCACGCCGTGGTCGCTGTTCTCAGATCATAAGTGATAATGGCACTAACTTTGTCAGAGCCAACAAAGAGCTCATTTCGCATATGAAAAACGTCGTAGAAGATGAGGCAATTGCTTGGAGTTTCATCTCCCTTCCGCATCTCACTTTTCTGGACTGAAAGAGAGCGGTATTAAGTCTGTCAAAATTCATCTTCGTCGCGTTATAGGCATGCAAATCCTTACATACGAGGAATTCAATACTGTTTGCATTCAGTTTGAGGCATTGCTCAACTCGCGTCCTCGATGTAACATATCAACAGATCCAAATGACCTTAGTGTTTTTTCATCTGGACATTTTTTAATGCTCGAGCCATTGACTGCGCCTCCGCATGCAGACTTGAACCATTTAAAAATCTCTAGATTGTCTAGGTGACATTTAAGTCAGCACCTACATCATGATTTTTGGAAGCGTTGGTACAATGAATATTTTCATAATTTATACCAACGTAGCAAATGGATCAAAATCCGTAATCTCGAATCGTCAAATATTGGCACCTTAGTGCTCATAAAGGAGGACAATATTCCCCCGTTGCAGTGAAAACAGGGGAGAATTGTCGCCCTACACCGCGGTCGTGATAACATTGCTCGTGTTGCGACCGTGCTCACCTGTTCAGGCCAGTACAAAAGGCCAATCGTAAAGCTCTGCACGTTGCCTACACAATAATCCATTCGTTTTAATTTTGTATATATGTATTGCGCACATTGCAATCTATATAAACTTAGTTTTTCTTCTTTTGCATAAAGGTACATATAGTTCATATTATTGTTTAAAAATTACCCATTTTTTGGTAATTTCGGTGGGCGGTATGTTTCGTCCCTAAACCCTTTTACCTAAGTTGTAACATACTGTTTTAATAAGCTCTAATAGTTCTAGTATTCCTAAAAATAGTTAGTTTCTAGTTTAATTTTAGCATGCTAATTATTAGAATTGTAGCGGCTGCAGGATCACCCAAGTAGCTTCTCAGCGAAGTTCCCAGAAAGATCTAATCCAAGAGTTAATCAATTTTTCCAAAGGCACTTACTTTAAGGGCACTAAACATGTCAAATTAGTCCATATCTATGATTAGATGTCAATCATGCTTTAGGATCCTATTTATGTCAGGGTGGTCTGAAGCAATTTTTCAATTAGCTGAGCACTCAACTAAAATCAATTCTGAGAGCTACGGTTGTGGTTATCTTAGGCATTGACAGTTTTAATTAAAATTAAAGATTTACGACCGGCGCATCCTAAGCCGAGTAAGAGCGTCAAGAAAGGGGTTATTTTCAATTAACCAAAATGTATATAAGGAGGCCAGCCGGTGGGAATCGGGTTGTTTATTTCCAGACGCGTTAGAGGTTAAAGCTAACGGTTACTAGTGATGTGTTTATTTCTCTGCAGTCAAGTGCGGGCCGTTATGTTTTAAGTTATTTATTTCTCTGAGTAAGTAATTAGTATATGTGATATTACTATGAACTCAAGGCTGTGTTATGCAGCATAAGTCAGTTATTTGTTTAAAAACAGTATTTGTCGACTTCCATAAAATACAATTCCGGGTGAATGCCCAGTTCAAGTAAATTGATCCGTTTTATTATTGCTTTGGAGACCGCATCGTTTTAGAAGGGTCTTCTATTATATTGTGTTTCGACGGTGTCAGAGGTCGTTAATCACTAATCCACGAGACTACCTGAGAATGCAAAGCTCAGGCCCGAAGTCAAGTTACGGTACTATTTGACCCTTGAGAAGGTCGTATTTTTCATGGTGTAGATGACCCCGTGGTTAAAAGGGTCGTCGCACTATGCAAGTTAATTAGACTAGGGTAGCATTAATAAATTTTTGTTATTGGGGTGTGTACACCTAGAACTGTATCTATTCAAAATATGTTTGTTAGTTAAGTTTAGTTAAGTTGTGTTTGTGCTAGCCGGAGACTATAAGTGACTTATTTTCTGTTCTGCCATTTTGGTTCATCGCCCACGAACAAAGTGCGACGAGAGCTATTACCGCGATTGGTCCATGGGCCGTTTAATTCCCATGGTGGCGCCCTTTTGTACATAAGGTTATTTACTTTATATTTTGTTATGCATATGTAATTAGTTGAAGTTTTAGTTAGTAGCTCGTTCAATAAAACAATCAAATTTTCGTCTCAGTGTGTTTGTTTAATGAACCCCCCCTTCACCGACTGCTGCAGCTTGCGAGGCAACGTCCCAAAACGTGAGGGTACGATGGTGTTAGAGGTCCTGTTATTTATTATTTATTGTTTATTGGATACCCTCATGCGGTAGGTAAATATTAAAATTACAAAGTTATCCTACAACAATAAGGAACCACAGTGGGTGTGTACATTAGTAACTCGTTTTGGCGCGCATCATTTCATCATACAAGTGACTGTTCGTGTATCTGTCGTCGAGTTAACATGCGCTTTTTCGAGTAGCAACAAGTTTTCGCAGTATGTTCGTCATAGAACCAACAATCAGTAAGTACTCAATCATTTACATCAACATTTGAATTATTAATTGCATCCAAAGTCATATTTAGTGGTCCTTTATTATCAAACAACCATTAGCAACCCTCAATAAGCTCCTTAATTAATCGGAATTCTTAACACATTTTAAGTACCAAAAGAACTGCTGTCCTCTTTCGTGGACCTGTCTTAGCCTGACACCACCAATTTGGTTAAACAGTAGTTCGGCTATTGAGCTCACTGAAACACGTAAGCCATTCTACTCGTTCTAGTAATCTAAAACTTCTACAATTCAAAACGGGAGGATTCCTATAGTTGGTCAAAAATTTGCAAAATGACTTTTAGAGTTTCTTATGGGAAAACACATGTAGGAATAGTTGAGTTTAACCTAGAACGAAGGTAGCCTATTTACTAAAAAAATTAATTGATAGTATAACGTCGTAAGGTTATGAAATATTCCAGACCCTGAAGCTAAAACTTATAATACAAGAACCTCGCTGATAGGCAAAGAGGTTTGAGATGCTTGCCCGTTTTCACTTCAATTAAATATTATGATACGGTAATTAAAGACAGTGCGTGCAAGAGCCTGCACGACCCAGTCACTTCAACAATTTAAATTCCACATTAATATGAATTAATTCCATACCAAAAAGTTAGAAATGAATTTTATTTATTACTGGGGATTTTACATTTTACAGCATGTGGAATTATTTATTGACACGTTTATGGAACTTTTGTACCTCCAGTAATACTTGTTTTCGATGTGAGATATGCATTATAAAACACTATTGTGTGGTTTTATACATAACAAAAATGACGCATTTTGCAAGTTTCTTAGAACTGTTTACTATACACATGAAAATTTAATTATTTAAGCGCCTAAGAAATGATTTTATTAAATTCTTCCTATGAATCTATATTAAATAATTAATAGTATTAAGATTCTATTTCACGGGACACATGGATGTCCTACTTTAACAAATTTATTATATGTTTAGTCTACGTCCATATGTCAAATCAATGCGAAAACTAATAATTTGATTGTGAAAGAGAGGAAGTATAAAATTAAGCTTAACGCTCCAAAACTTCTTCGGATAATGATTCCTTGAAGCGCTAGAGCAGGTTTAAGTGTGGATAATTACAAAACCGATCATTAAAACATAGAAGAGCACCATAATTTAGTTAATTTGTGTTCCAAATCACACAGAAAACAGTTGAAATTGGATCAAGGTCACATTTTATGAAGAAAAATTATAAAACTGCATGATGCTTTTGTTAAGAATTTCAATTCGTATATATTTTTAGAAAATTCCTCTCATCTGCTGGAAGATATTAATTTATTGTTCTAGTCTAGACTATTCAAGACAACTAATTACCAAAAAATTGAAAAAAATAATCCAAATTCAAATTCATATCCCAACACTAGCAGCGTCGGGACCATTTGAAATATTTTAAAGATGTTACATACTAAAATAAAATGTAGTAACGAAAACTCTATTTGCAATAACAACAGCTCTTTATTTTTGCCCCAAATAATATACTTTTAGCTCATCGCTAGTAGTACAAGTATCATCTTCTTAACACTACGATGCTATCCTCTAAATTTCCATGGAAGCACTATAACTAATCCAAGCACTAATTAATACTTTATATAAATACTGCCGTAATTTATATCGACTTATTTCATAACTATCAAAGCTTTAAGCAAGAACATATTGTAATCAAAGCTTCAATCAGAACCCCTTAATGGCAATTTATACCTTATCCAGTTGCTCTAGATTATTCTAAAGCATAACAGAATTTGCAAATAATATCTCGAGATTTTCTATTGTAACCTAAATAACTTATAAATGCAAAACCCTTATACTTGTCAATCTACCCTATTTGAAGATGTCAGGTCACAGAGTGCTTACCAGTTACCTTTTGCGTACAGATACTTCGTTTACGTTCTAATGTAATTATTCTAGTCGGAAGCAGAACAATCGGCTTTACACTACCCCACTCTTAAGGCTGCTCTGTCCCAGAACACTCCGTGACCCTGACGTCGGAAATTCCTGTGGCAGTAAGAACAGTCGGATCCATTTCTGCAATTTCCATGTTGATAGAAGTAGCAATGAACATGTTTCACAACAGGTGCCGTACAATTCGAATTGTAATCACGCACTAAACTTTACGTCAGTTTTCTGGAACAATACCCCTAGCACATTTCGTACAACTCTACAGTCCAACTCTTCGAGTCCACAACCGATCCTAGATACAGTCAACTTCTTGTCTTCAAATACGATCATCTGAGCCTCGAGGTCCACTAACGTCTTCTACGGATCTTGATAATTCGATTTACCAGAAGGCTAGTGTTTGGTCATCAAGTAGTAGATGCTCAGATGTCAGTCCTTTAGCAGTGTAGTCTTTCAAACCTCAGGTTGTTGTCATCGAAATTGACCTAGACTACCAAATGTATTTTTAAACGCTCGAACAAGTCCTTGCGACATATTACGGTTCGCCGTTGCGCAATATGCCAGTGAGTATTTCAATGGCACATTGAATAAATCACCGCGATTCTCGTCCGTGACCCAGTGCCACTGTACAGAGACATGGACCAATCATTGCTTGGTCCAGGTCTTCGTTCGTACTCACGAGCGAAATTGTTTGATCGTCTCCCTATTTGTCGTTCCTCCGCATTACCGGCGTCATTACTATCGTAGAGTGTTAACCTTTTGGGAGCTTACTAATCCGATATACTACGTCGTTGATCCTTTTTACAACTTCGTGCGGACCTTCCAAATGTCTTTGTAACTTTAGCGACACTCTACGTTTCTGTCTAGGGTTATATAGCCAGCCGTGGTCGTCCTTATGAAAACCTAACACCTGCGCCTTAATGTAATTTCTGGTTATCATCTGATTGCTTGCCAACTGCATATTTGTTAACGCCACCCTGGATGTCATCCATCTTGCATTCGATGTAGCTTTTGATCACGCTGTTATCTTCGAAGTTACACCTAAACTCAAGGTCACACGGTAGACGGATTTCGTGTCCTGACACAGCATATGTAGGCTGTCGGTGCGACCTTTTTTACAACTTTGAAAGAATCCTTCCAATTCCTTTTTAAACTTGGCGACAGTCCCGCGTCTGTCTGGGGTTGTCGATCATCTTAAAACAAGACCCCCGCGTCTTAATGTCATATGTGGTCTTCATCATCGCTTGCAATTTTGATATTTTTCCTAACGTCAACATGGATGTCGTGCATCTTCCGTTTGAGCTTCTCGACGTAGCTACGAAAGCACCTTGCTAAAGTAAACAAGGAATCTCTCTTTTGCCCGTCTTGCATCTGAGATACTACATTTCCAATGACGACAGAAGGACAGGGCGGAACAGATGGACTTAAAATTACGCAATGCGGGTGTCCTCCATACCAAAGGAACAGCAATCGCTTCGTCAATCCGGGCCATTGTAACAGATGGTAATATCCAGCGGAAGAAGCTCACAGCGGTGTGCACGAAATTTTGCAGAGAGCGGAAATAACAATTATTCTTGATCGTATGCAGAAAAGAATGAAAATGAACTCGCTTGATAGCACGAATTAACATCAATCCGGCGTTATCAAACACGGATGTTAAATAGAAACTTGGAAACAACCTTTTATCGGAGAAGTGCGACCCATTATGTCAACGAGTCTTTAAGTTGGAGTAGTATAAGAAGTAATTATGTTCTTTCGAAATGTGTATCAAGCCAACGGATACTTCAAACAAGGTACTGATGATTGAGATTATAGAAGAGTTTTTTGTCGTTTCGCAGTAAATAGGTTTAACTGAAAATTATTGTAAAGCGTACTTATTGTAGGACGGTAAAATATGCAGGATGATGTATGAGTATTGGAAGTAGGATCTATGTGAATCAGTAATGACATACAAAGGGCGTACGATTTAATACACCATTGTACGTAACAAACCTCCCTTACAAAATTAAAGGGTCGGGGTTGGAAAACAAAAGTAACGAAGCAGGTAGTATAGTACTTACTAAAAGCAAAAACTAAAAAAAATATTCGTTTGAGAAAACTTAAATAAAGTAAGAAAAATCAACAAAAATCAACTGATATCTGGTTCAAAAGGCCAATATACCATAATAGGATGAACCAAACGAAAATTCGCTTAAGAATACTACAAGAAACTCAAAATTAAAAAAAAAAGTTTTCATCCCGCTCGAAGAACCAAGATACCGGACAAAACCAAAAGTGAAGAGAACTACAGGGAAAGATAGGTAGGTAGTAACAATGAACGAGGGTTAAAGGTAGAATGACGTCAACACTGCCAAAGTCGTCACAAGACGAATGCATCTTCCGAACAGAAACAGTACACTCTTCAACCTCAAAAGACGATTGGTTTCCTGCAGAAAAATAAAAAGTAAAGAAAATAAGCAAGGAATAAAACCAACAGTAATCTCCAAAATAAGACAAAAATGTCAAGCTTTGCAGTAAGCCAGGGAACCACAAGAATGTTGGATAGAGAAAAAATTAAATTACTTCAAGTTGTGGTACCAAAGAATCGCATCAAACGCCGAACCGAAGAAAAGAATAGCTAACTAGACCTAAAAGTCGACTAAGTTGTGGTTTCCGAAGGAAAGAAAAATGAACTAGAAAGCACCTACCACAGGAAGTGGATTGAAAATCAAACCAAGTCTGCAGGAAGACCGACAGAAAATAAGACCAGCCACAGGAAAAAGTAGAGGGTGGAACGAAAGAAATGAAGAATAAAGAAAAAACCAAAAAGAACAACACCAAGCAACAAGTACAAGAACCACATTAAAAAAACCCTAAGAATAGTACAAAAGAAAATAAAACAGAATACCAGTGTAGTTATGTATGACTATGTGAGAGAGTGTGTATGTTTGTGCGTGTGTGTCCCTATGTGTGTGTGTGTGTGTGATAGACCGCTTTAGTCGCCTCTTACGACACGCAGGTTGTACCATGAAACTATTCTATTCCCGGATCCACACAAGGTTTGGGGTACAAGAAGAGAACGAAAGAAAGCGAACCAAGTAGAAATGTGTGTCTTTATTAAGTGTGTGTGTGTGTGTGTGTATGAATTGTGTGTGTATGAATTGTGTGTGTATGTATTGGACCGCTTTAGTCGCCTCTTACGACAGGCAGGTCGTATCGTGGGGCTATTCTAATCCCGGACCCACACAGAGTTTGAGGTACAAGGAGAGAATGTGAGAAAATAGAACCAAGCATAAATGTGTGTGCTTATGAAATGTGTGTGTATGTATGTGTGCGCGCGTGTGTGTGTGTGTTGGACCGCTTTAGTCGCCTCTTACGACAGGGAGGTCGTACTGTGGGGCTATTGTAATCCGGATCCACACGGGGTTTGAGATACAAGGAGAGAACGAGAGAAAAGAGAACCAAGCAGAAATGTGTGTGTGTGTATATGAAGTGTGTGGTGTGTGTGTGTGTATGAAGTGTGTGTGTGTATGTGTTGGACCGCTTTAGTTCCCTCTTACGACAGGCGGGTCGTACCGTGAGGCTACTCAGAGCCCGGACACACACGGGGTTAGCGAAAAGAAAAAGAAAGCAAACCCAGCAAAACGGAAGTAAATAAAGGGATTGTAAAGTCTAAAAGTCAAATCCTAAGAAGAGCAAAATCGACTTAAAAATCTGGGGACGCGAGGACTAGGTATTGAGCTATAGACGTTTGCCCCGCCAGCAAGAAAACAAAATTAAGTCAAGAACATTAGGATTTCGCTGACATACATCTTCAAGTTCGGAATCAGCATATACTAATTTATGTCTCTTTCGGGCAGTTTTCTGCAAAACAGGAACAGCAGGGAGTGTAGTAGTTGTAGCACGCGTTTGAAGAGGTGGCGGCGAGGGTGGTTTAGGAAACTCAAAATGCGTTACGAAAGAAAGTTGTTTGTTTTTAGGGTTAGTTGCAAGAAAGTCAAAGGTGGAAAAGGAAACATCATGGGTTGTCAGAATATTAACTGTAGAAAAAGGAAAAGTATTGGCTGTAAGGGAATCAGCCTTACAAAAAGAAACACGATCAGAGAACACTTCAGTTACGTTATATAAAGGGACAGAAGCACATGAAATTTGATCGACGTTAGATTAAGGACTAGCAGTATCACAGTTAGGAAGAGGAGCAGAATCCGATAACACTTCAGCAACATTACATAAAAGAACAAAATTAGGTGGAATTTCATCCACCTTAGGAGAACAAACAGCGTCAAGTAGAACTTCGTCAATGTTAGATAAAGAAGTAGAATCAGGTTGACCTTTGTCAACATTAGAAAAAGAGACCCCATCTAGATTTCATCAAACTTAGCTAAAAAAACAGAAGCAAGTAGTATTTTGTCAGCATTAGATAAAGAATCACAATCCGAAAGAATTTCGTCAACATTAGAAAAATTAGTAAGAGCAGGTATTGTTTCATCATCGTCCAATAAAGGAGTAAAATCAAATAAGATTTCATCAATGTTAGACAGCGGGGTAGGAACAGGCAAAACTTCAGCCACAATAGGAACTGATGCCTGACAATAGCAGTAAAAAAACAGGATCAGGTAAAACTTTGACGACAACAGCCACAGGCATTATAGCTACGAGTTCACTAACTTCAAGAGAACCTTCTCTATCCGTATTAGAAGTTATCGTCACTTCAGCTACAACTGTTATTGCAGACACGACAGAAATTGCTCGAGTAGAATCATTTAAGAAACCAGGAATAGTGTTACATGCCAACTGGCATGCATCACGTTAGATTTAATTTGTAAATAAATTGCCACGTATTTTTAAATAAAATGTCAATTTCCGTCGTCCCGGAGTCGCGCCTGCGCAGAGTGAATAGCGGAGTGCACGCGTGGTGTTAAAAGACGCCATTAAGTTACGAGCCCTCGGCGAAGCAACAGCTATCTGTGTCGTGTGTCTTTTCTTTTTTAGGATGTAGGTTCCTTTTTATCTTACCTTGTGTCGTTCCTCTACCTGGTTTTCCTTCATCCCTTACGAGCATAGAAGACACAGGAAGAATGGAGGGAAATCTGATTCAACGAAGCGTAAATCGAACCCATCCTGCAAAAACTCGCGGGACCCTGAGAATGTAAGTACTCTGTTTTGTTTTAAATTGTGCTTGCAAATCGACTAATTAAGCGGTTGCATCACTTACAACGTGTGCGGTGTTACAATTGGCGGGAATTATATCGCGAGTATAACATTTGCACGGTTTAGCGGTTGCCCGAGTGTAACAATAGGTAAAATTTTGATAACAACAGAAACAGGCATTAAAGTTGTAGGTTCATAAACTCCAATAGGACCTTCTCTGACTGAATTAGCAGCTAGCGTCAGTTCAGCGACATTTATGCTTGCAGACACGACAGAAATTTCTTGGGTAGAATCGTTTAAAAAGCAGGAACAATCTCTTGCGTTGCTACCTGTAAATCACTAATTTGAAGTATGGGCTCAACTCGTGGAGGAGGCACAGCCTGCGGTGAGAGTGAATACGTAGGATCCATTTGATCACCGTTTGAATCACAAAAGACAGAAGGAACTTGTTAGTTCTTGTTAGTAGAGGTTTAGTAAGGAGAGGTGTAATATCCGTAGAAGTCAATATTATACTTCAAAGGCTCATATGGCTGAAAAGGATATGATGTGATGGTAGTAGAGCGAGCAAAAGGAGGTACAGAAAAGGATGTAGAACCAAAAACGGAAGAAATTATGTTCGAAGCTATATTTGCCGAGCAAGGGTATGTTTTTTGATAGTAGTAGCAGGATGACCTGGCTAAGGTACAGAAGATAACATAGAATTAGAAGCTGAAGAAATTTGGCTCCTAGAGTTGAAAACAGAACTTGGAGTATTATTCGAAAACCTATTAGTAGAAGGATAACAGTTCGGACAGTTGCGGCAAGAAACGCCCTTATGTCTGCAACCATAGCAATAGAGTAGTTAATACCGAGTACAATGTGTCGACACATGTTCAGGCTTGTCGCAATTAAAACATATGACCTGACGAGTAGAAGCATGACTAGGAATAAGAACAGTAGAAGATACAGAAGAAGTATCTAATCTACACGTAGGCGTAGAAGAAATCTTAACAATTCGGTCATGTGAAGTAAAAGTATTTTTCTCAATGGTAGCAAACTTATAAGCAAAATCCGATTCAGCAGTAAAAGTACGTTGGTCTTGACTATGTAATACGAGATCATTAGGCCGAATCTTTTCTGGTCCTAACTTTAAACATTCGTTCTCGAATTCTTGTAAGGAGCGGACGGTAAGCAAATGGGTTCTAAAAAATTGAGCAAGTTTACGAAGCACAATGGATAAGTGATCATCCTCATTGAAAGAACCATACCAATGTAACAGGGCCGTCATACACGCGAAATAGTTAGTAATGCTTTCTGATGAACTCTGCTGTCTATTGCGGATACCCTTAGGCAGTCTTATAGCACACTCAATCATTTCGAATACGGATAACAAAAAATGGTAAAAAGTAGCTAAATGAATGCTAACCGGAACTCGATAGAAGCTCAAAAAATTTTTTTGTGAGTACATGACAATTTAAACCATATGCAACGGATAAACTTCAGGAACACCAATAGGAATGAAGCAACAAAATATAAACTAGGATAGAAATAGGGCGCCAGCGTATTCAGCGGACTAGAATTGTAACGTGCATTTTTAATAGATTAACCTTTTTACACTTTTTCCCAATTCGTAATACATTTCTGTAACTACTATTTCTATATTTATTAACAACCTTAGGGGAATGCGTGTATTAATTTTAAAAATAGATTAATTGAAGATTGATCTTCATTAATGAATAAATTGCAGGGAGCGAAGTTTAAATTGGATTGTTTGTAAAGTACTTTCCAACTTATCGAGAATTATAACAGCTTGTAGTTAATTATTAGATAATGTGATTATCGGAGTCGAGTTTATATAAACAGACGAGCAGTTGTAGTTTGTCCTTTGTTCCGATATATGAATTACGTTAAAAATACTGTTGCTTGTTTTGCTTTAAGAATAGTGAGAATTAATGCGGTAACAATTTTCGAATTGTACCTGAACAAGCACGGCACGATTTTAGTTGTTTTTCTTGTAAAATAAAAGTGGTATATTAACTGTCGAAAGTGTAGTTCTAATTCCTTTTGAAGGAAAGATGTTTTTATAGGCGAACGTGTTTGACTCGACTGCACGTGTTTGTTTTTACGGAACATTGACTTTAGTGATACGCGTTGCTTTACTAATTGTTTTTTTTTGTTGCTTTTCGGTTGGAAATAAAAGTAGTAGAACTTGTCGTGCGTTTTACGGAACATTTGACTTAGTGATTACGCGTTGCTTTACTAATTGTGTTTTTTTGTTGCTTTGTCTTTTGATATTTATACTGTGTGTGCGATCTAGTTTCGCGGTCCTTTTGTTTTTTTTCAAAGTAGTGCATACTTTGGATTATTTAAATACAGTTGATACTGTAGTTCTGAATTTTTCTAACCACAAAGAATCTAAAATAGATCATTGTTTGCACAAATTTCATTATTCAAAAGCATTAGATTTTTCTTTGTTACCATAGGTAGCAAATATAACACCTCACGTTACTGTTAGTTCAATGCATTACATCGTGGCTTGAAAGCCCGTGATTCTAACTTTTTATTACCATGTTTTACGATTTGTGTTACAAAATATTTCTAAATTATTGTCTCAGGAAATAGAATTAACAAGAAATTTGTCAATGCTACATAGTTCCATCAGCATGATAATCTCTGCTGCTTACACCAGTGAGTAGTGATTAGTGTAAAGTGTAAGAAATTCCATCAACACCCTCACAGTCAAGGGTGAAGTGCTTCACTAGTGCAGGACATCGTGAATCCCACACTTCCATTGCAAGGAAGCGTTACTGAAGGACCTTTTGTAAGTTGAACTATTTCCTACTTGTTATTACTTTAAATATCTATCCGTTTGTTTTGCAATATTCTTTGTCGTTCTGATACCTTTTACAATAGACTTGCATGCTATTTTAAAACATAAAAAAAAAGAACAATCAATACTACTGAATTACTCATACCAATTGTGTCTTATCTATTTATCTTTTGTTAACATTTTGTCTGATGTATGTTTAATTGGTGTGTGAGGAAACGTTTCTGCTACTCCCCAATATTACCTCACTTTGTGATAAAAATTTTTGTAATGCTTTTATCGTGATTATATTATATAGTTTATCTAAACAGTTTTATTTACATTCTACAAAGTACTGAATAATTTAGACTTATCACTGCTGCTATGCTTATTCTTTTTTTCAGGTTTGCTTAACTATTTTTTTTGCAGGTACTGTCACTAACTCCTTACCGCCGTATATATTATATGTCAGTCTGCTTTCTACAACCCCCCCTAATCTCCGATTGAGCCCGGGTCATTCCTTGACTATCTTTGTGTTACGCACGGCCACGAATTACGTAACAGAATTATCGGCAAAAACACAATTCCGATAATCTGAAATTAGCCAACCAATGATATTTAGCTATCAACAGGAAAACAAAATCAAAATTTAAGAAGATCGAACCCGCACAAGATATAAAAGAATTCGAGCCCTATGTGAGGGACGCCAAAGGGCCGAAAGAAAAAAAATAAATACCAGTTTGAACGCAAAAAGAAAAAATAAGTAGTATCAGGCCGAGAAATGCGGGTAATGTAGAAAATTAGGCAGTAGCAAAAGAAAATCGGACCAGAAGTTAAGCATAGCAAAATCAGGTTAAAAGTTAAGCCAAACAAAATCGGAGCCAAAGTTAAACAAAACAAAATCGGAACCAAAGTTAAATTAAACAAAATCGGAGCAGAAATTAAGCCAAATAAAATTGGAGCCAAAGTTAAACAAAACAATACCGGCGCACCACGTCAGGGCGTCAAAATTTATGCAACGTACATCGACGTAACCGCAAAGACAATGAAGGGAGAACCGGGCCCAACTGGGGAGTAGGCGCGGTCTTACAATTACAAAATTAAAGGAAAGGCCTGAAATAAAAATACACACTCATTTATAACTCATAAAAAAAAATAATAAAAACCTCCAATTAGAAAACATGTTACAAAAGAACATTAGTACCAAAAAAAATGGAAACAAAAATAATTAGTTCTTATATATATTATAAATGACATTTTGGAGAGACATAAAAGCGCAATATAACCAAAAAACGAACAATCAATCAATAACCATAATATATATGTATCAGAAAGACCCAAACGAAATCATTTTCTTAAATGGCGAGCTGTAGTTTTTAGGTCACTACCATATCTTAATTAACAAACATTACAACTCTAAAAACCACAGCTTTGGCTCATCATCGTAAACCTAAAGTTAATTATATAAAATTGTCACAATACAGAACCCAGTCAATAATACCATATTAATAATACATATCATCTCCCATCGAAAGCATAACATTAAATATATAAAATTGTCAAACTAAAAAAATCATTATATATTACAATATTAACAACACATATCCTCTCACATAAAAACAGTCATTTTCAACTCCCAAGTTCAGTCATCCGGGCCAATGTAACAAACGGTCCTATCCACCGGAAGAAGCTCACAACGGTGTGCACGAAATTTTGCAGAAAGCGGAAGCAACAATTATTCTTGATCCCATGCAGAAAAGAATGAAAATGAACTCGTACAAAGGGCGTACGTTTTAATACACCATCGGAAGGTGACCGTAACAAAAGATAGTACCCTTTCAATTGCATTTTTCAGTATACATTAGGATTGCATATGACGCATTTTACATATAACTATGTCACTATTTCAAATAAAGCCAAAAATTTTTAAGTAGCTTTTGAGGATGTTTGATATACATTTCAAACAGGAGCAATTTCTGTAATTCAAGAATATTCCTTACAATCCACGAGATTAAATTAGCTGTATAAAGTCCGCCACAATAGAAGTAGAAAGAAAAAGATAAAATTGGTTGGGCATTGAATTATATAGATATTATCCCATACTCCTTCTCTATGAGAATAAAATTGGATTTTAGTTTACTTATAGCAACGGAAACAATTACTTATATTCCAATCTCACAGCCGTAAAAATTTAAGAGATAATTTAAAATTGACGTGAACCTAACTAACTTACATCGTTATACTGCAAAGCGTATCATTATTTAATAATAAAGTTCAAAGCGAAGGCAAAGCAGTAACTATAAGACCTTGCCTAAAAAATTCATCCAAAAGGTATTCTCAAACGGGCTTAGTCCCTCCGAACTGACCCATTTATCCCTAATACTAAAAGCAAGCGGCGTAACTACATGTAAAGCTTCTTATATATCCGGAGCTACTTTGTTATAGAAGAGAATATATAAGATACACACGGCAAAGATAAATAAGAGAAATATCTTAAAACATTGATAAAAGGATAGGAAAAATGAATGTAATTTTCTCCAATGCAGAATTGGTTACGTATTGCAATGGAAATTGTATAAAAATGAAATCCGAGAATGTTCAGCAAAACGAGAAATTCGTTAGTGCTCACCATAGTCTAAGGAATCACCTTGCAGTGCTCCTCATAGCCTGCAAAACCTTCAGCAAGCAGCGCTCTCCATAGCCTGCTATACTTCGACACGCAGTGCTCTCCATAGCTTGCGCATTCTCCGACGTTGAAGCTGTCCGCCGCCGTACTTAGAGCACGTCATTATAATTCATCAATCAATAGTTAACAAACTACGTATGGACGTTAAGTTCCGTTCCATACTTCACCGACAAATCGTTATTGTGATTGCGTCTGTCAACTCTACCACCGGGACGACACCCCCGTAGAATTCCACGGCGACGTACTCGACGAAGTCTTAGCCAGCACTACCACAACGCCTTCCGAAGAATACCGAAGATCCCGAAGACATCCGGGCCTCTTAATACTGTAAATAATTTCTAACCCTCACTGTTCAAGTTTTTACTGGGCTGCACAATTACATTCCGAAGCCTTCCGAAAACAACCGAAGACTTCTGAACTTTCTATACTTGTATATATTGCAAATTAGTAGTTTTTAATTTCAAATCATAATTCTTTGTAACTTAACGTTGTGCCAAAAGTAAAACACGAAGCCTCCCGAAAAGTACCGAAAACAGACGAAGAATTCTGGACCTCTTCAAACTGTACATATTTGCTAACGATCATTGTTCAAGTTATCACTGGGCCTTATAAGCAAACTCCGAAGCCTTCCGAAGAGCTCCGAAGAATACCGAAGACTTTCACACCGCCTTCTAGCTGTATATACATTCATTTAATAAGTGTTTTAAGTTTATTTTGGTTCCACAAGCAAGCACAAAGTCTTCCGAAGAGTTCCGAAGATTACCGAAGACTTTCGAACTGCTTAAACTGTTATATAGTTAAAATCAGTCAATTTTAACTAAATAACTTTTATTTTCATGTATTTATGGAACTTATAATTCGTTTTGCTTATACTTATTAAACAAATAATCAAACCAAGCCTGCATGCTTTCAGACACCAACGACCCGAACGGTAATAGACGATATCAAACTGAACATTTTCTAAGACTATGAAAAATTGATTTCGAAAATATTCAAGTGCATGTTTAAGTTAATGTCTCTTATAAATCTCGTATTGATTTTGAAGATATGTTGAAAATCTTGAACTCGAGTAAGTAAGGATATTTTTTGGTCCATTAATGCGCTCGATTTATTAGTTTCAAATATTAAAACAAATACAGAACTATATCAGGCAAACTATGTATTGCATACACATATATTGCATTACACGTTTAATATAATTAGGTCAGCAGCGTGGCTCTAAACTGTTTACCTTATGTACACAAGTCTCAACCAGACCATTACTAACACTTATTCCTATAGCCTTTGCACATTTCTCACGTTCTCTCGCGCATACACAGCACACACGCGTACGAGCACACAACCACATACTCCTTGCACTTGCATACCCTCTCATATGCACACACATGCACACACGCGTGTGTGCACCAAGTACACACGAACACGCGCACACTATCAAGTAGTCTTGTACGCAACCTAACCTTCAAATAAGTTTGCATTTTTGTCAATCATATCTGACACACATGTCAAACGTAATGAAATTTAGGTTGATGTATGGTTGCGCACATGATTTAGATTTGTATGCTTTTCCAATTGTAATCGCAGGTGCATGTGGCATAATTGGTTAGCGCGAGTTAGGTTTTGGGCCTTGGGAGTTGCTTTTTTTTTAAAATCTTCTTCCAAAACTCTTCTAACAATATTTATTTAAACTGAATTACAATATTGATTTTTTAATTACAAGTTCGTGGATCAAGTTGAAGTTACTATTTTAATCAAACTAAATTAGGGCGAGTAGCAGAACTAACAACAATGTTAAAGTTGAGAAACTCAAGACTGAATGACCCTCTTGGGCTTTCCGGAGTATTTATGTTGTCCCTGCCCCTCACATTTCTCCTGTGAACTGCAGAGTTCATGTCTGCTTGTTTCTTTATACATTTATACAATACAAAGTAACAATCTTAATTCTAATGATTTGCGGTTGTATAATTTACTGTGACCTGCACCTGCAGTATCAGGTTGCGTCTGGAATACATTGTATTCACATCCGTTCTCACAACTTGCTTGTGAACTTTCATTAAACTTTTCTTTATATATCCTTGAATTACATTGTTGCATCTAACTTAAGTTTCTTAATAGTTTCATTTAATTACATATATATTCTAATTTGGGAGATAGGAAACTCGCGGCAGCGATCAAAGCCAACGGTTGCAGGTTCGAATCCTATACACATACGAAAAGAACTCAGTATATGAATTATAAATGCATAAAAACCACAACCAAGGGGTTTTCGTACTTATTGCATAAACTTAATATCGTTCTAAGATAAAACAAGTGTTATTTCACTATATTCTACGTATAAGAAAAATTTTTCAAAAAGTTTCATTCCTAATAAGGTGTTTACGTTTAACGGTATTCTTAATGCGTAAACAAGAGTATGAAAAGGAATTTAATTGATAACTCAATAGATATTTCGTTCATATGTTTGCTATCAAAGTATTTGATAGTGAATAATATTTAATTGTGTTTTCCTCTTCACGCCACACATACGTTGGTAATTAAATGAAAGCGTATTCATTTAAAATATCTATCGATGTTCAAAGAAAAAGTTACGAGTTCATTGAAAGTATTCTGGAATAATCGAGTACTTAAATGGAACATATAGCGAATGATGAAATACAATAGATTCGTGGCAGCAACGCGATAAGAAATGTAAACGTACATCCAATTAAGGCGAGTTAAGCGATAAAGTCGTAAAGACAGGATAACGCATAAACAAACGTCAATTAATTAGCATAGCTCGAGGCTTTTCGAGAACGATAAATCTATGAATGATGCATCATACGCCTTTAAAATGAACCAACTACAAGGGTCACTAATAAACATGAAAATTCTAAATGCTTACGTAAGAAGACAAACCCATTCCTAAAACCAACACAAACATAGAAACAACTAGACTTTGCTAGAAGGATCTAGATTGCTGACGTTGTACGAAAGCTTATCTATATAACCTAATGGAAGTCAAATACAGTCGATGAGTTGCTATTCAAACGTCGCGATGCAGTAGAACTAAAGATGCTATGCTACGTAATAAAATACTACAGTGAAACTTATTATGCTTTATAAAACGATTTTATTGAAATAGCGATAAAAAGGTGTTGTAAAATTTAGAAGTAAGTAAGGTTGTTTGAAGTACCTAAAATGGTTTCAAAGTGGAGGCCAAATAAAAAATAATAATTGACTACTGCAAGATACAGTTTTTAATTTGAATAAAAGCATATATGGAATTGGAATGATAATTTTGGTATTTAATGGTATTTAATGAAATTTTACGATTTAAGACTATTTTGGAACGTGAATGGATGAGTAAGCTCTGGACAACGGCAACGACAAGTACGTTTTTTTAATGTTACACATAAATTAAATTGTTTCAAATTTTTGACTAATTAGTATTTTAGTATTTAAAGTAGAGTGTGTGTAAACTCTGTAATTTGATATGTAGGGTGGTAGCCTTAGGTGAGGCTTTGCTAGTATATATTAAAAAAATTATTAAACCTAACTGATCAGATACGTTTAATTCCGAGATAGTAATCCAGCTAGTAATTGAAAGATGAAAAATATAAAATCCCAGAGAGCACTTGGACCTGTATCATCGGCTTTCGCGGCCGATGCGTTTTCCAATTACGCCACTGAACCAGTTGACGACAGTTGAAAAATTATACAAATCTATATCATGTATATAACCATACATCAACCAAACTTTCAATTACTGATTGCATTCTTGCGAATCATATTTGACAGTGGCAAGTTTTTGGCTTATAACAGATATATCCAGGGAGCGACGCTCACAATTACGGCTGTAAACGAACTACTAAATATACATATTAGGTAGTTGCACAAGGCAAGTTGATAGATACTGACATATCATGGTTAATAAGATGAAATAATAACTTAGACTTTCATGCAAAGCTCAAATGATCATTTGAAATCGAGCTAGTAATTGAAAGATACAAAATACAAACTCTCATCAAGATTTGAACCCTGTATCTTCGGCTTTCGCGGCCGAAATATATATATGTATATATATATATATATATATATATATATATATATATATACTGATATGATAATGAGGTCACAATAGATCACTGAGCACCAAATTCTGTGAAAAGAAAACACTAAAACTGAGAAAATTAAAATTTTCCAATATTTAACTTTTACCCTTTATAAACATAAAAGCGTATTCCCTTAGGACATAAGTATATTCCCATGTAAAATCTTACGTACATATAGTGTTGTGAGATATCAGTTAAGAAGAAATCCTTCCTCGAAATCCGTGCATAAATATTCTCCCGAAATATACAATTCTTATTGCATTTATGAAGCATAAGATCAAAGCCCAATTTTAAAATTAGTATTTATTGATGGTGTTAATTCATTTCAACCGTATGTAAATAATTACTCTCTAAAAAATATCTTGAAACAAGTTTCATTTATCGTAGAACGCATTTTGAAATAATAAATAAATTTCAATTAGTACTTTTCTGAAAGGTAAATTGCATCCTCGTTAAAAATGCCATATTTATATACTAAAACATACTACGATATCAAGAATCTTTAAAAAAGTCATAAATTATATACGTAAAAGATATAAAATCAGCAAGTTAATTGCCTTTTTAAGGTTCCGTATCATATAAGGTATAATGGAACCTTTATAAGATCACTCTTGTATTCGTCTGTCCGTCTGTCACAGAGGTTTTTCTCGAAAATTAGGTAACGTAGGAATTTGAAATTTGGCACAATGCTAGGTCTTTATGGCGTGCACATATATCGACGGTCAGAAAATAAGAAAGAAATATTTTTAGATTAAAATGGCGGTCAAAAATTCGGTCAAAAGAAAAAAGTTTTAATAAATATATCGTGTGAGCTATCATTTGAAAGAGAATTCTAAAAGGCTTCTAAAAATATTTTTTATAATTTTTGGTGCAGTAGTCTTCATGGTATAGCTCAAACTGTGCCAAAAATGACCGTTCTCCCCCCTGTTCTCCTACATTTCAAAAGCTAAAATTTTGATTTTAATAGGGATAGCAGCTATGGAGTCATAGATTATCGGAAAACTGCAGGTTTATTTGACAGTGTAATAGTTGCTGAGAAAGAAATTTTTAAACAGAGTAATATACAACAAATTTACTAATGTACCAGTACAATGTGGGATAATATATTCATTTTTCAGTTATCACAATCAAATTTGGATAAAATTTAAAAAGTACATAAAAAATGAAAAAGCTTAATTTGGTTTATTGATTGCTCACTGTAGTATTGGTACGGAACCCTAATAGTGTGAGCTCGACTCGTTCTTAATAACTTTTTTGAATAAATGCCCCAATTCGAAGAAGCGCTACTACCAAAAGGCTATTAATAAGTAAGATAGCGAATTTTAGTCGTCATCAATAGGTTTCAATCCTACTACTGGTTGAACGTGTAACTCCATTGTTTCCTATTCTAAGCTAACATACACATTTCCTTAAAATTCCCACATCGTTTACTATTTGCGTACAATAGTCTAATCTAGGTTTACCTCTACCTCTCGTTATTCTTTTCTCTGCTTCTAATATATTACGCACTATTCCTTCATGCCTTAGTATGTGTCCATTTTAATAGCTCGAATTATATTACAGTAGTCGTTGGCGAGAGATAGCAGTAGTAATAAAAAAAATGACTATTTTTGACGACTACAATAACTTTATACTGACAGATCATTAAACGCGAAATCCCGGATGTGTTGTGCTTCGAGAACATAATCGAATGATGACGTATTGAGATTATTTATTATATAAGAACGAGATTTAACGAGGATGAGGTTATTCATACTAACAGCATGCAACATGTAGGTTTCGAGTAATTTTTAATTCATTAATTTATTCTGACGGTATTTCACATGTAACATAGAACTTTGAATATAATTATGAGGCATAATTTACTACTTTTCAATAAATAATATTAGTGCAGTTACATGCTAATTTTAATCTACTTCTGAAAATAGAAATTTGAAGTGGAATCGGAAGTGTTATTTCATAAAAGATTTATATTAGGTTGAAAATGTATTTTTATATTAGTTAATTGTGTACAGTCAACTAAAATAATTTCATTTGGGGTTGCAAATTCAGGTAATGAATTTATTATTATATAGAAGATAATAAACAAACCGAATATTCAGGTTTAGTACGGTATTAAAGATGGGATATTAAATTAGGTGTAGATAGAACTGTTTATTTACAAGGTGTATAAATAGGGAGCATATTCTTAACTGGTGTAAATAGTAATTCTAGTAAAAGTATTTAATTAAGGATTTATTGATAAATAATTCTCATGTTTTGAAAATTTCTTTACAAGAGCAGTGTAAAAAGTAATTGTGAATTGTGTATATAATTGTTATTTTCAGAAGTGAGAACAGCAATATATTGCTGTGAAAAGCCTCTGTGTTGGGAAAGATTAAATTAGATTAATGAGGATGCAATAGTAAATATGAAATTACTATCTTACACTCCTTTTCCTTTCCTGGCTAGCTCAACAGAAGTTATACTGTGGAATTTACGGAAATGAAATAAAACATAGTAATTTCAAGATACATCTGTACATTCAAAAATATTTTGCTTTCATACAAAAGAATTTATAAAAAAGTTTACAGGTTAGGTTCATACGGAAAATTATTACCACAAGTTAATTATTTATTAAAATAATTATTATCTAATCTTTGTGAAGCAACAAAATCCTCTTTAATTTATATGTGGATAATTTACCTATCTTTTACTACCCTCTTCATGAGTGCAATTGGCCAATGACGCTGCACAAGTAATTTAATGAAGATCAAAATGCTTCGAATTCTGACCTCAAAATTTTGCTGGAAATTATCTTTTACAATTTTTTTTTATCATATTAGGAACTTATTCTAGATTATGTTACAAATATTTAAATATTCTCATCAATTATAAACAAAGAATTATCCAAATTTTATTCTTGCCGTATTTCTTGTTAATGAGCGCTCATCCAGATCACATTTTCAACATAATGAACGGTATTAAATACTTTCTGGTTCTATCTTAAATTGACGTTAAAATCCCAGTTTACTAAAGTGCATTTGTTGTTAGTTGATTAGAATCATCAGTTGTGATCTTCTACCAAGATTATTCATATTATATAAAATCTCCATTTCACGTTAGAACGTAAGTGTGCAAGAAGCATTTTTATTGTTAATAGTTGGAACGCCGATGAAATTGATTACAAATCATTAAAAAGTATTCGTTTCATGTCGTAAAGTAATTTGAAGCATGCAACTCTTACATGTTCGATTTACTCAAGAAAAAATTAATAATGAATCGCCGAATATTTTATTATTAGTATCGATACGACATAGTTTTGTTTGAACCTCAAAAATAAATTAAATGTGCCGAACAATTATCGTTAATAGATTATTTATGAACATACACATTTTATGAAACACTTGTCATCTTCAACATATCTGTAGGAGAATCTAAGTAAGAAAAAGTTATAAATTTTGTTTTTGAGTGATGTAAATCACTAATCAGTATTGCTAGAATGAATTTTAAATAATAAATATTTGTAAAAACCTTATATTGCTGAACTTAAGGTATTATTGTAAATATTTTAAACTGCATTTTTTTGACAATACATGAAATTTAAATTACCTTTAGAGTTATTCTTTTATGGGCAATTGTTAGAAGAAGAATTTTGAAAAATTTTATAAGCATGAAAGTTTAGTAAATGATCATACTTTATCTGTTTTTAAGTTTAATGTGATCGGACTTCCTCCAATTTTGGATAAATACTGAATTTTCATATTAAGGTGGAGAACTACAAATTATGACCTTCATTTTCTTTGAGGTTAAGGTTGATGAAACATACGGGTTTTTGCGTTTTCGCGGGACTGCTAGTTTTAATAGTATAAACGCAGTGACGCTATTGAACTTTGTCTTTAGCTATACCCAAACAAAATCGGTCTTCCACCCATTCTCTTGCAAGAAATCTGGAGCAACCCCCAGACAGCCGTTTTGACTTACAAGTTGTCGTCTAACCCTACACTGGCTATTTTTATATTCAAAAAACCTCGGTGTACTACTGGGACGTTAAGTATGGCCTCTGGCAGAGGCTTACTTAAATTTTGTCCCATCTTACCCTGATGCACTTTTGGGTACCCTAACGTGAGGCCAGTTAGAAATTACAGTGGCTTGCAACGTACAAGATTCGATACTTTTACATCACGCCTGCACCACTGTAGATTGCCGGTGTACGCTTATAATTGTTACGAAGTTCACGCCCCTTCTGGGCAAATCGAAATTTATAACGTAACGTCATTTTTATCCATAACAATAGGTATAGACCAGAATAAATAAACACAAACGGTATTTCAGGTGTCATGACTAGTCATAACAGATTTTCAACAGAGACCGAACATCAACAAGAAACAAGCCAAACAATCAATTTCGATCAAACAAAATTAATACCCAAAATGCCTTTTTCAAATTAGAGAAACTGTGGAAATTTGTAAAAGTTCCAACAAGATTAGTAGGAGGAGAATTAACGACCTCCCTCTCTACGAAAGTACCATTGGGTTCTTCTAAGTGCGAGCTGTAGGCTTTACTCAAGTGCAGCTATAAATAATCATTGTACAGTTCACTCATACTGCAAATGCTTCTCATTCATTTGATCTTCTGTTATTTTGTTGAACACTCGGCTTTTTGTTCGATATAACGAGTGATTTTGCTCGTCCAGGAGCAACGTCTTTTGCAATTAATACTTTACCACAGACACCGATCTGGGTGAGTGTCTGCGTTCAAAAGTAGTGATCTAAGTCCTGTCATGATACACCTTATGAAAGTGGGTAAACGTATTTAGTACGATACGATCCAAACACGGAACACGTATTATTAATCATCTGTTATTGTTTTATAAAATATTGGTGCATACTCTAATAAATTAATTGTTACTGAATTTTTTAAGTCGAAGTGTAAAAATAACACAAATTCGTAGCGTGCTATACATTTAATTTCACCAAAGGGGTATTTTAAATATAGTAACACCAGACGATTTATTATGCGACCTCGTTTGGACAAAAAAATTCTGTTGAATGATTGATGTTAGTATACACGCACAGTGTTTATATAACAACCACAAAAAATTTACATATCCATACTAAATACAACAAAATTTAATATGCTTTTAACATATACCTACTATTCCCTAAAACAACAACTACTAATGATACAAAATAGTAAAATAACTTCCATTGGATTAAGTTAAAAAATGGCAAGTTGAGCAACAAAATAAAAAACATGCAAACATTTGTTAATTAAGAAGACTTGGTGCTACTTAAATTGATCAAATTATGAGAAGACCAACTAGTAAATTTAGTTTAATAGATACATACATAAATAAATACGTGCAGAGTTTGAAACCAGCAAATTATAAAATCCCGAAGTCAACATCTTTTTTTCACTTTTTTTTTAAACATATTCTAATCTTAATTCATGTATTTAACGAAATACAAGAAGCGATGGAAATGAACGTTTCAAAATTTTTGTATAAATCGACTTATGTTCAGCTTGTAATAACGTAAATTAAAATGACTGTTCAACAAAATTAAAATACTTAATAATTTTTAAATTTTTTGGCTGAAATGTGTTACGAACAGATTCGATCAAAAAAAAATTAAATTAACGTTTCAGAGGTTTTGTCAAAAATTTTGTATTCCAAAAAGCTACCGTTAGACTCGTCTATAAACAACAAGATAACTGTTATCGACTAACTTAAGGGAATGGTAGGGTAAAAGCCTGTATTGAGTAAAACCTGGCAAAATATGTAATTATGTTGGACACCAGCTAATTTGAATTAGTTTCAAAATTTTTTCGAAAACTGTTCAACCTGAAAAATGAAAAGTTCCAGAACACGAAGTCATGAAAGCGACCGTAGTAGTTTGCCACTGGGTGAAGGTGTGATCATAGAAACCTAATATGTATATGTAAAGTTAGGGTTGCGACTGAAGTACATCGTACAATGCCAGTCTAGGAAACTCAGTTTTAACGTACTTATTATGTACAGTAAAGGTAAGTTAGTTATTCGCGTGCTTGCACAGAAGACGTACTAGGTTACACAGAATTTACAAATAAGATAGAAAAATTTACGTTTCAAATTCACAATGTAAATTGACAAATAATTCTGTAAGCCGGTGGGGTAATTTTGCAACACCGACACACCGTGCCTTCCCTGCTGTCGGGGTCATGTCTCACGGGTGTAGGACCAAACCCAAGGGATGCGTGGCCAGATAGTTGACCAGTCCCAATCGTCCAAAACTCGGAAAACAGGGTGGCGCGCCGCTTTTTCACGCCTTCCATGCCAACAGAGGGTGCCTGGCATGATGACCATTTACATTCCCCATACTCATAGGAACAATCATGAAACTGAACCTGAAGAGATAGAACCAGCAAGGGAGGACCCCTCAGGTACCCAAAATTTATCCAAGGAGGTGGACAAGACCCGGGATGCAGGTTCACATGCAAGACCGGTGTCTGATCCACGAGACATGGAGAAAACTATAAAGAAGCTTGCAGGCACTGGAGTGCACGTAAAGAGGCTTTGGGGGTGCTCAGCGTAGGAAACTGAGGCAAGCCAAGAAAGTCAAATCTGGGACTTGGACAGAGTCACCCGTCCACAAAGAAGGTGTCGGTGCAGAAGAGAGCGGGAGCAGTAAAAGACCCCGTTCAGAGACTTCCACACCGACACCATCTAAACACCGGCAGCGAATTAAACGCCCCAAGAGCCATAAGCAGGTTGGGTAGTCTAGCGCTGCTGCTGGGGGATTGCGATTGGCGGTAATTCACAGACTTCACCCGGACTCAGTTTTGAACGAGGGGCAATCGATAAGCGTCCAGAAAATGCTTCTGGACACTGTACTCGACACTCCCTCAGGAAGCTCTAACCCACCTTAGTCCGAAGACGCTAGGTTTGCCGACGACGTTCTTTGGCTGACCTTTGCAAACTTAGAGGTTAAATGCAATGTAGAAACTAAGGGGAGACCTTTGAAAAGGCGTGTGTCTAACAGTAGTCGACGCAGCGGACCTCCTGAAGAGACCCAAGTTTCTAGTATGGATCCTTGACAGAGATGTCAAGAAAAAAATTACCAGGACCTATTTGCAGAAGCAGAATCCCAGTCTGCAAACGGGTGGCTGGCATATGCTTTCCTAGAAATCTAATAAGGAAGCCTTTTTAGTCGATTCGGGATCTTATGAGGTACTTGAGCAAGCCAAGTTTAAGACCTATTACAGGCTGAGAACGGTCTTGTTCAAGCCTATCAAGAGCAATTTACCTGATGATAAGATTGGTCCAAGTGAATCTGCAGCACAGTAAGGCAGCATTAGCAGCCCTATGTAAGCTGATGGGGGACTGCGACATAGCCCCTATTCAGGAATCTTGGATTTGCAAGGGAAAGGTGCTAAGGCGGTTCAATCGATGGGGCACTTCTGTATAGTAAATTCATTGATAGACCCAGGACATGTATACTAATCAACAACAACCTTAAGTGGTTGCAGCTTACAGAATTCTGGCTAGGTGTAGAGCGGATGGATCTCACCTCGTCATTGGTAACGACGCAAATGCTCACCACAAAAGTTTGGGGCAGTACTGGCACCAATCCTAGAGGTATAGCAATAATGCAATTCATAATGGCAAATCACTTAAACATTTTGAATAGACATAGGATGGAAGTCATTTATATAATTATAAGTTCGCAATATATAAGCAACTGATGAGGAGAGCTGCTCAGACCACAGATACATCAGATTTTCTTTTACCAGGCTCAACCAGGTGAAGGAACAAAACTCTGAGAAAAGCCAAAAGAAAATCATGGAGGTGGTACTGCGAAGATATCGACGAATATCCAGAATGTGCCAGACTTCAAAGAATTCTCTTGAAGGACGCCCAGAGATTAATTGGCTCACTGTCCATGATAGACAGTATTTTTACCAGGAATGGGAAAGAAACGATGGCTCTTTTGTTCCGAACTCACTTTCCTGGTTCGACGGAACTGAAACAATCACCATTTGAGTGGCAAGTTTAGGGGCCTTAGGCCCCCAAAAGAGGGCATCTCAGGAGGGCTGGGCAGTAGCGAAGAAGATGATTACCTTCCAAAAAATTAAATGGGCGATAAATACCTTCAAACCATATAAATCACGCGGCACTGACGGGATTATCCCAGCCATGCTACAAAACGGATCAAACATTCTGCCGAGCTGGATCTGCAGAGTTTTGAAGGCTAGCTTGGTATTCCAATATATTCCGTGCAGTAGGAGGTTAATTAGGGTAGCCCTTATTGCTAAACCTGGTCGTACGGACCACTCACAGGCAAAATCTTACAGACCCATCAGTCTTATGTCTTTTCTTCTTAAAACGATGGAAAAACTGATTAATAGACATATCAGTATTTTGGCAACAAGCCCATTACACCCGAACCAGTTTGCTTTTAGAGCAGGACTTTCAACAGAGTCAACTATTCATCACCTGGTTTCCAGAGTCGAAAAGACTTTAGCTAACAAAAATATCCTTTTATGTGCCTTTTTGGACATCGAGGGAGCCTTTGATAATACACCCTTCAGCTCCATCTCGACGGTCACCAGATCAATTGGGATGGAGGAAACTTGCTGCAGGTGGATAGACTGCATGCTAATTGGAAGACTGGCAGTCACAGAACTGCTTGGAGATACCATGGCGGTCCGGGTGGCAAGGGGATGTCCGCAGCGGGGAGTCTTGTCTCACCTACTGTGAAACCTAGTCATAGACGGACTGACGTGGAAGCTGAGCATAAAAGGGTTTACCCCGCTACGATAGCTGATGATTTGGCTGCCTTAGTGGAGGGTAAATACAGTAATATTATCAGAGACCGAATTCAAGAAGCCCTAAAAATAGTAGAGATGAGCAAGAGTGGAAGGCCGTAGAGTCAACCCCCAAAAGTCCACTTTAGTACCTTTTACCTGGAGAAGGAAGATTGCGGGTATTACATCTCTCTTCCTTAACGCTAACGAAATCGGCCTATCAGGCGAAGTGGTATACTTGGGAGTCACTCTGGACTCCAAACTCACATGGAACCTGCAGATCGATAAGATCGTACGCAAGGCGGAAACTTTTTTAGCAATAGTTAGACACACTTGCGGCAAATCCTGGGGGCTAAGACCAAACATGGTACACTGGTTGTACACTAGAGTGGTCAGACAAGCAAAAACATATGCAGCCTTTGTATGGTGGCCCAAAGTTGAACAATCAAACACCAAAATAAAGTTGGGCAGGATCCAGAGACTGGCCTGTCTAAGTATTATAGAGGCGATGTGTTCCACGCCCACTGCTGCTATGGAAACTCGCCTTACTCTTCCCCCGCTACACTTGGTGGTGGTGGAGGAGGAAAGGCTTGAACTGTACAAACTTAAAAATCATCAGTCTAGGATTATTGAAGGGACGGAGCATACGAGATTGCTTGGGAGAAATTGGGGGCATCTGCTTAAGATGCGATCGGACCAAATGTCTCCCCAGCATCCGCCAAATACACTCTTCAAGACTGTTATCCAGGATGTGGAGTAGGAAAAAATGAAGAGTAGATTACCTCCAGACACGGATGGCTCTAAGGGCGAGACAGGGTCCAGATCTAGACTCCTTGAGGCGAATGCTTCAATTTTTAGTTAGCTAAACATAAAATAATCCACGTACATAATGAGTCAAATGTCATTTCAACACAAAGTAAGACTAAGATGTTGATTCTAATAATACATAACTATTAATAATTATGCTCCTTATACTTATTATCAGGCAATGGGCACAACTTGTAAGATTCTATCTCTGGGCTTTACCTGCACTGCTACCATATCATCTTGTCCGGGGAGAAGACATCTCTATCACTTTTGCCAATGGCCAATTTAACGGAAGAGTATTTTCATCCTCTATTAAAACTAACTCCTCCAACCGTAATATTTGCCTTGCTGACAACCCATTTGGATCTATGTTGAAGTCTACTCAAGTAATCTACCTTCCATCTTTCTTAGAATAAATGTTGTATTTCAGAAAATTTTTGCCATAAGGAAAATCTATTTTTATAGATATCTGTAACGTTCCTTTTGGGAAAGGACGTGCGAGATCTGCCGATCAAAAAGTGTCCTGGAGTTAGAATTGTATACCCTGTCGGGTCATCGCTAAGTGCACACATCGGGCTTGAATTTAACAGAGCTTCTATCTGAGTTAAGATGATAGTCAATTCATCATAGGAAAGACACAGATTTCCAATAAGTCTAAAAAGATGGTGTTTCGCGCTTTTAATAAGGGCTTCCCAAATGCCGCCATGATGAAAGCGAGGCGGTATGAATATCCATTGAATTTCAAATTGTACTAGAGAATTCTGAATTGATTCAGAGGTGTCCTTTCGTTCAAGAAATTCAAAGATTGCCTTGAGTTGGTTACCAAAGCTAAGAAAATTGATAGCGTTATCGGTATAAATCAATTTGGAGTTTCCACGTCTGCAAATAAATCGTTTCAACGTAATCAGGAATGATTCCGTAGACAGGCTTGTAACAAACTAGATGGGAGTAGCACGAGTAACCATGCATATGAAAATTGCAATATAGCATTTAGTGATTGCTGCTTTGCGAAGTTTAGAGCCTTTAATATGAAAGGAACCTCCGAAATCAACTCCCGCATTAGTAAAACGAGGCGAGATGCAAAATTCTTCCTTTGGTAAATCTGACATTATCTAAGATGCTGCTTCTGCATTAAACCGAAAACAGGTATGACATTGATTAATGCGTTTTTTATTTTTCTTAAACCGTTTAGAGTCCACTACTTTAGGCGGACATTAGATAAAGTAGTTTGAGGACCGGAGTGACATAATCTATTATGTACCTTTTTGAGTATAAGATGGACGATGGAAGAAGAAGTGAGTATTTTTGATCAAATGACGAAGCACAACATACCAAGATGCTTCTACCGTTTTTCTGTCTGTTTCTTCTACTCCCCCGGTTCCCTTTCTGTTAGTTCCTAATTAGATACTATTTCACCGAGATTCCGCTTGAAAAATGTTAGGCGGACATTTTTCAAAAAATACACCCTCGTTCGAATGAGAGGTAAAATGGAGGTTTCGTGTGCGAGTGTTGTTGCGCACGTTAAAGATCCCTACCTTGCTTGAAACAGCAAGGGTGTAGCAAAATTCTAAATTTTCCAGGTAAAAAAACTCGCTTCCTGGCCAATGTAGTACCTTCTGGTGGAGCATTGGAAAATCACATGTAAGATATGTGTAGAGGATTAAGCAGCCTGTGGCTAAGAAGGATCCCCCAACACTTAGACATTTACCGAATTAATAGTTTTACGTAAATTCTTTCGCACAATTACCATTAGTTGAAAATATTGCAAAACCAATATCTCTAGTTACTTATAATAATCATCAGGTTTAAGTACAGTTATTGATTTCGTCATTAGGTTTCTATCTTGAAACTGGTTGGACGCGTACCTCCATTGACTTCTATTCTGAGAAAGCCTACACATTTCCCTGAAATTCCCACTGCCTACATCTTTCACTATCTGTGTGCAATAGTCTAACCTCTCTTTTTTCCTATCTCTGTTTCTATTATATTCCGCACTATTCCCTCATACCTTAGTATGCGACCTATCATCCTATTTTTCCTATTTTTACTGTTTTCCACATAGTTCTTTTTTCCCTACCATTTCTAGTACCTATTTCTTCTTAACTTTGTCTGTCCATGATATCTTCATCATGAGTGTGCATACAAATTAATTAGAATGAATTTTAGGGATATAAAACCGTATAGCAAAAATACAAGGGACGCACAAGGAAACGTCATTATAGAAAACGTAGAGAAAGTGAGTAGATGGCAAGAATATATAGGGAATTTATATGCAGGAGAGGAACTAACTGCATTAGAACAGGAATCAGACATTGAAAATGATGACTTGGGATATCCTATACTTAGAGACGAGTTTGAATTAGCATTAAAGAGTCTGAACAATGGTAAGGCGCCGGGTACAGATAAGGTGCAAGCAGAAACTCTAAAAGCCGCTGGACAAGCAGTAACAGAACGTCTCTTCCAACTTGTAAGCTATATGTATGAGACAGGCGAGATACCCAAAGATTTCAAACGTAGCATCATAGTAACTATACCGAAAAAGAAAGGCGCGGATAGATGTGAAAATTTTCGAACAATAAGTTTGACAGCACACGTGTCAAAAATATTAACTAGAATTGTGCAAAGACGAATAGAAAAACGAGCTGAAGAAATACTAGGAGAAGACCAATTTGGGTTTAGGCGAAACAGGGGAACACGGGAGGCTATTTTAGCTCTGAGAGTGATAATGGAGAAAACAATAGAAAAAGGGGAAAGCATGTATATAGGGTTTGTAGATCTGGAGAAAACATTCGACAATGTAAATTGAAAAAAAATGTTTGAAATACTCAAAGAGATTGGAATGAGTTATAGGGATAGACGAATAGTACATAGCTTATACAAAGAGCAAACAGCAGTAATAGAATTAGAGCAGGAACGTAGAGAAGTAAACATTAGGAAAGGGGTGTGACAGGGATGTGCCCTATCCCCATTGATTTTTAACTTGTACATAGAAGAGGCAATGAATACTGTCAAATGCAGGAAGACATTTGGAATTACTATGCAGGGACAAAAAATTGATATGCTTAGATTTGCAGATGATATAGCGGTATTAGCATCTAGCAAAGAAGAGTTAGAGGCTGCTCTTAATGAAATGGAAACCGTTCTAACAGAGAGATACGGTATGAAAATTAACAAAACTAAAACTAAAGTTCTAGTTTGCAAAGGTGGGGAAAATAAATCAAAAACAAAAATACAAGTATTTAACACGAACTTACAAGAGGTTAAGGATTTCTGCTACCTAGAAAGCCAAATAACGCAAGATGGGAAAAGCACAAAAGATATAAAACAAAGATTAGCACAAGGTCGTGCTACATTTAACAAGAAAAAGCAACTACTGTGCTCAAGGACCACAAACATAGAAACAAGGAAAAGATTGCTTAAAACATATGTGTGGAGCACAGCACTGTACGGCTGTGAAGCCTGGAAAGTAGGAGAAGCGGACAAGACAAAGGTAGAAGCCTTTGAAATGTGGTGTTACAGGCGTATGATGAAGATATCATGGACAGACAAAGTTAAGAACGAAGAGGTACTAAAAATGGTAGGGGAAGAATGAAATATGTGGAAAACGGTAAAAAATAGGAGAGATAGGATGATAGGCCACATACTACGGCATGAGGGAATAGTGCGGAATATATTAGAAGCAGAGATAGGAAAAAAGAGAAGAAGAGGCAGACCTAGATTAGACTACTGCACACAGATAGTAAAAGATGTAGGCTGTAGAGGTTTCAGGGAGATGTGTAAGCTAGCCCAGAATAGAAATCAATGGAGGTACGCATCCAACCAATCCCAAGATGGATAAACTAATGACGAAAAGATAACTGTGCTTAAACATTATAATTATTATAAGTAACTACAAGAATTGGTTGGGCAATATTCTCGAATAATGTTAAGTGTGTGAAAGGATTTACTGGAAAACCATTATTTCGGCAAATGTCTAAGTGTTGGGGGATCTTGGTAGCCACAGGTTGCTTAACCTCCTTCACTGAATCTCGGTAAAATAGGGTATAAAATTAGAAAACAATAGAAAGGGAACGAGCTGAATACACATACTTCCTGAAAAGAAGAAAAAGAAGAAAACCACCAAAAACGCAAAATCAAAGAAGCTGCTTATATAACCCTACATAAAAATAACTGAGTTGCAAACGAATCCGTGACTTTCAGTAAATAATGGATTCCATTACTAAAAGAAATAACAAATGAAAATCAAATGCCCACAATATCTAGGTAGCATTGCAAGTTTTTCCTGGGTTTTCCTTGCAATATTAACATGAAATACAGCCTACATACATGATTTCTATTTATACATAAAATAACTAATTACATAAAAATAAGCATATTAACAATCCTTGTAAAACATCATTGGTATCTGACAAGTATAAATCCACAATAAGGTTACCTCAAAACCATATACAATCTTCGTTGAACAGTATTAGTATCTGACAAGTGTAAACCCGCCATAGAGTCACCTCAGAACCATGTTAAAATCTACCAAAGAGGTAACTTAAATCATAATGAATTTTCCCCCTCAAAATAAATATAAAAAACGACTACTTAAGCCTTTCAATAATGCAATCGCACACTTCTTTAATAACCATCCTCTCAATTGTATAAATAGAAACATGTTAAAAAATGTTTTCCAATTCCAAGTTATTGAATTTATATAAAATTCACCAATAAAAATTAATCAGCTGATTTCACGTTAAGCGTATTGACTACCTAAAGAAAGCCGATCCCAGGTCGCAACACAAATTGAAGGCAATCATTCTGTTAAACTTTAAAAATTTTTGCTTAGTATACACAAACCAAATATTTCAAACATCAATAAATCAAAGTCACCTTCAATTTATGTCATAAATGTCAAACTTGAAGTTTTTATTATTATTTTGACAACGATCCTAGGTCATGGATCGAAACGTAAATAAAGTTGATTTTAAAAACTATGAGTGGTTTAATTGCCAAAGAAGATTAACATGAATACACATGCTGTGTGAGAATTTCAGGGAACTATGTAGGCTAGCTCAGAATATAAATAAGTGCAGGTACGTGTCCAACCAGTTTTGAGACGGAAAACCTAATGGCTGCGAAATACCTGCAACTAATGTTGACTGTGCGAAAAGATAAATTGGAAAATATATTAAATCGCCAAATGGTTAAGTGTTGGGGGAACTTGGCAGCCACAGGCTGCTTACCTCCCTTCACAACCATTGAAGGTCGGAGAAATAGGGCATATAACTGTAAAACAATAGAAAGTGATCGAACAGCATCTAACAAGAAAGAACATCGCCTATGAGGAAAGACAACAAACATAGAATAAGAAGAAAATTGTTGAAAGCATATGCGTGGAGCACAGCACAGTGTGCCTATGAAATACGGGAAGTCTGAAACGCAGACAGAAAAACGGTAGCAGCCTTTTGAAATGCTGTGCTTCAGATGTATGAGGACGATAGCATGGACAGTCAAAGATAATAACAAATAAGTTACAGAAATAGTAGGGGAACAAGGATATCTGGGGAAAAAGAGAAATAGTAGGGCGGAATACGTTCTAAGGCATTTTTAGGGAATAGTATGTGATATATTACAAGCACAGATAGGAAAAAAGAGGTAGATGTAGACCTAGATCAGACAGTTATACATGCAAACTGTGCATATTTCAGGGAAATCTGTAGGTTAGTTCAGAATAGGGAACAATGATGGTGCGCGTCTAACCAGTTCTAGGACTGAAGACCTAATGATGATGATGTGATAAGTACGAGTTCAAAAACTTTTTGTTCAATGCTGTGTATCTCCCCAATGTAATTTTGTGGAAAGAATTAACAAGACTATCGGCACAGCAATTCGTTCGTATGTTGAGGAATATGATTCTTGTGATTTAGAGTTGCCGTAGATTCAGTATGCTATCAATTCAGCTAAACATGAATCCAAACATTGTAGTCCTTGGCATTTAGGTACCTATTATTGGCCGTATATTTTTTGGTGACGAATTAATCCTCAGGAAGTTATAGATGTTGTTTCTTATAGCAGACCTTTATTGTGTCGGACTGTAGGGGTCTTTTTGATATTTTTAGAGACGTTCGTAAAAAAATTACATATTACGTATGAGCGTTCCGCTCGTCAGAATAATCTGAGGAAGAACATATCGTTTGAGGTTGGAGAATGACGGGTAATTAAGGTACTTTCGAGCGCAGGTGATAAACTTACAGCTAAGTTAGCGCCGAAATTTGTATTGAGTAAGATTCGTAAGAAACTTTCAAATATAGTATACGAACTAAATAGAATATATGGAATTAGAGCTGGAAAATGGCATGTTAAAGATTTGAAACCCTATTCTACTCTATATCACGAGTATGTTTTCGAAAATTAAATGATATTCATGTGTAGAGCTGAGTTGAACAGTATTCTATTCGTTGTTTTATCTCTTAGTAGTGTGGGTTTGATGATAGAGATATTTGTAAGTGATTCTTGGTAAATGCTTGTGTGCTTTTCAAGTACACTAGTTTCGTGTGGTTGTGTGCATTTATTTACTGATTATATGTTTGGTTGATCGATCGATCGATCGGTTAGTTTTAAGCTTTGATGTGATTCGAAAGATAAATATTTACGTATAAGCATAATTATTCTCGGTTGGTGTAGTGTCCAACGTTTGTTGAGTAATTGCGATCCCTTTGGGTCGAGCGCAGGTTTTATTTTGGTGGAAGTTGTTTGGTGGGATAAAATTCCTGTTAAAATTTGATGTCCTGCTGAATATCGTTCTCTAGTGGTGGAAACCTGTATGTTTGGGAGATTGATTTGTGGTACAAAATTTCGACACAAGTCAAAGAAGTTTAGCGACTACTTTTCAAAGTAGGTAAGAGTTGTAAATAGAAACGTACCTGCAAGAAAATTAAGTCAGTGCGACTTGGTTGAGGTATGAATTTTTGATTGGAAGGTTATTAAGTAGGTTGGTAGAGTGCGTGCGTGATTGCAAGCGATGAGTGTTTGTACCATGGCCGGTATTGTTACAGCAAATGTTTCTCTTCAGAGGAATGCATTTTAGTGATGCCGTTTGAAGTATGCTTCTTGGGTGTTGTAGAATATTAGGTTGGTGGGAAAATATCGGTAGTGCTAGCTTATAAGATTTGAGTTCTGCTTTTAATCAAGGTATTTCTTCATTACTTTGGAGCATCAACTATAAGGTCTGTTGGGTTATTGAGTTCGAAAAGTAAGAGTGAAAAACGTTCTGGTGTTTTTTTGAAAGGTCTTGTAGGTCCTATAGTGGACGTACCGTTCGAGTTAGTAGAGTGTAAATATAGTAGAATGGTCCCAAGGTTGGAAAGCTTTTGGTGTTGGATTTTCGTTTAAAGTTGTAGTAACGTAGTAATTAGTTGAATACTGTTTGCGTAGTTTTGGTAAGTTTAATCCACCCCAACCCTTCTCTCTGTGTGATGCGAGAGATCTTACACTTTTGGATTTAACTTTTTATATTTGTCGTGCCATTGTGTCTTCCTAGATGTCTTCCTCTAGATCTTTCGTACGCGTAGTTACCCACACATCTCCTTGCTCGTTATGATAACTTCTTTATCGATTAAATTTTAGATTTTTGACCCTTAATGTTTGTTGTAGTATAATTTATGGGCTGAGAATTTAAACGGTTTGAGGTTAGTTGTTAAGATTAAGGAGAGTTGTACATCGGGGTCTCACATACTACATCATTAGTTCGTCAAAATTTTTTTTGTCTTTTTAGACTCTTCATTATCCCAACTTTTTTTTTTCTTGTTTTTGGAGAGAGACAGTGAAGCAGGAATATTTTCACATCGTTTTATTTTGTCAATTTCATAATTCCTACATGTTTGGTTTCAATTATAATATATTGAACACTTCATCAGAATTAATATAAAAGTGCTTCGGTTATTTATTATTACGACCACGTATAACGTGTCGTAGACGTTTGTTACGTTCCAATTTTGTTTTTAAAATTTTCCCTTGCTAATTCATTACTCGTTCGAATAAATTCCGTTTCTATTCTTAAATTCTTCAACTTCTCAACTCAAACCCCTTTGTGCTTTTAAAACGAAAATTTATTCTATAAAGTAAATAGTTATATCCTGTTTTTAGGTACCCGCTATCTTGGTATATCTTACGATAGCCGTATAATGGTTTTCTCAATTGTTCCAAGGTAACGACTTGTTGATATAAGATCGCGTACGATCACATATAAACCCGGGTTTTCCAGTTTTAACGCGATTCGCTAAACTAGAAATTGGCAGTTCAAATTCGTGTTGTGTGAACCATTATTGAGTTTGATTCTACAGCGTGTGCGTCGAAGGGTCTTTTCTACATTTTATTCGTCACTGTATTTCAAACAGCGATGCACGTCTTTCTGTTCAATAACTAGGAGGGGTCCTGCGTGTATTCGCTTTTTTTTAGCTGGAGGCCAAATGGGTTCTTTCGCTTGTAAAACAACTTCTTTGGTTATACTGCTACTGCAATTATGGTAGCAGAGTAAATGTAGACTGACGACTATTGCGTTTCTATGCTGACTCAACCCCAACGGCTTGCGAGCTAAGTATCAGGATACCTACAGGTAGATACGTGACAAGAAACGTCACATTGTAGAACTCTTATTTGTTGCTGCGATCCGATATTATCACTCTACAGGTGCGATGTACTATTTTTAAAGATGCGTGACAAAGGAACGCACATGTTTATGCGCTCTATTAATTAGTTACTTTACAAAAGCTCTCACAGTTTTTATTCGATACTGATTAATTTTATTTTGGGTAAATACGAGATCCATTTCGAATGGACCTGCACCTTGCCGAAGTTCTAAATTACTAGAACAGGTGAAATGGCTTGCGTGTTCTAATGAGCTAAAGAGCCAAACTACAGGTTCAACCAAAGTAGTAGGGTCGTTAGTGAGGAACCAGAGTAAGACAGGTCCCCGAAGGAGGGCAGCGGCTCTTTCGGTACTTAGATTGGCAGAGACCCTAGGGGTCGGTATGGCAGTCTAAGACACAATACCGCGATGTGGAAGGCAACGGGAAACCACCACATTACCTACCAAGTACACAGCGTACCTAAATTATAATAAAATGATGGCATTCTCTGGGGTAAAAGATTCCGGAGTTAAAATAGTCCCTGATTCGGATCTCCGGAAGGGGACTACTTCGGAGAATGCTGTCGGAAAATTAAGAACAAAAGTCGGGAACATTTTGCGAGTCGGAGCGTGGAATGTTAGAACTATGAAGCAAGTGGGTAAGCTAGAGAACCTAAAAATCAAAATGAATAGGTTATCACTAGACGTAGTAGGGATCAGCGAAGTTCGGTCGCCAGAGGCGGGGGATTTTTGGAATGGAGAGGAGGGAAATTTGGGTGTAGGGATAGTTATGCGGAAAAAGATAGGATACTGTGTAGAAAATTACTTACAAAAAAATGAAATAGTACTCATGGTTAGACTAGAATCTAAACCGGTAAACACAGTAATAATACAAGTATACATGCCCACCTCTAGCTACAGTGACGAAGAGGTAGAAGCGATCTACAAAGATATCGAAAACATATTAAGACACGTAAAAGGACATGAAAATTTAATAATTATGGGGGATTTTAATGCAGTGGTAGGTGAGGGTAGGGAAGGAGCGATAGTAGGTTTATTTGGTTTAGGCACTAGAAACGACAGAGGAAATAGGCTGGTAGAATTTTGCGACAAGAACAATTTAATCACTACAAACACATTATTTCAACATCATGCTAGTAGACGATATACGTGGAAGATGCCAAGAGATATAGGAAGATATCAAATAGATTACATTCTTGTTAGACAACGGTTTAGGAATCAAGTAAAAGACTATAGAAGCTACCAAGAAGCAGATATAGACACTGACCACAACATCGTAATTATGAAGGACCGCACTAAAACTTAAAAATTTGAAAAAAGAAACGGAAAAAGGCACTTGGACCTACAGAAACTAAAAGAGAAAGATATTCAAGAAAGATTCAAAAAGGTCAAATGAATTGCTCAAAGATATCAAGAAAATATCTGATACTAAGGAAGTAGAAACAGAATGGAATAACATTAAATCCAGCCTCGATATGGCCAGAGATATTCTGGGGCATACACAAAAAGAAAATAAAAAACCATGGATAACAAGGGTATCCTGAATTTAATAGAAGAAAGACGAAAATACAAAAATAAATCAGACGAAACAGGAAAACAGAGATACAAAGCCATAAAATGGGAAATTATTCGCAAATACAGGAAAGCTAAAGAACAATGGATTGATGAAAAGTGCAAAGAGGTACAAACTAAGATGGAAGTAGGAAAGACAGATGAAGCATACAAACTACTTTGAATCAATTTTAGGGATAGAAAACCGTATAGCAAAAATATAAGGGACGCGGGAGAAAATGTCATTACAGAAAATGTAGATAAAGTGGGTAGATGGCAAGAATATATAGGGAATTTATATGCAGGAAAAGAACTAACTGCATTAGAAAAGAAATTAGACATTGAAAATGATGACTTGGGATATCCTATACTTAGAGATGAATTTGAATTAGCATCAAAGGGTCTGAAAAATGGTAAGGTGCCGGGTACAGATAAGGTGCAAGCGGAAACTCTAAAAGCCGCTGGTCAAGCAGTAACAGAACGTCTTTTCCAACTTGTATGCTATATGTATGAAACAGGCGAGATACCCAAAGATTTCAAACATAACATCATAGTAACTATACCAAAAAAGAAAGGCGCAGATAAATGTGAAAATTTTCGAACAATAAGTTTGACAGCACACGTGTTTAAAATATTAACTAGAATTGTACAAAGACGAATGGAAAAACGGGCTGAAGAAGGCTAGGAGAAGACCAATTTGGGTTTAGGCAAACAGGGGAACACGGGAGGCTATCTTAGCTCTAAGGGTGATAATGGAGAAAACAATAGAAAAAGGGGAAAGCGTGTATATAGGGTTTGTAGATTTGGAAAAAGCATTTGACAATGTGATTTGGAAAAAAATGTTCGAAATACTCAAAAAGATTGGAATGAGTTATAGGGATAGATGGATAGTGCATAGCTTATACAAAAAGCAAACGGGAGTAATAGAATTAGAGCAGGAACGTAGAGAAGTAAACATCAGGAAAGGGGTGAGACAGGGATGTTCCCTATCCCCATTAATTTTTAACTTGTACATTCAAGAGGCAATGAATACTGTCAAATGCAGGAAAACATTTGGAATTACTATGCAGGGACAAAAAATTGATATGCTTAGATTTGCAGATGATATAGCGGTATTAGCATCTAGCAAGGAAGAGTTAGAAGCTGCTCTCAATGAAATGGAAACGGTTCTAACAGAGAGATACGGTATGAAAATTAACAAAAGTAAAACTAAAGTACTAGTATGCAAAGGAGGGAAAAATAAATCAAAAACAAGAATACAAGTATGTAACACGAACTTACAAGAGGTTAAGGATTTCTGCTACCTAGAAAGCCAAATAACGCAAGATGGGAAAAGCACAAAAGATATAAAACAAAGATTAGCACAAGGTTGTGCTACATTTAACAAGAAAAAGCAACTACTGTGTTCAAAGACAACAAACATAGAAACAAGGAATAGATTGCTTAAAACATATGTATGGGGCACAGCACTGTACGTCTGTGAAGCCTGGACAGTAGGAAAAGCAGACAAGAAAAAGGTAGAAGCCTTTGAAATGTGGTGCTACATACGATTGATGAAGATATCATGGACAGACAAAGTTAAGAACAAAGAGGTACTAAAAATGGTAGGGGAAGAAAGAAATATGTGGAAAACGGTAAAAAATAGGAAAGATAGGATGATAGGCCACATACTACGGCATGAGGGAATAGTGCGGAATATACTAGAAGCAGAGATAGGAAAAAAGAGAAGAAGAGGTTAGACTAGACTAGGTTCGACTACTGCACACAGATAGTGAAAGATGTAGGCGGTAGGAGTTTCAGGGAAATGTGTAGGCTAGCTTAGAATAGAAATCAATGGAGGTACGCATCCAACCAGTCCCAAGATGGATAAATTAATGACGAAGAAAGTAACTGCACTTAAACATGGTATTTATTTTAAGCAACTACAAGCATTGGATGGGCAATATTCTCGAATAATGGTAATTGTGTGAAAGCATTCACTGGAAAACTATTATTTCGTCAAATGTCTAAGTATTGGGGGATCTTGGCAGCCACAGGTTGCTTATCCCCCTTCAATAAATCTCAGTGAAATAGAGCAAAATTTTAGAAAACAACAGAAGGGGAACCGAGCTGTATTGCTGTGTGATAATTTCAGGGAACTATGTAGGTTAGTTTCGAAAATAAATAAGTGCAGCTACATGTCCAACCAGTTTTGAGACGGAAAACCCAATAACGAAAAAATAAGCGCAGATAAATCTGATGATTATTATAAACAACTACAGGTGTTGGTTGTGAAATATCTGCAACTAATGTTGACTGTGCGAAAAAATATATGGAAAAACTATTGAATCAGTAAATGTTCAAGTGCTGGGGGAACTTGGCAGCCACAGGCTGCTTACCCCCCTTCGCAACCACTGAATGTCGGAAAAATAGGGTATATAATTGTAAAACAATAGAAGGGGACCGAACTGCATCTAACAAGAAAGAACGGCACCTATGATGAAAGACAACAAGCATAGAACAAAAAGTTGTTGAAAGCGTATGTGTGGAGCACAGCACAGACAGTATGCCTACGCATACGGGCAGTCTGAAAAGCAGACAGAAGAACAGTAGCAGCCTTTGAAATGCCGTGCTTCAGATGTATGAGGATGGACAGACAAAGGTAATAACAAATAGGTTATAGAAACAGTAGGGGAACAAGAATATCTTTGGGAAAAAATTTATAGAAATAGAAGGGCAGAATACGTTCTAAGGCATTTTTGGGAAATAGTATGGGATATATGACAAGCAGAGATAGGAAAGAGAAGGTAGATGTAGACCTAGATTAGATAGTGATAGATGCAGACTGTGCAAATTTCGTAGAAATCTGTAGGTTAGTTCAGAATAGGAAACAATGATGGTACGCGTCTAACCAGTTTCAGGACTGAAGACCCAATGATGATGAAATACTAGATGCGCACTTCTGGCTAAATTTCTAAATGATCCGTAGAATATAATTGTTGACTGTAAAATAGTAACGCTTAGTTTATTTTCCTTTTGCTTGTTTGTACAGATTCCTTTATTTATTTTTATGTGTTAATAGACAATCGTATGTAGGCGAATCCCCCCACTCTCCGCGTCTAGTAGTTAGCCTGATATCTACTTTTCTTCCGGCTACGTCTAGATACGTAGCACGTTCGGTAAATAAATTGCTTTAATCAACGGTACGTATTGGTTGATATTGTAGACACCGCCGCTTTGCGATAATTCAATAGCGAGTTTCATTTATTAAGTCGAGAAGCCGAGCATTTTCGTTTTGTTGCTCATGGCGTTAAGATGCGTAGGTCACTTACCAGATGGGAATGGTCAATTATACTGCAGATGTGGCCTTAGTAGGGCTACTCTTACTGATGTAACCAAGACTTTAAAGAATCAGTTTAATCAATGGTACGCTCTCCTGTGTAACAAGTTATTTGAAAAAAACTATTTCCCCAAACTACCCAAAATCGTCAAGTTAGCCGCGGCTTTTTTGAATTTTGAAAAAATTTTTGTACCACAATTAAGCGGTAATTAGGCGCCATTTTGCACCGTTAAAACGAAATTTTTTCGCCCTCCTGTGTAACAAGTTATTAAAAAAAAACTATTTCTCCAAACTACCCAAAATCGTGAAGTTGGCCGCGACTTTTTTAAATTTAAAAAAAATTTTATACCAAATTTAAGCGGTAATTAGGCGCCACTTTGCGCCGTTAAAACAAAAATTTGCGCCCTTCCGTGTAAAAAGTTATTAAAAAAAAGCTATTTCTCCAAACTAGCCATAATCGTGAAGTTGGCCGCGACTTTTTTGAATTTTGAAAAAAATTTTGTACTACAATTAAGCGGTAATTAGGCGCCGTTTCGCGCCGTTGAAACGAAATTTTGCGCCCTACTGTGTAACAAGTTATTTGAAAAAAACTATTTCTCCAAACTACCCAAAATCGTGAAGTTGGCCTTACATGTGATTTTTTTCCAATGCTCCACCCAAATGTACTACATTGGCCAGGAAGCGAGTTTCTTTTTACTGGAAAATTTGGAATTTTGCCGAACCCTTACTGTTCCAAGCAAGATAGGGATCTTTAACGTGCGTGACAACACACACACGGAATCTCCATTTTACCTCTCATCCGAACCAAGGTGTATTTTTGTGAAAAATGCTGTGTCGTGATTCGAACCCGGGACCTTGGGTGTAGTAGTCACACACATACCACTACGCCACGGAACCACGCCGTGAAGTTGGCCGCGACTTTTTTGAATTTTGAAAAAAAATTTATACCAAATTTAAGCGATAATTACAAGTCATTTTGCGCCGTTGAAACAAAATTTTGCGTCCTTCTGTGTAAGAAGTTATTTAAAAAACAAAACTATTTCTCCAAACTAGCCAAAATCATGTAGTTGGCCGCGACTTTTTTGAATTTTGAAAACATTTTTGTACCAAATTTAAGCGGTAATTAGGCTCCATTTTGCGCCGTTAAAACGATATTTTGCGCCCTCCGTGTAACAAGTTATTTGAAAAAATAAACCATTTTTCCGAACTGTAAATACATTCATATCTTGATTTATACTAAATTCTAGAACTAACGGATACAACTAGTAAGCCAACATAATATAGTTGGCCGCCAGCGGTGTCCTCTTATCGGAAATTAGCTGTCGCCCGCCTCTTCATGCTTGAAGGATTTGTAAGTTACATATCATTTTTTTATCATATTTGAAAGTAATACCATGGAATTACACCCTCTGATTAGAAGTAGTTTTACATAATTTAAATACTTGATTAATAATATATTTTTATGAAGTTACAAGTTAACAACAGGATATAAAATTTTCATACAAACTTTCATTCTCTATTCTACACTCTTAAGAGTTGTTTCTTAAAAAACGCTTATACAAGTATTTTATTATTTAAGACTAAGATCCTAAATGCTGATTTTAATACCTCTAACTGAGATTTTGTGAAAGTCAGCAGCGAATTGTATTTCACTTTAAATTTATTTAATTCTTGGCTATATATTACCGCTTAATTGTGGTACAAATATTTTTTCAAAATTCAAAAAAGTCGCGGCCAACTTCACGGTTTTGGCTAGTTTCGAGAAATAGCTTTTTTTTAAATAACTTTTTACACAGAAAGACGCAAAATTTTGTTTTAACGGCGCAAAATGGCGCCTAATTACCGCTTAAATTTGGTATACAATTTTTTTCAAAGTTCAAAAAAGTCGCGGCCAACCTCACGAGGCGTCGCCGTGGATCAATGTAGTAAGCGTAAGACTACGGATCTCAAGGTCCTGGGTTCAAATCCCGACACGGCCGACTGCTTGAAAAATGACAGGTGAGCATTTTTCACAGAAATTACGCCCTCGTTCGGATGAGAGGTTAAATGGAGGTCCCGTGTGTGAGTGTTGTCACGCACGTTAAAGATCCCTACCTTGCCTGGAACGGCAAGGGTTCGGCAAAATTCTAAATTTCCAGGCAACAAAAAACTCGCTTCCTGGCCAATGTAGTACCTTCTGGTGGAGCATTGGAAATATAAATGCACGGCCAACCTCACGATTTTGGGTAGTTTGGACAAATGGTTTTTTTTTCGATTATCTTGTTACACAGAAGGGCGCAAAATTTCGTTTCAACGGCGCAAAATGGCGCCTAATTATCGCTTAATTGTGGTACAAAAATTATTTCAAAATTCAAAAATGTCACGGCCAACTTCACGATTTTGGGTAGTTTGGAGAAATAGTTTTTTTTAAAATAACTTGTTACATAGGAGGGCGCAAAATTTCGTTTCAACGGAGAAAATGGCGCATAATTACCGCTTAATTGTGGTACACAAATTTTTTCAAAATTCAAAAAGTCGCGGCCAACTTCACGATTTTAGCTAGTGTGGAGAAAGTTTTTTCGAATAACTTGTTACACAGAAGGGCGCAAAATTTCGTTTTAACGGCGCAAAATGGCGCCTAATTACCGCTTAATTGTGGTACAAAATTTTTTACAAAATTCAAAAAAGTCGCGGCCAACTTCACGATTTTGGTTAGTTTGGAGAAATAGTTTTTTTTAAATAACTTTTTACACAGAAGGGCGCAAAATTTCGCTTCAACGGCGCAAAATAGTGCATAATTACCGCTTAATTGTCGTACAAAATTTTTTTCAAAATTCAAAAATGTCGCGGTCAACTTCACGATTTTGGGTAGTTTGGAGAAATAGATTTTTTCAAAAAACTTGTTTCACAGGAGGGCGCAAAATTTCGTTTTAACGGCGCAAAATGGCGCATAATTACCGCTTAATTGTGGTACACAAATGTTTTTAAAATTCAAAAAAGTCGCGGCCAACTTCACGATTTTAGCTAGTTTGGAGAAACAGCTTTTAGAATAACTTGTTACACAGAAGGGTGCAAAATTTCGTTTTAACGGCGCAAAATGGCACCTAATTACCGCTTAATTGTAGTACAAAATTTTGTACAAAATTCAAAAAAGTCGCGGCCAACTTCACGATTTTGGGTAGTTTGGAGAAATAGATTTTTTCAAAAAACTTGTTTCACAGGAGGGCGCAAAATTTCGATTTAACGACGCAAAATGGCGCATAATTACCGCTTAATTGTGGTACACAAATGTTTTTAAAATTAAAAAAAGTCGCGGCCAACTTCACGATTTTAGCTAGTTTGGAGAAACAGCTTTTCGAATAACTTGTTACACAGAAGGGTGCAAAATTTCGTTTTATCGGCGCAAAATGGCACCTAATTACCGCTTAATTGTAGTACAAAATTTTTTACAAAATTCAAAAAAGTCGCGACCAACTTCACGATTTTAGCTAGTTTGGAGAAACAGTTTTTTTGAATAACTTGTTACACAGAAAGGCGCAAAATTTCGTTTCAACCGCGCAAAATGGCGCCTAATTACCGCTTAATTGTGAAACAAATTTTTTTTCAAAATTCAAAAAATTCGTGGCCAACGTCACAATTTTGGGTAGTTTGGAGAATTAGTTTTTTTCAAATAACTTGTTACACAGGAGGGCGCAAAATTTCGTTTCGACGGCGCAAAATGGCCCCTAATTACCGCTTAATTGTGGTGCAAAATGTTTTTCAAAATTCAAAAAAGTCGCGGCCAACTCCACGAGTTTGGCTAGTTTGGAGAAATGGTTTTTTTCGAATAACTTTTTACACAGAAGGGCGCAAAATTTCGCTTTAATGGCGCAAAATGGCGCCTAATTACCGCTTAATTGTGGTACAACAATTTTTTCAAAATTCAAAAAGGTCGCGGCCAACTTCACGATTTTGGGTAGTTTGGAGAAATAGTTTTTTTCAAATAACTTGTTACACAGGAGGGCGCAAAATTTCGTTTCAACGGCCCAAAATGGCGCATAATTACCGCTTAAGTGTGGTACAAAATTTTTTTCAAAATTCAAAAAAGTCGCGGCCAACTTCACGATTTTGGGTAGTTTGGAGAAATAGATTTTTTCTAAAAACTTGTTACACAGGAGGGCGCAAAATTTCGTTTTAACGGCGCAAAATGGCGCCTAAATACCGCTTAATTGTGGTACAAAATTTTTTTCAAAATCCAAAAAAGTCGCGGCCAACTTCACGATTTTGGCTAGTTTGGAGAAATAGCTTTTTTTTAAATAACTTTTTACACAGTAGGGCGCAAAATTTTGTTTTAACGGCGCAAAATGGCGCCTAATTACCGCTTAAATTTGAAATACAATTTTTTTCAAAATTCAAAAAAGTCGCGGCCAACTTCACGATTTTGGGTAGTTTGGACAAATGTTTTTTTTTCGATTAACTTGTTACACAGAAGGGCGCAAAATTTCGTTTCAACGGCGCAAAATGGCGCCTAATTACCGTTTAATTGTGGTACAAAAATTTTTTCAAAATTCAAAAATGTCGCGGCCAACTTCACGATTTTGGGTAGTTTGGAGAAATAGTTTTTTTCAAATAACTTGTTACATAGGAGGGCGCAAAATTTCGTTTCAACGGCGAAAATGGCGCATAATTACCGCTTAATTGTGGTACACAATTTTTTTCAAAATTTAAAAAGTCGCGGCCAACTTCAGGATTTTAGCTAGTTTGGAGAAACAGTTTTTTCGAATAACTTGTTACACAGAAGGGCGCAAAATTTCGTTTTAACGGCGCAAAATGGCGCCTAATTACCGCTTAATTGTGGTACAAAAATTTTCACAAAATTCAAAAAAGTCGCGGCCAACTTCACGATTTTGGTTAGTTTGGAGAAACAGTTTTTCGAATAACTTGTTACACAGAAGGGCGCAAAATTTCGTTTTAACGGCGCAAAATGGCGCCTAATTACCGCTTAAATTTGGTATACAATTTTTTTCAAAATTCAAAAAAGTCGCGGCCAACTTCACGATTTTGGGTAGTTTGGACAAATAGTTTTTCGAATTAACTTGTTACACAGAAGGGCGCAAAATTTCGTTTCAACGGCGCAAAATGGCGCCTAATTACCGCTTTAATTGTGGTACAAAATTTTTCAAAATTCAAAAATGTCGCGGCCAACTTCACGAGTTTTGGCTAGTTTGGAGAAATAGTTTTTTCAAATAACTTTGTTACACAGAAGGGCGCAAAATTTCGCTTTCAACGGCGCAAAATGGCGCATAATTACCGCTTAATTGTGGTACACAAATTTTTCAAAATTTAAAAGTCGCGCCAACTTCACGATTTTAGCTAGTTTGGAGAAACAGATTTTTCAAATAACTTGTTACACAGGAGGGCGCAAAATTTCGTTTTAACGGCGCAAAATGGCGCCTAATTACCGCTTAATTGTGGTACAAAATTTTCAAAATTCAAAAAGTCGCGGCCAACTTCACGATTTTGGCTAGTTTGGAGAAAAGTTTTTCGAATAACTTGTTACACAGAAGGGCGCAAAATTTCGTTTTAACGGCGCAAAATGGCGCCTAATTACCGCTTAAATTGTGGTACAACAATTTTTCAAAATTCAAAAAGTCGCGGCCAACTTCACGATTTTGGGTAGTTTGGAGAAATAGTTTTTTCGAATAACTTGTTACACAGAAGGGCGCAAAATTTCGTTTCAACGGCGCAAAATGGCGCCTAATTACCGCTTAATTGTGGTACAAAATTTTTCAAAATTCAAAAGTCGCGGCCAACTTCACGAGTTTGGCTAGTTTGGAGAAATAGTTTTTTCAAATAACTTTGTTACACAGAAGGGCGCAAAATTTCGTTTCAACGGCGAAAATGGCGCATAATTACCGCTTAATTGTGGTACTCAAATTTTTTCAAAATTTAAAAAGTCGCAGCCAACTTCAGGATTTTAGCTAGTTTGGAGAAACAGTTTTTTTGAATAACTTGTTACACAGAAGGGCGCAAAATTTCGTTTTGACGGCGCAAAATGGCGCCTAATTACCGCTTAATTGTGGTACAAAAATTTTCACAAAATTCAAAAAAGTCGCGGCCAACTTCACGATTTTAGCTAGTTTGGAGAAACAGTTTTTCGAATAACTTGTTACACAGAAGGGTGCAAAATTTCGTTTTAACGGCGCAAAATGGCGCCTAATTACCGCTTAATTGTGGTACAACAATTTTTTCAAAATTCAAAAAGGTCCCGGCCAACTTCACGATTTTGGGTAGTCTGGAGAAATAGTTTTTTTCAAATAACTTGTTACACAGGAGGGCGCAAAATTTCGTTTCAACGGCGCAAAATGGCGCGTAATTACCGCTTAATTGTGGTACAAAACCTTTTTCAAAATTCAAAAAAGTCGCGGCCAACTTCACGAGTTTGGCTAGTTTGGAGAAATGGTTTTTTTTCGAATATTTTGTTACACAGAAGGGTGCAAAATTTCGCTTTAACGGCGCAAAATGGCGCCTAATTACCGCTTAATTGTGGTACAACAATTTTTTCAAAATTCAAAAAGGTCGCGGCCAACTTCACGATTTTGGTTAGTCTGAAGAAATAGTTTTTTTCAAATAACTTGTTACACAGGAGGGCGCAAAATTTCGTTTCAACGGCGCAAAATGGCACGTAATTACCGCTTAATTGTGGTACAAAATCTTTTTCAAAATTCAAAAAAGTCGCGGCCAACTTCACGAGTTTGGCTAGTTTGGAGAAATGTTTTTTTTTTGAATAACTTGTTACGCAGAAGGGCGCAAAATTTCGCTTTAACGGCGCAAAATGGCGCCTAATTACCGCTTAATTGTGGTACAACAATTTTTTCAAAATTCAAAAAGGTCGCGGCCAACTTCACGATTTTGGGTAGTCTGGAGAAATAGTTTTTTTCAAATAACTTGTTACACAGGAGGCGCAAAATTTCGTTTCAACAGCCCAAAATGGCGCATAATTACCGCTTAAATGTGGTACAAAAAATTTTTCAAAATTCAAAAAATTCGCGGCCAACTTCACGTTTTTAGGTAGTTCAGAAAAATAGTTTATTGCGAATAACTTGATACACAGGAGGGCGCAAAATTTCGTTTCAACGGCGCAAAATGGCGCCTAATTGGCGCCTAATTATGACATAAATATTTTTTAAAAATTCATCACCTCTACATTTTACCTCTCGTCCGAAGAAGGGCGTATTTTTGTGAAAAAAGCTCGCTTAACATTTTTCAAGCGGCCCGTGTCGGGAATCGTATCGGTGACTTTGGACTTACCGCGAACCAACCAAGCCACGGAGTCGCCTAGTACCAAATACTACCAGACATTAAATTTACATGAAAAAATTTGTTAAAACCCAATTGATTTATTCTTAAATGATGAGAAAATTCCTGAAAAAGGTGGGGGAGTAAATTTTGGATACGAATCGGATCAAACGTATGGCGGCATCAACAACCCGGTGAACTGCGTTGCAACTTTCACTTGTTTGACATTTTCAAATTCACAGTTAGGCAGAACTTTGAATATATTAAATATGCACGTTTTGTGCATTAAATTTCGTCTAAGTTAGTTTTTGTTACCATCCAACTCTTGAAATTGGTAAAAATATCTCCCAGAGAATACTTTAAAATTTAAAAAAGTATATTTCAGGGAACGTGTCAAGGGTTTGGTAAGGAGTGCAATTGGCTTAAAGTTATCAATATACAACGACAATGAGCATAAACGGGATGATGTTCTTATGAGGAATAAGGGTTAAACACACCCTCTCCCACCCAACACAAGCACAATTTTGATTGGGATATTTTATCTGAAATTCAACTAGTATGGAATAAAACGCTCTTTGCTCTTTGCCTTCATTGTTGTTTCACCGACGCGGATGACTGAATAACAGTTTTCAACCAGCAACTCACTCCCATACAATTTGTGTAATTATACCAATTGCTCGCCTGTTGCCATTATCCGGTAAAATTGCACCTCTATATCCATTACATTACGTTTATATAGCTAATAAACTAACTCTAAAAGGGGCGCATCTCCAGAGTTTACTCACCAAATTCTAAAATTAGCTTTAGTATTACTACGGAAATTGAATCGAAAAGGCTACATCGAATCGATTTTTATTTTCCAATAAACCTTGAATATTTTAAGACGTAAAAAAACTACAATGTATTAATATTTTTAACTCGCACACGAATGCAATATTTTATCACAGCAGAGTGCATATGATATTGTGTTTTTCTATTAAGCTGCAATAATAAACGATTTCATGCGCTATGACCGTGACATTCTTTATTTTATTATTATGCGCTTGTTACTTATGTATGAATGATGGATATATTGTAGTTTGATGTAAGAAATTTACATAATTTCTAGATGCTTTATTGTTGTTTGTCTCTAAAGTATAAGAAGTTTTGTGAAATCTTAAACGGGATGGAGATAAAACAAGACTGGTTTAGCGTAAAATTAAACACGATTATTGAGACTGCCAAACAAAGTCGAAAAATAATAATAACAAATTAAATGAATATTCTACGCATACCTAGCTACAACATGGTCGCTTTCCAAAAATACGTTGTGTTTTCCAAGAAAAGAAATTATAAAATTATGATAACGTAAGAAAAGAACACAATTATATTAAGAAAAATTAATTAAATATTTAACACAAGGCACAGTACAATAATTGATAGCCGAAAAATGCTTGTAGAAGTTTTGACTGTAAATACAAAGGTTTGTCTGTCATCACCAGGGTGTAATTTATTTACGTAACCGAGTGGCTAATTAAAAGGAGACTTCAGTTACTTTTAATGAACACTAAGGTAATTAATATTACTATTAATTTCATCATCATCATTAGGTTAGATGCGTACCCTCATTGTTTCCTATTCTGAACTAACCTACACATCTCCCTGAAATTTGCACAGTCTGCATCTATCACTATCTGATCTAGGTCTACATCTGCCTCCTTTTTCCTATCTCTGCTTGTAGTATATCCCATACTATTCCCCAAAAATGCCTTAGAATGTATTCTGCCCTTCTATTTCTCCTATATTTTTCTACAGATATCCTTGCTCCCCTAGTATTTCTATAACCTATTTGTTATTAACTTTGTCTGTCCATGCTATCATCCTCATACATCTGAAGCACAACATTTCAAAAGTCTGCTACTGTTTTACTGTCTGCTTTTCCTACTGCCCGTATTTCATAGGCATACTGTGCTGTGCTCCACACATATGCTTTCAACAATTTTCTTCTTGTTTCTATGCTTGTTGTCTTTGATCACAGGTGCTGTTCTTTCTTGTTAGATGCAGTTCGGTCCCCTTCTATTGTTTTACAATTATATACCGTAGTTCTCTAACATTTAGTGGTTGTGAAGGGGAGTAAGCAGCCCGTGGCTGCAAAGTTCCCCCAGCACTTGAACTATTACCGATTTAATATTTTTTCCAAGATATCTTTTCGCACAGTCAACATTAGTTACAGATATTTCACAGCCAACACCTGTAGTTGTTTATAATAATTATCAGATTTATCTGCGCTTATTTTTTCGTCATTAGGTTTTCCGTCTCAAAACTGGTTGGACACGTACCTCCACTTATATGTAGCTAGCTCACACTTTTCCCTGAAATTCCCACACAGCCTATATACAGCTCAGTTACCCTTCTATTGTTTTCTAATTATATGCCTATTTCACCGAGATTCTGTGGTATGTGCATGGGGTTAAGCAGCCTGTGGCTGCCAAGATCCCCCAACAGTTAGACATTTGCCGAATGAATAGTTTTCCAGTAAATCCTTTCACACAATTAATATTATTCGAGAATATTTCACAACGAATACCTGTAGTTTCTTATAATAATCATCATGTTTAAGTACAGTTATTTTTTCGTCATTAGTTTATCCATCTTGGGACTGGTTGGATGCGTACCTCCATTGATTTCTATTCTGAGCTAGCCTACACATTTGCATTGAATTACAAGAATAATGCGCTAAGCGTACATTATTCCTTAGGGATCTAATTACATTAATATATCTGTGTCGCATAAAGCTATTTCCAAGTACATCTCTATTTGATTGTTTCGTGTTCCCCCCTCTGACGGCGCGACCGCTCGACTCTGATTTCGAAAACAGTCGGCCGCCTGCAACAGCTGTGTTAAGATGTATTTTCGGCTGGAGGCTGGCAACCTCCGCATCAACTATTAATCGTTGGGATATCTTCTAATAACGGTTGGCAAAGTATATATTATACGAATTAATGTATTTTGAGGTAATTTATTTAGCGCGACAAAATATAATTCGACAATGTAGAATGCGACAAAATATAATTCGACAATGTAGAATGCAACAAATATAATTCGACAATGTAGGATGCGACAATAAAGAATGGAACAAATATAATTCGTCATCTAGGATCCAAAGAATTACCGTTATTTAGAAACAGTCGATTTGAAATTTACCTAATAAGAAATTTGTCTGCTAAGAAATTATGGAAGTTAATTTGGATGCAGTCGGTTCAAATTAGAATGGCTGGTAACTTTGCTTGAAGAACGGAAATCCCGTCTCAATTTGTTGTCAAGCGGCTAATGCAGTTTTTGGTTCGTAATTAGTAATAAGATTTTTTTGCATGTGTTTTAAAGTTTAGAACACGTAAACTTGCTTTTATGTTTAGTACACGTAAATTGTGTAAATTTCAATTAATTGTTGAGCTGGTTTTATAAGCTGTAAAACGAAATTTTGTCGAATTAGCTTTCTATAATAACATGCTTTGTTCCATATGAACCTCCGATAAGTTCAGCGTATGTCTGCGACGTCATATTTTTCTGTTTTGCACAGCTGACAGATGTTGTCTTGAAAGCAAATGCTTTGAGCAGCTGTAATGCAATTCAAACAAACATGCCTATTTTTGTGATCAGCTTTATCTATACATATATTATTAAACGTAAATATGAAAGTTCAAATTCTCATTATGTTAGGTTCTAGTAATTTGTTATCTACCTGAAAAGATCTGCCCAGGTTAGAATTTAATTCCCTGTGTTATGCTTACAAATCATTATCACTTTAATTTGTATAACAAGTTCATGTTTAAAGTAAAGTTGGTTGATTTATGAAAAAAAAAGGAAAGTTAAAACTTTAACTTTGATGTAGTTGATTATGACAATTTTTTGTTACAAGTTCCGATATTTTAAAAGAGTTTTTTTTAGTAAACATTTAGTTCAAAATCTAAGACTTTTATTTTGGTCAAATGCGATCAAATCTATTACATAAAGCTAAAATTTTTCTGAGTAATAATTTGATGCCAATATTATATTGGAAATATTTTTATATTATTTATTTATATTTTCAACAAACTTCGTTCGTTTATGAAATCGATTTGTCGTCCGTCTGTCCGTCCGAGGCCTTTCTAATGGTCGGACATCAATGTGTGATACATCAATCGATTAAGCTCGGTGTCCTGAGCTTAAGTTTTGATGTCAGTTGAAATCGGGCCACGGGGACGCCGTGCCCCCGCGATATTCCGTCGGGAAAATTAAAATTTCAAATAGGTCCAAAATTAATGTGCGATACATATTTGGACTCCCCTAACATAGCTGAGTCGAAATATGGTACCCCCCACAAAATCTGACTACGGATACCCGACCCCCCCGGGGAATTAATTTTTATCAAAAATTTCAAATAGGTCCAAAATTAATGTGCGATACATATTTAGAATCCTCTGAAAAAACTGAATCGAAATATGATGCCCCTTATTTACACACACACACACACACACACACACACACACATACATACATACATACATACACACACACATATATAGCTTTTAAAATATTTATTCAATAAAATAAAATATATTAAAATGTCTCTTTTGTTGTTTATAAATTTTTGTATTTTATCTGAATACTTATAATTATTACAACATAATAATTTTAATTTCTTTAAATTGTTTTAAAGTAAGTCTACATTTGGAAGTTCGTTGCGACAATGCCTTGCATTTTCAACTTGTTTTTTATAGGACACAAATGCTGTTCTACTTTTTTATTTATTTAATCTTTGCAATTTCTTACAGGAGCTGCGTCTTATCTTAATAAGACAGGTTTTTGTTAACGAAGGCGATCATTTTATCTTTGGATTTCCACGTCCGCCCTTAGAACTGTGCTTTGCAATTATCGTAATTATCTCAGGACATGGTGGCGCCTATTTGATTTAGCTTAACCTTGGTTTGCAAACAGAATTCGACTCCCCCCCCCCACTTCTCATTGCTCTACCCAGGAATAGACCCCTAGCTATGTCGGAATACTTTTGTTCACTGGCGCCCATTAAGAAAAATAAGCTACACTGACGTCACAACGTTTAGGGCCCCAAAAAACCAACGTGGGGCGTGCAAAAAAAAACAAACACGTAACAATGGTAGTTTCAATTTTGTAAGTCTTGAAAATTAACCCTTATATACTGTGATATATATGATATTTGAACCTTGACGCACTGAAGTACTACTCAGATATAGACTTCTAGTTCGAAAAATGATTGATGAAGGAGATGGTGAGGGCAGTTACTTGTTAAAGACATGTCAAATGATATTTCCGAGAAAATGAAGTTTTAAGATTTCAAATTGGGTGTTGGGGATTTCGTAAAGTAAATTTGAAAAGTATGTGCCAATGAAGTGAACTGCTGTTGCTTGTATATCATAAAATTTTAAATATTTAAAAGGAAACTTCACTGCCATGTGAATATGTATGTAAAGCTAAAATTTGAAGACACTTAGTACGTTTTTATTAGATTTAAGTTAGGTATAAGATGTTAAACTTTCACTTTCATTTGAATATGTACGTAAAGCTTAAAATTTTTTTAAAGTCAATTAGAATGTTTTTATTAGATTTAAGTTAGTTATAAGATGTAGAAATTTTATTTACTTTTCAGTATATAGTTGTAAGTCCATTATATCATTGAAATTCACTTCTTGCAACTTTGTAGACATTCAACTCATCTAAAAAAAAATTATTTAGCACTTGTTAGGATTAAAATATTAAAATATCAATCAAAATTTAGAAATTTACGGCCAATGACATTTGTGTATTAGTTTACTCCAAATTAGAATTTGATAAGAGCAATAAGATCTATTAATAAAAAGATGGATAATAGAATGTGAGTTGAAAAAAAAATTGTAAAGAGTAGTCACCTGGGTTACTGTTGTTTTATTATTTTGCGAGTTCTGATATTTTCTACATTTTTGATGCAATAAAAAATTTTTTATATTACAATTTAATTGCACACATTTAAACTAATCTTATTGTCAACGTAATGGTTGTGATACCAATTCTGATGAAGCTGCACAGGAACGGTTAGATTGGTGTGTACATTTGGAGAACTTCCTTGTTTGTATTGGCAATCTTAAAAAGAAGACAAACTGAATCTACTGGTCAAAAATTTGTTGGTCATAATGTTTTTAGATACATCGAGGACTGTACTAGGTATAATGATGCTAAGAGAACACTGGAATCCATTTTTCTACAAAACCCAAGAATAAAATATTCACAAAGTATAAGTGTATCTAAAGATTTTTGGCGTGCCCTAAAACCTAAAAATAAAAGGCGTAAATTCTGTAATACACAATTTTAAAACGTATTTATCTACAGGTATTAAGAACCCGCATCTGGTTCGAGTCGTCGCTGTAGGCAGTGGAGCTTCATTGTTCACCAGCAAAACGTTTCATTGGAATTCAGGTATTAGTTTTATCAGTGTCATATTTTGAACACTTAAGCCGTTATGCTCGATTGAAATCTTAATTTATTAATCAATACAAACTGTTTACTGTTCGTATTTTCAAGTAATTGTTTACACTGTCACATTTAGGAATAGCTTATGTAGAATTTACTAGAGGTCATTTGACTGGCAATGTCACGTACATCTGTATACAGTTCAGAACTCACGCTGTATGCAGATATTGAATTATTTACAAAATTAACCTGAGATATGTTTCATTAGTCGAGGCGCAGATCAGTTAAAAACCCAATAGAGAAGTTAGTAATTTATTAATTAAATAAAAATTTCATACATACTTGTTATTCATTATAAAATTTCATATATATTAAGCGTTCGCGCAAAACAGGGCTAGAAAAGAAATTATAGAGGAATTTGGTGCATTGCTAATTTGCTCATATATTATAATACATATACACTGCCCACTGTAATCTTTTCATTTATACTAATGAAAAATAAAAGTGAAGTCTATTAGGTTTTCTTCACAAATAACAAAGTTATCCAAAGGTCAACAACATAACGAACTAGAAAATTTCCACGTCGAACAAATTAAAAAAACTTACTTGTTTGTCATTCCAAATGTTGTTACAACTTGACGTACTTAAAGAACAACTAATTACATACCAGATGTTTATGCCTCAAAAGAATAATTGCGATGTACTTGAACCATTTACGGAATATTTAATGATAATTGAATTTTTCTTGTTACATCTGAATCAGGTTATAATTCTCCAAAATCACATAAATTAAATAATCTTGTTACAGAATATCAAACGAACATCACGTGTATCCACGTCAAGTAATTGCACTGCAAATTTAAATTAACAAGGGCCCTGAAGCTCGATAATACTTACTGCTGTTCTAACGCCAATCATTTCCTTTTACGTTTAGTTTAGTGCAAACACAGTCGGTGAAGCTTTGACATGGAGTGCACCAACAAAGACGATTTCCCTCTAAATCGACTTTTTTCACATGGTTCCAACACCAAGTATAACCACTTGGCGCCATGTTCTTATTACAAGAACGACTTTTTAAAGCTACAGCCTAGATGAAAGTGCCGTATTCTGACGTATCCTACCGCTTGACAACAGTTACAACGATTTTTATTATTATAGAAGGAAGGAGATCTTATAATGACACTTGTAAATGGTATTTTATGTCACCGATCAATTTGTAATTTATGCTCGCGGTTTTAAAGCTTATGTTAGATTAAATAACATGTAATAAATATTACGTAAAAATATGTAAAGATATTAAGCTTGAACTGACCTATAAAAATAATAACATAGATATTCGTCAAAATATTGCGGGAAAATGAACTTGTTACAATATTCCGCACTATTCCATCATGCCGTAGTATGCGGCCTATCATCCTATCTCTCCTATTTTGTACCGTTTTCCATATATTTCTTTATTCCCCTACCACTGTTAGTTCATCTTTGTTATTAACTTTGTCTGTTCATGGTATCTTCATCATTCGTCTGTAGCACCACATTTCAAAAGCTTCGACCTTTTTCTTGTTCGCTTATCCTACTGACCAGGCTTCACAGCCCTAGAGTGCTGTGCTCCACACATATGTTTTAAGCAATCTTTTCCTTGTTTCTATGTTAGTTGTCTTTAAACACAGTAATTTCTTTTTCTTGTTAAATGTAGCGCGACCTTGTGCTAATCTTTGTTTTATATCTTTTGCGCTTTTCCCATCTTGGGTTATTTGGCTTCTTAGGTAGCAGAAATCCTTAAACTCTTGTAAGTTCTTGTTACCTATTTGTATTCTTGTTTTTGATTTATTTTCCCCTTCATTGCATACTAGTACTACAGTTTTATTTTTGTTAATTTTCATACCGTATCTATCTGTTAGAACCGTTTCCATTTCATTAATAGCCGCTTCTAATTCTTTCTTGCTAGATGCTAATACCGCTATATCATCTGCAAATCTAAGCATATCAATTTTTTGTCCTTGCATAGTAATTCCAAATGCCTTCCTGCATTTGACAGTATTCATTGCCTTTTCAATGTACAAGTTAAAAATTAATGGGGATAGGGCACATCCCTGTCTCACCCCTTTCCTAATGTTTACTTCTCTACGTTCCTGTTCTAATTTTATTACTGCTGTTTGTCCTTTGTATAAGGTTACGTACTATTCGTCTATCCCTAAAACTCATTCCAATCTTTTTGAGTATTTCGAACATTTTATTCCATTTTACATTGTCGAATGCTTTTTCCAGATCTACAAACCCTATATACACGCTTTCCCCTTTTTCTATTGTTTTCTCCATTATCACTCACAGAGCTAAAATAGCCTCCCGTGTTCCCCTGTTTCGCCTAAACCCAAATTGATCTTCTCCTAGTATCTCTTCAGCTCGTTTTTCCATTCGTTCTTGTACAATTCTAGTTAATATTATTGACACGTGTGCAGTCAAACTTATTGTTCGAAAATTGTCACATCTATCCACGCCTTTCTTTTTTGGTATAGTTACTATGATGTTACGTTTGAAATCTTTGGGTAACTCGCCTGTGTCATACTTATAGCTTACAAGTTGAAAAAGACGTTCTGTTACTTCTTTTAGAGTTCCTGCTTGCACCTTATCTGTACCCGACGCCTTACCATTTTTCAGACCCTTTAATGCTAATTCAAACTCATCTCTAAGTATAGGATATCCCAAGTCATCATTTTCAATGTCTGATTCCTGTTCTAATGTTATATATTCTTGCCATCTACCCACCTTCTCTACATTTTCTATAATGACGTGTCCTCCCGTGTCCTTTATATTTTTGCTATACGGTTTTATATCCCTAAAATTCATTCTAATTAATTTGTAAGCTTCGTCTGTCTTTCCTATTTCCATCTTCGTTTGTACCTCTTTGCACTTTTCATCAATCCATTGTTCTTTAGCTTTCCTGCATTTTCGAATAATTTCCCATTTTATGGCTTTGTATCTCTGTTTTCCTGTTTCGTCTGATTTATTTTTGTATTTTCGTCTTTCTTCTATTAAATTCAGGATATCCTCTGTTATCCATTGTAACGTGCATTTTATTAAGTTTAACATTTTACGCTTTTCTCAATTAGTAAATACCTTTCTGCAATTACTATTTCTATATTTTATTTATAATGAGTGGATCGCTGTTTGTATAAAGTAAATACTTCCGCATAGGTTTCAGAATTGTATACAATTTAACTCGTGTGTATTAATTAAAGATAGATAAATTGAAGATTGATTTTCATAAATAAATAAATTACTTTCCAACTTATCGGAAATGATAAACCGCGGTAATTAATTATTTAGATATGATTGCGGCATTCACGTTTTGGTTGTTCCTTATGTTATTAGCGAAGGAGATAAGAGTCGACAAGAGTTTATGGTAACAACGCGTTTATATAAACAGTTTTGAGTTTGCTCTTCGATCCTACAGATTAATTACGTTAAAAATAGTGTGTGCTGTTTGCTTTTGAAAAGAGTCGGATTGTTTTAGTGATACTAGTAGCTTTACTAATTGTTCTTTTTGTTGCTTTTCTGTTGAAAAAAAAGTGATAGAACTTGTTGACTCGACCGCACGTGCTTGTTCTACGGAACATTATTTTAGTGATACGCGTGGCTTACTAATTGTTTTTGGTTGTTTTTCTTGTGAGATAAATGTTTTAAGGAACATTTGACGGACTTGCTTTAGTGATACACGTGCTTTACCCGTTATGGTTCTTTTTAGTTGTTTTGTCTTTTGATATTTAAAAACTGTGCGTGCAATCTAGTTTCGCGGTCCTTTCCTTCTTAGAGTAGCGCATACTTTGGATTATTTAAATACTGTGGATACTGTAGTTTCTGAATTTTCTAACCCCAAAGAATCTACAACAGATCTTTGCTTGTGCAAGATTCGTGTTTGCGAAATATAACAGATTACCGGTTTACTAAGGTATTGGTTGAAGTTTCTCACTGCGTTTTGTGATGTTTATGAAAATAATATACATCTGGTCCCAGTTGAAATTAAATTAGTGCTACAGTATATTTCGAAATTATTGTCTTAGGAAATAGAATTACCAAGAAATTTATCAAGGCTACATAGTACCGACGCGGGATATTGTCTGCTGCTAACCCCAGTGAAATACGTAGGTGTGATTAGTGTAACGTGTGATAAGTTCCACCAACACCCTCACAGTCAAGGGTGAAGTGCTTCGTTAGTGCAGGACATCGTTGAATCCCACACTTCAGTTGCAAGGAGGCGTTGCTGAAGGACTTTTGTAAGTTGAACTATTTCCTACTGGTTATTACTTTAAATATCTATCCGTGGCTTTACCATATCTTTGTGGTTCTGATACCTTTTACAATAGACTTGCATGCTATTTTAAAACATAGAAAAAAAAAGAAAGAAAGAAAAATCAATACTACTGAATTACTCATACCAATTGTGTCTTATCTATTTATCTTTTGTCAACATTTTGTCTGATTTATGTTAAATTGGTGTGTGAAGAAACGTTTCTGCTACTCCCCAATATTACCTCACTTTGTACTAAACATTTGTCTGTATTGCTTTTACCGTTGTTATATTATATAGATTATCCAAACAGTTTCTTTTTTTTACATTCTACAAAGTACTGAATAATTTAGACTTTTCATTACTGCTATACTTATTCTTTTTTTTCCAGGTTTGCTTAACTATTTTTCTTACAAGTACTGTTACTAACTCCTTACCGCCGCATACATCATAGGTCAGTCTGCTTTCTACAACCCCCCCTACTCTCCGATTGAGCCCGGTCATTTCTTGGACTTTCTTTGTGTTACGTAGCATAAATTTGGCGCCCAACGTGGCTGCCACGACAAAAAAACGTAACACCATGGTTTCTTATTTTCTTTTTGTGTATACCCTACAATATCTCTGGCTGCCATGTCTAAGTTGGATTTAATATTATTCCATTCTGTGTCAACTTCCTTAGTATCAGACATTTTTCCGGTATCTTTTAACAATTCATTTTACTTTTTTGCGAATCTTTCTTGACTATCTTTATCTTTTAGTTTTTCCAAGTCCAAGTGCCTTTTTCCGTTGCTTTTTTTCAGATTTTTAAATTTAAGTGCGGCTTTCATAATTACGATGTTGTGGTCAGTATCTATATCTGCTTCTGGGTAGCTTCTACAGTCTTTTGCTTGATTCCTAAATCGTTGCCTAACAAGAATGTAATCTTTTCGAAATCCTCCTATATCTCCTGACATTTTCCACGTATATAGTCTTCTAGCATGATGTTGAAATAATTTATTTTATTTTAATTTAATTTACTTCATTTCACAGGAGATCGCCATTTACAAAAATATAAGTCGTATGTACATCATCATTATCATCATCATCATCATTAGGTTTTCAGTCATGGAACGGTTTAAACAGGTAGCACCATTATTTTCTATTCTTAGCTAATCTCCACATTTCCCTGAAATTCCTAGAGCCTAAATACAGCTGTATTCCCCTTCTATGGTTTTTTAAATATATACTCCATTTTACCGATATTCAGCGGTATGTGAAGGGGTGAAATAACTTTTTTCTCCACCTTTTTTTTTTTTTTAAACTTCCTTGTTGATGGATAAAGTGAAGCTTTAACTATTCGCGGCTAAGTCTGGGAATTACCCCAAGGGTGAGCAATGAGAAAAGGGGTGGTGATGGTCTAAACTCTACGATAAACTAACAAAAGGAAAATGGGTTGAGCGCCACTGTATCTGAATGAACGGTTACACTAAAAATTCAATATTCCTATGAGAAGATACAGAAACTCATGGGATATAAATGCAATTAAACTTACAACTTACTAAATTGAAGTATCTGGAAATCTCTGGAACATACTTACTACCTCTCTGGTCACGATGAACCTGGAACAAAATACACAACAAATTCTTTATTAGAAAAACACAGTTTGTGCTTTCCAATAAAAATACCTGTTAATAACTGCAAGTGGATAATATGGAGATTAACACACCAAAGCTTTTTAAATCAGGAATAAATACTTATAACAAACTAGTTGCAGCAAATAGGGGCCTTTTTAAATTACTTCAGCCTTGTACAATTTCATCGATTAACAAGCTCATGTTCTTTTAAGAATTTAGTATATCTAAATATGCATGGAATAAAAACTTGAGTCTAAAATGGAATTTAATATGTTTTTCTTTGTTAAATGTTTCTTTAAATGTGGTAATAAATTGTACAAAATAAATTAAGTTTCAATACATCTGTTCTGACTTAACAGATCTTTAAATTAATTATCATGTATCAAACAAATTTTAGTACCAAGTTTCAGATCTGAGTTCTGGTTTACAAGTTTTACAAAGATTATTTCTATTAAAAACGAATCACATGTGTTTTTAATTTAAGCAAACAACTTTTCATTTACATCTGGTATTAGAGGCTTATAAAGGTTTCAATATGAGTAGATAAATATTTTAAAAGGCAAAAAAGGTGGACTGAACTATCATTTTGTTAACAAGTGACTTTATACAAATTTGTAATACTATTACTGTATTAATTTTTAGCTATTTTCTTTCATGCTGCTCTAAACATACAAAATTTTAACTCGATCAAACGGACTTCGAAATTTATGTATTCGAACATTTATGAATCTTCACAAACAGAATAAAGAAAGATTGATACCTGTAGGTTTTTTGTTTCCAAATCTAATTATTAATTACCAGCACACATGTTCCAAAAATCTGCTTCTCGACTGGTTATTATTAAACTCTAATCGCCTCGACAAATGAACTGCTCTCCAATATTGGATTTAAATACAACATAAACCATCATTACATTCCGTCCGTAATGTCATACACTAAAGGGGATAAAAATATTTTATAATTTATTCAGGTTTAAAGAGAGCTTACCGTTAACAAATCTCAAAACAATCTTTAAGGAATGGCGTGTTTTAGCGCTTTGCCGGATTCGCAAGGGCTTGGCACTTCATCCGCGTCCCAAAGCAAAACTCACCACCTTCTACCATCTCCCATACCAACCGATGTGGAGGCCCCACTTAGGTAAGGCCTGGAGTTTCATCTTCTTAACAAAACTAAAGAATGCTCACGCGACTACATCTATCAAGACAAACGGCGGTCCCTTCTAGCGACACATCATCGGCGTGTCCTATCTCGTGACCGGTATGCACACGCGCTGTACCGATTGTACGGATGCGTAGGAAATATCCGCCTGAAAGGTAGACAACACAACCTACTAAGCTCCAAATAAATTCGTTTCTTGATAGTTATAAAAATACCAAATATCTCCGTACAAAACATTTAAGTTCCTTAAGTGAACACGACTACCCGCTTTCATATAGAATTGTTCTTTTATGATTTTACAACACCGAACACAAGGATTAAATACCACAGAATATATTTATGTTGAAGCGGTTCTTATGATCATAATGCTATAGAATATATTTATGTTACAGGGGTTAAGCAACCTGCTGTTCCCAAGATCCCCAACAGTTAGACATTTGCCGAATTAACTGTTTTCCAATAAATCCTTTCGCACAATCAACATTACTTGAGAATATTGTAAAGCAAACACCTGTAGTTGCTAATAATAATCATCAGGTTTAAGTACAATGAACAGTACTTGCAAAGAGGTATTTCAAGTATCCATTGATGTAATCTTTAGAGCACCCTCCAGGACTAAAAGCGTCATATCTCATTAACAATCTACATTTGGCATATTACAATTCTGAATTAAGAATAGCGAATAACTGTGCACAGTTATGTGATCTCAAAATACCAAACGCAGAATCCACTATATTCAATGAAATGTGGATTTTTCAATAAGCCTCAGGGTTTGCATAACAAGTTCAGTACATTTTTAGGGTTCCGTACCTTATAAGGTATTGTAACAGTTTTTTTGACCACAGTTGAACACCAACGAATTTTTAGTCCTAATAACTCTAGTATAGTCATTAAAATCATGCGAACCATTTTTAAACAAATAAATACAAGTATTGATATTGTATGTGCTAACCGCTATACAGAAATGCTAGTTTGGTTGCTATCATCAGGCGCAGAAAGTTAATACAACTATTATCAAGGCCAAACAGCTTTCCTGTTTAGTGCATAGCACATTTGCGCTCGCATTAGCTAGAACTCTCGTAGAGAAGATAATGGAACTAATAAGGGTTCTGGCGTGTAACTTGCGCCTGGCTTTTTGTGCGGTAGTTGAACCCTAGTGCGCTCGACACTAGACCTTGATTTTTTAACGATGGTAAGAATTAAAATAATAATTAATTAGACCAACTAAATAATTTGTTGTAGCGCTCTTTTCGTAATTTAACTTTTAGAAGATTTTCTTTTCGTAAATTTCCCTTCTAATAATTGCACTCTTCGTAATTTTGCTTTTAGTAATCTTCCATTTTTTCTTATAACGTTCCTTTTAAAAGACGTTTTTAAATGACTTCTAATAAATAACTTCGTTTCGATAATTCCTGAGATAAATTCATTTAATAATTCTTTGGACATTTGTGTAAATAACACAGAAAATATTCCTTTAATGATTTCGTAAAAGTATGATAAGATATGTTTTTCAGCGCTTCGTAGAAGTCCTCAATTAGATTTTTATATTATAATTATCAACTTTAAAAAGTCGTTTTGTATTATCTGGTTTTACAAAAGTAAAGCAGCAGTAGGCTGTGTTTAAAAGAAAATAAAATTCTACTTTTGCACCTGTGAATATCAAATTATGGTTCATTCATATCAACTTTGTGATAAGTGATTGATCCAATACGAACGTCCTTCAACCGTACGATGGATAGTTGGATTTTGTGTAATGTTATGGGAAAAGCAATAAGTTCGAATGTAAAGGAAACGTCCTACAAAGTAGGTAGAAATTTTTATGGTTTGTAAATTGAGCCCGACGATGATTGGAATGGTACTGTTGAAACTTTCGTTCAAGATCTACACACAATAGCACGTATATGTCTAGTATTGGAATTTGGTTGGTCCAGTTCGTGCGTATAACAAAAACGCATAGAAGTTAGCATGGTCCAGTCCGAGGGTCAAGCAGCTGTTTGCGTCCTGTGGAACATGTGGATTTTACGTCACTTGTTTTCTGAAAAATGTATGTATTAACACCTGCCCGAACATGTTGTGACAACAACATGTAAAGAACACCTGCAGAGCCAAGGTAAGAGATTAGAATTATTCTTGCATCACGTCTACATTTGGTGACCTTTGATACAAGGCTGTTTTAAAAAATATTTTTGTAACTATCTATTCTGATAAACCCGTTTCGCATATTAAGAAGGACCTTAGTAAATTTTTGTTGTCAATACTAGTCCAGTATAATTAATACTAAATTATGAAATTAAGCAAACTTAAAGAGTTCCTATTGATGTTTTATATATGTATGAATTAATAGACAAAGTAGTTAAAGTTTTATAAATATGTAAACAGAAAAAGCAGAACTGTTATTTCTGGTATAAATTCAAGTTAAATCTTTGTAACTAAAGTAACATTTAAAGTTTTGATATTTTTCTTTGAGTATATAATCCTACCTTATGAGTAGATGAAACTTGTATTATCTTTTCTTGAACATGAATTTTATATTTACTATTTTTATGAAATACCAATTTTAATTAAAGAAACAACATTTAATTTTCTTAATTAATTGTTTTATTCTGAACCAGTACGTTCGAAAATAGGGTAACAAAGTATAAGATCAAATAGAGTAAAGTGATGAACCCAACTTAACAAGAAGCTTTAATAGCCCTTTCAGAATTTGAAGCATAAAACCTGTGTTCATATTATTGTTGCCTGATTATTCTTTGTTGTGTTTTTTATATGAGGTAGCAAGAGAATACTTCGTGTGTCCTCATTTTTGTATATTTAACTAAATTTCCTTTACAGCTCCTGCGTTAGCAGTTAATACGGTATTCCTCCCTAAGGACGCCCAAGTCCCCCTTAGGGAAACCCTGTGTTTAAAGTTAATGACTTGGTGGCGCCCTATTCAAACCCCTGTTTTGTCGAGAATCTAGCCCTAGTAATAAAATAATGCTTTGTAAAATGAACCACGACCAATCCTCATAAGCTCTGCCCAAGGAATAGACCCCTAGCATAGTCGGAAGATATTTGCGTTCCATCATTTTAAGGAAATCCCTCCTTAAAGGTTACTGGTCACATTTGGGGATATAAAAATAACCCCTAACTAATTAACTCTATCAGTAAAAAAAGAAGATTATGTTATAGTATAACGGAACCTTTATAAAATCAATCTCGTGTCCGTCGGTCCGTCAGTCACAAAGGTTTTTCTCGCAAACTATGTAATGTAGGAATTTGAAATTTGGCACAATGCTACGTCTTTATGGCGCGCACATATATCGACAGTCAGAAAATAGGTAAAAAAATATTTTTAGATTAATATGGCGGGGGTTAATTCGGTCAAAAGAAAAAAAGTTTTAATAGATATATCGTGTTAGATATCATTTGAAAGAGGATTCTAAAAGGCTTCTAAAAATATTTTTTTTATAATTTTCGGTCCAGTAGTCTTCACGATATTGCTCAAAATGTGCCAAAAATGACCGCCCCCCCTGTTCTCCTACATTTCCAAAGCAAAAATTTTGATTTTAATAGGGATAGTAGCTATTGAGTCATAGATTATCGGAAAACTACAGGTTTTTTTGATAGTGTAATGGTTGCTGGGCAAAATTTTTTAAACACAGTAATAGACAATGTATTTACTAATGTACCAGTACAATTTGGGACAATATATTCATTTTTCAGTTATCATATTTTCCGCACGCACTTCCTTCTAGCGCTTCATCTATAAGATAAGTAAACGGCCAATTGTTTTATTAGTTCGTTTGCGTTTTTGTAGTGGTTGGACCGTAGGTTATTAATTTCTAACAACGATAACAAAATAACAAACTACATTTCTAATGAATATCCAATTTACACTTGCAATATCAAATTCAATCTCTATTAATCTAAAATTAAACAAGGAACGTAAACGTATGAAATTTCCTCCTATACGTTGAATCCCATTTCGCCAAAGCTGGTAATCAAACGACATAAGAACCCACTTAACCCCATGCAATTTATACGATAACCAAAATTAAGGGTTTGCTGTTATTATCCTGTAAAATTGCTCATGCTGTGCTACATCGCACTAGGTCAATGTTGGAGAGTGCATCTTATTTAGTGATTCCGAATCAATTATAGGAGCGCGCAGTGTCGAATAGATACATAATTCCATTCCAATACCTCTCGTGTATTTTATGATGTATAGAAAAAACTGCAATACGTTACTAGCATTTTTAACTAGCAGAACGAATGAAATATTTTACCACAGCATAGAGTATATGAAATTGTGGTTTTTCTATTAAGCGACAGTAATAAGCGGTTTCATGTGCTATGACCGTGACATTCATGTTATTATCTTGTATGCGCTTATAGATTGCCGATGAGTACATTACTAGTATTTAAAGTCTGCAATTTTATGTAATATGTTTACATATATTATATATGCACATCATGTAACTTACAACTTACTAAGAAATTACTGTTTGCTTTACAAATATCGTTCATCCGGAGAAAGAAGGTTACGTCTCCAAAAAGAGTAGTTTTCAGGAGATCAATTTAAAGTTATTCATAATTTTTAATTAAACATTATTCTAAAATTAGAAGATGTTAATTTGCCATTTTTTTATTTATTTAAATATATTTGTAGTCTTTTTAAAATAGGTATGTCAAAAGTTTTTTAAAAAACTATAATGCGTGAGAATTTGAAAGATGTGACCGTCTTCTTCAAAAAATATTACTATTTGATTATTGAATTTATTGTTTTAAAACCAAACTTACTGACAGAAATTATTAAAAAAGAAAAGCTTATTCAAATAAAAACTAGTAAACGGTTAAAAATACTTAATCACTAATTAAACATTGTACTTTTACACAAAACAAAATAATTTTTTAACAGTTTTAAATGTATAGGTTTTGGTAAAAGTCCAAGTAATAAATTGGTACACAATGTTTTTTTTGTAATTAAGGAAATCAAACCTTCTTTTTAGCTTCAGTAAATTAGGCTTTTTTGTAAATGCATTTTTTTAACAAAACTTTCTCTACAACGATCTTTCTCCTAGAATTTGTGCTTCATTAAAATCACTGTGAGCAAACGATGTTTTGACCAGAATTACTTTTCTTCAACATAAATACTCGTATCTTAGACAGCTTAATGTTTTTAGGTAGGGCGATGAACAGGTCCGCTGCAAAAGCTTTCAGATCAAGAATGTCTGAATGGCATAGTTCAGATACTTTATAGAACTTACCATTCTTCTTTGAACTTTAATTATGTAGGCATACTGATCTGGAGAGAAAATTGAGTGAGCTCTTTTGAATTGTCTTATTTGCTTCTCGATTAGTGCATGCATGCTATCCACCCTCATTCTGTGAATGGCCTATTATGAAAAGCTTACGAGTGATAGATTGCATCTTTAATGAAAACAGCGCGTGCATGTACAGGGTTATAACAAACTTATTCTTATCTTACCGTGCACAATTGTCCGAGTAAAATACAATACTATATTCATTTTGTATCTGCTGGTCTATTGTTTGAAGGTATTTCAAAAGACATGTACCTATTTTATTGACTCCTCTGCGAGCCTCACCTTCATGCCACAAAAAGCACGTGCCTTCCTGACTTTTAACATTGTACAAGGTGAAGTTGAACACATTTAGTTTTAACACGTAATAAAACGACGAAGCTTCGCCTGTTGGGCATGGTAATACTGTTTGCAAAACAAAGATTATTGTTTTCGAACTACTATCACTATTTTTATCGTCCTCTTTTTCTTTTCTATTTAAATCCTTCTCTGTAATATGTTTCCTATACTTATCTAACAATTCCTGTTTCTGAACATCATTAGAATTTTTATATTGTAGGTACAGTTCACACTGATCTTTTTTTGGTAGATGGAAAGATAAATTAAACTCCTCGTTAAAAATGTTGATGTGCATTAAGTAGTTACCAGATTGTAAGTTTCGCTCCGTGCATAATCTAGTGTAATCTCTGTGTAGGTCGGCTACAGTTTTACTTCCGTCGATATATTAAATATTATCTACTCGAATGTGATCGATAATAATGGCATTCATTGCGTGGTATACTATTTATATGGCTTCTAGTGTTATTTTTGATTTCATCACTTACTTGTTGGTGATGCCCATGTCTACCTCTTCGATCCTTTTCCACTACTCTACCGCTTGTGCAAATTTGTTGTTTCTTCACAACGGTGCTTATTACTCTATGATTAATTGACAATGTAGCCATAAAGAACAATTTACACACGCGAACTTGTTGTCGCTCAATCGCAAAAATAAACATTATTCGGTTTTCTTGGATTTTTCGCGTTTGTGTACTTATAGATGTACTTTAGGATTTACAGATGTTACATTTCCAGATATATATTTACCTTGTTTTTCTAAATCGGCCAACTGCCAATAGTTTGAAAAAAATTTTACACGCTGTTCAAGTGATATTTTTGAGAGCATTTTAATTTACAACTCAGACCACAGGGAGGCAAAGGTCAATTCTCGACATCATTCCCATGAGAAATGTGACGTCATTCCTATGAGAGTAAACTGTTTGTATTCTCCACTTGACATGATGGAAAATATTCCAACGCCACGCGTTGGAAAAGATTCCCATGGTGATATAGCATGGGAAAGTGGCTTTAGCGTTGGAATGTGACGTTTCAGCGTAGGAATTTACTTTTTGCAGGCTGACACCTCCATGAATCACATACGGAATTATGTCATTTATGATTATAACCTCGAATTTGAAAAATTAACTTATTTGGTATTGATTAATACTCAAACTATAGTGGAATTGAATTGTGCAGTGCGCTTGCGCCTCTTAAAATAAAACGCGTGCGCAAGTGGTTTTGTGACGAAAATCGAGGACTCTTCTTTCGACCTAGTAGCGGGACGGTTGTGCGTGACAAGCTATACACAATAAAGTATAGTGCTTGCAACAGTGCATTCAACTGACTCCTCCGGGGGCATTGCAGCAACATTGAAGAGGACCACACACCAAGGACAATATTGGTGAGTGAATTTATGTCTTATGTTTGTTTTTTACATGCATACAATTTACGCATTTAAAGCTCGCGTTTTGTTACCTTCGCCATACAGTCCACAAAACCTAATAAGACGCGCCAGCACATTTATCTAAGTTAATTAATTACATTTGGTCCTTCTTTGCGTGATAGAACCGTCCATGGTTAATAAATTAATTCATTTCGTTTTAGCTTGTATGTATGTAAAACTTCGATTAGCAATATTCGCATCATATTTCTATTTACTTATATATAAAAAATTCGATACACAAATCTATTAATTAGAAATCATTATTTGATTATATATATATATATATATATATATATATATATATATGTATGTATCGATTTAGCAATAATTTAGTTAGAGAGCATTATTAATCATTTTACAGATATAGTTATATAGTTCGTATAGAAAACCTGTTGCAAATGTTGGATTCAAAGTTGTTCTATTGTAAAATTTTGTATACTTATCTAGTAGGTCACTCCCTTTGGCTTATATGCAGCTGAAAACAACATTCCAGTTTTATCGAAATACTTACCTGCATTTTTAAGGGTTTATAACCACTAAATAATTTAGCTTATTTCTTGTTTGAATGACTAAACCCTTGAGGCATTTTATAAACCTTCTTGTTAAGGGTTGTCATTTCTTTTAAAATACGTTTTCTAAAATACAATAGGAAGCTTTAGGTATCTAACTACTCGTTTCGCATCTTACATTAGAAATTGGGTAATGACCTTATTGGATCATTTTCGGTGATTGAATTTACAATAAGATTATTGTGGGTCGTTGTTAATTGAAACAATTGTCGTTTGTTATTTTCATACAAAATGCCTGACACAAATGCGTCTGTAACCTTATTAAAGCTATACGCTGGTAGGATTCATGAAATTTTAGAACTTTCTGAAAAGGCACAATACAATGATTCTATACATAAATTATTTAAGTTGAAATATCGAATGGTGGAATCTATCTACAAGGATTTTACTGAAAAATATGTTACTGTATTTGTAAACACAGAACCAGAATTGCAACCTGCTTTAGAGAATTTGTGTAGAAACGTAGATGACAAATATTATTCTATCCTTTTGATAGAGCAAGAGATATTTTCTGCTGAAGTGAAAACTCCGTCTGCGAATCACACAATTCGACAAGACAATAATTTTACCCCTAGAGTAAAATTACCAAAAATTACTCTACCACGTTTTGATAATGACCCTAAAAACTTTAAGACTTTCAAGGATATGTTTAATGTTTTGATAGATAAACAACCGCATTTAACGGACATCGAAAAGCATTCCTACCTTCTTTCAAGCTTGTCGGGTGAATCATTTACATTTTTGGGGTCTATTCCTCTTTGTCATGAAAATTACAAACTAGCATATGACACTTTATGTTCTAGATATAATAATAAACGTCTTTTGGCTAATCACCATTCGGGTTTAATAAAAAACTACCCGCCTATGCATGCGGAAAACGTAAAACAACTTCGAAATTTAATTGACTGTTTCACAGAAAACTTATCGATTTTGGGATCGTTACAATTTGATGTTGAAAGTTGGGATTTCGTTCTTGTAGATCTTTTATTATGTAAACTCGATGAGGAGACTCGTAAACGATTCGAATTGCATTTCAATTCTACTGATGTGCCTACATTCATTTGCGTCAAAGACTTTTTGTCAAAACAATGTGTAGCCTTAGAGAATCTTGTCTCAAGCAAACAACCGAAAGTGCTTAAAGGTACTATTAATAAACAAGGTCTCGCTCGTTCGAATTCTGACTTGAAGCCTAGGACATTCTTAGCTGAGACTAACACTTCTCGTAAGAACAATTCGTTCTCCTGCATCCTTTGCAAAGGAAATCATGTATTGTATTCGTGCGAGCAATTTCTTAAATTGTCTCCAAACAAGCGTTACGAGCAAGCCAAACATCTTCGGTTATGTTTGAACTGTCTTCGACCAAATCATAACATGTCGTTTTGTCCGTCAAAGGTTTCGTGCAGAACTTGCAATAAAAATCATCATACAGTGTTACATTTTGTGCAGTCGATTGCTACTTCACCACCTTCTTCAACTCCAACTCGTGAAGAAAATTTGCAAACCAGTTCGTCTAATAATGCTACTTGTACTACAACAGTTGAGTCTGAGGCGACAACTTGTCTAGCTCTGCTACCCACGGTTTGTTTGGAAATTCTCGACAAGAGAAATCAACCTCAAATTATTCGTGCTCTAGTAGACACTGGGAGTCAAATTTCATTTATTACGGAGTCTTGTCGTAAGTCTATTGGTATATCGTCTCGTCCTTCTTCGATTCCTATTTCTGGTTTGGGCCAGACTTCACACCAAACGTTAGGTGTGATATCTGGAACAATTCGTCCCATTCAGGAATATGATTCAGTCCCGACGGACAACTATTTGAAAATAAACTTAATGGTTTTGTCGTCTATTTGCGGTAATCTTCCAAACAAGTATATTCAATCGTATTGGTCTCATTTGGAAAACATAAAACTCGCAGATGAAAACTGGAGACATCCCTCTCCAGTACAAATGTTATTGGGCTTGTTGCCAGTCGTATTTTGCTCGATGGGAAAATTGATGGCAAAGAAATTTCGCCTGTTGCTGTCAACACCATATTTGGTTACATGATATTTGGTACTGTCGATCCCATCTCAACCAATGTTATTCATTCGTTCTTTGTATCTATCGATCCTTGTATGGATATTAATCTTAAACATTTTTGGGAGCTTGACGACATTCCATCGAAGAGTTTGTCGTCCCCGGAAGATGACCTTGGTCAACAATCTTTTGATAACTCGTATCGGTTACCCAATGGTAGGTTCGGCGTGAGCCTCCCATTTAGAGAAAATGTTCGTGAGTTTCCGGACTCGAAATCTATTGCCATTAAACGTCTATTGTCACTAGAGCGTCGTCTCGAAACTAATCCAGACTTGCGAAATTTGTATGTAGATTTCATGCGTGACTACGAAGCATCTGGTCACATGTCGCTTTTATCAACGCCTCCAGCTGACAATAATGCATATTTTATTTCACACCATGCCGTGTTCAAACTAGAAAATAATAAACCTAAATTGAGAATTGTTTTTGATGCTTCGGCTCGAGCTTCGAATGGTATTTCATTGAATGATACCTTACTCACTGGACCTAAGCTCCAGAATGATATTGTAAAAATACTTTTGGCATTTCGTATTGCCAAGTTCGTTTTTGTCTGTGACATAAAACAAATGTACAGGCAAATATTGATATCAGAAACGGATCGTTCTTATCAATTGATACAATGGCGATGGAATCCTTCAGAACCAATTTCAACCTATCAGTTGAACACAATTACATATGGAGTTTCATCCGCTCCTTTTCTCGCCATTCGCACTATCTTAAAACTAGCTGAACTAGGAGAAAATAGCTATCCATTGGCTGCTCATGCTTTGAGAAACAATTTGTATGTTGATGATGTATTGACTGGGTCGTCCACTCTCCAGGCAACTCATGAACTAAAACGTCAACTCATCGAACTACTACGTGCTGGCTGCTTCGAACTACGCAAATGGGCTAGCAACAGTCCACTACTGTTAGAAGATATTCCTACTGAGTATCAACAAGTAAAACCAAATTTAGTCGCAAATAATCTTAAGTTTACCGTAAAAGTGCTTGGTCTTCAGTGGCACTCGATACCTGATAATTTTTCATTTGAAATGCAGCCTTTAGAAAATCGTCTTTCCAAGCGGATTTTACTTTCGACAGTTGCTAGGATTTACGATCCTGTAGGATTTATTACACCAATTACCTTTTCACTCAAACAACTCATTCAACAATTTTGGGTGCTGGGGTTGGATTGGGATGATCCTCCTCCTGAATCTATTGTCATATTTTGGAAAAATTTGTTGCTGAATTTTCATATATTGATTCAATTCAAATTCCTCGTTATATCCCTATTGATGAAGCCTGTAGTATACAACTACATGGTTTTGTGACGCGTCCGAGAAAGGATACTCGGCTATTGCATATTTTCGTTTAGTATTTCCGTCAGGAAAATATCCGTTCACTTTGTTATGGCTAGATCAAAGGTCGCCCCTTTGAAATGTCTTTCTATACCCAAGCTAGAGCTATGTGCTACCGTACTTTTGTCTAAATTAGTTCATTTTGTTAAAACTACATATTCAAATGTAACCTTTGAAAAAATCTGTTGTTACACTGATTCTTCTGTGGCTTTGACTTGGATCAAGTCACCTACCTATCGTTTAAAAATGTTTGTAGCTAACCGTGTTAGTTACATCCAAGAACGTATTTCTCCCGAACAGTGGAGTTACATTAGTTCTTCAAACAACCCATCTGATTGTGCTACCAGAGGTTTATTTCCTTCGGTATTGCCCGCGCATCCGCTATGGTGGGTAGGACCTGAATTTTTGTCGTTGTCTGAAGAAAATTGGCCTTTGCCAAAATTGTTCGTCCCTTCTCTGGAAGCCTCTTCTGAGGAGAAACGCATTACTTTGATTGTTACCGTAGAATCAACTTGGCTGGAAGACTTATCAAACAAATTCTCGCCGTTACACAAAATTCAACGTATAGTCGCATATTGTTTGAGAATCTTTAATGTTAGAAAAGGTACCATCAATTCGCTATTTTTATCGTCGGTGGAGCTTCACACTGCTCTTATGGTTATTGTCAAGGTGGTCCAATTTAGTTCACTTGAAACGTATCTTTTCTTAAAGGCACCAGTCCCATTTTGGGTGGCAGTGAAACTAAGTCTTCCGACATAACTAGGGGTCTATTCCTTGGGTAGAGCTATGAGAAATGGGGGGGTAAGTCGAAATCTGTTTGTAGGTCAAACTTAATCTAAACCAAATAGGCGCCACCAAGTCCGGACTTATTCATGATAATGGCATGGCATATTTCTAAGGGCGGACGTGGAGACCCAAAGAAAAAAAGATCGCCTTCGATGACAAAAAACTTGCCTTAATAAAATAAGACGCTGTTCCTGTAAGAAATTGTAATAGTTAGATAAATAAAAAAGTGGAACACTATTTGTGTCCAGCAAATATACATAAAGAAGTAGTAAAAAGATATTTTCAATATAAAGTTGGCATCAAAATTCTACTCATAAGGATGTTAGCTTTATGTGTTTAGGTTTGATCATATTTGATCAAAATAAAAAACTTTAATCTTGAACCAATTGTTTACTAAAAAGAATCTCTTTTAAAATAAAATAAATTGCAACAAAAATTTAATTAATAACTGAATCACTTCATGGTTTTCAACTTCAGGTTTATCTAAATTATTTTTAATCAAATATTTTACAGTATATTGTAAACTTGTTATTAAAAAAAAAAGGGCTCCGACCTGTGCAGATCTGTTCAGGTTGATTGTAGTATAAAAATTTTTTTGTAATTTTATATTTCTTTATTCTCGTGACTATCAGCTATAAATCAAACCTCCCAATTTTCTAAACCTTAATCTGATATCACGGGGTCGAGAATTTCTTCTTTTTCTTTTAAGCCCAAGGTAATGTCGGATGGAAAATGGCTTGAGACAAAGAAAACTCTTAAGATATAAACGGCTAGTCGAGTGTTAGCTCTGGGTAGATCATGAGCTTGGGTCATGGGTGAATAATAGACCAAAAATATATTTAATGAGCGCCACCGTATTTTTAATACAATAACCAACAAAATTTAACTGTGCTTGTATAAGGGGAATGCGGAAACCTTATCTTAACACCACTAACATAGCCATAAAACTTGAGTTTCACTCTTTCGGACACACTTACCAAGACCTCAACCACCAGATGTCAAACAGATGTCTCAGCTTTACCTGTGAACAAACAAAAGCACAACATGGACACCATTTGTGTCCTCAAAAACATTTGCCAAAAATAGAATAATAGAATTTAGGCATCTAAAATATACTAAGGGAATTCATTTTCATTACACACTCTTTTTACTTAAGGAGGACTTGCACTATTTTCTTTTTTATTAAATGTTGAATAATAAAACGTCTTTCAAAAACAAAAGGAATTCTATTTGAATAAATGTCTGATTATATACAGGTGACTGCAATATTTAAGTTTGTATCATTTGTCATATTTTTTCATAATAATTCTAGTGAAATTTAACATTCATAATTAAGATCTATAAGTAGATCATTTCTATAAGATTTAATTAGATAGACATGTAATCTATTAATTGTTCATAACACATAAGTTTATTTTAATCATAGAAGTACTTCCTTGATTATTACAACAAAGATTGATTATCAAAGAGCAGAGATTGTAAAATGCAAATATTCTAATTTAATTGTAATCTACTAAAAACACGCGAATTTCCTACACCAATGAAAGTGCTTTTACATGACCTGAAAGTCTTTAAACATAATGTAAAATTAACCAAGACAGCATATGGCGTCTAGATTAGAAAACAGAATCCACAATATTTTTTGTCTGACATAAGTTGTCATTCTGAATTTCTTAAAATACATTGTTTAAATGCGTGTGCAAACAAACTGACAAGCTAGATACTTATTCGTTAATGTTACTAACTTCTAAAAAACTACTTTATATTTTCGTTACTCAAATAATCAACGTTGGATAATTCATAATAATTTACTATAATATCAAAGCTATCGAAAGTTACAAACACTCACGTGCATCCAAATGTGCTGCAGGTGCCACGCCTTGACGTCAGCTGTTGTATATTTCCAGCGTAATATCCGTGTGTTATTAGTCATCGGTAAGTTTGAAATATCGAGATCCCATGTAGAATGAACGTTTACTTGACTGCGTATTAAATTAAATAGAACGAAACCATAAATCTTTGCTTTAAATTACTGCTGCGAAAATTTGTTTTAGTTTATTATCGAAAATTGTTGTTGAAGATATGTCCTCAAGATATTGCACTAAGATGAAAAATATTAGTATAATTTATTGTATTAATATATACCAACTGTCTCAAATGATGTCCAAAGGGATTCCATATTCTCAGGCCTGTCGGGATCAACTAAACTACTTGAAGCGAGGCTTATCAAACATCGTGCTCACGCAACCGCTGTTAGGCTCGACCTCCAGACCGTAAGAATTTATTATTCTCCACTTTTTCTTTTTAACTTTATTAGAAGCCACGTGTTTCAACAGGGCCATTTTGACTTTATTTCGTCTACAAAAGCGGCTTGCACTCTCGGACGTTGGGAATAAAGTGCCGACTAACAACTTGACAGCGCTTGGTAACAAACTTCAGAGTATATATATTCTAGAATCTATGTGTTATTACTAATATTATATATTAATTTTTATTGGATGATAATTCACAAATTAAATACTTTAAATTATAGCTGTTTTATTTTTATTTTATTGAACTAAATGTAACTAAGAAAAAAAATACGTTACAAGATGACAAATTAATTACTTCTAAAAATGTTACTACTCAAGTTTTTCTTTTTTTTAAATTACATGTGCAAGTTTTAGTTTCTATAAAGCAGATCACAAAAATACTCTTGTTTACATAACTTGTGCTAAAGCTGTTCGAAGCATTTGCTTTCAAGAATACATCTGTCAGCAGTATACTACAGAAAAATATGTGACGTCAGTAACACCTGTTGTTGTTACTAACGATTCATAATGAACCACGCGTGTTGTTTCTCAAAATATCAAATCAGTGCATTTTAATTTCGACACTGGAAAATCCAGCTCAGCAATAGTTGAAACTTTTATAATATTCATGCTTTTACACATTAGAACAAATTAACGTGTTTCTAGTGTGAAACACATAAAAAAGACTTAAAGCTATCTACGAACCGAAAACTGCATTTCTCGCCTTGATGAGGTACTTGTTATTTCATGCAAAGATCACTGCGTGTAGTGTGAACCAAATTCATACTAAACAACTTCTACTATGGAGTTGTTCCACGTGTAGAATCAAATACGGTCACCATACATTCGGCAGCCGCTACAATCCGGTTGTTGAAACACGCCGCCTCACCAAAGTAGCATCCTTACGTTGTATAACAAAGTGGTCTTCATAAAATTGGTTTCTTAAATTTTCTATTCTAAAAGTTGCATCGTAAGTTGTAGCAAAGTCGTCTTCTTAATAAACTGCCTTCTAAATTTCGTGTTTTCAGAGTTGCATTGTCAATTGTAGCATTATGTCTTGTCGCGCAAAATAAATTATCACAAATTAAACAAGTTAATAACCTTTATACGTTACCAACCGCTATTCGAAGATGTGTCCTAACTCATCAAAGTTGATACGCAAATTGCCGGCCTGCAATTTTGATACATCTTATTGCTTCTTCCACGTATGGCCGACTGATTTCAAAACTAGCTCGGGCGACCGAGGTGTCCGAGGAGGGGACAGTCAAACAGAAACGCGCCTGCAAATAGCTGTAGAAGACACCGATATTTAACCACAAATGGAATACCAAAGGACGATGCTGCTTTAACGTATTACTTTAGTTGTTGAATGTAATTTACTATTGTTTTAATAAAAGTGTTTTATTATTCTCGCAATTTTATGAAGGGGTTTATTAATCAAAAATAAAATTGTTACACACTTAAAGTTGAAATCGAAGCCGTTCGTCAAGGTGAGCCTTTGCCTAAACATCTGCAACGTCTAGGCTTATTTCTTGGTTCGAATGACATTTTAAGACTAGGCGGGAGACTGATTCATTCCAGTCTTCCAGATTCCGCAAAACATCCAGCGGTATTACCCAATAAACATCGTATAACAGATTTGTTGAATAAACAAGTGTACACACAAAATTTACATTCGGGAGTAAACACAACGATGTACTTGCTTCAAGAACGATTTTGGATCATCTCATCTCTTCGCGCAGTTCGTAGAATACTATCTAAGTGTTATCATTGCTATCGTCTTCGCCCCATTCCTGTCAGTCCAGTTATGGGAGAATTGCCTTCATTTCGTGTTCCTCCTTTAAATTGGAGACTCGTCAAAATTATAGAGCTTCATCCTGGAAACGATGGGGTACCTCGTGTAGCCACCGTAAAAACTTCACGAGGCAATTTGAAAAGACCAATGGTCAAACTATGCGCATTGCCGTCTCAATAATAAATATTAGTTATTTTAGTGTTCTTTGTTATAGTTTCGTAAGCATTATTATATTCATTTAGTTCTACATACATACAAGACTCGGTCAAAGTTAAAATTTTCGTGCTAAGTTAAAAAAAAAAATTGCCCAAAACTATTTTGGTGGGCAGAATGTTTCGTATTGATTAAAACTCAAACTATAGTGGAATTGAATTGTGCAGTGCGCTTGCGCCTCTTAAAATAAAACGCGTGCGAAAGTGGTTTTGTGATGAAAATCGAGGACTCTTCTTTCGACCTAGTAGCGGGACGGTTGTCCGTGACAAGCTATACACAATAAAGTATAGTGCTTGCAACAGTGCATTCAACTGACTCCCCAGGGGGCATTCCAGCAACATTGAAGAGGACCACACACCAAGGACAATATTGGCGAGTGAATTTATGCCTTCTGTTTGTTTTTTACATGCATACAATTTACGCATTTAAAGCTCGCGTTTTGTTACCTTCGCCATACAGTCCACAAAACCTAATAAGACGCGCCAGCACATTTATCTAAGTTAATTAATTACATAACTATTATTCCAAAATTTTATAAAAAGTTTAGTTATTTAAGATTAGTTTTGATTGCTTGATTAATACGTTTACGTATATATTTTTCATCACGGTTTATTTGTTCAAAACCTGTTACATGCCAAAATTGACGTTACGATGATGGTAGGGGGGAAGAGGCATGAACAAACACGGTAAGCTCAAAGGAACGAACTAAACCGCGGCTCGGTTGGCTACAGTGGAGACGGGCGGGGTAAAATGGGGAGGGGAGTAAAGAGTAATAATAGTTATCTTGACTAATCCGGTGAATTCTGGGCACCACCCTTATTTTAGTAGCGTTCTGCCTAAAGTGGCATGGATTCCCTGTCTTTTATAGAAGAACGGCAAAATGTGCGAAGGCTTATTCTTCTCGGACAAGAAACCCGCATGACAAAATATGGGAATGACACTATCTCAAGTTATTAGCCAAGTTGTTGTACACCTCCTGGCTGTTTAAAAAAATTATCAATAACAATAATGCAAGTTGAACACTAACTTGTACCTGTAATAAAGTTATCACCTAAGATATTCTGAACTAGGGGATTGAGTCTTTAAATTAAATATATTTGATCTGAATCCCTGTTCACAGTATTACTTAAACTCATAAAATTATAATTTTAGGACGACGGAATTTGTTCTAATATAAGCACATAGAAGTCTTTAACTGAACACAAAATCAACATTCACACATCTAAATAATACACAACCTCTATAACATGTTTCTATTAATTATAACCACTATTAATGTGTTGAGCAACAAACAATTCATGTACATTTAGTTTTCATTAAATCCTTCTACCAACCCTAATGGATCCTCCTATCGCTGTATCAACAATGATTAAATTTACTAAATAAGTCAACGTAAAATGAATATTTTAAAATAGTTTTATCCGTACGAAATTGAACATAATACGGAATTGTAAACAAGAGCAGTTTATAAAATAATATGGCAATAATAACTTACAGTACAGATGGTGAAACACCGCAGGAATTCAGTTTTCAGTCTTCAGTTTACCTTAATTAATTGCGGGCAATGTTGTACTCCAGGACGGTACATCAACTAACGGCTTAGAAAGAAGATGAATTCTGAATCAGTATCAAGAATCACGGGAAGTGATTGTTTATATAATGCGCTGCAAATATTGAAATTTACCAGATTAAACTGGTTCGAATACCTTTGGGACAGCCAACACAGAATAAAATACGCGATGGTTCGCTGGTCCAGTTCCGTGAATTTTCGGGTTAATAATTATCACTCGACACTCTGATAAGCACTAAACTTATTATTAATCTTATGACGATAACAGTTTCCTAAATTAACGTAAAAACTAACTACGTGAGTCCGTCGGGCTAGGGTTTTATTTCTTCACAAAAACAATCTCAATGCAAAACGCCTCCGATGCAATTTAAATATTCCGTTACTTAATAACAACTAGTAACGTGCGGGCTTTATAACCCCTTGATTCAACGTGCTTAAAATCCTCCTTAAAAAGAAAATCGGGAGCAACTATGTAGTAAAAGAAACCATTTGACTTTTACACGACCAAACCAATTAATGATGCACGTGAATGTTTATTGCACTTCGCGCCTAAAAGAGCTTTCTACAATTACATCTCGCAACCCTTCGAGTACCCAACGTGAACTAACTTAAAACGACGACGAATACCTTCTTCCCCTATCTTCGCAAATTATCGGTAAGTGAGACGAAAGTATCCCACTATTGTATTGAAGGAAGATAGCAAATGCTAAACTATTTGAAAACTAACATGCAGGTGCTGCGTGTTTTCTTGGAAATCCAAGCGAACACCTGCCTCACAATCAACTATTTTTCAAGTTTTAACAGGTTTTAAAATATTACGTTAAAATACTATTATAAGAATATGAATTTTAGCATGAAATTATGTAGGGTTGTTGATGCGTATGTATAAAATAAAACCGAAGGTTACAAACCTTTAGAATGGACCATATAATTGCAAATCAAGTATTAGTAAATTTAGCAGTAGCTGAAGAAGGACGTATTGATACACCACATGATTTTTGGACAAACTGGCAAATTGGTAACCAGTTGGAAACTATTTGTGATAAGAAATTTTTGAAGTATTTTCGCTTATCTAAACCATTATTTCAAAATTTAGTAACAGAGTTGGAAGGGCTGTTAACACCTCCTACCAGACAATCAGCACTTACACCACTAATGAAAGTAAATACATAAGTTGTTCATTACGCTAGCATATAATCAATAAAGGTGTTGTAGGTTTTAATTGCACTGAAGTTTTTTGCATCAGGAAGTTACCAAACGGATGTTGGAGGCTTCAAATTTTTGGCTGTAAGTCAGTCATCAGTTAGTCGTTGCGTAGTCGAGGTATCAAATGCCCTCAACACAAATGAAATTTTTAATAGATGAGTACATTTCTCTGCAAACTCCGAACGCTTAAGCATATTAAGAAGAGAGTAAGTATAGTTGAAAAACGTATTAAACTTTATAATAAAAGTATGATTTTTTAGATTTTTTGAAACATATAGCATTTCTGGTATTGTAGGGGTGATTGACTGTACCCACATAGCTATAGTTGCTCCACCACGAAACGGGGATTATCCTGAACACATATATGTTAATCGGAAAAATTACCATTCGATAAATACCCAATTAGTAAGTGTAAGTTTGTGAAATATTTGAGTTATTAAAATAATTCAATTTTAGGTATGCGATAAAAATATGAAAATTATGCGTGTTAATGCAAAGTATCCCGGAAGCACACATGATGCTTTTGTTTGGAATAATTGTAACTTAAACCCAGTTATGCAGCAAATAAATAGATTTGATGACACCTATTTTTTAATAGGTATGCAAATTTATTTTCATTTCAGTTTGTTGAAGTGTAACCTATAATTGATTATATATTTAAGAGGACTCTGGTTATCCGCTAAGAAAATGGCTCCAAACACCAATTCCGAATCCTGAACCAGACACACCAGAAGATGCATATAATAAAGCTATCAAGTCCTGTCGAACAACAATTGAACGTTGTAATGGAGTATTAAAAACAAGATTCCGCTGCTTTTTGAAACATCAAACATTGCACTACTCACCAACTGTTGCATCAAAAATTGTAAATGCATGCACTGTGTTGCATAATATGTGCATTGTAAATAATATTGCAGAACAAGAGTCCGAAGATATGATGAACTGTTAGATTTTGGACTGGATGTTGATGTAGCGTACAATGAGGCTGCAGTGAGAAATGCTGAATTGGAAACTGGCAGACAAGTTCAACGTCAACTAATTAGAAATTTTGTGTAAATTTCATTTGTAAAATATACATTAAAGTTATTCAAATACATACATTAGCAATGGGTGAATAAAACAAGCAAAAACAACAGTTGTAATTTAATTTTTTATCTACATTAAAAGAGGTGTACAATACATGTTATTTATTTAACACTTTAGCTAAAGTTTCTAAAGCTGAAGCAATTCGTTCGTTTGCAGCAACCTCACGAGTATACAACTCAAGTTTTTGTTTATAATATTGTTGTTTAGTTATTGATTTTGCTTTAAGAATATCTCCTAAGCGGTTCGTAGCTTCAACTGTTGCGGGTAATTTTCTTTTTGGGATCTTGGTGTTTGATGACCCTTCTGTAGGATTTTTGTTACTTGTTCAATTTTTGTTGTACTTGTAGATGGTTTAAATGATGGTTCTTCATATGAACCAACATGATAATTATGATCGTGCTAAAAATTACAATATTAAAATAAAACTTTGTATACAATATTTACTTGCCTGAAAATCTACATAGGACTCTTGAACTAAAGTGGCATCCTCCACTGCCGTATTATCCAGTAAACTTAAAATAGCATCCTCTTCTTTGGTCAATGTAGGTGCAGCAGGACCCCCACCAGTCCCTCTGCCATACTGCCTCTTGTTGTGCACTCTTTTTTTTAATGTTTTTTTTAAAATCTTGCCATGCTTTTAATTAGAAGACTACTTATCCAGTCTTAGTTTTATAAATTACTTTGTTTTACATTTTTAATTATAGTAGCCCTACATATTATGACTTACCCTTCGCCACGAAGCCGTCTTTAGTAGCGCCATGCATAGCGTTTAATTCAACAGCTATCTTCTGCCACCTTCTTTGCGGTTCATTATAGGTAAAATTATTATTAAACTTGCATTTTCCTAGACACTCATCGTTCTCCAGAAACTCGATTAAACGGGTCTTTTGGCTGACACTTAAATGACCGGATTTGGAATTTAACTTATTATTATTATTCATTGTGTAACTTGTTTACGATTATGCTATCAACCATTCTTTGTAGAAACAATTATATCTTCGGGTCCGGTTGCGTTCCATAAACCTACTGCCTATTCAACGCTTTGATTGGTCGAATCACTTAAACATTCTATTTCAAAGCAGACATACATACAAGTATATTTCCTATAAAAATTCTAGTTCCAATGCCAGTCGAGAATAGCATTTGGCATTACTATGGGAAAAGGTATGAGAATATATTCCACTACTGGAAAAGATTCTCATACACTCGAGAATTGGGGTCCAATGATCTTGCTGAGCGGGTAGCTTTGGTTTTTAATGCTTTTCCGTCTTTAGTTTTAATAGTTTGTGTAGACAAGTAACTTTGACTACTATTTCTCAGCGTTTTTGTTTCATTTTTTTTCCAAATGTCGGGATTTCGTAATTTTTTTCTACCTTTGTTTTTAACATTAGTAGTGGGATCTACTACTTTCCACTTTGTACTCTCAGGCTCTTTTGTTGGAGGTCTTTATGGAAGTGCTTATTTATATTTTAACATAAGCATGAAAAGTAGAAAAATCTTTTTATTGACAGTACTACAAAAAAATCAACAACATGTAAACAGAAACATCACAACATTCACAGTAACTGGATTATATAGTTCCTAAATAAGAAAATGCACAAGTACTAACTTCAACACACCCACTTAAGACAGTAACTGTGACGTACTTGTTTCTTAAAATATGCCTAAACGATTTTTACAATTTTCAAATTTAACTTTTTCCAATGATTTCGTTAATATATCAGCAATCATATTGTCAGTTGATAAATTGTAACAATTTTATTTTCTGACAATATTTTCACAGACATCTAACTTATTTAATTCATTAATAACCAACTTAAGTGTAGTAATGCTACACAATCTACGAATTAAATATTATATATTGTTGAAAACAATATAAGCTTTCGATTTGAAAGTATAAAATTTTTAATTGCGCGGTGACAAAAGATACCCTTTGTTAGTGTCACCATAAGAGTTCCCTCCGTTAGATGATTGTAATATCAAGCTTGTTGTCAGGCGGCAACACACGTCAAGAAATCACTTCCAACTGAGCTGTCGTTAGAGTAGGTCAATTGTCCCTCCAATCAAGGAACATGACGTTGTTGCAGTCCATGTGTTGGAAGCACAGAAAGATTAAAAATTGTTTTCTTTAAATGATATCGTCTCGGCGACGCGCATTTTATGTCTACACTTGGCTTATTTAAAGAAGATGTCTTGTAAATAATTTACTTGCAACTGAAGGAATATATTTTTATTTTGGTCAAGACTATGATTATTAATTGGAACGAATGAGGGTTGATTCTAATTAATTATTAATTTTGGATATAAATGCACAAACAGTGCTATCTTTGTTATAATCTGTTTACAGGTGTAGCAGTGCATCTATAAAGGTCAATATCGAGCCATAAGGTAAGAAAACTTTGGGGATTGTGTTTCAGTAATATGTTGTATAGCGGTAATTGAGTAAAGGTTTCCGCATTCGCCTTATACAAGAGACTTAAGTAAGGTCTTCTTCGTACACAAAAATTTGGTGGCGCCATATTCTTTACATTTTTGGTCGCAGTCCAACCCCGACCCACAGCTCATGTTCTACCCAGAGCAAATAGCTCGACTAGCCGCTTAGCCTTTAAAGGTTTCCTCATCTACGAGCCATTTTCCACCGAAACTTGCCGTGGGCTCTTTACACTTTCTGGAAATCCTCGTCAAACATCCTTGTGCCTTTCAGCGGCTCACATAGGAGTAAAAACCTAATAAATAAACCCCTTTAGTAAGTAAAAAGGCTATAAAATAATGAATTTCTGCTTCTCCTTCTTCAACGACCTCTCGCACATAATAATGACGAATATGAATGTGCTTTGTTCGAGAATGAAAGACTGGGTTATTAACAAGCTTAATAGCACTTTCACTATCAGAGCACACTACCGTAGGACCATCTATTTGCCATAATTCTGCCAGAATCCATCTTAGGTATAATGTTTCTCTCAGTCCATCGGATAGCGCCATATATTCAGCTTGAGTGCTTGAAGTAACAACTGATTGCTGTTTCTTGCTACCCCAAGAGATGGGTCCGCCAGCCAACATGAACACGTCGTGTCCTGTATTTGAAAGTCTGATTTCAATGTCTGAACCCCAGTCTGCATCAATAAAGCCTGTAAGATCACACTTTATTGTAACGTGTTGCGGTAATTTTCGAAAACTCAAAAAGTGAGATTTAGAAGTGGACTGTATAATTTAATTTAAGAGAGGTGAACAAGCACAAAATAATTAAATGTCTTTTAAACAAATCACTCAATCAAAGCGTTTACTATAGCACTTACCTGTGGTTGTTTACGATGCGGTTCCAATGCGAAAAAAAACTATGTAGCATCTAATTAACTCCACGTAGAATGTGTGAACACTTTGCGGCGTTGTCGAAACTCAGCATTGAAAAAACTATATGCGGGTAATTAACAGCGGTTCCAACACACATTACATAACAAACTGTTCTTCACTACGAAACGAGAACTCTTATTCATGCAGGACGTGCACGATCGATGCCGTCAATTCAAAAAGCCAAACGAAACTTGTAGAAACGTGGATTTTCCAATCGATACCCAGTTGTTGAAGGATGCGCGCTAGCAACCGCGCTCCGACAATCACGGCACTGGCTGTGTGCTATGGTAAACTCAAGGATTTTCCACTCTAACTAAATTTTGAATACGCGCAACGGATTTAAAAATAAGCAACAAACTCAATGAGATAAAATTTAGCTTTAATTATTTTACATAAAGACGGAACACTTAGATTTAGGTTTGTACACTAGACCCTGGTGAGCAGTACCCTTCAGGTAACGAAGAATTCTTTTAGCATGTGTCCAATATTCTAGTGAATATTTAGTATTAAATCTGCTAAGGTAATTTACAGCAAACGCTATGTCAGGTCTTGTACATCTCGATAAGTACAAAAGGCTACCTATAAGACATTGGTATGGTACATCCGGTAATTTTTCTTCAGACTTCTGCAATTTTAAATTAACTTCCATTGGAGTTTTAATAGGTTTGCAGTCTTCCATTTTAAATTCCTTAAGAAGATCAAGAATGTACATAAACATGGTTGTTTTCTCTGAAAATTTGTAATATATACAAGTTTCATACCTGCTTTGAGTAAAACCTAAATTTAACATTGCACTGTGGGCTTTAATATTCCACATTCTGGTGGCTTGTTTCAAACCATAAATGGCCTTTTTAAGCAAATAAACTTTGTTTAGTTCACCAGGCATTACAAAATTTTCAGGTCGCTTCATGTAAACTGTCTCATTAACATCTACATTTAAGAATGCAGTTTGCACATCCATGTGGGTAATTTCAAGGTTTTGGTGTGCTGCTAATGCAATCAACATTCGTAAAACTTCACGTCTGATTACTGGAGAAAAGGTTTCCTCGTTTTCAATGCCTTCATGTTGAGCAAATCCCTTTGCAACTACTCTAGCTTTGTACCTTCATGGCTGACCATCTAAGCCTTTCTTTAACTTGAATACCCATTTGCAAGGTATAACTTTTACGTTGTCTGGTTTATCAACTAGCACAAAAACTTCCTTTTCTATTAGAGAATTAAATTCATCGTGCATTGCTGCTAACCATTCATCCTTGTCGGGTCTTGAAAGGGCTTCAGAAACAGTAACTGGATCAGAAAGGTTTTGAACATTTGAAAAATACACTATATGATCAGGAAAATCTTTGATTTTTCGTAATCTTAACGGATATCTTCGAGTTATTCCTTGTTCATTTTCCATTTCACCTACACTATTATTATGGTTTTCATTATCAGATTGAGTTTCTTCCGGTTCAATTTGATATTCATTTGCTTTTTCAACTGTGCTATTATGAACTGAAAACTCTGGTAGAAACACATAATCTGCATAAAAATTGTCAATAAAAAATTGTTTTTTTCCGGCTAATGGCTGTTCTATAAAATAACCAACCCTGGCTCTAGTTATTTTCCCATCTTTAAAGACTCTGTAACCAACCGAATCTTCACAGTAACCTACAAATAAATATTCATTACTTTTTGGATCCCATTTTCTTCTAAGTTGATTTAGAATGTGTACAAAAACGCGGCTGCCAAACACCCGAAGTTTAGATAGCTCTGGCTTAGCCTCTGTCCACACTTCTTCCGGCGTCATTTTTGGTATTTTTTTATGTGGGGAACGGTTAAGTAGATAGACTGCAGTATTGCACGCTTCTGCCCAAAAAGACTTTGGTAAATTCAAATCTTGCAGTAAACACCTAGCCTTTTCACATATAGAACGTATAGCTCTCTCAGCTACACCATTGAGTTCAGTAGTGTAAGAGATCGTGAAATTGTGTTTGATACCGTACTTATTTAAAAAGACAGCGAATTCTTTATTCACGTATTCACCACCATTATCAGATCGGAGAACTTTTATCTTCTTGTTTGTATAATTTTCGACAAGTGCCTTGAAGATTTTAAATTTATTCAAAACTTCTATTTTTTTTTTAGGAAATAAACAAATTTCATTCTAGAAAAATCGTCAACAAATACAAGCATAAAACGACAACCTCCTATGGATTGTATTTCCATTGGTCCTGCCAGATCTGTGTGAACTAGCTCTAACATAGCTTTAGCACGTTGTACAGTTTTCTTAAAGGCCTTTCTACACTGCTTCCCTTTAAAGCAAGCTACACAAGTTTCATCAAAAATATTTGTGAAGTTAAGGCCTGTTGACATTTGTTTTAATGTCTTCATATCTTCAATATTCAAATGTCCTAGACGTTTATGCCAGATTTTTGAACAAATATCTGCATTTGAAGTTATATTCGCTAATTCTGTGGTTGAATGCATCCTTAAAATATCTGCAACTGAAGTGGTATCTAATTTATACATGCCATTTATCTTTGATGCAATGGCACAACTTTTTCCAACGATTTTTATATCCTCTTTTGGATGACTTGTGCAACTGTTGTTATCAAAAATACAAACTAATTGTTTTTCAGCAATTTTACTAATTGACAGTAAGTTCGTTGACAGTTCTGGCACATATAAGATGTTTGTGATGTGTTTTACGCCATCCTGCGTGCAAATAGGAACATCACTAATACCCTTTGAATTTATCACTAGCTTATTAGCACATATGATTTAAGTGACTGGTAAGTGTGTTTGGACACGGTTTACATTACGTGACCTTAGCTAGAGACTTCTACTTTGCGGTAAATACTTTCAAATACGTCTAAAATAACAAATCAACAGAAAAAAATGCGGGTTTTTGCGATTTATGCGTAAAAAACGAGATTTTTGTACTCAATTTTGAGGTTATGTAACCCGATTACGTGTTATTTTTATTTTGCTTTAATTATGTTTAGGGTATTAATTGTGATATAATAAAAGGGCGAAACACATTTGGGTAGTTATTTCTGATAATCTGCTTTGAATACAACTCACACAAGGGTGGAATATTTGCCAAAAAAAAATTTTGCTTAACCTTTTCTAAAAATATGTTAGGAGTATAACTTAGTTATTTTGACTGTTTTATTTTTATCACAAATACACACCACTAAACTATTAAATACTTACTTTTTCGGTTACTATTATTGCTCATTACCATTTTTATTATAAGAATTAAATTTTATTTTTATTTTGTGAAGGTTTAAAGCATATTGCATAATTATTGTCACATTCTGAGATGTTAGTGCATAAGAATAACAAGGATGTGCAATAATTAGGCAAAACGTTGTTGAATATTACTTCAGTAATATCATTTGTTGCTGAGGGTATCATCACAGATTATCTGTGGTATTAAGGTTATTGATGTAGTTATACTAACATTAATCGATGCTGACTGTCAACGAAACAATATAAACACACTAAAAGTGCGGCGGGGTTAGGTTCTTGTAATAATTAGAAGAGATTATATTATTGTTTTAATAGTTGCATTAATATTATTCGGAGCTTCAGGTACAACAGAATTTATTTAAGAAGAGCCTGTATGTCATTTGACATATGCGCAGACCTTGAAAGTCAGTGGCGTAGCGGATTTAATAATTTTTATCAAACTCCATAGAGTAAATATTCTAAAATAAAGTTTTATTTTGTTGGTAGTTTAAATTTGCATGGCGAATTCGCGAATAAGCAAAGCATAAAACACAAAGAAACAGAAATAAAACTATGAAAGAGTAAGAAATAAATATAGAATATCAAAGTCACAAATATCAATTGACATTTAGTAGCAAATTAAGTATGTTACTGATATGCTGCATGAACACGATTATTTATAAATAGTGGACTAATCTGACACCGCTTTAGCCGTGTGCGCATGATGACGTCCAGGCTATTCTTAAATAAATTCTACTATTCGAGATAATCGAACGGGTGCATGAGTGAAAATAGTCTTAGGTATAAATAATGCTGAGGCGAAAATTGAGGTTTCAGCTTAGATTAGTAGTCGAAATGTTTTACTACTAAGACGAAATAATCGAACGGGTGTAAGAACGGAAATAGTGTTAAGGTATAAACACTGCTGAGGCAAAAATAGTGCTGATGTTTTAACTTAGGTTAGTAGTCGAAACGTTTTATTAGTAAGACATTATAATCGAACGAGTGCATGAACGAACATATTGCGTTGAGGCATAAATAGTGCTGAGGCGAAAACAGTGCTGTGGTTTCAACTTAGGTTAGTAGTCGAAATGTTTTACTACTAAAACAAAATAATCGAATGCGTGCATGAGCGGAAAAGTGTTGAGACCTAAATACTGCTGAGGCGAAAATAGTGTTGAGGTTTCAACTTAGGTTAGTAGTCGAAATATTTTAATACTAAGACACAATCGAAAGAGTGCATGAGCGGACATAGTGTTGATGCCTAGATACTGCTGGGGCGAAAATAGGGTTGAGGTGTCAACTTAGGATAGTAGTCAAAAAGTTCTACCACTAAGACAAATAATCGAACGGTTGCATGGGCGAAAGTCTTTAGGCATAAATAGTGCTGAAGCAAAAATAGTGTTGTGGTTTCAGCTTGGGTTAGTAGTCGAAATGTTTTACTACTAATACAAAATAATCGAACGGCTGCATGAGCGGAAATAGTGTTAAGGTATAAATAGTGCTGAGGCGAAAACAGTGTAGAGGTTTTAACTTAGGTTAGTAGTTGAAATGTTTTATTACTAAGACAAAATGATCGAATGGGCGCATGAGCGGAAATAGTGTTAAGATATAAATAGTGCTGAGGCGAAAACAGTGTTGAGGTTTTAATTTAGGTTAGTAGTTGTAATGTTTTACTACTAAGACAAAATGATCGAAGGGGTGCATGGCCGCAAATAGTGTTAATGTATAAATAGTGCTGAGGCGAAAACGGTGTTGAGGTTTTAACTTAGGTTAGTAGTTGAAATGTTTTACTAATAAACCAAAATAATCGAGCGGGAGTGTAGAGGTTTTAACTTAGGTTAGTAGTTAAAATGTTTTACTAATAAACCAAAATGATCGAGCGGGAGTGTAGAGGTTTTAACTTAAGTTAGTAGTTGAAATGTTTTACTACTAAGACAAAATAATCGAACGGGAGCATGAGCGGAAATAGTGCTGAGGCCTAAACAGTGTTGAGGTTTTAACTTAGGTTAGTAGTTGAAATGTTTTATTACTAAGACAAAATGAACGAATGGGTGCATGAGCGGAAATAGTGTTAAGATATAAATAGTGCTGAGGCGAAAACAGTGTTGAGGTTTTAATTTAGGTTAGTAGTTGAAATGTTTTACTACTAAATCAAAATGATCGAACGGGTGCATGGGCGGAAATAGTGTTAAAGTATAAATAGTGTTGAGGCCAAAACAGTGTTGAGGTTTTAACTTAGGTTAGTAGTTGAAATGTTTTATTACTAAGACAAAATGATCGAATGGGCGCATGAGCGGAAATAGTGTTAAGATATAAATAGTGCTGAGGCGAAAACAGTGTTGAGGTTTTAATTTAGGTTAGTAGTTGAAATGTTTTACTACTAAGACAAAATAATCGAACGGGAGCATGAGCGGAAATAGTGCTGAGGCCTAAACAGTGTTGAGGTTTTAACTTAGGTTAGTAGTTGAAATGTTTTATTACTAAGACAAAATGAACGAATGGGTGCATGAGCGGAAATAGTGTTAAGATATAAATAGTGCTGAGGCGAAAACAGTGTTGAGGTTTTAATTTAGGTTAGTAGTTGAAATGTTTTACTACTAAATCAAAATGATCGAACGGGTGCATGGGCGGAAATAGTGTTAAAGTATAAATAGTGTTGAGGCGAAAACAGTGTTGAGGTTTTAACTTAGGTTAGTAGTCGAAATGTTTTACTACTAAGACAAAATGATCGAACGGGTGCATAAGCGGAAATAGTGTTAAGGTATAAATAGTGCTGAGGCGAAAACAGTGTAGAGGTTATAACTTAGGTTAGTAGTTGAAATGTTTTACTACTAAGACAAAAGATCAAATGGGTGCATGAGCGAACATATAGTCTTGAGGCATAAATAGTGCCGAGACGAAAACATAATCGAACCGGTGCATGTGCGAGTATAGTGTTGTGGCATAAATAGTGCCAAGGTGAAAATATTGTTGAGGTTTCTACTTAGTTTAGTAGTCGTAACATTTTGCTACTGAGATATAGTGATCGAATTGGTACATGTGTGAAAACACTGTTGTGATTTCATTATAGGTCACTAGGCGGAACATTTTACTACAGTGCAAAATAATCAAAGATGGGTTCAACACTAACTGCATGGGACCGCAGCATATTATAGCAATGCATCTACGATTATGCTGTATAAAGCCCTTTCGTTGCAAGTGCCCTACAATAACGACTTTGTCGTGTCGAAAATACTCATATATATCAATGTCGATTAGAACTTGCACACGCACGCACATAGATAACGTTCGGCAATTAAATTGTTTTGTAAAAGAGTTCGGAATAGTTAATACAATAAGTAAGTATTAAAAGAAATTAAACAAGCAATTGTAAAAAATACATCATTATAACAGAACAATTACAACACAATTAAGAGCAGTGCCTATTCGTACGTTAGACATTTAATTACTGTGAAGTTTGTTATATTCGTATGGTTGTTGACGTTACAATAGTAACACTTCTGTTCGATAAAAAGTACGTATTTATTTTAAAAAAGAAACCATACATGTAAAAATCTGCAAAAACTCTAATTTTAATTAACATTTCATTTTAGGGATTGCTGCATTAGTTTTCAACTTTTTAGCGTTGTTTGTGTTTCCGTTTAATAACCCCCAAAACTTCTATCGTATTATTAATAGCGAAGTAAGATCGACAATGTCGGAACGAAAGATTGAACTGAATGCAGCCATTATTTTTTTACAAATGATGCTACGCCAATGACCTGTTCAAAAACTTACAAGCAGTGTTTAATGGTTATAGACGTTCTGTGTATGTTTATGAATCAATACTTGAGAACCTTCGTTGTTATGGCGCCCTTTGATATTTAAATTACAATTTCATATTGTGAGGAATATGTTATTGTTCTGTCTATAATAGTGTCAAAAGCTCTTCTAACTGTCAAAAATTATACAAGGCGAGTTTATTGTGCTCATAGTATCAAGAGCGCTTTGTATATTCATCCGTGCTCTACAGTCGCGTGACATTTCAGTAAGAAGTAGTTTTCCTGGTTTTGGAATTTAATTAAACCAAATTTACTGAAAAACCCGCAAATTTTTCATTAGTATTTGAAAATGTACGTGTTTTTGTATGGTTTCTAATAATTTTTAATTATTTTTGACAGGTCACGTAATGTAAACCGGCACCGTGTGTTTTGAAATTTGTCATCCAATCATTATGTCTTGACATATGATTTGAACATCCAGAGTCTAGAAACCAATCACGATGTGATTCATTTACATCGACCATCCTAACATATTGATTTTTATTAAGAATTTCATCAGTATCCACTGAGTTACTATTTTGATAGATAGTACTTGAGAAAGCTTGTGATTTATTGGATTTACCAATATCAGAATTTTTATTTTGATATTTTGGATTTTCTTCTGTGCTTGACTGTTTAAAAGGACATTCACTTCTTTTGTGGTTGCCCCATTTCTTACAAATATTGCATTTAAATTTCCTTCTTGAGTTTGTTGATGTAAACTGGTTGTTAGAAGTTTGATGTGGAAAGTTATGCTGTTTCTGCTTTGTTCCATAAAATGCTGCAGACTGTTCAGTCTGAGAATCTAATCGAAACTCCATATTGATCAATCTTTATTTAACATCTTCTGATCGTAGTTTTCTCGAAGAAGACTCGTAGTTTTCTCGAAGAAGACTCGAGCCCCATGATGAATTGATCATAGTATTTCGGTAAACCACTCAAAAAAATAACAGCAATGAATTCGTCTTCAACAGGTGTGCCCTTATTAGTTAATTTTTGTGTTAAAGATGAAACATCGCCTATATACTCAGACATATTTTTGTAATTGCTAAGTTTTACTGAAAATAGTTCTCAGTACTTTTAATCTTCCTATAAGTTCACGATCGCCTAATGTCTTGGATTGAGTATCCCATGCCGCTTTAGCATTCTTTGCTGATTCTACATGAGGATATAAATGTGGTTTTATAAGAAGTACTATCTTGGCCAAGGTTATTTCATCTAGTTCATCCTTTTTAGCCCAATCTGAATGCTTGTCATCCATGGTTCCATCTATGATCATCCAGAGCTTTTCTTGTTTGAGATAATGCTTAATGGCGAAACTCCATGTTTGCCAATTAGAGACACCGTCCAGTTTCTCGATAACAAATTGATGACTGCTCATACTTTATTGTATGTAATACAGTTTATCAGATGAAACAGCTCAAAACTTTCTGTCAAAACTTTTTCTTGGATTTCTTCCTGTTAATAATATATTAAATGTAGCCTGGGCCCATAACCTGTTGGAGGTCTTTATGGAAGTGCTTATTTATATTTTAACATAAGGATGAAAAGTAGAAAAATCATTTATTGACAGTACTACAAAAAAGTCAACAACATGTAAACAAAAACATCACAACATTCACAGTAACTGGATTATATAGTTCCTAAATAAGTAAGTGCACAAGTACTATCTACAACATCTTTCTCGTCGGAGGAACTATCAGAATTTGACATATTATAATTTGGATCAATGAAACTATCGTCTGAATAAGGATCAGCTATGGAACTTTTCGAAGAACTTTCTGTAGATAAGTCGGACTCAGATGATGATTCGGAATCTGATGCTTAACTGGAATCTGTGTGGCAAAGGTAAATCTTCTGTCAAAGATAGAGCAAATGAATGTGTCTAGTTCCCTTGTAATAAATTTTCTAGCATCTAAAAATGTAAAATAGTACAGAATAGCAATGTTTTCTAAATAAAATAACATCACATTCATCAAAAGATTTATTGGAATCTTGTTTTGTGTCTCGTTTTGAACAACATGGATCATCATATTTTCTTGAAATGGAATTTTCTACAGCACATCATTGGAAATCCCTTGCTTTACCATAATAAATATAATTACCTTCATTTCTTTCAAAACCCTGGTCTGTGGCATTTTCCGTACAGTATTCTGTATTCTTGTTTATTTCAGAAGAAATAGCAATAATTTCTGCGTGAATAAGGTTTTCTAAAAATAAGTCTATTTGTAACATTAAAATAACACGTAACCAGAACCTTTTAAAATATTTTAAAAACAAATATCTTCATTATTTGGTTCCAAGACTATGTTAAATGTGTTTCCATTCTCCAAAGTTATATTATTTATTATACCAGTGCAATTGTGAGAAGGTATCTCTATTTTAGTTTAAAATAAAATTAATAGAATACTATAGGTAAAAATTAATTTTATTTTACTTTTAAATTTTTCTGCTGAAATATACAAACATTCAAGCTGGTTGGAGTCAAGTCCAGGGCGTATTTCATCATTCTTCTCCGTCGAATGAAAGATATTTGGTTGATCATTAATCATGTCTAAAATACGTCTGGTGCGACTCTTTATATCCATAACAATATTCTGAAAATACGTCAGTGCTAAACGTAGGTTTGTAACCAATACAATTACCTGCTTCATAAATATACGTTTTTGTTCTAAATATCTATTTAACAAATATCCATTATTGGACAGAAAATATTAATTCCGATAATAACAATATATTACCAATTCATACATAGAGCTCCACCTATATTTAAAGACTCGAAGTAAAATTTAAGATTTCTTCTATCTGTATGTGCATTAATACAATAATCCCATTCTGCGCGTGCTTGGATAATAAAGTTGCCTCGTGGCCAAGGTTCATCATTTACCATCTGAGTGTAATCAGCAAAACAAGTGTTGAAACGTGGGCTAGCAGGTTTGAAAAAAACAAGATGTCCCAAAGAGAGGTGCAATGGTGTCGACGGATACGATGGCCTCGATTAGTTGTTATATCGATCTAGTGAGACCAAGAACTACATATTTACGGTAGGTATATAATTTTCAAGTTTGCATCCAAATCATTTTCCTCAATTCTTTTCAGCGCAAGTAAAAGCAAGTAAAATATGTCCAATTTTGAAACGCAAGTAAAAGTTAATGTAAATTAGAAGTACCAGTAAATTTCAAGTCCAATTTTGAAACGTAAATTTTATAGTATTGAAACGCAAATTTTATGTAAGCACGTAATGTATCAAATTGTGGAGCGATAAATCTTTCGTATATAATTGTTATGGAACACAGAAGCACAATTGGTTGTTAGTAGTATTGAAAGTACAAAGTTTCAAATGCAGCTATGCAAGATGGTGGAAGTTTCTGCAGATGTTGTTTCGTATAGAGGTCAAACCCGTACACGTGTCAGCCACGCTCATCTGCTTTTGTAAGTATGCAAGATGGTTGACGAACTCGGAGGCCTATCAGATTGTTTGTGGTGATTCATCACCAATTTTAGATCAATTTTCATTTCATGGAACCATTACTGAAAATGTACAAATAATTTTTGTAAATTCTATATGTTCATTTAAATTGGTACACGTAATTTTTCTAAATTTTATATGGTCATTTAAATTAGACACGTAATATTTTGTTCAGAATTTAATAGTTGGATATTTCATAAATGCTCTTATAAACACAAAGAAATTTCTATAAGATAATTTTTGAATTTACAAGGTTATACTAAAATGTATTCGTAACTAAACACGTGACACGTTGATATTTGTTTGTCACATAAAATATAATTTTTTTGGCAGTACACTTGAAGTATAGTTTAATTCAAACAACAAGTGTTTTTGACCTTTGATTCCATCAATCAAATCAATTAAAAATGTAGTTCTGTAATCTAAAGAAAGTCGGAGCATTTAATCAATTAATTGTAAGCCCGAAAAAGATCCTATTCAAGTATCATACATAAATTGTAAAATAATAATGAAAACACTATATTTCTTATAGGGAATTATAATAAATTTTCACTTATAAAAATTCATATAAATAATCAGAGACTAATACTAGACCTTAATAAAAGTAATTATCTCGAAAGTTTCAGTACGTATAAAATTGTACAAATGATGTATATATTTTTTTTGTAAATCAATAGAAAGAGTACTAAGTTGTCTTAAAGCTTTCTTTCCTTGAAGTCATCAATAATTTTTATATAGAAGCAAACAACCACAGTTATGAAATTTTTGTAGTGGAGAAAGATATATTATTGGTATGGAGTATAAAATTTTTTGTAGTATAATTTTGACTAGTTAATCTTTTTATAATTTATTTTTTTTGTGATAAACTGACTAGGCTCTAACGTAGCCCTAGTTCAAAAATGTTTAGAAGTGATTAAATTTTCAGATAGTACGAGATCGTCGTTCCCATTCCAGTTTGCAGAGTCATAAGTAAGTATTATTTTTCTATGTGTTGCTCGTCAAGGATATTTTTTTTTCTTTTCGAAGATTTCGGTATCTGGTCTTCGGATTGATTCATAGTATAATAATTATTAAGATACGGTGGCGTCCATTAAAAATTCTTTTATTATCGTATACCATCCTACGACCCTGGCTCATAGCTCTGCCCTAAGTTCAAGAAGTTTAGCTGGCTGGAAAATCTCTTTAGAGGATTCTTTTTTTACTCAAAGCCATTTACCATCCTCTCTACCCTAGGCTTAAACCTTAAACAGGAACCCCTCATAATCTATTGAGGCACTGCCGCCTATAAGGTAGAGTAAATACACAATCTATATCTATATAGAAAAAGTGTGCAACAGGTTATAGCAATACATCAAAGAATGAATGTTATATTATGGGAAATACCGTAACTACTAGGTAAATAACAACGAATGGTTAACCATACTTTAGTGACAATAATAACATGTGAAATAAAACTTTAACATCATGCTACACATATTGGGAATACTGTTGCATTTAACAATATTACCGTTCCGAGCCATACCACACATTGAAACGTAGCAATGTCTAATCTGGAATGAAGGGATATCTTGATAAAAACCGGTTTTGACAATATCAAAACCAATATACCACGCAGCGTTTAATTATTATATTGTTAGATTTAAAAATTTAACTTTTTGAACTAAAAGCAATGATACTAGTAGCGTTATAATTCGATTTGTACCTCTCTAACCCACACAAAATCTTTAAAAATTGGACCTGTGTAATAAAACTGTTACAACACAAAACAACACAATCTTCTTACAAACAACAGAAACTATTTTCGTTGTAAGTTCAAATGTAACACTTTTCGTGATTATACGACGATACATATTACACAAAACTAGGAGGCAAACTGAAATATACCACTTTTTATGAGCATTCGTAGAAAAAATCCCACGGAATAGAATAGTTGCATCTTCCATCTTTTGGTTCGTATGTGTATGCTCATTTGCAACGATCTTTTCAATAAATCTGCAAGCACTTTCTACACAATTTAGAAAGAAAAACAAAAATTGCACTTTTTTGAAATGTAAGTCTCTTCTTCCCATTATCCCATTGAACGATATATTGATTTGAGGTCACATTGAGTCACTGTATACGGTGGAGGGACAAACAAATAAGAATACGTCAATAAGACATCAAGAAATTACGCAAAACTATTAATTTTATCTTAGATGGTATGTTTTGACAAAATTTCTATATACATAACATTGTAAAAATGTCTCAAGCTTACATCGACGCGATTTCCGTAACGTTTTCAGGAATGGTTTTGTAAAACTTAGAAAATATAATTCTATTATTTGTAAAAAACATTCACATAAAATACTTCAACATTCGCAACTTGTTTTTAGTTTTTACTCACGCTTACAAATGTGACTAAGCACATCATTCCCTCGCAGTTACAAACACTAAACTATGAAAACTTCTGCGAAGCGGATGTGGCCAAGTAGCTTCCTTGAATGTGTGTATGTGCCTAGACTCGGTAGCAAGAAATTTTTAATACGTACTTATGTGCAGGAGGGACATGCCAAGTCAGTTTAATACGGGCCAAATAAATTTACAAAATTTATTCGACCTTACAATGCTGAAGAAAGTGACATCTAAATAAAACGTCTAGTGGGTAATAAGGACAAACCGGAGTAATTCCAAGTGAGACAAGAAGCGATGGACGTTGTGTTGAAATTCAAAAACATTCGGTGAGTTATCGACATTATGTTAATGGGGAGGCAGAAAGCAAAATGACAAATTTGGTTCACCCGGAAACCTAACTAGCAACCGCCATGCCACATTGTATGCTACAGAAGTACAGAAGATATTTTGAGCAGTGATTATTGTGGATGAGTGGGAGGTTTTTTCCTTTACAACCTACCTCCCATTTTTCAAGAATGAAAACCAATGCATGACATTAAATGAACTCTATTTAATTATTTTTAGACAATTACAATCTTCCTTTATTAAATAAAGACAATAATAATTCTTCTTACACAAACAATTAAACATGATATTTATTCCTTTGCTCAAACATAAAAACCACAAACAAATATGTCCTTTATGCGGGGGCTTAACTTCTCTACATGATAAAATATAAATTCAAAAGTTACACTGCTTCATCCTCTTCATTCTTGTTTGAATATATGTTCTTACACTGCACACGAGCACACCCGCACACTTTGAGACATGGTAGCTTGTTTACTGTACACACGCAATTAGATCGAACACAATCTGTAGTACATCCACATTACACGAACTGCTTGTATGTGGGTAGAGTTGCTAACCGAACTCAAGTGTAGATGTCATATACCATCACTTTCTGCTCTAACAAAGCCCCCTACCCCCGGTACTCTAATTATCCAGATATTTTAGCGTTAGATACCTTGCACCTAGCACTAGCTATCACCCAAACCTTAAAGCTAGTACCACTCAAGTAGCGTCAACATAACGGTTGATTGGGGGGGGGGGAGACGTACCCAAATTCTACAGCTAACACCATTCAAACAACCTTCAAATAACACTATTTATTACCTGGGAGAGTGTAGTATGACCATAGCCCCTATTTGCATCAGCATAGTTTTAGTTCAAGATGCCTTACAAGTAGCACTAGCTGGCACGCAGTAAATGCCAGGAAAACCTATAAATAAACACATAAAAGTATTATAAATCAAGTAAACCAAAAACTTTGATTATTAGAATCTTCACTAGAACATGATGTGTATTAGTGGTTCTACACGGGGTTTTGAAACATCGTTTAAAGATTTTAAGGGCATGTAGTACGATCGAAAATAAGGTTGAAAATCACAAGAAACATATATCCACAAATTAACTGTTTACGAAATAATAAATAAGTAAACGATAACACACCCCAGTAAACAGGTGCTTATCAGCTTTTGTTTTATGACAGTTTAATTTGACGTTTTGTGCAATTTGTAGCAATTACAATGGTTGCGTATCCTAATGCTGAAATGAGCGATATGGTGTTCATGTATGGTCGCGCTAATGGGAATTCTTTACAAGCACGCCGCTTCTATGCTGAAACGATTCTTGATCACCAACTGCCTTCGCATGTGATGTTTCAGTCGTGTTTCAACGCCTAAGAGAAATCGGTTCGTTTGAGAAGCGGTCTTATGATACTGGACGGCAGAGAATAGCATGTACTCCAAGGATAGAAGATCGAATGTTGAATATTATTGATGAAAATTCCGAAACTAGTCTTAGAAAAATGTCGACTCAAGTGGGTATAAGCAGCTACCTTGTTTGGAGAATTCTTCATGAGTAACTCCTATACCCCTACCATATCCAACAGTTACAAGCCCTTACTGCTCCGAAACATCAAGCGAGAATGACTTTCTGTGAGTGGTTTTTGCGAACAGCTGCTGATCGGCAAGATTTCGCTGATAACACCCTTTTCACTGATGGAGCTGGTTTTACTAAAAATGGAATATTTAGTTTCCACAACAATCACGTTTAGTGTGACGTGAATCCTCATGCTATCGTTCAAGCCAAATACCAGCAACGTTTCTCTCTAAACATCTGGTTAGGCATGATAGGAAAATGGATGTTAGGACCAATTGTTTTGCCACAACGCTTAACAGGGCTTGCATACCTTACATGTGATTTTTCAATGCTCCACCCGAAGGTACTACGTTGGCCAGGAAGCAAGTTTTTTTTTACCTGGAAAATTTGGAATTTCGCCTAACCCTTGCTGTTCCAGGCAAGCTAGGGATCTTTAACGTGCCTGACAACACTCACACACGGGACCTCCATTTTACCTCTCATCCGAACGAGGGTGTATTTTTGTGAAAAATGCTCGTCTAACATTTTTCAAGCGGACCGTGTCGGGATTCGAACCCGAGACCTTGGACTTAGTAGTCACACACATACCACTACGCCACGGAGCCGTCAGGGCTTGCATACTTTACCTAAACTTTTAGAAGATTTACCTCTAAATCTGAGACTGAACCTTTGGTTTATGCAAGATGAAGCTCCATCTCACTTTACGCTTGCTGCTATAGAACATCTTAACAATGAATTTCCTGGGCGATGGATAGAGCGAACAGGTCCTATTGCTTGGCCTCCAAGATCTTCCGATCTAAACCCGTTGGACTTTAGTATCTGGGGTTATTTGAAAAAAGTTTAGTATACGCAACACCGGTAAACGATCGTCCAGAGTTGCGCCAACGAATAGAACACTGTTGCTAGATAATTTGAGCAAACCTTGTTTTTTGAAAGAGTGTGTGCTTTCTTTGAAACAATATGTAGATCCTGTGTCGAAATGGAAGGACGTCATTTTGAACAACTTCTTTAGTTATAGTCTATTTTATGTTAAAATGCAATAACATCTTAATAAATCAAACTTATTCTGCAATTGCGATAAAATCGCTGTTATCTCGTAAACAGTTAATTTGTAGACATCTGTTTATTATGACTTTCAACCTTATTTTTGATCGTACTACATGCCCTTAAAATCTTTAAACGATGTTTCAAAACACCCTGTATGTAATATTAAATTAGTATCTACAGATTAGTATGTTAATATCTTTCTAGGTTTTGTGACTATTTTATAAAAAATATATTTAGAAAATATTCTACGACGTTATTGAAGGGATTGCAAAAGGAATAAATAGAGGCATGCCGCTGAAGTTTAAATAATATACGATTTTTTATTTTTGTAACTTGTAGTCAAGTTAGCCCCTCTCCTCCAACTATCCTGAACCAAAGGCTACTACCTGTTTACTTATAGCTGGTACCAGTTTCCATCAAAATCTGAAAACTGGCACCAATGAGGTTTCAGAAGTATGAACTACTGGGGAGGGAGAGACGGGAGGAGTTTGACGCCAACAACCGCTCCCAATGCACTGACTTGCTCCAAAATCCAGTACACGCAGCGTAGGCCCAGTCGACCATCTAGTACACAACAATAGAAAGCTGACATCTCAGAAACACAATGTGGCAATTTTATAAAGATAATTTGTCTGCCTTCAGTTATTGGAATAGCTAGCATCGCATTATGAAAGCTAGCACCGAATATTAGTATCTAGACTTTTGTATTTTATATTTTAACAGAATACAACATTTTTTGACGCTTTTTATATTAAGCTAAATGCGCATTGCCTTCATAGTTTAGCGAATATTTTATAAAAAATATTGCAGAAATTGTTAATTTATTCTCACTACAATATTTTTTTTTTGGAAATTTATGATTTAAAATTTAAAGTTCACTGATTTAATGTTTTAAAAACAACACGTTTTGCTCAATATGAATCGTCGGTAACGTCAACAGGTGTTACTGACGTCATATATTTTTCTGCTTTGTACTGCTGACAGATGTTATTTTGAAATCAAATGCTTTGAACAGCTTTAGTACAATACATGTAAACATGTCTATTTTTGTGATCAGCTTTATCTAAATTAAAATTTGTATATGTAATTTAGAAAACTCAAATGCTAACATTGTTAGAAACTATTAATTTGTTATCTGCCTGAACAGATCTGCACAGGTTAGAACCCTATTTGTACAACAAGTTCATGTCTTGAAGTAAAGTATTTGATTGAAAATAATTAAGACACACATGAAAGTTGAAAGTTTTAGATTAATACAGTTAATGATTAAATTTTTGTTACAAGTCATATTATTTTAAAATAGATTCTTTTTAGTAAACAATTGGTTCAAGATTAAAGTTTTTTATTTTGATCAAGTATGATCAAATCTAATAACATAAAGCTAAAACCCTTATGAGTAAGAAATTGATGCCAATTTTATATTGGAAATACCTTTTTACTACTTCTTTATGTATTTTTGCTGGACACAAATGGTGTTCCACTTTTTTATTTATTTAACTATTACAATTTCTTACAGGAGCTGCGTCTTATTTTATTAAGACAGGTTTTTGTCAGCGAAGGCGATCCTTTTTCTTTGGGTCTCCACGTCCGCCCTTAGAAATACGCTATGCAATAATCATAATTACATCAGGACTTGGTGGCGCCTATTTGGTTTAGATTAAGTTTGATCTGCAAACAGATTTCGAGTTACCCCCCCACTTCTCATAGTTCTACCCAAGGAATAGACCCCTAGTTATGTCGGAAGACTTTGTTCACTGGCGCCTATTTAGAAAATTTGTAACACTGACGCCGCACATATAAAAAAAAATATGTTTCAATGGCACGGGCAACGGTTAGGGCCCAGTTAAATTCGTTTCGCTGCCACCCAACGTGGGGCGTGCAGTTGATAAAAAGAAAATACGTTTCAAACCGAGTAAAAAATAAAAACAAAAATTGCATATTTTGTTTTTTTCAAAAATCTGCATTACAGCTTAACAGTAAAAACGTCGAAAACTATGTATCCTATAAAGATATTAACATACTAAACTGCTGATACTAATTTGATAATATATACAGGGTGTTTTGAAACGTCGTTTAAAGATTTTAAGGGCATGTAGTACGATCGAAAATAAAGTTGAAAGTCATAATAAACAGATTTTCACAAATTAAGTATTTACGAGATAACAGCGATTTTATCGCAATTGCAGAATAAGTTTGCTTTATTAAAATGTTATTGCATTTTAACATAAAATAGACTATAACTGAAGAAGTTGTTCAAAATGACGTCCTTCCATTTCGACACAGGATCTATATTTTGTTTCAAAGAAAGCACGCACTCTTTTTCAAAAAACAAGGGTTTACTCAAATTATCTGGCAACAGTGTTCTATTTGTTGGCGCAACTCTGGACGATCGTTTACCGGTGTTGCGTACACAAACTTTTTCAAATAAATCCAGATACTAAAGTCCAACTGGTTTAGATCGGGAGATCTTGGAGGCCAAGCAATGGGACCTACTTGCTCTATCCATCGCCCAAGAAATTGTTCCCTAGGAGCAAGCGTAAAGTGAGATGGAGCTCCATCTTGAATAAACCAAAGGTTCAGTCTCAGATTTAGAGGTAAATCTACTAAAAGTTCAGGTAAAGTATTTTTCAAGAACTCGAGGTATGCAAGCCCTGGTGGCTCCGGGGCGTAGTATGTGACTACTACGCCCAAGGTCTATGGTTCGAATCCCGACATGGTCTGCTTCAAATTTTCCAGGTAACAAAAATCTTGGCCAATGTAGTATCTTCGGGTGAAGCATTGGAAAATCACATGTAAGGTATGCAAACCCTGTTAAGCGTTGTGGCAAAACAAAATCGGTCCTAACATCCATTTCCCTATCATGCCTAACCAGATGTTTAGAGAGAAGCGTTGCTGGTGTCTGGCTTCAACAATAGCATGAGGATTCACGTCACACCAAACGTGATTGTTGTGGAAATTAAATATTCTATTTTTAGTAAAACCAGCTACATCAGTGAAAAGGATGTTATCAGCGAAATCTTGCGGATCAGCAGCTGTTCGCAACAACCACTCACAGAAAATCATTCTCGCTTGATGTTTCGAAGCAGTAAGGGCTTACACCCGTTGGATATGGTAGGGATATAGGAGTTGCTCATGAAGAGTTCTTCAAACACAAGATAGCTGCTTACACCCACATGAGTCGAAATTTTTCGAAGATTAGTTTCGCGATTTTCATCAATAATATTCAACATTCGATCTTCTATCTGTGGAGTACATGCTATTCTCTGCCGTCCAGTATCATAAGACCGCTTCTCAAACGACTGGTTTCTCTTAGGCGTTGAAACACCAACTGAAACATCACATGCGAAGGCAGTTGGCGATCAGGAAACGTTTCAGCATAGAAGCGACGTGCTTGCAAAGAATTCCCATTCGCGTGACCATACATAAACACCATACTGCTCATTTCAGCATCAGAATACGAAACCATCGTAATTGCTACAAATTGCACAAAACGTCAAATTAAACTGTCATAAAACAAAAGCTGATAAGCACCTGTTTACTGGGATGTGTTATCGTTTACTTATTTATCATCTCGTAAACAGTTAATTTGTAGATATATGTTATTTATGACTTTCAACCTTATTTTCGATCGTACTACATGCCCTTAAAATCTTTAAAGGAGTTTTCAAAACCCCTTGCATAGCCACTAATACACATCATGTTCTAGTCAAGATTCTAATAATCAAAGTTTTTTGGTTTACTTGATTTATAATCCTTTTATGTGTTTATTTATAGGTTTTGCTGGCATTTACTGGGTGCCAGCTAGTGCTGCTTAAAAGGCATCTTGAGCTAAAACTATGCTAATATTTGGGATACAAATAGGGGCTATCGTCAAACTACACCCTCCCAGGTAATAAATAGTGTTATATCAAAGCTATTTGAATGGTGCTAGGTCTAGAATTTGGGTGCTAGCTTGTGCTAGACGTAGGCTATCTAGTGCTAAATGACGAAGCTATTGGTTACTGGTGAAGGGGAGGCTAGCGTTACATCAGCCCCCCACCATAGTCAACCGTTATATTGACGATATTTGAGTGGTGCTAGCTTTTAGGTTTGGGTGTTAGCTAGTGCTAGGTGTAAACTATGTAGTGCTAAAAGTTTGTAATTATCGAAATACCAAGGAGGGGGGCTAGCGCCATTTTAGCCCCTCCCAGTAAACAATCGTTATACTGACGCTATTTGAGTGGTGCTAACTTTAAGATATGGGTGCTAGCTACTGCTAGGCGTATTCTATCTAGTACAAGTTTGGAGTTATCGTAACACCGAGGGCTAGCTTCATATTAGCCACCCCCCCCCCTAATCAATCGTTATATTGACGACGCTATTTGAGTGGTGCGCTAGCTTTAATTATTTTCAAAATTCCATATCAACTTAATGATACTTTAATTATTTTTAAATAACAATGTTAATATATAAGGTTATCATAAAGTAAGGGATATATTTTAAATTATGATAACTTTGTAACAAATTAAGTTAATAACAAGAAATAAATGAAATCTAATTGCTTATGAAATGGGATTTAGTATGCCCAAAACAGGTTACGGCAATTGCTCAATATGACCTCCATTTTGTTGTTGTAAGATCACCATCCTTACCTCCAAATTGTACACAGCATTTCGTAACATTTCTGGTTGAATTGTACCAATTTGCTCCGTAATACTGTCTTTTAATTCTTGTAGCGTAGTTGGTCGTTTTCTAAACACTAAACTTTTTAAATAACCCCACAGCCAGTAATCCGATGGGTTTAGATCAGGTGATCTTGGTGGCCATGAATTTACGAAATGTCTGCTTAACACGCGATCTTGAAAAACGTTGGTTAACAATTCTTTGACTGGTCGAAAAATGTGCGGGGGTGCTCCATCCTGCATAAAAATGATGTTTTCAATTCCGTAGTGCTCGTTTTGCAGCTGTGGAATAACATAATTTTGTAACATTTGCAAGTATCGTTCACCATTTACAGTTACAGATACGGCTTGTCCATTCGGCATTTCCTCGTAGAAATACGGACCAATAATAAAATCAGCTGTAAAACCGCACCAAACGGTGACTTTCTTGTCATGAAGACCTTTTTGCACGATTTGTTGCGGATTTTCTGCAGACCAGATTCTACAGTTTTGAGTATTGACTCCACCATTCAGAGTAAAATGTGCCTCATCTGTCCCTAAAATACGGGATAACCATTCGGGTTCGATTTCCATCTGAGCCATTACTCGCAAAGAAAAATCGTACCTAGTAGCCAAATCTGCGTCCTTTAATTCAAACAGCATTTTCAGTTTATATGGATACATGTTTAGAATTTTGCGTAAAATTTTCCAAACCGTGGTATACGGCATTGGCAATCGCTTGGATATCGCATTTGCACTGCTGATTGCGAGTGAATTGTTTCTGGCTATGTCTTGATTTTCATGAAGAACCTCTGCAACTTGGACGTCACTAATTATTGGTCTTCCTGATCTTGGTAAGTCAGTTACAGACCCTGTTCTTTCAAATTTTTGTATCAAATTGCGGTACGCTTTCATTTGACAGGGTCCCGCTCTCAAACCCATTCTCGTGCGAAATCTTCGTAATCCAGCGGTGTAATTTCTGCCGGATTCATAATAGCACTGAACTAAACCAATTCTTGTTTGTAAATCCATGTTATTACAGTTGAGTCGTTTGAACTCAACGTTTACTTGAGTTTTAATTTCAAAATAAAACTTCAAATTGAATAATTTCGTTTTGACACTAGTGTCAACAATTGTTATGACAACGCTTTTGTTTCTCATAGATATGGTAAAATCCCATTCATTAAGCAACTAGATTTCGTTTATTTTATGTTACTAACTTAATTTATTAAAAAGTTGTAACGATTTAAAATATATCCCTTACTTTATGATAACCTAGTAAATACCAGCACAAAAGTAACAAATTTGAATTCTGTATTTACGGTAACAATAGTTTGCTTATTAAAACACCACGATATTAGATCATTGTAGAAATTGAATTTGATTTGAGTTTAACATGACATCAACTTCATGTTGTTCGAACTATGAAACTTCAGAATGTTTCTGTTCAAAAACTACATTAAAGTACACAACTAAATTCAATCTTATGAAAAACATACATTACACAACGCCTTTGTTCGTTTGGGAATCAAATTGCCTCTTCTACGATTAATTGAGCGTCTTCTCCGGCGTTCTAGTCAGTAGGAAATTTATAAAGCCCATATTCCCATGTGTTGAAGTATTGGAATAAATTAAAGCTGCATATCATAGAAATTTTCACAAAAATTTCTAAACCATAACAGATCAACAAAACACGTAGCGTTTGACAGAAAATGAGAACTAAAATGATGGATCGATCTACTTGTCTCCCTGAAATTCCCACAGCGTACCATCTTTCACTATCTGTGTGCAATAATCTAGTCTAGGTCTACCTCTACCTCTCTCTCTTTCCTTTCTCTGCTTCTAATATATTACAAAGTATAGAAATGTATTTAGGTTATCAAAGGTTGAAAATTCTTGCATAAGTATTCGCTTGAATAAGTTTAGAAAGTGTTGCTTTATTTGTCAGACCATTTGTTCTCAAAGATAGTGATGTGTTTCTGAAAGGTTGAACATATGTATCTCTAGTGCTTTAAGCCAAAGAATTACAGCGTTCTGTATGTACGTGATATTTAGAAGCACCCTGTATACTAATGCAATAAAATGGAATGCTGGCCTAGAAATCAAGATATCCCTGTGCAACCCCCACAATATTTGATTTTTTGTTGTGCGTACTGAAATTCACTACTTGTTTAAAATGAATTGGAACAATGGATGCTGTAAAATCTCCAATCGAATGGACTGCAAATCAAATTGTAATAGATAAATCACTCTGATTCATTTTAATTACACTTAAAAAAAACTTTTACATGCTACAAAAGTGTCAAAATCAAAACATTGATAATTCTCAAAAATTAATGAAGGTTGCTTGGCAATCTCAAACTGTAACATACATTGCGGTGCTTGATGCAACTTCAATTACATAAGCTTCCTTTTATTTATGCCAGCTCATAATTATTAATCAAATGCATTGTCGCATAATCGATCTAATCTTAATAACTTAAACCTATCAAAATACCGCATTTCAGTTGAGCATTCTAACATTTGCATAAGACATAAAACTAAGTTGAGTGGAAAATCAGGGAAGTCCCTAAACTGTTATAACTTAGTTTGAGGAGTACAATTTGTGTAATGTCTCCAATCGAGCAAGTGCCACCATTAAGCAGTAAAATTCCTTCTCTATTACATTAGCTTTACGTTAATTCGAGAAAGAAATTGAATTTTCTCCTAGACTTATAACTAGAAACCACTAAAATTAACGTTTATATAATGAGGGTACGTCAGAAGATATTACGATTCTTATTACTAAACCCTTAAAAGGTCTGTGATATGTAGAATAAAAACTAGAATGTTTAAACATTTATTATTAAAACGAATAGAATGTTTCATTATAACGTGGGTAAAATAGTGATATTTTAATTAAGGCTATATTAATAGATGGTTTTGTGTGTTATGACCGTGACACTCTTGGCATTATTTTATATGCGTTTGCTTATAAATTCATTCAACCACGCTTTCCATTAGAAAAATTGTAATTTATATTATAACTTCAAAGTGTTGGAAATATTAAAGATCTAAGTGCATCACTTTAATCTACTTCAAAAATTGTATAATAACTTTTACCACCATTTTTAATATATTTATGAAAAAGCCAGGTATTCGGTATATATAAGCTTAATAAAAATATCAATATTTGGCTGTAATTTGAAAACAAGAACTGGATCATTTCAGATTTTGTCTTTGAATTGATCGCAAAAAAGTAACCCGTAAACGCGTAAGCAGTTTTTCGTGTCTTTAATATTGACAGAGTCACCTATCAATTAACCGCATCCAATTTGTTACAGTCTGAACAAAGTATGTTTGTATAACTAACAAAGAGTAATTTTAAAGTTTTAAGAAGAAATTTGTTCAATAAAGAATAGATAAAATGGAAATTTACTAGTCCTAATGGTAAATTTACGAAGAAATATGCTACAAATAGAAGGATTTACGTAAGTTTGCGATGAAGTGCGAGCTATTTAATAATGACCCGAAGGGGGGGGGGGAGCAAAGATGGCACAGTGTGTTACTTATGTATTTCTCATAGCTTATAGTCATCATCATTAGGTCTTCAGTCCTGGAACTGCTTAGACGCGTACCATCATTGTTTCCTATTCTGAACTAACCTACAGATTTCCCCGAAATTTGCACAGTCTGCATCTATCACTATCTGATCTAGGTCTACATCTACCTCTTTTTTCCTATCTCTGCTTGTAATATATTCCATATTATTTTCTAAAAATGTCTTAGAACGTATTCCGCCCTTCTATTTCTCTTTTTCCTCAGATATCCTTGTTCCCCTACTATTTCTATAACCTACTTGTTATTATCTTTGTCTGTCAATGCTATCGTCCTCATACATCTGAAGCACAACATTTCAAAAGTCTGCTACCGTTTTTCTGTCTGCGTTTCAAACTGCCCGTATTTCATAGGCATACTGTGCTGTGCTTCACATCTATGCTTTCTACAATCTTCATCTTGTTCTATGTTTGTTGTCTTTCCTCATAAGCACTGTTCTTTCTTGTTAGATGCAGTTCGGTCGCCTTCTATTGTTTTACAGTTATACACCCTATTTCTCCGACCTTCAGTGGTTGTGAAGGGAGGTAATCAGCCTGTGGCTGCCAAGTTCCCCCAACACTTAACCATTTACCGATTTAATATATTTTCCAATATATCTTTTCACACAGTCAACATTGGTTGCAGATATTTTGCAACCAACAACTAGTAGTTTAAACTAATCATCAGATTTATCTGCGCTTATTATTTCGTCATTAGGTTTTCCGTCTCAAAACTGGTTGGACACTTACCTGCACTTATTTATATTCTGAGCTAGCCTACATAGTTCCCTGAAATTCTCACACAGCATGTGTATACAGCTCGTTCCATTTCTATTGTTTTCTAATTGTATGCCCTATTTTACCGAGATTAAGTGAAGGAGGTTAAGCAACCTGTGGCTACCAAGATCCCCCAACACTTAGACATTTGCCGAAATAATGGTTTTCCAGTAAATGCTTTCACACACTTAACATTATTCGAGAATATTGCCCAACCACTTCTTGTTGTTACTTATAATAATCATCATGTTTAAGCACAGTTATTTTTTCGTCATTAGTTTATCCATCTTGGGATTGGTTGGATGCGTACCTCCATTGATTTCTATTCTGGGCTAGCCTACACATCTCCCTGAAATCTCTACAGCCTACATCTTTTACTATCTGTGTGCAGTAGCCTAACCTAGGTCTGCCTCTTCTTCTGTTTTTTCCTATCTCTGCTTCTAATATATTCCGCACTATTCCCTCATATCTTAGTGTGTGGCCTATCATCCTATCTCTCCTATTTTTTACCGTTTTCCACGTATTTCTTTCTTCCCCTAACATTTTTAGTACCTCTTCGTTCTTAACTTTGTCTGTCCATGATATCTTCAACATACGTCTGTAGCACCACATTTCAACTAAAATTACGTATTTACCCGAAAGATAAAAACGGGAGAAGTTTTTGGAAAGACTGGTTTCAAAAATTCGAATGGCTTGAAGTTTGAATACTTTAGTATGACTGATACTACATACTGCTTCGCGTGTAAACAGTTCAAATCGGCTGATTTAAAACAAAATACTTTTGGAACTATTGGCTATCATAAATGGAAACACGCTCTAGACAGATTAAAAGGTTTTCGTAAGCACGCGGTCTTTACTTCTCACATTCAGGCCATGACAAAATGGGGTGAAAAAAAAAGTCGTCAAACGTTAGGCTTATCAGTTTCTACACTAATAAATAAAAATGTTTTACAAAGAAACAGATATTATATAACCAGTATAGCCGAAATTATCCAACCAGTAAGCGTAAATGAGCTACCGAGGCAAAGCACTATAATATAACCGAACACTTTAAGCAAATATCCAAAATTACTTGAATGCCATCGACACATGCCGAAATATCCGACTTATTTATCACCAGAAATTCAAAATGACATTACTGAAATTATGTCGGAATGTGTAAGGGAAAGCATCGTAGACGATATAAAATCAGCAAAAGTACCCCAGTTTACGCTCTTAGAAGTCGAAACTACAGACAAAAATAACAAAAAATGTGGCTGTCGGAATTCGATACGTAAAAGAGGGTAAAATGTTTGAATCAATTTTATGCATTAAACCACTGATAATTTAATCATCATTAGGTCTTCAGTCCTGGAACTGGTTAGACGCGTACCTTCATTGTTTCCTAGTCTGAACTAACTTACACATTTCCCTGAAATTTGCACAGTCTGCATCCATCACTATCTGCGTACGAAATTCTGATCTCGGTCCACCTCAAACTCTCTTTCCCTATCTCTACTTGTAATATAGCACGAAATATATTCCCAAAAAAGTCATAGGTATCTTGCCCTTCTATTTCTTCTATATTTTTTTTTGTTTTCCACCTATATGCTTATTCCTTTACTATTTCTATAACCTATTTGTTATTAACTTTGTCTGTCCATGCTACCATCCTCATACATCTGAAGCACAACACTCCAGAAGGCTTCTATCACTTTATGTCTGCTTTTCCTACTACCCCTATTTCATAGACGTACTGTGCTATGCTCCACACATATGCATTGAACAATTTTATTCTTGTTTCTATGTATGTTGTCTTTGAACATAGCCGCTGTTATTTCTTGTTAGATGCAGTTCGGTCACCTTCTATTGATTTACAATTATATACCCTATTTCCCTGATAACAGTGGTGTGTGGGGGGGGAAGGCAGAGTGCAGCTGCCAAGTTCCTCCAGCACTGAGCATTTGTCAAATTAATAGTTTTTCCAATATATCCTTTCGCACAATCAACATTAGTTGAAAATATTTCACTACCAACACTTGTAGTTGTTTATAATAATCATCAGATTTAATTACACTTATTTTTTCGTCATTAGGTTTTTTGTCTTGAAACTCTTATTTATGTTCTGAGCTTAGCCTATACAGTTCCCTGAAATTCCCACCACAGCCTATATACAGCTCGGTTCCCCTTCTATAGTTTTCTAATTATATGCCCTATTTCACCGACATTGAGTGGTATGTGAAGGGGAGGCGGCTCCATGGTGCATTGGCATGTGTGTGACTACTACACCCAAGGTCCCGGGGTCGAATCCCGATATGGTCTGCTTGAAAAATGTTAGGCGAGCATTTTCCACAAAAATACACCCTCGTTCGGATGACAGGTAAAATGGAGGTCCGTCCCATGTGTGAGTGTTGTCACGCACGTTAAAGATCTCTACCTTGCTTGGAACCGTAAGGGTTTGGCAAAATTCCAATTTTCCAGGTAAAACAAATTCGCTTCCTGGCCAGTGTAGTACCTTCGGGTGGAGCATTAGAAAATCACTTGTTAGGTATGTGAAGGGGAGGCGGCTTCGTGGCGTAGTTGGAATGTGTGTGATTACTACGCCCAAGGTCCCGGTTTCAAATCCCGACACAGCAGCGGTTCGACAAACCCAAATTTTTCAGGTAAAAAAAACTTGCTTCCTGGCCAAAGTAGTACATTCGGGTGGAGCATTGAAAAATTACATGTAAGGTATGTGAAGAGGGTTAAGCAGCCTGTGGTTGCCAAAGGTCCTCCAACAATTAGACATTTGCCGAATTAATAGTTTTCCAGTAAAACCCTTCGTAGAATTCACATTAGTTGAAAATGCAAGACCAATACCTGTCGTTGTTTATAATAATCATCATGTTTAAGTACATTAATTTTTTTTATTATTTGTTTTTCGAAAGTTTTTGTAAGTTCTCATTTCCTATTTGTATGCTGTAAGCTCTTTGTATAATCTTTGTACGATCCGTCTATGCCTAAAACTCATTCCAACAGTCGGCACAGAGGAGAAAAAGGCAGTTGAGCAGGATCTCCTCCGTACCGACTATTGGTAAAACCTGCAATGTCCGGTAAAATGACACGAAGACACAAATTATGAGCTAGGTGATGCTGTACTTACCATAAGGTGTCTGTATTAAATACTACAGCTTTGCTACCCCTGTTCTGATGAGCGCCAATTAGGGCGAAACGGGTCGACAGGATGCTCTCGTGACTGAATTTAAATCACTTGCCAATAATTCCTTTTTACTTTGTATCAATTTAAGACTCATTCGACCTACTTTTCTTTTAAATTATAGCTTATGGCTATAAAAAAAGGCAGTTGAGCCGGATCTCCTCCGTGCCGACTGTTGATAAAATCTGCGATGTTAGGTAAAACGACACGAAGACACAAATTGTGAACTAGGTGATGCTGTACTTACCATAAGGTGTCTGTATTAAATATTACAGCTTTGCTACTCCTGTCCTGATGAGCCCCAATTAGGGCGAAACGCATCGACAGGATGCTCTCGTGGCTGAATTTAACTCACTTGCCAAAAATTCCTTTTTACTTTGTACTAATTTAAGACTCATTAAAATATATATATATATATATATATATATATATATATATATATATATATATATATATATATATATATATATATATATATATATATATGACATAGGTCAAAAACTTGACAATGTCAGATATGATTGACAAAAATGCTAAACGTAATTGAAAGTTAGGTATATGTATAGTTCTGTACACGATTTGAATTTGTAAATTTTCCAATAATCGTCATCAGTCTCGGTGGCGTAATTGCTAAACGCATAGTCCCGGAAAGACTAAGATACAGGTTCAAGTCCTGTCCAAGATCGCATATTTTCCTTCTTTCAATTACTGGTTCGATTTGAAATGATCATTTGGGCTTTGCATAAAAGTCTAAGTTATTATTTCATTTTATTAATTGTAATACGTTAGTATTTATCAGTTTACCTTGTTAACAGCCCCACGTTGGGGTTGCCATTATTTACCGCGACGAGCCCCACGACTTGGGCGATATTAATTACTGCGCGCTCCTGTTGGGTGCATATAATTGCTACGAGCCCCACGACTTGGGCGCCCATTAATACTGCGACTAGCCCCAACGGCTTGGGGTGTTTGGTTATAAAATGTGCTGCGGCTGCTTTGTTCGCTTTCCTGAAAATAAACTATCTACTCGAAAAATTCTGTTACGGGAAATAGACAACATTTATTTACACTCCAACCAAATTGAATATACAACACAAAACAACATTAGTCTCCTCTCTCTCTTCTCTCGCTCTCTCTCTCTCTTTCCTCATTTGCAAATTATATACATCCCCTTTAAAACACTCCCTTAACAGTATATTTCAAGATCAATAGGCTGCAAAGACAATGTAAAGTAGTCGTGCCGCAATTGTCAGCTATGTACACTATTGGGAAACTAAACGGCTCCAATGAGGCAAAATAACCCGAGGAACCTCTACGAGAAAGTGGCATTCGATATTGCCGGTCCGAGAATAAGTACATCTTGCTAGCCATGGACTATTTTACAAAGTGGCTCAAAGCGTATGTCATACGAAACCAAGAAGCTGCAACCGTCGCTGACGTGTTACTAAAGGATATGTATTGTTGTTTCTAAGTTTCTATAAAGTTGTAAAGTTGTAGGCCGATCTAGATAGAAATTTTGAGTATGCGATATTCAAAGAAGTTTGCCGGTTGGTGGGGATGAGGAAGACCCAATCAACACAATTGCATCCGCTATCGGATGGCATGGTAGAGTACATGAACCCCACCTAGGGCAAGCATCTCTACAAGGTGGTTTCTCAAAATCAGAGATACTGAGATCAATATTTACTTCTACTTCTATTCGCCTATCGGTTTTCGATTTATGAGAGCATTGGACAGACGCCTGCATGCTATATGCTGTGACGTTCGATACGTACACCGTGTGCTCTTAAGTTTTGGTGTAAGCCGTAGATGACATAGTGGGCGAGGACTACTTCGAGAAGCTCAAATGCAAAATGCACAACGTACATAGTGATGTTTGGATAAATATTCAGATCGCACGCGATCAAATGAATACCAGATATCGCATAATGGCGCAGGAATTTGGTTTTCAATTGGGCGACTGAGTCTAACCACAATCAGAGGCGCGGATTGTCGCCAAAGTTACGAAGACATTGTGAGAGTCCGTGCAAAATTGTAAAAAGGATCAACCACGTGGTATATCGGAATCGTATGTGTTCAGGGACTGCTTCCCACTGCGCGAGGATCCTTACTAGGTGCAGGTTATCATCGCTTGATTGGTGTATAGCTTAATATTAATTCTTCTAATTTTATGAAGGTTCTTATTTATTTTAACATAATTGACATTACATTGTTTTTAAAAATACAACGGTTGCTAGAAAGCTAAGTAAGTTACAATTATTTAAGTGGACTGTAATTAAGTAGGCCGGAATGCACCTCAATACATACAGGCAACTAAACATGCAGTGATGTGTACAATAGGTAGGTGATAGTTAGTACTGAACAGTATGATTTCAAAAGGAACAATAATAATGGTACACGTTAAACGGTTAGCACCCTATGACAGTAATGATGTCGGTAGTGCCAAAGAAGGGCACGCACTGAGACAAACAAACAGTTCTGCCCGTGATAACGAGCGAAGGTGCGGACCGAGCTGTGATTGGTTCATGTTTCTGTACAGCGGCACCGTCAAAGTATGATTTGTAATCACGGAAGAAATTGAATCTTATGTATTCGATGCGCTATCGGAATACTCCCTGCCGGATTGCGTAGCCCTGGACCTTGGTATATCCCGAGGACTTCCTCGTGTGTAAAAATCAACTTCGCCAACAACAACCAGAGGTTGGAAAGACCATACGGCTAAACGATGGGCATTGGGTCATCCACTACTTGATAACTGAGCTACGACCTTCTGGTAAAACGGATTACCAGGATCTGTGGAGATCGCTAGTGGACGTCAAGGGTGAGATGCTCAAATATGAAGATAAGAAGTTGGCTATACCCAATATCAATTGTGGGCTGGATGGGTTAGACTGGTGGCCTGATTTTAGTGTGTGGTTACAATCCAAATGGTACGACGTCTGCTAGTCGATTGCTACTTCTACCAACATGGGAAATGCAGAAATGGTTTCAACTTGGACAAAAAGTATTCTGTTACAGAACATCATTGGAATGTCAATCTTCCTAAAATTGCATGCGGCATCCGCATCTCTAAGCACAAAATCGCTGGTTGTACACTTTTCTTTAAATCATTTGGACGTGAGCACTTACTTTTAGAAGACTATTACAATTTTTAAGTAATTAATACTACCCGAGAGAAAAAGCATACACGCTAGACGAAATATCATAGTTTTGTTCTTATCAAATAGCTTGGGTATAATTCTTAATTTATTACTAGCATCTCGCGATTCTCTGAAACTACATCGCGCTTGGGTAATAACTATTCGTTTAAAAATTGTACAACGTTGCTACTGCCCACAACTCTTTATAAAATGTAGTATGTTAAACATACATGAAAAATACTTTAAATGAACGACAGCTTCCCCCTCATCCTATCTTCTCTAAGTAGGCTCAGGTAGTACTTATTTATTTTAATATCGTACAACGGTGTTACTTTTCAAAACCCTTTAGAAAACGTTTTGATATGTTAAGAGCTACGCAAGAACTATATTTTGGCCAGCGTTTTCTTAAAAGCGCGTTCGGCAGTATTAATTTGTTTAAAAATCGTGCAAGCATACGGATGTCTAAAACTCTTTAAAAAACATTTTTTTACGCTCGTAACTATTTAAGAACTCGTTTAGAAAGGCAAGAACATTCTGCTATTGACGGCGTCTCAAGACGGTACGTTGTTTCCACTAAAATTTTTTTAATTATAATAATTTGAATTTGATTTTATGGGGAGAAACTCTTTATAGAACTTTCATATTTGCAAAATTTCTCAGCGTTAACAAACTGGGACGAAGCAATTTTTTTGCTTTAATCTGTGGAACTATTTATGTAACCTATTGAGCATTCTAGAACAGTTTCAAAGGACGTTGAAGCTCTTAATTAATTGTGAGTTTCCATAAAAGGAGATGCCAGCTTCGCACTACGCTGTCGATGCTGCTTGATTGGTATTATTTGCTTATTGTGAATGAATAGACACCCGCTAAAGGAACACATTGATGATATTGTCAAGTGTCCCAGATTGCAACACCCCCAGTGATAGCGGTTAAGCGAAAGTAAATTCTGACGTAATACAAGTCGAAGCTAGAAACATTGAAAGAATTCTAGCGTTAATTTATAATATTCGTTAAGTCATTGGCTTAATTGCCGAAAATTTTTTAAATTTCCTATTCGAATTTAACTATATGAATTTTAATTTTAGTATTGAAATTTCAGATAAGAAAAGTTAAGTTATATATAATATATATATATATCTATATATATATATATATATGGATTACTCTACAGAAATTCTAGCCCTAGGGATTGGGCGTCATAAAAGTGCAGTGGATTACTAGAACAATCGGGATCGCCTTCGTTGGGCCGTCATAAAATTTTCTGAAAATAAAAAAAATTCTTACAATACCTTTGGGACGCCTCCTTATTTCTGCACACCATGGCTAGCTCTAAAATCGGCTTCTTCTTGGATACCAACCATCCTAAATTCACTCTTTCTCTCATATACAGTCAAATGAAATTACCATTCAAATTATGCAACAAGACATACAACCTTTTTTTATATACACATATTAACAAGTTTCCATTAGTAAGAAAATATTTACACGTTTGTATATACAGTTTGATAAAAATGTTACCATCTCAATCTTTAAATCTTTTAAAATTTCATGATTTTAATATATTCCAACAATTTTATCTTAGACGAGTAGATGGGCCCGTTGTGTAACCCTAAATTGATTTTTATTCTGGTCTATTTTGAGTTCAGTATAACCCAGTTACTCTAAATGCTTTTACACATCGCATTTTTGTTTAAAATAAAGCTAAAGACCCGTTTACTCCTTACAACAACATTTTTATGTCATTAATAAACCTTTTTAAATAAGCAATATCAAATGTCCTGTACATATACCCCTTTAAATAAGTTTTTATGGTAACAAAATATACCCCCAACAATAGAAGAGATACAGAGTTACTCGGTCTCTCTTCAGAACTTCATCGTAGAGTGCTTTGAACAGGCATGCCCGGTCAGGACAGATTCTTCCCGCTCCATCACCCCATGGTGGGGCGAGCAGTTACAGAAGCTGAAAAAGACCTCGGGCAAACTGTACAACAAGGCAAAAAACACCAAAAGTATGGCTAACTGGGAGGCTTATTAAAACCACCAGCGACTATACAAAACGGTAATTAGAAGATGACAGAGAGACTCTAGGAAGACCTTCTGTAACGCAGTCGAGTCTGCCAATGCAATCTCTCGCATTAACAGGATTCTGTCCGAAGATCCTCGCCATCATCCATGCTACCTGAAACGAGTGGATGGTACGTACACCACCAACGAGACAGAATCAGCAGAGTTACTCGCGGACACGCACTTTCCAGGTAGTGTTACACAACCTTTGTCATACGGTGGATTAACCCAGCTCGCCCCCTAATGGGGCCGCCTGGGTGGTCTCAAACCGGATAGTGGATAAAAGCAAAATTAAATGGGCCATTTTAACTCTCAAATCATTTAAGTCCCCTGGAATGGATGGCATCTTCCCCTCCTTAATATAGTGAGGCATGGAGAGGTTAGCACGACTCCTCGCTGTACTTTTTAGGGGCAAATCGCTGAGGACGGTGTATGCCGGAGCAAGTGAGCCGGCGATGCTGTACGCAGCTTCTGTATGGGCAGAAGGTTGTAAAGTTAGGGAGGTGCGTCAATTGACGAGCGTACAACGCATAACCGCAATAAAAGCGGCGAGGGCGTACAGGACCACCTCCACGGAGGCGGTCTTGGTGATCAGTAGAACTCTCCCTATCGAATATGTCGTAAGGGAGATTAGAGATAGGCGATTAATAAATATAGGAAAAGGGCGCGAAATTATCGAAGATCTTAATCTTGGTAATAGGGAAATTGCAAGAAAGATCGTTGTATCTGAGTTGGGGCACCCGGCTGATATTAGAGGAATCGAGTTTGTCGAAGGTGATGAGGACGCGATGGGTATCAGAATTTACACGAACGGTTCAGGTATGGACGATGGGCAAGCAGGCGCGGCGTTCGTCGTGTATAAGCAGGAAAGGGAGGTGTTTCGGTTTCAAACCAAACTCGCGAACTGGAGCACAATTTTCCAGTGCAAATTGGTAGCCATATGAGAGGCTATCGATTACGTAATAAACCATACGGGCAGAGACGAGTATTATATAATCAGTGATAGTAAACCGGCGCTGACGGCTTTAACAAACATGAATACCTCGACAGACCTCCAAGCGGACGTTTGGAGGATAACACGTACGGCGCTCAAGTTGCGACGTTTAAAGTTCTGTTGGGTCAGGTCGCACAATGGTAACGTAGGAAACGATAGGGCTAATGAATTAGCTAAAGTGGCCGCGACGGGAGACTTTCGAATATCACATTCGTCGATACCGAAGTCTTTGATTAAAAGAAAGCTCCGTGAAAAGTCAATCCGACAATGGGAAGAGAGGTGGAACAACGCTGCCACGGGCAGGTTGACCCACAAATTCATACCGAGCTTAGAAGCTAGAGGCAAGATCGAGGTAAAACTCGATCATAAAATGGTTCAGTTGATAACAGGGCACGGCGCCCTGAAAGCGTATTTACATAGGTTCGGGTTAACCAACAACGACCGCTCTGAGTGCGGTGAGGGCGCGGAAACCGCAGAGCACGTGCTCTTAGACTGCCCTCTTGAAGCGGCAAATCGAGGGTTGGCTGATACGAAATTAGCTGTCGTAGGTCTAGCACCGCCAAAGAGCCTAGAGGAAGTCGGGGAAGTGGCTAACCAGAAGGCGTTCTGGACAGCCTTTAGAGAGTTTGCAGGAAGGGTTGCGAGATTAGACGGTGATAATCGTGTGTAAGTCTGGAGGGGATGGTGGGAGGATTGAAAAATTATAGATTTTGACCTGGCGTGATTTTGACATGATAAGAGCATTATAACCAAAACCTGCAAAAAAAAAACAAAAAAAAAGAAAACCAATAATAATAATAATTAAATAAGTATACCCAAAACTCTAATATGCACGACGAACACATACTAAAACAATCACTGTCCCACCTTCTACGCGCAGAAAATCGAGAATAAACGAAACAAATAAATAACAACAAACTAAATCAGGAAACCTCATTAATTTAAATAAGTGTAATAAATAAAGAAATAATAAAATAGAGTGAAACCGTGCATCCCCCCCAGGACTTAAAAGTGAAGTGATAGTGATTGTGATCCCCCCCCAGAACATTTAGTGCATATCCACCAGGACTTTAACAGTGCATATTCAACTCCCCCATAAAGGTAGAAAACCAATAGATATAGGTAAATGACCAGATCTTCGGATGCTGTAAAAAATTATATTAGAGGTAAGAATAAAATTGTGGCGGCTGTACTCGCATGAGCATGGATTTGTGATTTTAAACAGATTTTGAAATAATCTAACAAGCGCGTTTTTTGTGTAATGGCGCTAGTCGATATAATGCTCATGCGAGTGCACCTGATAATGTATTTGCTTTTGCCGATATATGCACTGTTACATGCTTTTGCTTATTCAGAAATTTATTTATATATTTATTATATGTTTATTTATATATTTATATTATATTTATATTTATTTTTACACTTATGTTTTTGCCTGCATTGTATTGTTTTGTGGCTTGATTCGTTTGACGTTCTGTTGCCAATTTTTGGCCGCAGTATATATAGAAAAGAAGATTGCATGTATATTATGTCTGTTAGGGAATGATAGGGAATGTTAGGGACAAATTTAGAATAAAACACTTAGATCAGGGAGGACGAATTTGTAAATTTATAGAGCAGGCAAATAGCTGGATTCACTATTAATACTTTTGGCAACTGCTTAGAAAATTTGAATCCATTTTAAATTAGCTAGCTAGATTTGGATAGTTTTAAGTCGACCCTTCAGGTCGCACTGGTAAGCAGAGCCGGCGTCTGCTATCCGGTATTACGGATCCCTCCCCTCTCATTTTTGCTTGTGTCTTGTTGATCAGGCACACTCCAAAGTCAACGCTAGGGATACCATTATTTAAACCCTGTTGTTAGTTTTATTTTAGTTTGTTAGATTTTTATTTAGGGTGGATTAATTATGAAGTTAGAATTAATAAGAAGCACGTTTATTTTTCGCGTTTAAACCCAATGTAGTACCTCCGGGTGGAGCATTGGGGACGTGGCCGCAAGTTTAGCGGCCCTAATTCAAATTATAATGTACTTTTTAGGGGCTGTATCGCTTTTAGAACCATTCCCAGCAGTTGGAGAGAGGTTAGAGTTGTCTTCACTCCTTAACCAGGCCCGAGGGATTACTCCCAGGCTGAATTCTAAAGACCGATCAGTCTTACGTCTTTTCTGCTAAAGACCTAGTAGATACTGTGCGACAATGATATGAGGGAGAGGATAATGCTTTTTCATCCACTTTACCCAAATCAGCACGCCTTCATACCAGGGCAAATCTGCCCTCCACGCTGTTGTGGGACGGATTGATAAAACCCTTAACATCAACATGTCCACCTTAGGCGCATTTGTTGATATTGAGGGTGCGTTTAGTGAAACCACTTTCGCAAGCACTGATAGAGCTCTGCGGGCACATGGAGCTGAAAACACCCTTCGGCAGCTAACTATGGAGATTCTGTGATGTCGACGGGTACACATTAATGTTGGAGAAACCTCAGTAATTAGGGCGGTAGGTAAAGGCTGTCCCCAAGGAGGCGTATTGTCATCGCTACTATAGAACATAGTAGTAGACAGCCTTCTCCAACGCCTTAATGAGACAGGTTTCTACACGATAGGTTATGCGGACGACATAACTATTTTAGTAGTCGGCAAATTTAAACAAGTGTTGTGTAATTTGATGCAAGCAGCACTAAGGACCACGGAACTTTGGTGCTCCGAGAACTCTTTAACCATCAACCCGAATGAAACAGGGCTGGTGCTATTTACCAATAAAAGGAAGCTGTTGGTAACCAGATTGCCAATATTCTTCCAAACGTCTCTGCCCCTATCAGAAGAGGTCAAGTGCCTGGAGATCATACTTAACAAGAAGCTGAACTGGGCCAAACACTTACAAGCAAAAACTACCAAATCCAACCAAGTGTTTTGGTAATGCAGACGTGTCATAGGCAAACTTTGGAGTCTTCCACCAAAGGGTGTCCTGTGGCTATACATCACGATAGTAAGACCGATGTTCTGCTATGGCGTTGTGGTCTGGTGGACCAGGATCAGACTGGCCCATTCAGTCAAAGAGTTTACTCATATCCAAAGAGTGGCCTGTCTAGGCAATGCGATCTACACCTACTGCAGCCTTAGAAGTGATCCTAGGCCTCACTCCGCTGGATCTACATGTGGAGGAGATGGACCTGAGAGCGGCAATGAGGCTGCGGTTCAAAGGTCTATGGATCGATAAGGGAGGCGATGATAGACACCACAACCTACTAAGAGAGCCGGTGCGGAACACCCCTCTCTTGGGAGGAGTGGTTGATGCAATCGCACCCACAATGATCTAAGAAGCGCTTCGGGATTTATCTGAACACTGAGGACGCTTCCTTAACGGAGATCTCCATATACACACATGGCTCCAAAACAAATGAAGGTACCGGTGCAGGCATCTTCTCCGATGGCCTAGACCGTCATAAAAGTGTTACGCGGGGCAGGTTGGTAACTGTCCTCCAAGCGGAGGTCATAGCCATCATGCTTATTGCTAACGCAATACCGGAACGCAGAATCCAAAATAAAACTATACGCATTCTGAGTGATAGTAGAGCAGCTCTTTTGAACTTAAATAACCAAAAGATTCCTTCGGGGGTGGTTTACCAATGCCATCGCATTCTCGAGCTCGCTTCTAATACTAACGCCCTTGAGCTAGTTTGGATCAAAGGGCATTCAGGAGTACATGGCAACAAACAGGAAAACTTTTTGGCAAAGTAGGGAGCGGCTCGGGGCATTGTCGGCTCTGAGCCATCGGTTGTTATTGCGCCATCGGTGATGTTCTCCATGATAAGACAAATAACCCACCGCCGTCACAAGGACAGGTGGGATTGTACAACAAGCTGCCGACAGGCCAAAATGTTGATAAGTTCTACCATGACCAAAACCGAAAAATTTGTTATATGCTTGCCGAAACAGAAACTAAGGCTATTAGTGGGTATACTGTCTGGGCATTGCATACTAAGGAAGCATCTGCACAGGATAAATCTGTCAGACGACCAGACCTGCCGTGGCTGTCAACAGAAGGATGAGACGGCGGAGCACATTCTGTGCACCTGCCCGGCACCCGCCCGACTTCAAGGATCCATGCTGGGCGACTTCTGACCTGAGAAAACCGAAATTCGAGACATCCGCTGGTCCGACATTCTGAAATTCACTTGTAAGGTCGGGTGGTTGAGTATTGAAGGACCTACCTAGGGCGAGGAAGGCAGCACAATGGGCCCACTAGGAGGCCTAAGTGCGTGTGACATTTGTCACCCTTCTCAATTAAATCTATCTAAATCTAAGCTGTAAGAATTACACGAAGGAATCGATCTGGTTGACTATGAAATCAAAGACTTCGGTACATTTTGCAATTCGAAGATCTCGGTGATCTGTACGTATACAACTATTAACTAGAAAAGAAAATAGAAAACTTGAGCGTCGATGTGAATTTTAAAATATGGATAAAACTAGATAGAATTGAAACTACCCAAAAGAAAGCACCATTTTCTGCGCGTAACTTGGTACTAAAATTAAGTGTTACAAGATCCACACTTGGCTGATTAAATGTTTTTACATTATGTTATTTACATAATGTTATAATAAACTTTTAGAATAGCATCGTCGTGCTCTTTATTTTCAGAAAACTGTGACGTCACCCTGATCTTGGCAAAGTAACCGAAGCTAGGTAGCTGAAATATAGTGTTGTAGGTTTTTACCTATATTACTTATTGGTGTTCGCTAATAAAGAAATATAGGGGGTAAACCTATATAAATTTTGGGAGTTACATGCTATTAAGTTAATCTTTAAATTAAAATGGTATCCGTGCATTTAACAATAGAGTATTATCGCATACGATGTTACTTTTATATATTATACACAAATAACTCTAAAAATTCCCGATATTCAATTATGCACACATTGTGGTATTAACAGGTAAAATATATTACACTCATCTACTGTTAGTGGATCTGCGAATATTGTGCAACATAGCTTAGAGTTTTAAAGATTACTTTGTGCTATATTGCTTAACATTGGTTACACTGGGATGACGTGTTAAAAGAGCAAGTTAATAAAATGCTCTCAGGCTTGTGTGACATACAAGCAGGTGTAATTAGGTTGATTTGTCTATCTGTTTTCCAAATACGTATAGTACGTAGAAAGAAAACTACATTTAAAATCCTATAAGGATCGTGCTTTGTCTTATACATGCAATTTTGCCATAAAGGTAATTTTTATTGCCGTAGCCGTGGTTTACGCCTACTTACAAGCATCCTAATGCTGGCAACTTTAGAACTTTTTTATGCTCGCAACTACTTGAGAACTCATTGTGAACAAAAAAACTTTCAAATTTTGATGGTGTCTCATGTTTGTACTGTGATTACTATATTATCACTAGGGTGTTTTAATTACAATATTTCCTCTTTGACTTGGGGAGGAGGAGGGCAGGCTTTAACGAAACTCTTGTAGAAATATTATATTTGCAAAATTTTACATTGTGTGAGCGTAGAAAAACTGATATTCAAGCGAAGCTGTCTTGGTTTGTCCTAATGTTACAGGCGGAAAAGCTTCTACGTATGCAAAATTATAAAATGGAGGCGGCCTGTAAAACAAAAATTAAAGGGGGTCACCGGCACTAGCTAGCGGAAGGTCGTGGATCATATAGAGAGTTAAAATTATGAAAAAAAAGGGTTAAATTACTTTATAATATACTACAAAAGATTTGGCACTTACCTTTCATAAAATATTGTGGCTTAATGACAATTGCCAAGGGCGCCAGACAAGTCGAGAATGTCCAAATGTTCGTACAAAACCTTGAGAGACTTGTCATCCCAAGGAGGACAATTATTTCTTTTAATCAATTCCTCACTTTTTTACTACTTATAAAAAAATAAGAAAAACTATTGACTTAATCAACGGCAAACAAAACTATTTAATTCAGAGCAATAAACGTGAACCTCTTACATTCATTGATTTAGAAATTTAAGTGAATAGGTGACTATGGAATTTATGAAAATTTTGAGTACATGAGTAGTTATCAAACACTTGTATATGAAAGAAAACTTATATTATAAATCGTACACTAAATTAATCCTACGGTTTATGGCCAAAACGTCCTAACAAACAAACTAACTAAAAATTGGTCATGCTACTTAACTATAAAAACTTACTTACTAAAAATTGTCCATTGTTTGAGGGTTTGTTTTACAACGTAGAACAGTTCTTAAATTTGGGAAGAGAATCTCGCTTGTTGCTTCTGTTTATAATTTTTAAAGAATTGACTGGCACACGAACCCGGCAGAATCTTCTTGACAATTTCACTTACTTGTGCGTCACACGCTTACAAGCTTTTTAATATTTATCTTGCATCACTATAAATCCGCGAACATATGGGCATAACCCTCGCGAAACTGGAAGAGTAAACACCTTTTCCAATTTTTAATATCGTGATACGAAGTGGATATATTCTATCTGTGATGCCGGAGAACGCTACCCGCGAACTACGTTTCTTTCTACTTCTTGACCACGGACGGCCCCATGAGAAGAACTCTCCTTCTTTTGGTTAAACCTTAAGTTATATAGACTTAATTCTTACCCTAATAATTATGTACGTCATTTTCTGTTATCCAATGACTGAACAGAACCTCCCACAAAACAAGATTTCAGAAACCAAATCCAACCCCTTTTTAGATGAGGGTCACGAAAGCAATTATCTTCCCAAGTGTTTAAATTATATTCTACCTTCTACGAATTTCTTAATTATTTAAATGTGGAGCATACCTATGGCGGCAGTAGTCTGCCATTAACAAAGACTGGCTAACCTACTTGAGCCGAAATGGATTTTAAATACAATGGATGTCTTCAGACTACTTAAAATTGCTTGTAATATTTGAACAAATCAAATTGGAAATAGTTTTCGCTATTTCTAATGTTTCGTTTTGTATAACCCGCTGTCAATCAACGAAGTATTAAGAAGGTTAACCTTTTCAAACTGAAATTGGTTTCCTTTATTTGCGCTAAAAGGTACTATTACATTTTAATTTTATCAGATTCGTCAGTCTGTAACCTAAGAGGTTTATTGTACTTGATTTACGAGGGTAGACCTTTAAATGATGAAAGCCGCTGGAATTTACAATAGTTTAGCCTGAAGCTATTTGTAAAGCTGGTCTTTTATTATAAGGTAGCCTGACTGAAATATGAATCAAGTAATTTATTGTGGATTTTTTCTATAAGTTATGCACATTACTGAATTTTAATTAATTAATTGATTTGTTTAATCGTTAACATTACAAAATCATGTTACACTAAGTAATATTTTTTTGCTTTAATGAGAAGAACTATTTGTTTCACCTATAAGAAACTCTGAAAGTATTAAAAAGTAAATTCACTTTTAACAAATTCTAAGTTTCCAGAAAATCAGATGCTAGTTCACGTACATGTCGACGGCAGGATGGTAAATGTCGGCGCGTAGCAACATGGTTTTAGTTTTTAATTATTTAACTTTTTCATCAACGACCGGAATTATGTTTGTCTCGCATTAGGATGTGTAACGCTAGAAGGTGAAAGGAAAGTAAAGGGAGGAGACGCATATCATAGTAATTGAAAATGTGGGTAATTTACTACTCGAAGAAGGAGAATAACTAACTTTCAATATTGCAAGAGCGATCATTTAAACCGGTAGTGCTTCTTTATGCAAATACAAACTGCTCGACTAATCTTCGCTTCGAAGAACAAAAACTACTGTAACAGAGGAGATTGTGTTTTAATTATTCAATTACATTGAAAATGCCAAATGTAAAATGGAAATGCTGTCAGATTAATGCTTACATAAAAAACCTTCTAACGCCTTTATGTAGAATTCGTTCACGTTGATAAACCGTTGCAATTCTGTTTTGCGACAATACAACAGAATTCTTATCGTTGATACGAGCAAATGCTGGCACCTAATGCTTTATTTCGTTGTTGCCTAATGATAGACACATGAATAGAAAACCTTGGGTATGATTAATTTAGTTTATTTATCAACCGCAATAATGAATGCGTGTTTTTATGAAAGTTGTATATCTTTAACGATTATTAACGTTTTGCATAAATAATGGATTCTGGCAAATCAAGATGCGTCTTCATACTCGATATAAACAATCTACGGTCTAGGACAGGAAAGGACATTTTACTTTCGCTCAGAATTAATTATCGCGAATTCCGACGTAATTTGTTTTTAAAGTAAACTAGTTGAAATGTTGCTCTTATCCAGATCCTCTATTTAGAGTCTGTAGTAAAGAAACTGTTTCACATTTTGTAAACACGCTACCATTTAAAAGTCACATCTTGACTGAACATATTAAAAACAAAATTAGTTAAAATGGTCGAAGTGAGGAACAGCATAATAAAAAACAAATTATATTAATACCTAAACATCAGAACACTGACTCATATTAATTTATACTGCTTTTGAATTGACGTCTATGAACTGGTTGAGTTATATCTGCTTCCAACAAAAATTTCAATATCCATTTATTTTATCTGATCGTTCGTTTGTTGCTTTGACGACAATAATACATTTCAAAGGCTAATACAAATCCGAAATAATACAAGTATGCTGATTCTAGAAGAGCTTATAACTATAACCTATACTTTCTATTTAGGACGACGTCACATGCCACACATATAATTGACACTAACGAACATCAATATCGAGGTCACATAATGTCCAGCAATTGTCACATTATTCTCTATTGACTATTGACTATGACCTGTTGACAGTTTCAAAGAATAATCCCAATATAGTCGAAATCAGGAAAGAATGAATGCACGTCATAGGTTTCTGAATTAAAAGACGACATACTTTCAAATCTTATGCATTAAGTATATACCGATAGATCCTTTAAAAGCATGTCGTTTTTTAATTCAGAAACCTATGACGTGCATTCATTCTTTCCTGATTTCGAGTATATCACAACTCATCCTATAGGCGTAGTTCTTTCTCCACAAAGGGCTATTAAGTCTTCGAATTATAATGATAATTTAAATAACAGACTTTCTCTAACAACGATTGCTATAACAAATTTTCCTACCGAAAAATACACGTCAGTGAAGATGCCTTCTCAACCTGTTATACATCGCAGAAGTCAAACCTGTTTATGAAGAAATAATCGATGAAATACGTTAAATGAGATAAAACTTGTTATTAATGGGAGATTGGAATGTTACGATCGATAACGGAACACAGGCTGAAAGTGTGGGGCATAGACATTGAGAAAAGGAAACGACAGGAGAGAGCGGATAGTAAAGATATGCAGAAAATATGAACTGCTAATTCCCAACACACTTTTCAAAAATTACAACATAAGATTTTATATGTATATATATATATCCATTTCGAATGGACCTGCACCTTGCCGAAGTTCTAAATTACTAGAACAGGTGAAATGGCTTGCGTGTTCTAATGAGCTAAAGAGCCAAACTACAGGTCCAACCAAAGTAGTAGGGTCGTTAGTGAGGAACCAGACTAAGACAGGTCCCCGAAAGAGGGCAGCGGCTCTTTCGGTACTTAGATTGGCAGAGACCATAGGGGTCGGTATGGCAGTCTAAGACACACTACCGCGATGTGGAAGGCAACGGGAAACCACCACATTAACCTCCCAAGTACACAGCGTACCTAAATTACTCTAAAAGGCGCTGGACAAGCAGTAACAGAACGTCTCTTCCAACTTGTAAGCTATATGTATGAGACAGGCGAGATACCCAAAGATTTCAAACGTAGCATCATAGTAACTATACCAAAAAAAAAAGGCACGGATAGGTGTGAAAATTTTCGAACAATAAGTTTGACAGCACACGTGTCAAAAATATTAACTAGAATTGTGCAAAGACGAATGGAAAAACGAGCTGAAGAAATACTAGGAGAAGACCAATTTGGGTTTAGGCGAAACAGGGGAACACGGGAGGCTATTTTAGCTCTGAGAGTGATAATGGAGAAAACAATAGAAAAGGGAAAGCATGTATATAGGGTTTGTAGATCTGGAAAAAGCATTCGACAATGTAAATTGGAAAAAATGTTTGAAATAATCAAAAGATTGGAATGAGTTATAGGATAGACGAATAAGTACATAGCTTATACAAAGAGCAAACAGCAGTAATAGAATTAGAGCAGGAACTAGAGAAGTAAACATTAGGAAAGGGGTAAGACAGGGATGTGTCCTATCCCGATTGATTTTAACTTGTACATAGAAGAGGCAATGAATACTGTCAAATGCAGGAAGACATTTGGAATTACTATGCAGGGACAAAAATTGATATGCTTAGATTTGCAGATGATATAGCGGTATTAGCGTCTAGCAAGAAAGAGTTAGAAGCTGCTCTTAATGAAATGGAAACGGTTCTAACAGAGAGATACGGTATGAAAATTAACAAAACTAAAACTAAAGTTCTAGTTTGCAAAGGTGGGGAAAATAAATCAAAACAAGAATACAAGTATTTAACACGAACTTACAAGAGGTTAAGGATTTCTGCTACCTAGGAAGCCAAATAACGCAAGATGGGAAAAGCACAAAAGATATAAAACAAAGATTAGCACAAGGGCGTGCTACATTTAACAAGAAAAAGCAACTACTGTGCTCAAAGACCACAAACATAGAAACAAGGAAAAGATTGCTTAAAACATATGTGTGAGCACAGCACTGTACGGCTGTGAAGCCTGGACAGTAGGAGAAGCGGACAAGAAAAGGTAGAAGCCTTTGAAATGTGGTGTTACAGGCGTATGATGAAGATATCATGGACAGACAAAGTTAAGAACGAAGAGGTATTAAAAATGGTAGGGGAAGAAAGATGTGGAAAACGGTAAAAAATAGGAGAGATAGGATGATAGGCCACATACTACGGCATGAGGGAATAGTGCGGAATATATTAGAAGCAGAGATAGGAAAAAAGAGAAGAAGAGGCAGACCTAGATTAGACTACTGCACACAGATAGTAAAAGATGTAGGCTGTAGGGGTTTCAGGGAGATGTGTAGGCTAGCCCAGAATAGAAATCAATGGAGGTACGCATCCAACTAATCCCAAGATGGATAAACTAATGACGAAAAGATAACTGTGCTTAAACATGATGATTATTATAAGTAACTACAAGAATTGGTTGGGCAATATTCTCGAATAATGTTAAGTGTGTGAAAGGATTTACTGGAAAACCATTATTTCGGCAAATGTCTAAGTGTTGGGGGATCTTGGTAGCCACAGGTTGCTTAACCTCCTTCACTGAATCTCGGTAAAATAGGGTATAAAATTAGAAAACAATAGAAAGGGAACGAGCTGAATACACATACTCCCTGTGTACACGCGCGGGGGTCTTATAAATTTATACATCGACTTACCTCCGCGGTGTTTTGTGTTTTTCTAAGCTGCAGTTCCTCTTCCTTCAACCAAGTGGACTGTATGCGAGTTGAGTCTATGTTACGTAACACTTGCACTATGTTTTTTAGGGTTTAACAACGAAAGTCTGGGGCACTTGACTAACTTACGGTACACTGAACGAAGAAACCGACGACCGTTCTGCTTCAATATCCATAAGCAAGTGTTTGTGCACTACTCTATCCACCTTATTCACAAATGCACGAGGAATTTTTATGGCTGGATATAAGGGAACAAGGGATGACAGTTTTTCTACTAGATTTACGACTACAAATTTAAATAACTTAAAATTAACCACGCGAACGTGCGACAAAGAGACCGAACATCCCGCCCACCAAAATAAGTATGAACTAACTTATTTTATATTTAAAAACTAATTAGAGCTATTAACTAAGAAACCTAACCGACAAACTTATATAAGTGAATATATGTGTACATACCATTAAATATTAAGTAATTGGCAGTAAACATAGTTTCACCAGAACGAACCCTTGAGCTGTCTTGATTGTAGGTATCCGAACGATACCGTCCCTACCAGGATGTAAACGTCTTTCATGGCAATCTAATATAATAATCTCAGTTAACCGATGCGACCGAGGAAGCAAAATTGGAAATTTTGCATCATGCGACAAGTCAGAATTACGTAGGCGACCGCCCACCCTCAACAAATCACGACTATCTAGAAACGGACTAAGGCTACGAAGTTGTTTACTAACAAGTTTTCCAGTTTTGATATTTGCAATGTCTTGAACAAAAACATTTGTTTGAACTCTTTTAATCAATAAATGTATAGCCTCTTGCTGTTGAGCTAGAGACAAACTATCAGAATATTTTGAACGCAAATCTGGACATTGAACATTACGAATGAAATGACGAATACAGGTAATAATCCTACAAATTTTCTGCAGGTTTGAAAATTTATCCAACAACATATCTAAGAAATTGTCAGACATAACGACTGTTAACGACAGAGTACGATATTCGACGTCCATCTGAGATGAGTCGATAAGTTTTGGCAGCGATGTTACTGGCCATTCTTCATTACGACGCACTAACCAAGAAGGTCCTGTCCACCATAATGGATGATGAACCAACTCTGAAGCCAAAAGTCCAAGTGAGGCACAATCCGCAGGGTTATCCTGGGACTTAACATGAAACCACGAAGATGGAGGAATACGTTCTTGAATATGCAAAATACGATTGCTAACGAATGTCTTCCACTTATGCGAGGAAGACCGAATCCAAGACAAAACAACAGTAGAATCTGACCACGCGAAAATATTACTAAATGATAAAATATCGGTATAAGTATTTTTGACGAAATCTACTAAATCTGTCAAGAGTACGGCAGCACACAATTCGAGACGGGGCAATGAAACGCGATTAGTAGGAGCAACCTTCGATTTTGCGCATACTAATGATATGGTAATATTATCCTCTAAATCGAACGAACGGAAATAGATGACAGCTGCATACCCGGCTTCAGAAGCATCACAGAATCCATGCAACTCCACCCTTTTAAAAATATGACATACGATGCGACGTGAAATCTCAATATTCGAAACCGCTGGCAGTTCACCCAACCAATGTTTCCATTTTTGTATGACTTCCAATGGAGGCTCTTGGTCCCACCCAAGACCTAATAGCCAAAGATCTTGAACTAAACGTTTAGCGAACAGTACTACAGGTGCTATCAAACCGAGAGGATCAAAAATTTTTGCGATAGCCGACAAAATATTACGCTTAGTGCAAGTGCGCTCTTCAACGTCTAAGTTGTATAAAAATGCATCTGCAAGAGCACGCCACGAGAGGCCCAAAATTTTTATTGAACCACTATCTTTATCTTGAAATGTAATTGCGTCCGAACTGGACAGGGACTCCCTCAAGTTGGACATCACTTCCGGGCAATTACTACTCCATTTTCTTAATTGAAAACCACCACTAGTGCAAATACTATTCAATTCACCAATTAATTGATTAGCAGCTTTAATCGAATTGCATCCAGTGACTAAGTCATCAACATAGGTATCGCTCGCCAATACCGATGACGCGAAAGGAAAATTAATTGATTCTAACCTTGCCAATTCTTGAACAGTACGCAAGGCCAAAAAAGAAGACGACGAAACTCCATAAGTCACAGTATTTAATTTAAAGTCCATAATAGGATCTGACGGAGAAAATCTCCAGACGATACGTTGATAATTACAATGAGTATCTTTAACCAAAATCTGCCGATACATTTGTTTAATGTCAGCTGTAATTACGATAGGATGTACACGAAAGTGCAATAACAAAACTGCAATGTCCTTTTGCAAAGCAGGGCCAATAGCCAAGCTATCATTTAACGACTTTCCAGATTGATCCTGACACGAAGCATCGAAAACCACCCGAAATTTGGTGGTAGTGCTGTCACGCTTATGTACAGCATGATGGGGAATGTAGTACATTTTCTCATGACCCGACGAATTTTCAAGCGATTTCACTTGAACCATGTGTCCGCTTGTCAAATAATCCTCCATAAATTTTTTATAATCTGAATACAATTCAGGATTTTTTAGCAAACGACGTTCTAACGACAAAAATCTTTTAATACAAATTGATCTCGTACCCACAAATGAGGGTTCCGAAATTTTAAAGGGTAAGGACACTACAAAACGACCGTCCTTATTACGTCTATAACTTTCCACAAATTGATTTTCACACCTTTCTTCTTCAGGAGAAATGTGTTTTTTGAAGGGAATATTTTCTAGTTCCCAAAATCGACGAATGTCACTGTCTAAGGGTTCAACGAAAGCACACAACGACGTAATCGAACTATTCGGGGAAACGACCTTTCCCGTTAAAACCCAACCAAAGGTTGTTTTAATAGCAACTGGCTCGTTAGCGACACCCCAACGAGACTCGTTCAACAAAACCTGAGCAAAGATTTCCGCTCCGAGTAGCATGTCAATTTTGCCAGGAACATTAAAATTAGGATCAGCTAAGGCCAAACCTCGAGTATGCGACCACTCCTTGACCCCTATCGACGACGAAGGTAATTGATTACAAATGTTAGGTAAAATATAACAATCAATTCCATATGCTGGAGACCGTGCTCCCGAGGGCTGACTACACACGATAGTGCACCAGACACCAACGACGAATTCAAGCCAAGTCCTTGAACAGTGACATTGGCTCTCCGTTTCCTTAAACCTAATTTCTGACGGCACCTTTCAGTCATAAAACTTTCCATGGATCCGTTATCTAATATTACACGAACAGATTGCAATGTTCCTGTATAATCAAGCACCGACACCATTGCCGTAGCTAACAGTGTGGTTGTGTGTTCTAATGATGTCGAAATCAACGAACTAGTGACAGGTTGTTCATGCACAACCGACGACGACAGATTGTCTTCACTAGGTCTACTAGTAGAAGTAAGTCTAGGCGCCGCTCTCCGAGGAGACGCTGACCTTTGACGATGAGTTTGTCGGCGTGGCGACACCGATTTTTCTTGTTTATCGAAGTGAAGCAACGAATTGTGCGACTGATGACATTTTCTACACGACCAATCTAACGTACAATCTTTCATCGAATGTGAAGTATTTAAACATTTAATGCAAAGATTTTTAAGCTTTACCACCTCAAATCTTTCTTGAGGGTTTTATCGAGAAACTGCTTACATCTATAAATAGGATGCACAGCTTGACAGAAACTACAATTTTTAACATCATTGGTGGTACCAACTAAAGAGGTTTTAGCCGAAGTGCTAACGAACCTTCCTTTTTCTCTTTCTTTAACGGAATCTCGAGCTTTTAAGCATGTTCCTGAAGCAATGTCATTGATTTCCAACACTTTACATTGTTTTTCAATGTACGACCTTAAATCTTTAAACGAAGGAATTTCGTCACTATTTCCTAATTCGAAACGCTTTAAAATGTTTATATCTAATTTTTTCGATAACAGATTAAACAACATGAAATCTAATAAATCTATTTCCATCTGCCTTAACGCGAATATATTTTCATCAAAACAACTAATTAATTGCCGGAGTTCCGCATGCGAGTCTGAGGAACTGACCTTAGGGCATTTTTCGAGAGCATTAAAGTATGTTGAAAGTAATAACCTCTTGGACTGAAAACGATTAGTAATGATTTTATAGGCTTCCACGTATGCATAATCATTTAATGGCAAGTGTTTTATCAACGCACGCGACGACTCATCTAATGTATCAACGAGATGGCAAAATTTTTCAACGGGTGACAAACTGACATTATCATGAATCAACCGCTTATAGATTGCATTGTAACTCTCAAAATCTGAAATTCGTCCGGAGAAGCGGGGGATTGAAAAATGTTTCAAGCGAATTCCACAGCTTGACGAAAAAAATTATTCATATTTTCCACCTTTGGCTTATTTTCTACCCGATCTAATTCGCATTGTTCAGCGATAATACGAATATCTAATAGATAATCATCGATTTCCACCCTAAGAGCCGAAAATTCATCCAATTGTTCACTTTCTTCATCAAAGAAAATATCCTTGCAAAAGGATTTGAAAAGCGTTTCAATCTGTTCGACAGTTTTAATCGACGCTCTAATTAAAGCAATCGATACGTTTTCCGGTTGGTTGATTTTGCTGTAAATGTGATCCAACCTTTTAACTACAAATTTAGCTTCAAGAATAGCTTTATCAATTGATATAACCATATTTGATTAATGATTAATGAACGACAATAAAATTAATATAAAAACAATGCGTGACTCGAATACGCTAAATTACTAATTCATCTACGAAATTAAATTATTAATAGAAAAGTGCAACTAACTACAGTGCTTGCCCGACAAAGCTTTTAAGGTTTCAAATAAATACCAATAACCCCTTTGTTATACAAGTTGCATGAACCCGAATGGTTCCTCCAACTTGAACCGACAAATAAGGTAAAGCTTTACAATACAATAACCCCTCATAAATAGTTTACATAAAAGGATACCGACGACGACGACCCTAATTTTTGCCACAAAGTATAAGGAATGTATTGTAAAATCTACCGTTATAACCAGATGTATTTAGCATTAAATGTGTAAGCAAGATGTTCTTTTCTGTGTAACACGTTTAACCATAATAAAAACTACGACAATTTTATAAATTTCAGTATAAGGAGCTTAAAGGATAGGAACTAATTATTTAATTAAAGATCCAGCGATGAAGGCCAATTTTGTACAAGCGCGGGGGGTCTTATAAATTTATACATCGACTTACCTCCGCGGTGTTTTGTGTTTTTCTAAGCTGCAGTTCCTCTTCCTTCAACCAAGTGGACTGTATGCGAGTTGAGTCTATGTTACGTAACACTTGCACTATGTTTTTTAGGGTTTAACAACGAAAGTCTGGGGCACTTGACTAACTTACGGTACACTGAACGAAGAAACCGACGACCGTTCTGCTTCAATATCCATAAGCAAGTGTTTGTGCACTACTCTGTCCACCTTATTCACAAATGCACAAGGAATTTTAATGGCAGGATATAAGGGAACAAGGGATGACAGTTTTAGTACTAGATTTACGACTACAAATTTAAATAACTTAAAATTAACCACGCGAACGTGCGACAAAGAGACCGAACACCCTGAAAAGAAGAAAAAAAAGAAAACCGCCAAAAACGCAAAATCAAAGTAGCTGCTTATATAACCCTACATAAAAATAACTGAGTTGCAAACGAATCCGTGACTTTCAGTAAACAATGGATTCCATTACTAAAAGAAATAACAAAAGGAATAACAAATGAAAATCAAATGCCCACAATATCTAGGTAGCATTGCAAGTTTTTCCTGGGTTTTCCTTGCAATATTAACATGAAATACAGCCTACATACATGATTTCTATTTATACATAAAATAACTAATTACATAAAAATAAGCATGTTAACAACCCCTGTAAAACAGCATTGGTATCTGACAAGTATAAATCCACAATAAGGTTACCTCAAAACCATATACAATCTCCGTTGAAAAGTATTGGTATCTGACAAGTGTAAACCCGCCATAGGGTCGCCTCAGATCCATATACAATCTTCATAGAACAACATTGGTATCTGACAAGTGTAAACCCGCCATAGGGTCGCCTCAGATCCATATACAATCTTCATAGAACAACATTGGTATCTGACAAGTGTAAACTCGCCATAGAGTCGCCTCAGAACCATGTTAAAATCTACCAAAGAGGTAACTTAAATCATAATGAATTTTTCCCCTCAAAATAAATATAAAAAAAAACGACTACTTAAGCCCTTCAATAATGCAATCGCACACTTCCTTAATAACCATCCTCTCAATTGTATCAATAGAAACATGTTAAAAAATGTTTTCCAATTCCAAGTTATTGAATTTATATGAAATTCACCAATAAAAATTAATCAGCTGATTTCACGTTAAGCGTATTGGCTACCTAAAGAAAGCCGAAGGTAATCATTCTGTTAAACTTCAAAAATTTTTGCTTAGTATACTCAAACCAAATATTTCAAACATCAATAAATCAAAGTCACCTTCAATTTATGTCATAAATGTCAAACTTGAAGTTTTTATTATTATTTTGACAACGATCCTAGGTCATGGATCGAAACTTAAATAAAGTTGATTTTAAAAACTATGAGGGGTTTAATTTCCAAAGAAGATTAACCTGAATACACATGCTGTGTGAGAATTTCAGGGAACTAAGTAGGCTAGCTCAGAATATAAATAAATGCAGGTACGTGTCCAACCAGTTTTGAGACGGAAAACCTAATGGCTGCGAAATACCTGCAACTAATGTTGACTGTGCGAAAAGATAAATTGGAAAATAAATTAAATCGCCAAATGGTTAAGTGTTGGGGGAACTTGGCAGCCACAGACTGCTTACCTCCCTTCACAACCATTGAAGGTCGGAGAAATAGGGCATATAACTGTAAAACAATAGAAAGCGATCGAACTGCATCTAACAAGAAAGAACATCGCCTATGAGGAAAGACAACAAACATAGAATAAGAAGAAAATTGTTGAAAGCATATGTGTGGAGCACAGCACAGTATGCCTATGAAATACGGAAAGTCTGAAACGCAGACAGAAAAACGGTAGCAGCCTTTTGAAATGATGTGCTTCAGATGTATGAGGACGATAGCATGGACAGACAAAGATAATAACAAATAAGTTACAGAAATAGTAGGGGAACGAGGTTTTCTGGGGAAAAAGAGAAATAGTGGGGCGGAATACGTTCTAAGGCATTTTTGGGGAATAGTATGTGATATATTACAAGCAGAGATAGGAAAAAAGAGGTAGATGTAGACCTAGATCAGACAGTTATAGATGCAAACTATGCATATTTCAGGGAAATCTGTAGGTTAGTTCAGAATAGGGAACAATGATGGTACGCGTCTAACCAATTCTAGGACTGAAGACCTAATGATGATGATGATGATGATGATGATATATATATATATATATATATATATATATATATATATATATATATATATATATTACTTAAATTATAAGGGGTGTCGACCTAATTATTGAATGAAACAGTTCTTTATATCATTCTTTTTATTAAAATTCTGTTAATTTTATCCAAGCTTTCGTTGTCAATTGGACAACTTCATCAGGGATCTAAAAATTGTGATACATTGGAAAACAATATTCTAAATCGATTACTTACATTAATCAATTCTTTTCATCACAACCATACAAATATAACAATACTTAACATTAAGTGTCAAATATCACAGTAAATATCACTCTCAAAAACATTATTCTTACATTATTTATGTATCAAGTTGTTGTTCACCTCGTGCTGGGTTGGATTAAAAAGGATGTAAAACGAGTATAACTTTTAATATAAATTAATTTCGCCATATCGTATGTCAGGTGATCAAGTTAGATGGTAACTTGTCAATTTCTACATAATCGAGTACGTTCCTATAAACGTGTATGTTCCAAATGTCTTTATTGGTTAATGTTCATTCCTACTCTCGTTACGATTGTCTTGTAAATGTAGTAGGTAGGTGTAAATGTTACTTAGTTGTTGCGTGTCGGTTTTTTTATTAATTTCAGCTTTTTGTTTCCATATATGGTACATTTCTAGAATTAATCTCTTGTTATAATTCAATTGCTTTGCTAGAATTTTTGGATTGTTCCAATCAATCGTATGATCGAGGTTGTTCAAAATATGCTCTGCTAATGCGCAGCGATTTTTATTAGTTTGAATGTCACTTTTGTGACATGACAGTCGTTGTTTTAACAAGGTACTAGTATGTCCAATATATTTTTGTTCACAGCTACACTTAAGTTGATATACTAAATTTGATTGGTATAACTTTGGTGTTTTACTTTTTAGTTTGCTATACAATAATGCTCCAACGGTATGGTTGTATTTATATGCTACTCTTACGTTTTCATCTTTAAACACTTTTCCAATCTTGTTAGATAGTCCTGTAAGATACGGAAAAACTATATATTTAATTTCCTGTTTTGTTGGTGTCGATCGATGTACTATATGTGTTGTATCATTATCTTGTAGTAAGTTATTAATTATTTTTATAGGATAGCCATTTTTTAGCATTATACATTTTAACAATTTTCGGTTTTTCATATGAAAATCTGGGTGTGATATTTTTAACATTCTATTCCTCATTTGTATTTTATATATATATATATATATATATATATATATATATATATATATAAATATATATATATATATAAATATATATATATATATAATATATATATATATATATATAAATTTATATATATATATATATATATTGCTATGATAATAGGGTAGTTTAGGGGTAGGTTAAGTCATGGGGGTTGTAGAGTAAATGTAAACAATTTCCACTTTAAAAAAGCATATAATTCCGGAAATCATAAGAGTAAATCGGTAACTCTACATATTGAGAGGACACTGTATATAAAATACACGGGACTAAATGCATGAAAACATAAAGATGTCTAAGTGTAGTTTACAAATAAAGATAAGATTTTAAAACGCAACAAATTGCATCAAAATTAATTCACCGGGAAACATAGATAAATTGGCATTACAAATATACACGCACTCTAAATAATTCATTATTAGAAAATCGTTACGTGACAGGAAGAAAACACATTTGTTCAGAAAACTAATATTCTGCAGAAATAAACAAGCACCAAGCGATTCAATTTAGACGATAAAATTAACCAACATCCGAATACGTGAATTAATAAAAGTCAAAAGTTGGAAATTCTCGAATAATACCACGATATGCGGGATGCCTACGTGACAGACAAGGTATGCATTAAAAGATTTAAACTAAATAATTGGTGAAAATTCCGAGGTATGCGAGGTAAGGTAGAAGTATCGTCCTAGAACGTCAACAAGCCAATGAAATCAATTGGAGGTAGGGCTTATATATACGATAGTGACAAAACGACAGGTTAGTCTATATTCAAACTGAGCAACGACTATGTTCAAAGGTGTTAAAAGCTAACCTAACCAGTGAAGTATAAACCAAACTAAATCAGAATTAAAAGTACGAGAATTTGCCGATCTATAAATAGACGTAAGTAAAACGACTTAATTAAATTCATTTCTAATATTAATAAAACAGGGCTTTTAATTCCGACATGTAATTTGGATTTTAATTTCGACTCTCAATCTTAAATTTTAATTCCGACTTTAATTTAGGCTGTAATTTGAGACATATTTGATTGAGGTGGCTTTAATTGGGGATATTTAAGACGACTTTAATTTGAGACTGCTAACTTTGAACATACTCTAATTTTGGAGATAATATTAAAAATGAAAGTATTCTAATTTGGACATATTCTGATTTGGTACGATTTTAATGGGAATCGATTTATGGGAGGCGATTTTGTTACACCTTACTTCAAATAAGATTTGTATGACAAAATATAACCTGTCTATTAAAATTAATGCTTTAAACACTAGCGTGCAACTATTGATTGAAACACTGTTATTGCGATTTGCTATTCACAGTTCAGTCAATATCAGATCTTACCAACTCCCACTTATACATGAATATTAGCTTACTCGCCACCTTGAACTGCCGTCACAATTCCGCTAATTGTTGTGGAGCTTGAGACTAGACCTCCGTGGATACTCTGGCCCTGTAAACACAAGTGAATGAATAACTGAAAGAGTTAACACAATTAGCCCAATTTAATACTCCTTGATAGGGATACATAGGTACAGCAAATCAACATATGTTTACATAGTTAGTTATGAAACGATTAAGTATTTAATCCCTTACACATTCAAGTGGGTCAATTGCATGCAGTTGGTGTACAACGTGTAATACAAGTATACTGTTTACCCCAATATTACTTAAGGACCTTTGGTCCCCGAAATCGCAAGGTATATAATTACTAATAAAAATTATTTGAAGGTTAATAATAATCATGAATAATAACTTAGCTTGAACTGTGACTGGCCATATAATGCTTCCACTAAAATCTTCATCTGAGCTTGACTGCTGTTCAAAATTAACTACAAATGGATAGGATTTCTTTGGTAGTCTTATTCTGATAATTCCAGTAAATATGCTTCCTTGTCGGTACTGGATTAAGCTGCTTCCAATTACGAATTTAAAAGATGAACAATCCAAATCTTTTATAAAACAACTTGACAGCACGTGGTGATTGTAAGTGGTGAATCCGACTGCGTCGAAATCCAACATAAATAAAACTTACATGGAATTATGAGGAGATTTAGCTAACTGAAATCCCATAAAACTTTAATGGATGATCCGACTATAATTCAATAAGATCGGATAATTAATTAGCATTCTCCCTTTACCACTTAACAATTTTACATCCGGCCTTTCCGGCGGTTAGACAAGAAGAAGCCACCAAAAACCCTGACCAGAACAAGAACCCCACAATGCGTTTCCGCCAAAAAGAAGCAGGAGTAACATGGTGAAATACTAAAATTCCTAGGATCTGTAGCCTTCAAAATAGTTATGAAACACAGAATAAACTAGTAAGAGTATTGAATTATGGAATTATAATTACTCTCTCAGTTTTAGGTTAACAGATGACCAATAGCAAAGGTGAACTTCCATGAAAATTATTGCAGACTTCTTTTAATTATCAATATTAATATATACTAGTTTTTGATTTGAACTAAGTAAATCATTTGGAAATCCTTGCTAAAATATTACCCATTGATCTTCATAAAAGATCTATAATTATAAGTAGCACGAAGTACTAAAACAATAAGAAAAGTCATTCTAAAACCAGTGACATTACAACTACACTTTTGGGATGTCACAATTTTTATATGGGGCAGGCATATCAATAATCAAACCGAACACAGAAAGGGGATGCCGATCATAGACTAGGATGGAACTGCAGAACCCATTCCAGGTTAGCAATCTTAATACACTTTATTATTGAAAACTGTTTTGATTTAATATTTCTCACATTGTATATTTCTAAGAGTCATCAAAAAGGGTCACTTAAAAATTTATGACAATGGAATAGATAACTTGGAACGTTCGAAGGGCCCTAAATAAGATAAATATTTTTTGCTGGCTTTCAGAAAAACATAAATCTGGTATATGTAGATGTTCTGTACAAAAAGGAAAATTTTAAGTGTTGTAAATATTATCAATTATTATATTGTGTATTATAGAATTGCTTTATTTGATTCAATAAGATCCATTCAGTAAACTAGTCGGGGTAAAAATCCTAATCTAACATTTCATAACGTGGGGCTAAATATTAATAAAATAGGGCAACATCACAGCACTTAATTACGCCCATTCGTGGGGCGAAAATCATAGCAAATTTAGGACGCACATCGTAGGGGCTCGATTTTTCAAGGCCGATTTCACAGCAATTTATGATACGCCCAATCGTGGGGCAAAAATCACAGCAATTTAATGATGCCCACCGTAGGGGCTCATTAATCTTAAAATTGAATATCACAGCAATATATATATATATATATATATATATATATATATATATATATATATATATATTGCCGTGGAAGTCACCAAAATTCGGGAACTAAGCTTTTAACATCGAGCCATCACCTAAATCATTCAAGCCCCAGCGTTGGGCCGTCATAAAAGTTGCTGCGGATCCTCTGTAAATTCGTGCCCCCACCTGGGCCAACATGAAATTTTCCAAAAAAATTTAAAAAAAAAAATTTTCTTACCCTTTATTCTGAACTCCTTCGAATTTCTGTGCTCACCCTGGCTAGCTCAGCAATCGGCCTTTTCTTGAATACCTATTTTTACGTACATATCTCTCTCACACTCACACACCATCAAATAAAATTACCAAAATAATACAACAACCATACAACCTTTCATTTACACATATTAACAGATAAAATATTTACACATGAGTACAGACGTTTTGGTACAATTATTAAAACTCAGTTTATTGAATGTTTTCAAGTCCTTGATTTTTAAATGATTTTAAACATATTCGAGTAGATATGAGTAGATGGGCCCCACATGTAACTCTAATTTGACTTCAGACTGGTGTATTGTGAGTTCATTATAACCCAGTTTTATTTATAAATGCTTTTTAAACCTTGCATTTTTGAAAGCAAATTTACAGACCCGTTCACTCCTTACAACCACAATTTATAACCTGAATATATTTTTATATATCCTCAATAAACCCTTTTTCAATACTCAAAATTATTAAATTGTCCTGCACATGTACCTTTTTAAACAAGTTTTTAAATACAATAAATACGCCACCAATAAGTCAACCACACAACACAAAATATTCACAAATAATTTAACCCCCACTATCTAATACTTTTCCTGCTTTGAATGAGAAAAACGAAATAATCACTAATATTTGTATAATGAGAAAGAAAAAAAACATATACACTTCACAGCTTAATATGTTTTACTGTAAGACAAAATAAACCCCTGAATCAAATAATAATAATTTTTAAATTGTTTATCCCCAAAATTATAGCTCCCTTTCCTTATTTTGAAGCCAGCAAAAATGACACTGTACTCTACTGGAAAATCTTTGAACATTCTTTGTTCTCCTTGGATTTGCGACTGCATACTATGGATCAGTACCCCAGGATTACTTTCAGTTGAGTTGCTACATTGACTGCTTAACAATCGTCTATTTTGTACGCCTTTGCATAGATTTAACCCAATATTTTTATTCGGATTTCTTCCCAGTATCATCAATTTATTTAGTTCACAAATTTTACCCCGTTCAATCAATAATCTAGTATTTTCCTAGTTTACTTAGTGTTTGGCCAGACTTTTTTTTAGATTTACTTAGATTATCGTAGTCTCACTTAGAGCCCTAAATTATAAATATTTAAAATTAATTAATTAATAAACTTTTACTCACGTTTTGCAACAAACGGCAAAGCTTGCCTCATTTATTTCTCACCATTATTTACTTTAAAATTCTTTAACACCACTTTCACAGGTACTTAATTATTTTAATTTTAATACTTACTCGTTGCGTATATTCTTGACTATAAGTGATGTGGACTGTGCTCAGTTTGAATAAAGACTGCCTGCTTATCAAAGTCGCGTGTTATATAAGCAGCGCCCCTATTCAAAATTCATTGGTTATCGGCGTTGTTTGTTCAAAGTTTGCGACCAGCCATAGGATGTTTTGAATACTTCGGGCTTTTACAGGTATACGTCTGATAATAGTTCGTCCGAACGACGTCTTGGGCACGTAAGATACTAGTGAATTTCAATTTTGTTTATTTTTAACCGTCTGTTTTGGGTTGTTACAGGAAATGACGTAAATTAACATATTTCTGTTTACATCCAGCGTTTCCAAAACGTATTTATTTCGAAAGATACGTTTATTATCAAAACTCTTTGTTCTCTCCTTTCACTATCGCATGTTTAATTTTAATGAAAATTGTATCATTATTTCCTAGCCTTTACTGCATTTACTTCGTATCTATTTACAATTTATGAATGCTTTTTGGTTTAAGACAAATTTGATTGCGTGTAGAGTTATTGATTTTGCTGAATGTGTATTTATTGTTGAAGGATATGCTTCCCTGCATTAACTAAAGTCAACTGCGATACTTATACAGGGTGTTAAATGTTTGACTTTGCATAATATGCAAATTACGTATTTTTCATGATAAATAAATGTAGTTTTCTAACTTCTAGTACTATTCACATGTATTGTGTGGCCATTATAACTCAATATATCCCCAAATAACCCTCTTCATCATAGCAATATATATATATATATATATATATATATATATATATTGCTGTGAAATGTACAAAAAGCCTCTCCATTAATCTTAAACTAAGGTTTTCAAATCGAGCCCCACAGATTTGGCGTCAAGAATGCTGTGAAACCTCCTAAATTAACTGGTCCGTTGACTTTTTTCTGTTAATCGCCTCTTTACTCTTTTCCGCCTCGGCTGCTCACCTAGTTAAAACTTTCATCCTCATTCATAAAAAAAACAAATACATTCCTACCACAAACATCAACGTTAACTCTATTTACATCAATATTCATAATACATTAAAATTTCAAAATTAAATCTCAGCATAAATTTCAGTATCATAAAATTTCAAGATTAAATTTGTTATCATTTTAATTTGCATCCAGAATTAAAGTCCTTGTAGGATGCCTACTAATTAATTTAACAATATTTGCAGACCTGAGTCTAAATAAAAGGGAGCATCTTCCACCCCTTTACGTTAATTAAACAGGTTCGTCTACTTGAGCTCAAAGACAAACCCAAATTTTCATCATAATCAAAAACATAAATACTAAATACTCCTTTCTACTTAAACAAGAAAATTTCACCTTAAATTTAAAATTTTGTTGTTTGTGCAAATTCACTACTGTCCATTTTAAGTAAACAAATTATAAAGTTATTCAACACACACCAAAACATCAAAATCGAACAACAAAGCATAAGTTACCTGAAGGTTAATGCACTCGTGGCTCCAATGTACATCGTCCTTTGTTAATCACACCATTCCAACTGGGTTATGTTTACGGCTTCTGATTCTGAACGCTTATAAAATTTTCTACACCACCATTCATCTAAAATTGTTTCAGGGCTTCTCAGGACTCATCTAAGTATATCAACATCTTGTTTTGTGGATCCAATCACGATTACGAATACCATTTGATTATTAACACCCCCGGAAAATAGCAAAGAAATTCATACTTCTTTCACGCTATACGCCAAAACTGCCTACTTTTGTCTATTCATTTATCGTTACAATTTTAATAGTTGGTACAGTAATACTCGTAAATAGAACTAGACGTTATTACCTTGTATCTTCTTTTCTAAGTGCACTAAATAACTTTCATCGTAGCACGTAAAGAGCAAACTGTTTTAAAGTATTCAATAATCACCAAAATATACGAGCAAACTGGTTAAATTATTCAATCAAAATCGAAAAACTAAGAGAGCACTGTTTAAATTATCAAAATCTAAAATCTACGAGCACTTTTTAAAGCATCGAATAATCAAAATCTAAGAGAGCGAAACTGTTTAACGTCCGGGTTTATATATCGGCTAGCCTGTTCGTCGCTTTTGTCCCCAAAACGGACAATTCTTAGAATTTCGCATTCTACGTTCCCTTTTCGATAGTCGGGCACGCGATTCTATTAACTTTGCACACGCGCCAGTTGAAAATCTCAGAAATTTTCACACGGCTCGCAACGCGTCCGAGAATAACTAATTAATTTTGTATAGAAATGTTATTTTTACACCTCTCATGTTTACCTCTTATTTTCAACCAATCGCAACCCAGTGACGTTGCTCAACCCACGCCTTTAATTATCCGTGTCTCTGTCTTGCGCATATTATCCGTCTCTATCTACCCTGTTCTGAGTGGTACAAATCGATATTCTTTAGTATCGGTTATTTCAATCCACGTGGACTGTTAAATTACCCACTTTATTAGCATTTCCCGTGAATATTAAGCGACGGTTTCTCCAACACTCTCTGTAACCATTTGTTATCTACAAAATTTACGCAGAACGTGACTTTTAAAAATAAGCAGGTGTTCAAACATAATACTTCTAAATAACACTTCTACGATTTGAATACTATTGGGTTTTTACACGCTTTTATGCATATTATATGTTACAAACGGTTCAATTAACTCCAATTAAAACAATAATGAATGGCGTTGACTTTTACCCTTTAGTTTTTAGTGAATCCTAATTAAATATTAATTATTATTTGTACATTTTGTTTAATACCCATTACTTAAAATTGAGTTAATTAATATAAATTTTGCACGTAATTTCTATTTGATTCTTTACTTGGAATAATTAAACTATATTAAAATTGAGCATTTTAATTCTGCTTCTTTTATATAAAGCGTCTAGTAAATAATTTAACTCCTTATTTTTAATGAAACGAATGAATTTTTATGCTTCACGGTTTTAATAACGCGTATTATCTAATAAAATTCCTTATACACGGTGATTAAAATTATTTGATGTGATTATTTAATTTTCTACTCTGGTCTAAATTTGAGTAATATATATATATATATATATATATATATATATATATATATATATATATATAGCCGTGGACTCAAGGAAGTCTGGGTTTTACATCGATTCTTTACCTAAGCTCATTCGAGCCCCACCAACTGGGCGTCATAAGATTGCCGTGGTATCGGGGATTTAGGTTGTATGCTTCTCCAGTGTCATTAAATAATTTTAAAAAATGCACAAATTTCAAAAAAAAACATTTCTTACCCTTTTATTTTTGCTTCAAAAATCTTCAGCAGCTTCCTTGGCTAGCTCAGCTGTGCCTCTTCTCGGATACCTAAATTTACAACATTCCTCTTTCACACTCGCACGCCATTCAATAAAATCACCAAATAATACAACAATCATACAACCTTTTATTTACAGCTATTAACATATAAATTATTCACATGTATAAAAAACAGTTTGATCCACTAATTATAAACTCAAAATGTGATATGTTCTTGATTTTCTAATTATTTTCAAACAAATTTAATGAGATATGAGTAGATGGGCCTCACATATTACCCTAAACTGACTGTACACTGAAGTATGGTGAGCTCATAATAACCCAGTCTAGTTTATATATGCCTTTTACCTTGCATAAATTAATAAAAAAATTATAGACCCGTTTATCCTTTACAATCCAATTAATATCCAAAATAAAATTTTGTAAGTTTTAAATCACCCCTTTTCAACATTTAACCTTAATAAATTGTCCAGTTCAGGTATCTTTTCCAATAAGTTTATACAACCATAAATAAACACCAAAATTCACTCACACAACACCAAAATTTCACAAATGTTTATCAAACAACAGAAATTTCAAATAAATTACCTGGAGAATTCTTCAGGCTTTCATTCCTTCGACGACGATCACTAAAACACCTCGGCTTCGTGATCATTCGCTGTGACACTCAGCGGATACACCGACGATAACATCATTTGCAAGCCAAGCGCCTCGTTTCATAGTACCATTCCATATCAGCGTACAATCTTGGTTATTTGTGATGCTTACCCCACATATATCATGCTTCCCTTTATTGATTTTCGAGCTTTGTATAGTAGTAGCCGGACCTCTATTAATTTAATATACACTACACATATTTCGCGTTAATAAATAGAAGGCCGCTACTAATAAGTTACACGTTCTAGCACTATATTTACTGTATTATCAACACAAACCATACTCACAAAAGAAACTCTACTATTATTTTAGTCAGCATTCAGTACTTTATCGAAGTTAGTAATATAGAAGCGAAGAAAGACAAGAGACAAGAGAACGTTAATAATTTAGCGTGACTATTTATATCGTTTCAAAATCCTACCCCCGGACACACTTCACGTGAAAAGCTTATTTTCAAATCTAAATTCTACAAATTTTTAACACAACCGTCTTGAAAATTCTTGAAATTTACTCCGTTCTACGTGCCGTATGTATCCGAAAGCGCTCTAAACTTTCGCGTGTGTCTACGTTTGGAAAACTGTCTGTTTTTAACCAATAATCAAATTCTCTGTCATGACAAACCCCGTCTGTACTATCTTCATCTCTGTCTTATGCATGTCTGCTGTCGCGTTTAAAACCCCACTTGCGTTATAGAAAATCGATATTGCTGGCAGCTTATCCCTACTCCACGTGCGTTTTCAACATCAACGCTTTTATATTTGTCTCTATCTGTAGTATATAACCGATCGTGCATTTCCCTCGCTCTTTAAGAATTTTGTTAGCCTTGTGGTTTAAACCAAACTGACGGTTAAAAATATTTCTATGAAGTCCTATCTTAATATGCTCATAATTTCGACGAATGTAGCCTTTTTAAAACGCAGGCGTTTGTTAATTATCGAAGTTTAGCACAACAATTCTTAGACTTCATCTTTCGTCGTATTTGTATAAAACGAACTATATTTACCTTGGAATTATTGATTTTGTTACGCAAGCACGTTCTCTTAAGCTTATATGTGTTGGATAAGAATAAATTAAAATTAATTATGAACTTTTGTTTGCTTTAAAACTGTTTTTTCTTTATGTAATTTTAACATACCATTATTAATTATAAAAATACGTCAATACATGTCCGTTTTCCTAAATGACTCAAATTAATTTTGCGCGTAAATAATTCGTTCCTTGATCTATATACAGGTGGTTGAAATTTTATTGTTTACCCTGATTTAACCTTTGAATCAAAATATATATATATATATATATATATATATATATATTGCTGCGACAAGACCGCGTTGAGCATCGCTGAAAGAGAGATATGAAAATGGGTTCGCGTTGGAGCGTCACTAAAGAGTGCTGTAATAAGACCCGCTTTGAGGCGTTACTATAAGGGCGATAGAAAGACATAAAAAAGGCCTTTTGCTTATTTAATACAATTTTTAAAATAGCGTTATCTTTGACGAATTTTCTTAATGTCTGCAAAATTTTTCTTAAACTTATGCCTGATAATTCCAGGGCGTGTGCATGACGCAGTGTAAATGTCCGTGGACTTCACAGAATGACGAACCCTCCCTCGCTGGATGTTTTCAGACGTTGGCATCCTGCGACTACCACCAACAAAAGACAAACGTAGCCTACCCGTAACATTACACTCACCCACGATAGGATGGACTAATGAAACTATCGATGCGTTAAAATAGTAGACTTTAGTTTCGATAAACGCATTGACAGCAGACCCGCGACAGTCTTTAGGCGGCGGCACCGTGGTTTAGTTGGTATGCGTGGGACCACTATGCCCAAGGTCCCGGGTTCAAATCCCGACACGGTCCGCTTGAAAAATGTTAGGTGAGCATTTTTCACAAAAAATACGCTTTCGTTCGGTTGAGAGGTAAAATGGAGGTCGGGTGTGTGAGGGTTGTCACACACGTTAACCGCGGCCAGACAAAGATATCTGCAGACATGGAAAGGACTACAATTGAAACAGAAGGGTTCCCTACAAAGTTGTCGGTCGAATGACTTTAGCGTAGTTCGTCTGTAGTAACACAGTCAATTCATTTGATTGAAAAACCTCGTACACGGTATCGACAATTACGCATCTTAAAATAATTGAATGCTCTATTAATTTACTCTAACGAAAGATATTTAATAGATGTTTATTATGCAACAAAGCTCATTCAAACCCACACTGCTTCTCTATACAAGTACAAATTGCTCTACTAATCTTTGCTTCTAAACACCCAAACTACATCTGAGGAGATGGTATTTTAATTATTCAATCACATCGACAATGCGAAACGTAAAATGGAAATGCTCTCAAGCTTAATGCTTACATAAAAAACCCTTTAATCCCTTTATGTGGATTTCACTGACATTGACAAAACACTACAATTGTGTTTTACGACAGTAAAAGAGCAATTTTATAGTTGCTGGGAGAAAATGCTATTGCCAAATTAGTTAAAGTGTTTCATTATACTCCAATAATAGAAGCATGAATGATAAACCTTGTACATGATTCGGTTCATTTACTAACAATAACAAACGGGATGCAAGTACATATTAAAGCTGAGTACTTATTAAGATTAAAATCGTTTTTATATAAATAATAAATTCCTCTTAATCAAGCTGGAACTTCAATCTCAATGTAAAAAATCTCGACGTTCTAAGATTAAAAGTATTTTTATTGTCCTCTTCTATTGATTTTAATTATCACGAATTCAGTGGTAATTTGTCTTCATGGCGAAGTACTTGAAATATTTCTTGTTTCTAGGTGGATCCTTTAATTTGAAGTTCCAGCATTTTATCTAAACGTTCGACGCTCTGTTAAATATATTTTGGATAAAAGCAACCATAAAAGAAAATTGGATAAACCCGAAAGAAATAAAATAAAAATTAAATAAGCTAACATTAGAGGAATTTACAAATTAAGAATAGACATCTGCGAAATTGCCTACGAGTTACTATTTTACAGTAGAAATACGTATTGGATGATTCACTACATACCAGCAAACGGCTTTTTCTTCATAATTATTTGTCGTAGACACACGATTAAATGACAAAAGTTGTAGCATATTTCCGTAGGATTCAGAATATGCAACAAATTTTGCTGTTTAGGAGACTCCCTCTTTTTATAGTAATTGTCATCCAACTGTATAGTCCGGTCAGTCTGGCTGTAAATGGGGTGGTACCCCAAACAAATTATATCAAAGGATTTTCAATTATCCACGATTGGTGGTGTAACGAAAACTACTTTTGCACAAACAACTGTTCCTTATTTTCAACCGATTATACAAGCCTTTTCAACTAACTCGCAGCTATAATGAAATTCTAAAAGTTCTCGCAACAAATTCTTTTAAGTTAATTACTAACAGTACAAATATTATATACTTAAAACTACGATTACTTACTATCGAAGCACTATAACTAACTATCCATGCAACAACAACATTAGGTCTTCAGTCCTGGAACTGGTTAAATGCGTACCTCCATTGTTTCCTATTCTGAGCTAACCTACACATTTCCCTGAAATTCCCAAAGCCTACATATTTCACTAACTGAGTGCAATGGTCTAATCAAGGTTTAAGTCTACCTCTTTTTTCCTATATCTGCTTGTAATCCCGTACTATGTTCCAATGCATTAAAACCTTTCTATTTCTCCTATTCCTTTTTTTCACAGATGTCTCCCGCTAGTATTTCCAGAACCTCTTTGTCATTAACTTTGTATATTCGTGCCATCATCATACATCTGAAGCACCACATTCCAAAAAGCTTCTACCTTTTTCCTGCCTGCTCCTACTGTCCCCACTTCCTAGTCGTACACTGCTGAGCTCCACACATGTTTTCAACAATTTTTTCCTTGTACCTAATTTTTGTTGCTCCCCCCTGTTAGATACAGCACGGCTCCCCTTCTATTGTTTACTAAATATTTACCCTATTCCACCAATATAGTATGCGAAGAGGTCAAGTAACCTGAGGCTACCAAGATCCCCAACACTTCGACATTTGCCAAACTAATAGTTTTTCAATTCATCCTTTCGCACAATCAATATTTTTTAATAATATTGCAAAACCAGCACCTTTGGTTGTTTACAATAATATTGTTTGCTAGTACTTTAATATTTTTTTTGTATTTATATACCAAGAGTTACTTGTGGACAATATGGAAATATATGGTTTTCATGACTATTTTAATCACCATCACCATCAGGTCTTCAGTCCTGGAACTGGTTAGATGCGTACCCTCATCATCATTAACTGCGTGCAAAAGTCTGATCTCGGTCTACTTCTACTTCTCTTTTCCTATCTCTGCTAGTAATATATCCCGCACTATTCCCAAAAATGCCTTAATAGGTATCCTGCCCTTCTATTTCTTCTATTTTGTTTATGTTTTCCACAGATAGCCTTCTTCCTCTACTATTCTATAACCTATTTGTTATTAATTTTGTCTGTCCATTCTATCATCCTCATACATCTGAAGCACAACATTCCAGAAGGCTTCTACATTTTTCTGTCTGCTATTCCTACTGCCACTATTACATAAACGTACTGTGCTGTGCTCCACACATATGCTTTCAACAATTTTCTTCTTGTTTCTATGTTCGTTGTCTTTGAACATAGTCGCTGATCTTTATTGTTTAATGCAGTTCAGTCACCTTCTATTGTTTTACAATTATACCGTATTTCCCCGATATTCAGTGGTATGTGAAGGGGAGGCGGCTCCGTGGCGTAGTTGGTATGTGTGTGACTGCTACGCCCAAGCTTCCGGGTTCGAATCCCGAAACGGTCCGCTTGATAAATATTAGGCGAGCATTTTTCACAAAAATACACCCTCGCTCGAATGAGAGGTAAAATGGAGGTCCCATGTGTGTGTTGTCACGCAGGTTAAAAATGTCTATCTTGCTTGGAACAGCAAGGTTTCGGCAAAAAATTCAAAATTTTCCAAGTAAAAAGAACTTGCTTCCTGGCCAATGTAGTACCTTCGGGTGGAGTATTGGAAAATCAAATGTAAGGTATGTGAAGGGGGGTAAGCAGCCTGCGTCTTATAAGTTCCCCTAGCACTTGAGCATTTGTCAAATTACTAGTTTTTCCAATATATACTTTCACACACATCAACATTAGTTGAAAATATTTCACAGCCAACACCTGTAGTTGTTTATAATAATCATACTAATTAAGTGCACTTATTTTTTCGTCCTTAGGTTTTGGACGCGTACCTCCACATATTTATGCTCTGAGCTAGCCTACACAGTGCCCTGAAATTCCTACAATAGCCTATATAGAGCTGGGTTCCCCTTCTATTGTTTTCTAATTATATGCCCTATTTCACCGAGATTCTGTAGAATGTGAAGAAGCAACCTGTGGCCCCAACACTTAGACATTTGTCGAATTATAGTTTTCCAGTAAATCCTCTTGCACAATTAACATTAGTTGAGAATATTGCAAGACAATACCTGTAGTTGTTTATAATAATCATCAAGTTTAGGTACAGTTATTTTTCTCTTCATTAGTTTTTCCGTCTTGCGACTGGTTGGATGCGTACCTCCATTGATTTCTATTCTGAGCCAGCCTACACATTTCCAAGAAATTCCCACATCCTACATCTTTCACTATCTGTGTGCAATAGTCTAACCTAGGTCTATTTCTACTTCTCTTTTTTTCTATCTCTGCTTCTAATGTACTCTGCACTATTCCCTCACATCTTAGTTTGCGGCCTATCGTCCTATCTCTCCTATTTTTTACTGTTTTCCACATATTTCTTCCTTCCCTTACAATTTCTAGTACCTCTTTGTTCTTAACTTTGTATGTCCATGATATCTTCATGATACGTTTATAGCACCACTTTTCAAAGGCTTCTTTCTACCTTTTTCTTGTTCGCTTCTCCTACTTTCCAGGCTTCACAGCAGTACAGTGCTGTGCTCCTTGTTTCTATATTTGTTATCTTTGAACACAGTAGTTGCTTTTTCTTGTTAAATGTAACACAACTTTATGCTAATCTTTGTTTTATATCTTTTGTGCTTTTCCCATCTTGCATTATTTGGCTTCCTAGGTAACAGACATCCTTAACCTCTTACAAGTTTGAAACCGAAATTTTTCTATAAGGCTAGCCCCACTTATGGGCGCTAGTGGAACGTTTTTTCTTTTTCTTTACTGCACGCCCGACGCATCAGCGTCAGTATTACTAATTTTTAAATGGGCGCCAGTAAAACGAATTTTTCTAACTGCACCACTGTGTGTCAGTGAAACGAATTTAACTGGGCCCTAACCGTTGCCGGCACCAGTGAACAAAGTCTTCCGACACAACTAGTGGTCTATCCCTTGGGCAGAGCTATGAGAAATTGGGGAAGTCGAAATCTGTTTATAGGTCAAATTTAAACTAAACCAAATAGGCGCCACCAAGTCCTGACGTAATTATGATAATTGCATGGCATATTTCTAAGGGCGGACGTGGAGACCCAAAGAAAAAGGATCGCCTTCGCTGACAAAAACCTGTCTTAATAAAATAAGACGCAGCTCCTGTAAGAAATTGTAATAGTTAAATAAATAAAAAAGTGGTACACCATTTGTGTCCAGCAAAAATACATAAAGAAGTAGTAAAAAGGTATTTCCAGTATAAAACTGGCATCAAAGTCCTACTCATAAGGATGTTAGCTTTATGTTATTAGATTTGATCATACTTGATCAAAATAAAAGCTTTAATCCTGAACCAATTGTTTACTAAAAAGAATCTCTTTTAAAATAATATGACTTGTGACAAAAATTTAATCAATAACTGTATCAATCTATAGCTTTCAACTTCATGTTTATCTTAATTATTTTTAATCAAATACTTTACAGTATGACATGAACTTGTTATACAAATAGGGTTCCGACCTGTGCAGATCTGTTCAGGCAGATGACAAATTAATAAGTTCTAAAAATGTTAGCATTCAAGTTTTCTAAATTACATATGCAAGTTTTAATTTATGCAAAGCTGATCACAAAAATAGAGGTGTTTACATCTCTTGTACTAAAGCTGTTCGAGGCATTTGCCTTTAAAAATACATTTGTCAGCAGTACACAACAGAAAAATATATGACGTCAGTAACACCTGTTGACGTTACCGACGATTCATAATGAGCCACGCGTGTTGTTTTCTTAAAACATCAAATCAGTAAACTTTAGTTTTAATACTGGAAAATCCAGCTCAGCAATTAGTTGAAACTTTTACAATATTCATGCTTTACGCATTAAAACAAATTAACGTGTTCCTCGTTTTGAAACACATAAAAAGAACTTATAGCTATCTACGAACCAAAACTGCATTTGTCGCATTGTAGCAAGGAAAAATGAGATCCTCGTTATTTCAAGCAACGATAACAGCGTTTGTAGCGTGAACCAAATTCATCCAAAACAACTTCTACCATGAATTCGTCCCACGTGTCGAATCAAATCCTGTTACAATACATTCTGCAGCCGTTGTAATCCCGAAGTTGAATTACGCCGCCTTCCAAAGGTAGTATCTTTACATTGTCCTAGTGTGTCTTAAAAGTTTGCATTCCAAGTGTCGTCTTCTAAAAATTGCCTTCTAAATTTTGTATTCTAAATTTCGTGTTCTAAGAGTCGCATTGTAAGTTGTTGCATTGTAAGTTGTCGCGCTAAATAAATTATCTCAAATTAAACAAGTTAACAAACTATATACGTTACCGACCGTTATTCGAAGATGTGGTCACTCATTGAAGTGGATTCGCAAATTGCCGGCCTGCAATCTTGGGTACATGTTAATGCTTCTACTACATATGGCCGACTATCTACAAAACTAGCTCGGGCGGCCGAGGCGTCCGGAGGGGGGACAGTCAAACAGAGATGTGTTTGTAAATAGCTGTAGATGACACAGATATTTAACCACAAGTAGAATACCAAAGGACGATGCGGGCTTAACGTATTACTATTGTTGTTAATAAAATTGTTATATTATTCTCGCAATTTTATGGAGGGATTTATTATCAAAAATAAAATTGTTACAAGTTCTTGTTACCTATTTGTATTCTTGTTTTTGATTTTTTTCCCATCCTTTGCATACTAGTACTCTAGGTTTATTTTTATTAGTTTTCATACCGCAACTCTCTGTTGGAACTATTTCCATTTCATTAAGAGCAGCTTCTAACTCCTCTTTGCTAGATGCTAATACTGCTATATCATCGGGAAATCTATGCATATCAATCTTTTTTTCCCTGCATAATAATTCCAAATATCTTCCTGTATTATACAGCATTTATAGCCGCTTCAAAGTACAAGTTAAAAATTACTGGGGATAAGACACATCACTGTCTCACACCTTTCCTAATATTTACTTCTCTACGTTCCTGTCCTAATTCTAATACCGCTGGTAGCTCTTGGTATAAGCTATGTACTATCCGTCTATCGATATAACTCATTCCAATCTTTTTGAGTATTTCGAACATTTTTTTTCATTTTACATTGTCGAATGCTTTTTCCAGATCTACAAACCCTATATATACGCTTTCCTCCTTCTCTATGGTTTTCTCCATTATCGCCCTCAGAACTAAAATAGCTTGCCGTATTCCCCTGTTTCACCTAAAACCAAATTAATCTGCTCCTTGTATTTCTTCTGCTCATTTTTCCATTCTTGTTAATATTTTCGACGTGTACTGTCAAACTTATTGTTCGAAAATTTTTACATTTATCTGAGCCTCTCTTTTTTGGTATAGTAACTATGATGTTAGGTTTGTAATCTTTGGATATTTCGCCTGTCTCATACATATAGCTTACAAGTTGGAAGAGACATTCTGTTACTCTTTGTCCAGCGGCTTTTAAAGTTTGTGCTAGCACCTTATCTGTTCTCAGCGCCTTATCATTTTTCAGGCCCTTAATGCTAATTCAAACTCATCTCTTAGTATAGGATATCCCAGATCATCCTTTTCAATGTCTGATTCCTGTTTTAGTGCAGATAGTTCCTTACCTGCATATAAATTCCATATATATTCCTGCCATCTAACCACTTTCTCTACATTTTTTATAATGACGTTTCCTCTCGCATCCCTTATATTTTTGCTATACGGTTTTATATCCCTAAAATTCGTTCTAATTAGTTTGTATGCCTCGTCTGTCTTTCCTATTTCCATCTTAGTTTGCACCTCTTTGCACTTTTCATCAATCCATTGTTCTTTAGCTTTCCTGCATTTGCAAATAATTTCTCATTTAATGGCTTTGTAACTCTGTTTTTCTGATCCATTTTTGTATTTTCGTCTGTCTTCTATAAAATTCAGGATATCCTCTATTATCTATGGTTTTTATTTTCTTTTTGTGTATACCCCACAATATCTCTGGCCGCCATGCCTAAGCAAAATTTAATGTTATTCCATTCTGTTTCTACTTCCTTAGTATCGCGAATTTTCCACTATCTTTCAGCAGTTCATTTTTTCAAATCTTTCTGAAATCTTTATCTTTCAGTTTTGTCAAAGTGTGTCAAGTGCATTTTTGCGTTTCTTTTTTCAAATTTTTTAATTTAAGAGCGGCTTTCATAATTACGATGCTGTGTTCAGTGTCAGTGTCTGCTTCTGGGTAGCTTCTACAGTCTAATACCTGTTTCCTAAACCGTTGTCTAACAAGAATGCAATCTATTTGATATCTTCCTATATCTCCTGACATCTTCCACGTGTATCTACATCTATCATGATTCGATATCTTTATTGATTGCCTCTACCTCTTTCTCACTGTAGTTAAAGGTAGTCATGTATACTTGTATTATTACAGTATTTACCGGTTTAGATTCTAATCTAACCATGAGTACTCTTTCGTTCTTCTCTAAATAGTTTTTCTACACGTTGTCCTATCTTTTTTCGTATAACTATCACCATGCCCGAATTTCCTTCCTCTGATCCTGTATGAATTACCCTGAAGTCTCCACTCCAAAAATCCACCAAACTTCCTGATCCCTACTATGTCTAGTGCTAACCTATTCATTTCAATTTTCAGGTTGTCTACTTGCTTCATACTTCTGACATTCCACGCTCCGACTCGCAAAATGTTCCTGACTTTTTTATACTTCCTGATCACATCCCCCGAAGTAGTTCCCTTGGACATCTGATTGGGGGACTATTTTAACTCAAGAATTTTTTACCCCAGAGGATGCCGTCATCTTTAATAACAATTTAAGTACGCTGTGTACTTGGGAGGTAACGTGGTTATTTTTCGTTGCCTTCCACTTCGCAGTAGTGTGTCTTAGAATGCCATACCGACCCCTATAGTCTCTGCCACTCTAAGTACCGAAAAAGCTTCTGTCCTCTTTCAGGGACTTGTCTTTGTATGGTTCTTCAGTAAAGACCCTACTACTTTGGTTGGACATGTAGTTCGACTTTTTAGATCACTGGAACGCGCAAACCACTCCACCATTCTAGTAATCTAGAACTTCTTTGAGGTACAGGCCCAGACGGAATGGAACTATCCATGCACTACTTATTAATTTATACCGCTCCCTACAGTAATTTAACACGTAGAGTAAGTTATATCAACACTAATTTAGATCACGATTTTCAAAGCTTTGAACTAGAATTCATATTGTAATCAAAGCTTTAATTAGAACTAAATTTCAAAACCCCTTAACGGCAATTTATACCTTATTCAATTGCACTAGTTATTTCCAGAACATAACAGACAGTATGCAAATAACATCTCTAACGTACCTATTGTAGGTTTTAGATACACATTCTTGTACCTATCAATCATCTTTTGTCTTAGGCTTTCACGGCCGGAGTAATTATAAATATTTATGATTCCGGGTTGGAACCGTGTCATTTTATAACCTAAGGTCGACGTTTCGCCCACTTTTGTAAGGGGCTTCATCAGGACAAACAAGAAAATGGAATGTAAATATAAAATAATAATAATAAAAATAAGAATGATAAAATATTAGTTAGACAAGTGTAAAAAGTACGAAGAGTTACTTCTGAATTCCATTTTCTGCAATAATCAGAAAATCCATAGAAATCATTAAAAATTCTAACAATTAATACAAAGACGGTGGCTAGTACCTTTCTCCCATTTGGAAAACGAGCCTATGTTCACAAAAGCAGAACCGTAACGTTCACTGATCCGTTACACGCTCCTCCTTATTCATGATCACTCAAGCATCGAGTTCTCGTCCTATATAAACCACCACTTTCGCTACTTTCACCAGTTCTTTGCCACAAAACACCTTTTGGCTTGATTGGGCCGGTGAATCTGCTAGTTCAGAAGTAACTCTTCATACTTTTTACACTTGTCTAATTAATATTTTATCACTCTTTATTTTATTTTATTTATTATTATTATTTTATATTTATGTTTCATTTTCTTTTTTGTCCTGATGAAGCCCCTTACAAAAGTGGGCGAAACGTCGACCTTAGGTTATAAAATGACACGGTCCCAACCCGGAACCATAAATATCATCTTTGGTGTACAAATGTCTCGCATACATTACAATGTAATAATCCTGGTAGAGGTAGACTAGACCGTTCATTTACATTTCCAATGCTCCACCCGAAGGTACTACATTGGCCAGGAGGCGAGTTTTTTGTTGCCTGGAAATTTAGATTTTTTCCGAACCCTTGCCGTTCCAGTCAAGGTAAAGATCTTTAACGTGAGTGACAACACTCACACACGGGACCTCCATTTAACCTCTCATCCGAACGAGGGCGTAATTTTTGTGAAAAATGCTCACCTGCCATTTTTCAAGTAGTCGGCCGTGTCGGGATTTGAACCCGGGACCTTGGGATCCGTAGTCTTACGCTTACTACATTGATTCACGGCGACGCCTAGTAGACTAGACCGTGCTACACTGCCTTACATTTAAAGCTGTTGTCCCTGAACAATCAATGACCCGGAAGTTGGTAAACCCTGTGGCGATAAGGTCCTGTGTCCTGATATTACACAACAGCATCGAATAGCTTCTTAAAACAACTGACAGAAAGACCTTTGTTGAAGGGATACATGACGCAGAGAAGCAGCAAGCACTAAGGCTGGCTCAATCGAGGACCCTAAATAATGCGCTAGCTAATGCTCTTGAATTGAAGCGGAAAAACTAGTTTCGCATTGTAGTAGTGACAAACTAAGGTATTTCGAAGAGGAGCAGGGCCAAGAAAGCATAGGGAGGAGATTCGATGAGTACATCGTGAACACCAACCAAAGAGGTGTTACGTTTACTTTCGACGGTAAGTTAAAACCACACCCTTTTTGATTCGCTATTTATTTACGTAGATTCTGTTACTACTCCAACAACATCCTGTATATCTTACCGTTTTACAGTAAATACGCTTCCTAACGATTTTCATTTAGACCAATTTGCTGCGAATTTGAAAGGCTTATTCTATAAATTAAATAGTCAATACCTTATTTTAGGTATCCGTGAACTTGCTACACATCGATAGCGTCTAATTACTTTCTAGATTACTTCAATTTAAAGCCTCATTGAAATAATATATTGAACTATTTGATAAACCGTGTTTCGAGTTTTCTAATCACCTGTTGGTGTGGTATGATAACACTAGTGTTACTTTGAACTCTGGTAATTTCAAAACAAATCAATATGCATTTTCTTTTCTGAACACGACACACGTGCTCGTTGTTATTGTTGTATTTTTCATTTCTGTTTTTTAATGGGATTTCGTGCACACAAAATTGTGTGGTAAGTATTTTGGTTTTAAGAAAACTGTAATTGTACCTGTAATTATTCCAGCTTCATCCATTGGATTGCCGCCCCTTTTTGTGATGGGAGGACATCCCGAAGGAGGGATCACGCCCCCTTCTACTTCGCCCCGTCGTTTGAGACGGTAGGAGCTAGTCCTACTTTATAAACTCGAGGATAAGTGTTTAACCACCATTTTATTATATGGGATTAAGTAGTTGTTAATAATACATATACCCATGGTGCTATAGATGATTTGGACTTTCTAGTTACCGCTTGAAGCGAGCGGACGTGTTTTTCAGTGCTCCCGCTTGTGCGGTAAACAAGTAAGTTTTTTTACTATTTATTATAGTTTAAGCTTCGCTTTTATCGTATTTTATTTTTTTATTGTTGTGTGCCGTTAATTGTAATATACAGGGCATTAAATAAAATCATAATATTAATTTAATCCGTTAAATACTAAATAAACCGCGTTTTAATTTAAATTTTAACTAAAATTCAGGTTTAAAAATAAACTAAATCAAATTTCGGGCTAATAAATCAAAAACCAATAACCAAACACCCCAAAATAATTTCAAAATAATTTAAAAAGGCGTTTTTAATAAATTTATTGGAAAATTTAGTAAATCGGGCTAAAAAAACCGCGTAAAACAAACAAATAAATTCGAGAAAATTATATAACGTGCGTATAATAAAATAACAAGTTAAAAACCAAAATCCAGGCCCTTTTAAATCAAATAAATAACTCAAAAACTGTAAATTTTAAAACAATTTTAATATAAATAATCCATTTCTAAGTACACGTGTACTTTAAGATTCCTTAAAGTCGATCTTTGGGTCTAATTAGTGGTGTTAACATTTGAAGGTCGAGTAAACACCGAGTAAACAAGCGGTAAGTGCTTCCGGTACCGCATTCCAATAACCCGTGTTTTAATTAGTTTGCATTTAAATTTAAAGTCCTGTATTTTATAGATTTGTTTTGGATTTAAGCTAGTTCGAATTTTAAATAAATAAATACAGTTTTGTGTACGGTACATTTTTAATCGAAGTATATTTATTGGGTCTGTGATTCTATTATGTCTTCGTTGTTATCTTGATTTTAGTGTTTGTTTTATTTTTGATAAATTTGAAACTTCATTTGCTGGTTTGAAAACTGAATAAATAAATAAATTTAAATAAATAAATACCGGGAAGTTTACGGTTCATTTTAAATCTAGGTATTTTATTGAAGCAGCGCTTTGTTTTGTACTTGCTGTAGGTTTTGTTGTATAGCTGATCGTCTTAACTTCGTCTTAACTTTGAGTATTTAGCTTCGAAACGGTCAGGGCGTTTTTAATCTGGATTTTTTGTTTCTGGTTGTTGTTTGTTTGTTTGATTTTTCAGCATGGTTGTCCACCGGGATGAGGAGCCGCTGCCGAGGAAGAAGAGGGGTGATCGGTCGGAGTCGGTCAGGGGTGAGCAGTCGGAAGCAGGGTCAGTTGCGAAGGTCGCAGTGAAGGAGCTCGCGGTAGTCCTTGAGAAGCTGGTGTCGCAGCCCGACGGGGAGGTAGTCGTGTCGCAGGTGGAACCTGGGTCGGCGGTAGTGGAGTCGGAGGTGCCGGCGCCCCTCGTAGGTGGGGCCGGGTCTGAATCGCCCTCAACATCGAGAGGCCAGCGTCGCGGATCGACTAGCAGCAACGTAAGCGTTGCGGCTAGCGATCTAGACGAGCTGAACCTCCTAATGTTCAGGGCGAGGAAGGCGCACGGCCTCATCTAGAAGCGGGTCCCTGCAACTTCAGCGACGATCACCGTCGATGACAGGAGGGTGGTTCGCAACGCCGCGGACGAGTTCCGAAACGTTTCGAACCAGCTTTTGGGGATGGTTAGGGGTCTGAGGATGGTGCGAGGCGAGGTGAAGGAGGCTGTTGCGGAGGTTGCAGTCGCAGCGGCAAGGACGGAGCAGGTCGTTGTAGGGCGGGGGGCAACAGCAGGTCGTTTAGTCTCAGGCAGCGTAGACGGTCGCGGTCCGTGTCGACGCCAATCCAGGAGTCATAGAAGACGTCATGGTGACGTTAAAGAAGAGGGTTGATCCTGCCAAGGATGGTTTTGTTGTTGTAGGAGCACGTCGAACGCGTAGGGGTGGCGTTGTCGTCGAGTGTGCAGATCGAGAGGACGCTCGTAGACTGCAGTCGACGGTAGGTGGGGCTTGTCAGGATCTGACGGCAAGGACCATCGAGAAGAGGAGGCCGCGCAACGTGCTCCCTGTGGTAGAGAGGGAGATGAAGAAGGAGGAGCTCCAGCAGAGGTTGCTTGCTCAGAACCCCCGCTTCAGGGGACTTAGGTTCGAAGACGAGGTTAGGGAGAAGTATATACAGAAACTGTCGTGTTTCGCGATTAAATTAATTAAGAAGATAGAATCGTATTTTAAGAAGGTTATATTGGTATGTTAAAGCTCTGAAAGTAACTGGTTTTGAGCTTTTAGAAAATTTATAGTACTACGAGTTGCTGAAAAAAGCTTGTATAATCAGTTAGACAATAAAAAACTGTTGTTATTTCAAAAAAGGTTTTCGTTACAGTACCATGTATGAGAACGCATTGCAAAATCAAAATATGATTCCTAGATTATTACCACACCAACATATTGAAAATTTAGATAAATTAAACTTCCCAGCCTTAGAGTGTTAAAGAAATGGCAGTGACCAGTTAAGCCATCGTTAATTACATATAAGTAATCAATTAACATGTGGTAGAGAAAATATTGTATTAATTTTGAATGCAATTTAATACATTTATAATTAAATGTTTTTACTACGTTTCGTTTTAACTGAATGTAGTAACAGAACCAGGTTTTAATTAATATGTTCTTCATTATACCGATGACAACCTTGCAAATAGAAAATACATTCAAGGTTAGTAAGTGGACGTATTATTTCATTGGATTCCAAATATTATAAGAAGAAATTTTATCTAGCTAGCAAACGTTTGTATTGGAGAACTGATTTGAGTTAGGTTTATCAGAACTTAATGAATCTTAAGAATGCATGACGTTTGCTGTAATTACCTGCAGTGATTTGAAAAACCCATAAATGTTTTCGGATTTTAAGATTTCATTTTGTATAACCGTATTACAGTTATTTACCATTAAACGATTTTGTATTCTCAAGTTAAATTATCATATTTAATCACCAGCTACAATTAATTTTGTATAATTTTTTTTTAAATTACAAGTAATTAAAGTTCAAACTTGTTTTACGCAATGGTATAGGCCAAAACCGTTTTAAGCATAAGACTAGTTCTCAAATTAAAAAAGTTTTGCTAACTGAAAAAAAATTACAAACCATTTAAGCAGCAGTTTAAAATTTTCCACTATGGAAAAAGGCAGTTGAGCCGGATCTCCGTGCCGACTATTGATAAAACCTGCGAGTCAGGTGAAATGACACGAAGACACAAATTGTGAGCTAGGTGCTGCAGTACTTCCCATAAGGTGACTGTGTTAAATTTTACAACTTTGCTACTCCTGTACTGATGAGTCCCAATTAAGGCGAAACGCCTCGACAGGATGCCCTCGTGGCTGAATTTGAGTCACTTGCACATAATTCCTTTTTACTTTGTATTAATTTAAGACTCATTAAACCTACTGTACTTTTAATAATATATATATATATATATATATATATATATATAATGCTATAATTATAGGGTTAATTTAGGGGTAGGTTAAGTCATAGGAGTCGTAGAATAAACAAAAGAAACTTCCAAATAACAAAAGCACATAATTACAGATATTATAAGAGTAAATAGGTCACTATACATATTGTTAGTTGAGCGCACACTGTATATAACAGTACAAGAGATTAAACGCACATCCAAGAGTAGTTACGAGCAAAGATAAGATTTTAAAATGTAACGAAATGCATCAAAACTAAATCCACGGAAAACCTATATGAATTGGCTAGATAAATATTCAACAAGTGCGTAAAATATATCATCATATACGCAGGCAAAAATTATGCATTATTTGAATAAATTATACATGACATAAAGTATTACATTTGTTCAAAAATCCAATTTAACTAGGAAATAAACAAACACCAAATTTATTTCTGTGTAGATTAGAATAAGCAAATAACAATGATACGTGATTTAATGCACGAAAATTCCTGGGATTTCTAAACTAAATGTAATGTTATATAAATAAATACGTGACAATTTAAGCGTTCTTCCAAGTATTTGAACTATACAATTGGTAAAATTCCCGGAGAGTACACAAGTGATAAGACAAATGGTGTCGCCCAACACGTGAAAACAACGAATAGCAAACAAAGGGGCAAGGCCTATAAATACGATAACAATTGAGCAACGAGTTAGTATACATTTTAAACTGTCACGATACTCAAAAGTGCTAAATTATTCACGTAACTAGTTAAACGAAAATAAAGTGAAAAGCATTTTATAAAAGTGTAAAAATTGTGTAAGTAAGCCGATCTATTATAGACGTAAGTAAACCAGATTTAGTAAAATTATACAATTTCTAAAATAAACGAAACAGGGGTCTGGAGACGACTCTGGAGATTACCTCCTGTTGAATTAATTTTGGTAATCACTGACATGGTAAATGTTCTGTTACTGTTTTGTTAATTACGGAGATGAAAAACTTTTTATTAGATTAACTTATGGGATTTTGAATAACGATTTGGATATTATTTTGGTTTTGATGTCGACTTCCAAATCCGACTCTAAACATTCAGACTGAATACGAAAATTCTTGGGGATACAGAGAAACTACTGAACCACTCCAGGTTAGATATATTGATATAATTTATTTATGTAAACTGCTTAATTCAATAATGTAAGAGGCAACAAAACATGGGTTTCTTTGATAAATTTATAAAAGGCAATAGGCATCTTGAAACGTTTCAAAAGGTCTCTAAATATAACAAAAGGCTCGTTTTGCTGGCTTCAATTTCTTAAATCTGGCAGATGTAAATATTCTGAAAAAGATGAAGACTTTAAAAAGGTTGTAAATATTTAATCATTATATTGTGTATTGTAGAATTGCTTTATTTAATTGAATGAGCTAGTTGAGGCAAAGAGATCTATAACTTAACATTTTACAAGTGCTTGATTAATAAAAAGGGGTTATCACAGCATTTTATATCTGCCCAACCGTGGGGCGAAAATATCACAGCATTTTATGACATGCCCAAGTCGTGGGGCTAAAAATAAATAAAACCAACGTAGGGGCTCGATGACCCTAAATAAATTATCACAGTATTTTATGTACGCCCAAGCCGTGGGGCGAAAATAACACAGCATTTTTTGGTGCCCATCGTAGGGGCTGGGGAAGTAACACAGCATTGTATGCTGCCCAAGCGTAGGGGCTGGTGAAGTATCACAGCATTTTATGGTCTGCCCAGCCGTGGGGCAAAAATATCATAGCATTTTATAAATATATATATATATATATATATATATATATATATATATATATATATATACATATATACTTTTTTGTTTTTATTACGAACGATACAAATAAATAGAGCTTTATGTTGGTTTTTGGGATGCTTTCGTTCGAAAAAATTATGTTATAGATTATAAATCCATTTATTTATCACTACGTTTCGGGTATTTTTTACCCTTAATCATGTGCTAAAAAGGAGTGAAAACAGCTATAACTTTACAATTATGTGTAATACCTACATTAATGTGGATTCTATATAAATTTAAAGACTATTGACTAATAACTAAAACTATTAAACAGCCTGTAACGTTGATGTTGACATTAAATGTCAAATATTAAAATTTTTTTACATGTGCATACTTTGATTAGCTATTGATGTAGAATATATTTCTATTATGGCTGGTTAGTCAAAAATTAAGATTTTTTCAGAATTATGTGAAACTGTACTGTAAAATTTAATGTTGTTAGATAGTAAAAGAAAAAACAGTATGAATGAAAAATCCTATACTCAAAAGTGCAATATATTCACTACTTTTTCACCACCAATAACTATAACATTCTTCACATCGAACAGGTTTATACGTATGTATGGTAGTAATTTGTATTGACACGTACTATGTACTAAAGGAAATGAAACATGCTCTCGCATGTATGTAAATATATACGGATATATTTTACACTTTTAATATTTTCTTTTTTACTATCTAACAACATTAAATTTTATAATCAGTTTCACATAATTCTGGAAAAAAAGAAAAAAATCTTAATTTTTGACTAACCAGCCATAATAGAAATATATTCTACATCAATAGCTAATCAAAGTATGCACATGTAAAAAAATTTTAATATTTGACATTTAATGTCAACATCAACGTTACAGGCTGTTTAATAGTTTTAGTTATTAGTCAATAGTCTTTAAATTTATATAGAATCCACATTAATGTAGGTATTACACATAATTGTAAAGTAATAGCTGTTTTCACTCCTTTTTAGCACATGATTAAGGGTAAAAAATACCCGAAACGTAGTGATAAATAAATGGATTTATAATCTATAATATAATTTTTTCGAACGAAAGCATCCCAAAAACCAACATCAAGTTCTATATATATATATATATATATATATATATATATATATATATTGCCCTGGAACTTACAAAAGCTCTGGACCTCGCCAATTTTCAAAAAAAATTATTTAATTTTCAAAAATATAAAACTTTCACCAAAATTTTCTTACCCGCATTCTGCTGCATCAAATTAATTTCTTCAACAGCTTTCCTGGCTAGCTCAGCTGTGCCTCCTCTCGGATACCTAAATTTTTTATCATTCTCTTAACCATTCACACACCATTCAATAAAATCACAAAATAATTAACAATCATACAATATTTATTTACCGCTATTTACAAATAATAATTCATAGTTAAGTACAGTTCGGTGCTCTAGTTATACCTCAATAAATCCTATCTTTGTAAAGTCCTTGTTTTTAAAATTGTAATCTCAAACACATTTAATGCAACGGGAGTAAATGGGCCCCAAATAATACCTTATCTTTATTTATTACTGCACACTGGAGTATGGTGAGCTCATGATAACCCAGTTTATTAATGTATGCTTTCCACTTTGCATACTATTACTACAAACTTAAAAAAAATCCACGTACTCTTAACAATTAAATTTAAATTCATCAAGAAATTTAATAAGCTTTACGTACTCCTTTTGTTTTATATTCAAAATACCATAATAATAGTCAGCTATAAGTATCTTTTTCAATACGTTAAGTAACAAAAAATAACCATCAAAGTTCACTCACACATCACAAATAATTTCAACAGTTTATCAAAAAAAAAAAAAAAATTCAAATGCGTTACCTGGAAAAGCTTCAATATTCCATCTCCGTTGAAGATGCTTTGTATACTTGAACCCCTCGGCTCCGTGATTATGCGCGCTGCTCCACCAGCTATTTATAGATGAAAACACAATTTAAGTTGAGCTTCATGCTACCCATTCGCTATCAATTCCAACATCCAAATCCATCTATATTACACTTGCTTACTACTGTATTATTAATTTACGAGCTTGTTAAAGTATTCGTGGACCTCAGTTAAATTTAAATTACTCGCCACTAATCGCGTTACTAACTATAAGGCCACAAACAATCGAATACTATTTTACTGAATTTTACAAATTTATAATACTCACAAGCCTCGTCAGTTGATTATTATACGTCGTTAAGCGATGCGAAATTAAAGAGAGCCCTATTAATTTTCTTCCCGTATTTATACAATAACAACATGCCCCCTTGTCCACACTACGTGAAATACCTAACTGAGAATAATATTTCCGCAAATTTTGTATAACCGTCTTAAAACTTCCAGAAATATTCCCTCGTCAACACGCTATTTCATCCAAACTATCGCTTCCACCTGTCTCGTGTTCATCCGTTGTATAACTAACTATTTCGACCAATGACCTAGGCCTATGACGACATAAAACTCCGCCTGTAATATTGTATCTCCGTCTTATGCATATTGGATGTCGCGTTCCACCCTTGCTTGCGTTGTAGAAAATCGATATTGCTGCCCACGTCTTATGGACTCCACGTGGATCGAATCCAAGCGTACTCAATCGAATGCTTTTGTACCCTTCTCATTCTGTAACATATTATTGATTGTGCATCCCTTTTGCTCTTTAAGAAACTTTTGTTAGCGTTTATGCGAAACCACCGACGGTTGAACAATATTTCCTTAAAGCTCGCCTCGTTATCTTCACAAATAAGCGGAAGATGACCTTTCCAACATGCAGGTGTGCCTAATTAATGATCGTTTATAACAATTCTCGGAGCTTCTTTTCACGGTATTCTACACAACAGATGTCTGTTTGTTCGTTACGAAAGTTTTTCACCTTGGGATTATTCATTTTTCATACTCTGATGGGTTTTCTGACGTTATTACCCGTTGAATTAAAATAAATTAAATTAATTAATAATTCCTATTGGCTTATAAAACTGATTTTCTTTATGAACCTAGTACCTTTTAATCCCAAATTATAACAATACGTCAATGCTTGATAATTTAAATTAAATAAATGAAATAAATTTTGGGCGTAAATATTATGTTCCTTTCTCTATATAGGGTGTTTTAAAATTGCATTGTTTACTCCAAATTTAACCCTTTAAATCCACTACAATATATATATATATATATATATATATATATATATTACTCATATTTAGACCAGGGTAGAAAATTAAATAATCACATCAAATAATTTTTATCACCGTGTATAAGGAATTTCATTAAATAATACGCGTTATTAAAACCACGAAGCATAAATAAACTCGGTTGTTTCGGTAAAAATAAGAAATTTAAATTATTTATAAGACGCTTTATATCAAAAGAAGCAGTATTGAAAAGCTCTGCGTGTAATGTAATTATTCCTAAACAAAGAGAAATTACGTGCAAAATTTATCTTAATTAACTCTATTTAAGTAACCGGTAGTAAAACAAAGTGTACCTATAATAATTAATATTTAAGTTGTATTCGCTAAAAATGAAAAGGATAGAAATCAATTTTAATTGGAGTTAATTAAACCGTTAATAACATATAATACCTATAGAAACTTGTAAAACCCAAGATTAAAATACCACGGAATAAGGCTCTGAGAATTAATAGTATGTTTAAACACCTGGGTTTATTTAAAAGCTCATTCGGCGTAAATTTTGCAGATAATTAATATTTCAAAGAATCTTGGGAAAACGTCGCATAATAGTTACGAGAATTGCTAAAGCTGGGTATTTCACACTCCATGTGGACTAAAATAATCGATAATAAAGTATATCAAGTTGCACCAATAAGAACACGGTAGAGAAGGAAAGAGAAAATGCGTCAAGCAAAGACACATATTGTAAAAGGCGGGATTTAAGCAACGTCACGGGGGTTACGATTGGTTAAAAATAGGATGCAAATATCAGAGGTAGAACAACAATTTCTGTACAAAATTAATTAGTTTTTCTCGGACATGCTTGCGTGCTGTGTGGAAATTTTCTGAGATTTAAATGGGGCGAGTGAAAATTCGTAAAAATCGACGCGTGAGCGGCAGACTGGGAACATGGCATGAGAAATTCTTTAGAATTACCCGTTTTGGGGAACCGACCGACAGACAGGCTTTTTGCTATATATACCGAGATGAATATAAACAAGCTCGTACATACGCGACTTGATTGAAGATATTAAACCGTGCATTTTAGTTTGATTAAATAATTTAAAGTTTGCTAGTATATTTTAGTGATTCAAAATAGCTTGTTATTTACGTGCTAACATGAATGTACTTCAGTGCACTTAGATACAAGGTAATAAAATTTAGTTTCACTGTACCAATTAGCAAAATTTACAACGACGAATGTATACACAAAAGTAGGCAGTTTTGGCGTATATTGGTGACAGAAGCATGAATTTCTTTGCTATTTTCGGGGGTGTTAATAATTAAATGGTTCAAATACGTGTCTGGATCCATGAAACAAGGGTCAGATAAACACAGATGAGTTCCGGAAAGGCCCAGAAACGACTTTGAATGGATGGTGATGGAGAAAATTTAAAAGCGTAGAGAATCAGAAGCCGTAAATATAATCCTGTTGAATGGTGTGATTAACTAAAAGAAACGATACTTTGAAGCTACGAGGACAGTAACCTTCAGGTAAATTATACTATTTTGTTTGACATTTTTGTGTGTATTGAATGACTTTATAATTGATTTACTTTAAATGGACATTAGTGGAATTTTTCTAACCATAAAAGTTTAATTTTAAGATGAAATTTGCTTGTTTAAGTAAAAAGGGGTATTTTGTTTTGATGTTCGGGAATATGATGAAACTTTGGGTATGTCTTTGAGCTCAATTAGACAAACCTGGTTAATTAACGTAAAGGGGTGGTAGATGCTCCCTTTATACTCAGACTCCGGTCTGCTTATATTGTTATATTAATTAGTAGGCATCCAACAAGGACTTTAATTTTATATGCACAGTAAAATGATAATAAAATTAATCCTGAAATTCTTTTTAAAACTGAATTTTATGCTGAAATTTAATTTGAAAATTTAATGTATTCTGAATATTGATGTAAATAGAGTTAACGTTGATGTTTGTGGTAGGAATGTGTTGTTTAATTTTTATGATTGAGGATGGAAGTTATCTAGAGCAGCAGCCGAGGCGATTAACAGAAGGAATCAACGGACCAGGTGATTCAAGAGGTTTCACAGCATTCTTGACGCCAAACTGTGGGGCTCGAATGTTTTTTTCTTGAAAGGGCCAGTACCTGCAGATATGAGAAGAATCACAGCAATATATATATATATATATATTGTTGTGTTACCTATAAATAATCGAGCCTCACAAATTGGGCGTCATAAAATTGTCTTGTAACCTCTCTAAATCGAGCCTCAGTAACAAAAAATATTCGAAAATTTTATTAATTTAGCAAAAAATCGTCAAATTTCACACAATAGTTAAATTTTCAAAAAAAATAATTTCTTACCCAGATTCCTCTCTTCATCACCTTAATTCTTCAACCGTTCCCTGGCTAGCTCAGTTGGGCCTCCTCTTGCATACCTAGATTCACTATCATACTCTTTATCGTTCACGCACACTCTCAATAAAACCACAAAATAATACAACAATCATACACTATTTATTTACCACTATTTACAAATAAAACTTCAAGATTATTTACATTTCGGTACTCAAGTTACACCTCAATAAATTCTATTTTTGTAAAGTCCAGAATTCTAACTAGAAATATTAAACACATTGAATGTAACCGGAGTAAATGGGCCCTGAATAGTACCCTATTTTTCGTTCTTTATTTATAATTAATTTTAATTAGAACACTCTGAAGTATGGTGAGCTCATGATAACTCAGTTTTTTTATGATTAATGTATGCTTTTTACTTAGCATACTGCTAACAAAAAACCCATGTACTCGTAACAATAAAAATTTAAATTCCTGATGGAACGTTAATAAGTTTTATATACACCTTTAGATTTATATTTAAATACCATAATAAAAGTTAGTTATACGTATTATTTTCAATACGTAAAATAATGCAAAATACCTTCATAGTTCACTCTCACACATCACAATAATTTTCATAGTTTATACAAACAACAAATTCTAAAGCGTTACCTGGAATTTCTTGAAGATCCCTACTCCGTTGATGATGCCATCAGGTTCCTGCACCCTCGGTTTCGTGGTCCTGTTCTGCTCGCCGCCGCCAGCTATTTGTAGATGAACCAAATCCAAATATACTACACTTCTTTTATAATTGCCTAATTTAATTTACGTTTCATTACTTCACTTCACGAGCTTGTTTAAAATAAATGTTGCACCTCAATAAAATTTAGACTCGTCACTATCCGCGTATCAAATTATGAGGCCGACACTGTACTATTTAATTTAAAAATTTTATATACTTACAAGCTCGTGGTAAATTTCTATACGTAGTCTGAAGCGATAAAAATACTAAGAGCGAAATTAAAAGAGAGCGATGCTAATTCTCTTAGAGTATTTATACACTTTTCTATGCCACCTCTCGGCCACTCTTCCCGCGAAATCCTTCATTTAAAATGATACTTCCTCAAATTTTGGTTCAACCGTTTTCGAAATCTTCGAAATTTAGCTCGTCGTTATTATCTTTTCCGAAAAATTAACATTCAATATTCCCGTGTTTGTCCGTTCTACAACTGACTATATAGATCAATGATATATTCAGTGACGTCTCGAAACCCCGCCTGTATTAACGCTATTCCTCTCTTATGCATATTCTGTTTCCTTCTAACCTTGTTTGAGTGGTAGAAATCGGCATTACTGTCCGCGTTTCAAACTAACCCACGTGGACTGAATACGTGCGTTTTGAAGTGAACTGTTATTATGCCTGTCTCTTTTCGAAGCATTTCATTGATTGTCCATTCCTTCTGCGCTTTAAGGAAACTTTTAGTTAGCATTTACGCAAACCGTCCGACCGTTTACCCGATATACCTCGAATTCTGTCTTTTATCTACACAAATAAGGGGACCCTGAGATTTCCAAAATCTGCAGGTGTTCAATTAACAAACGTTTTAACACAACATTTCTAGGAGGTTGTGTTTCAAGGTATTTTATATTCAACGGCTGTTCGTTTGTTAGCAAGGCGTTTCACCTTGGTATTATCGATTTTTCAAGCTCTTATGCGTATTAAACTTAATAACCCTTTTAACTAAACTCAATTAAATTAATTAATCATTTGCATTGGCTTCTACAATTTATTTTCTTTACGAACCTAACTAAATTTTAATCACTACTTGTAAAATTTTGTTAGTACTTGTTCCTTTAAATTCATTAAATGAAATAAATTTCGCACGTAAATTCTGGCTGTTTCCTATATACAGAGTGTTTGAAATTGCCTTGTTTATAGTTAAATTTAACCTTTTAACACCACTACAATATATATATATATATATATATATATATATATATATATATATATATATATATATATTGTATATATGCTAAACGTAATTGAAAGTTAGGTTTATATATGGTTCTGTACACGATTTGGATTTGTAAATTTCCCAATTATAGTCATCGGTCTCGGTGGCGTAATTGGTTTACGCACAGTTCCGGCAAAACTGAGATGCAGGTTCAAATCCTGTCCAAGACCATATATTTTCCTTCCTTCAATTACTAGCTCGATTTGAAATGATCATTTGGGCTTTGCATAAAATCTAAATTATTATTTCATCTTAATAATTGTAATACGTTAGTATTTATCATATCAACTTACCTTGTGTAAAAAAACTACCTAAAAATATATATATATATATATATATATATATATACGATTTCAGTTCCACCTTATCCTCTAAGTAGCCCAAAAAGACAATTTTTGATAAATTGCACTCAGAAGATATAATTGAAGAATGTGAGTCACCTTGGGGATTCCTGGTCGTTCGTGTCCCTAAAAAGTATGGAAAACTACGTCCGTGTACTAACTATAGGCGTTCGCATGCTACTACTGTTCCGGATTTCTTCCCCTTACCTCGCATCGAATAGCTTCTGCATATTTCTAAACGGACTATGTACATGAGTACTATCGACTAACAGTCCGGATTTTTACAAGTTCCTATAGCCGAGGAAGACAGGGACAAAACATATTTTGTTGCTCCATTCGGTACGTTTCGCTACCTTCGAATGGGTTTTGGTCTTCGAAACGCTTCGGCTACTCTTTAGAGATTGATGTTCAGATTTTGCAATGGTCTTGGTGAGAGATCCTTTTATGCATATTTGGATGATATTTTCGTAATATCGAAGTTTGGAAAAGCATGTTGATGACTTACGTGCAGTTTTTGAAAAGCTTAAGTTATTTAAATTACGTGCGCGTCGCGAAAAATGTTACTTTGTACGGAAATCCGTCACGTTCTGACTTCTAAAAATCTTGAAGTTATCAGAGAACAGATTTCTGCAATTAGAAACATTAATGTTACGCGTTGTTATAGTTTTGTACAAACATGTTCCTGGTATAGGAAATTCATACCGCATTTTTCATTAATAGTGCGTCCGCAAAGGAAAACTTACTTCAGCTCCCGTATTAATTCAAGCTGACCCAAACTTACCGTATTTCTTACAAACTGATTCTAGTGGTTTTGCAGTTGGAGTCGTGTTGTTGCAAGGACTAGCAACGATTTGCTTCCTATTGAGTACGCAAGCAGACTTCTTACTCCAGCTGAGCCAGATTACTCTACAGTAGAACGGAAAGCTTTGGCTGTAATTTATGCAGCCGAAAAATTGTGAACGTATTTGGAAAGGGTAGAAGTGAATGTAATTTCAGATTGCTAGCCATTGCAGTGGCTATTAACATTGAAAATACCTACGGGCCGCTTAACCCGTTGGGTCCTGAAAATTCGGGGATGGTGCTCCGAGAAAAATTTTACCTGACAATAGTGTTCAGTTTATTTCTGATATTATGCAAAAAGTGACATATTGTTTTGGCATAGATACTTTTTTTATTCCATTGTCATCAGGAAAGTAACCCGGTTGAAAGGAAGAATCGAGATATGAAGACTCAGCTTTCGATTTTAGTTCAAAACTGTCACACAAAATAGGATATTTATCTCCCAGCAATACGTTTTGCTATTAATTCGACCGTATGTGAGTCAACTGATTATACTTCTGATTTTCTTACTTTTGGTCGTGAATTACGTGCTCCTTACCATACCGTGTATGATCTAAGAACTGTGGTAAACGCAGAGAATTTTGTTCCTTAAATTACTCCGTATTTAAAGCGGTTATCACAGTCACAAGAAATTTTACAACAAAAGCAAGAAGTTCGTAAAGCACAAGTCGATAAGACAAGACATGCTGAACATTTTTAAGTGGGTGATCAAGTTCTATGGAAAATTCGCCTACTTAGCAATGCCAGTAAAGGCATTACTTCTAAATTCGCACCTAAACGTGATGGACCTTATGCTGTATTCAAGGTGGTTACTCCAAATACCTTTGGGCTTACTACAGCTAAGCAACCCTCTGCAAAAATTATGAAATTTCATTCGACTGATTTTAATAAAATTTGTTCCGTTTAGTACCGGTGTACCCAGTGCTTCGTCGGTTATACCTGCGCCTGTGGTTCTTAAAAGAAAACGGGAACGCCCTCTTAAAGTGAAAAAGTTATTTCTAAAAGCACGTTAGTGACTTCTATACGTTTAGAGGAAGGAAAATGTAACGTGATCCTTTTAACGCATGTCAATGATTGGTTTTGTTGAACATACCCCTAATAGATATTATGTGATATGCCGTGTTGAGGAATGGTCGTTACCTTCCTCGTTGCTGTACTATACATTGTTTGATTGTTGAATCCTTAATATACGTAGTTTACTGTATACTTCTGATTTATATTAAAGCCCTGAGATTGAGATACAAATACATTTTATATCGACATTTAAGTGTACAACGCGAGTTAAGGTTCGGGCCTTGGGAGCTGTGTTTTTAAAAGCCCACTTCCAAAACTTCTTAACAAATTTATTTTCAAACAGACATTAATTATGGAATTTTACAAAACTTGATTTAAATTACTCTAAGTTCGAAAATGTACTATTTTGAGTAGCGTAAGCAACTGCAATGTTAAAGCTAAATACTTTGACTGACTGCCGGGTCTTAGAGCTCCCGGGCTTTTTATAATGTCCCTACCCCCCTCACTTGGCTGTGGGAACTTGCAGATCTTATGTCTGCTTATTCTTAACTCTTTTCATTACTACATTGTTGCAATCTTAATTTCTAAGTAATCGCGGTATCTTGACCGTCTGTGACCTGCCATCTGCAGTGTCACTATTGTCTCGGATACAAAGTATTGCATCCGTTCTCATGAACTGTTAATAAACTTTATAAATTGTCCTTGTATTACTTTGTTGCACTTCACTTAACATTTTCGTAACACTTTCTAATAATTCCTAATTATTTCTATTACTTTATACATATATCAATTGGGGGATACATAACTCGCGTATTAATAATAATTATAGTAATAAACTCCCTCGTCCCGCTAAAGAGTTATTTAAAATCATTAACGACGTTAGAGATGAGATAATACTAAGCGTTATATGACCTACAAGTATCAATTTTAAATTCTTTGTTTGTATATTAGTAAGCTAGAATAAATTCTTAACAAAGAATTTGCAAAAAAGTTTTGAAACCGAAGTTCGAAACGATTTGCCCATTAACAGATTATTTGTCAAGGATTATTGGCCAATTACCCTTACAAGCGTGTAAATAAATGATAGGTAGATTATCCACAAGAGAAGAGATTTGAGTTCTGCAGATGTTAACAAAAATTAGGTAAAGATTATTTAGTAATAATTTAGGAATAATTTTATGCAGGAACTTAAGTTGTAAATTGCTCTTTATTCTTTTGTATGAAGGAAAATTGTTTTTGAATGTATAGACGTTTTCTTGAAATTGTGGTATTTTATTGCATTTTGTAAATTCCATTGTAAAAATTTTTGTTGAGCTAGTCAGGCAAAGGAAAGGAAAGATAGGTAAGATAATTTCATATTTCCCATTACTACACCGTTGTAGCATTCTTTTAGCTCCCACTCCAGTATATATATATATATATATATATATATATATATATATATATTGCCGTGGACTATAGCTGATGTAAATGAGCTCTAGGTCGGACGTCGATAAAATGTGATCTGTAGCTAATGATGGTCGTAGTTGCCTGTAAAATACTGTGGACTATTACTTTACTAGCTCAGTTTAAATTAAACCACTAAATTCAATCATCTAACTTATAATGATATCAAATATTCTTTAACAAACAATATTTCAAATAACAATTACCACATCCATGTACAGCTTTTCCGTAACAAACAATATCTTACATCTTACATTAAAAAGAAATAGTTTCATACAAAAATTCAAATCTAAATAATAAATATATTAATATAATAATATATTATATTATATTTTATATATATATATATATATATATATATATATATGCTATGATAATAGGGTCAATGGGTATATAGGATCACTAGGATAGTGCGCTTTATGTAAACATCATGAAAATACAGAAAACTAGACTTTTTGTAAAGAAAATGCGAAATTTGACGATTTGGCGAGAAAACAAATTCCAACGCCCTGTATATAAACCATAATTATAATTAGACTCGCAGAAAGAAAGAGTATTCCAAAAGATTCAATTAAATAAATAACTTTACAAATCATTAAACAAAGCGGACAGAAGGTGCAACACAATACGCGTGAGTAGTGCATCATTATTATACAAGGAATCCCATTGAAACAAGCAGGTTTATAAATGCGTAAAACAGAAAAACGCATATAATTTCATACATCAATAAATATAAAGCTACGTGTCCAAGAAGGTATAAAATCCAACACCTTTAAATCCTACGTGCAGGGACAAGCGTCTCGACTTCGTTGTACATGCAAAATTCGTAGAAATACCCAATCCTGCATGTGAAGATTAAGGTACAAGGCGCTAATTATTAGACTATGCGCTTGACCGACCAACTGTAAATAGATTGGCGTTCTCTTTAAATACAAGGGATTTCGTAAACAAATCAGTTTCAATTAAAAGAAGGCATGACTCGCATCACCTGAAACAAGATCTTTACGTACAAGAATTACAAGTGATTTTATAATTAATAAATTTTAATGTGGGATAGTACATAATAATTAAAAGGTTCGTCGTTTAATTCTCAAAAACGTAAGCAATAAAATATTGCTTTTAATAGATTTTAATATTTATATTAACAAAAGGACTCTAAATAATTCCTGGATCCGATCTGGATGTCCAAACAATCTCTGGATCAACCAGTAGAAGTGAAACAAGTATATCAAAACAGTCTCTGGACCAACCTGGAAAAATTATATAAGAATATGCAAACAGTATCTAAACAATTTCTGGATACAACCCGGAGAAGTTAAATAAGTATATCTGGATCCAACCTGGAGTATTTAAATGAATAAGCTGAAGCTGAAAAGACGAATAGTTGGAGCAGAAACTGGTCTCGATTGGGGGAACGAGACACGCCAAAAAGGGACGACAGGTTAGCCATTCTAACTATTTTGTTGCATTTTTTTCTGAATATTTTTAAATATGGCATTCATCAAAATTTTATGTGAGGGTCATCAAAAATCGTTTTAGCACACGGTATAATTTACGTAAAGAATTAAGGAAAACTGATGAACGTTCATAGGGCTTCTCGTAATAACAATAAGGGTGATTTTTCCTGACTTTTTGTTCATTTGAAGGGAATTATAGTTATTGGGAGAAATTAATTCAATTATTTAAAAGTGTTTCTATTCAAAGACATTATAAACGCTTGGTACATATTGAGAATATTATACTAACTGTGGGTAATTGTGTTTTGCCTAAAGGCATAGGAAGTAGAGGTAGAAGGAAAAATTTAAAAATTCTTTGTTGTATTGTCGCAAGCTCCGTGCGTGGTTAAAACTGAGTTAGCCGAGGTATTAAGATTAAAATTAATATTGACAAAAGGAAATTTTTTAACCTTTTTATTTCACAACTAAAAACCTGCGATGTCAGGTGAAACGACACGAAGATACAAATTGTGAGTTAGGTGATGCTGTACTTCCCATAAGGTGTCTGTATTAAATATGACAACTTTGTTACTCCTGTCCTGATGAGCCCCAATTAGGGCAAAACCCGTCGACAGGATGCCCTTGTGGTTGAATTTGAGTCACTTGTCAATTCATATGTATCTTTTTTTAAATGTTTTTTGAATATTTTTTCGGCATGGAACGCATTATCATATTTTATATTGATTTATATAGTTAAGATTGTTTCGCTTAAGGAGTGTTTCGCATTACGAGAAAGACTTCGGAACGAATAAAGCTCGTAATGGGAGATTCGGTAGTATTATAATTTTTATTTATATAATATATCAATTATTATTCATTATTTATTCTAAAAACTAAAATATCTTTAACAATTTTTAATTTGAATTTCTTATCGTTTGTGCATCCTTTGCACCTATCCCCCTCCTCAGCACTGCGGAAGTTGGCCGGGGTGTAGTTACGCTACTGGTTACTAGTAACTTCTTGAGCAACGTATTGAACTCATGGTTACTTTATATTCTCTTCCAGACTAATCAATACATACAATAAGTAAATAAATTTTGAAAATTAATATGTTCAAAGGAAAGGAAAATATTAATATCAGAACTTTTAGAAATACAAGTGCACTTCCCAACTTTAGCAAATTTAAACTTTGCAAAGAGATGAAACTTATATACAGTGAAGCACGTTATCTAAAAGACAAATACGCATTGTTTTTCAAAAAGCTCAATAACAATCAAGTAAGCCACTCGGTTTAGTATATTGGAAAAACAAAAAGCCTCTGAAAACAATACCCCAAATGGAGGGATTTAAACTTGCACGATTAGATCAAGATCTCTAGAAACGAGTAAATTTTGTCAACCGAAATGCACATACCTAAAATTAGGAAATGAAAAACAACTCTTCTAGCATTAAGATCAAGCAGAGTCATTTCTTGCCAAAGGCGAAGTTAATTCAGTACAGAATAATCACTATCAACGCCAAAGTATATACCTTAGAAAAGTGTGACACCATTATCTCCTTATCTTTGTAGAGTTTTTCATTCCTACTAAGCATCCCAACTAACTGCACGAAATCATTTACTTGCTCCTCGGTTTCTCCAATTACTCTAATTTGACGTTCAAACCCCCCAACTCATTCTTATTAAAAACGAGCACTTTAGCGTTTGATACATTTAGCAGCAGATCCACTTTAGTCCACACCCGACTGATTCTATTTAACAATGTAACACGTTGGTGATACATTAAATGGACATCAGATGAAAAACGAGAAAACTAATGTTAAACAGAATATTGATGAACCCTGTATTTCAACATCATGCTAGAGTACATCCGAAGATATCAAATAGATTACATTCTTGTTACACAACAGTTTAGGAATCAAGTAATGGACTCTGGAAGTTGCCCAGAAGTAGATGAAGACACTGACTACAACATCATAATTATGAAGGCCGCTCTTAAATTTAAAAATGTGAGAATAAAGAACGGGAAAAGGTACTTCGACTTTGAAAAATTAAAGATAAAGATATCCTAGAAAGGTTTGAAAAAAAGTCAAATGAATTGCTGAAAGAGATCGTGAAAATTTCTTATACTAAGGAAGTAGAAACAGAATAGAATAACATTAAATCTAGGTTAGATATGGCGACCAGAAATATCCTGAGGTATAAACAAAAAGAAAATAAGAAACCATGGATACCAAAGGATATTCTGAATTTAATAGAAGAAAGGCAAAAATACAAAAACAGACTGGACGAAGCATGAAAGCATATACAAAGGCATAAAATAGGGAAATTGTTTGCAAATGCAGGAAAGCTACAATGGATTGATGAAAAGTGCAAAAAGGTACAAATTAAGATGGAAATAAGAAAGACAGAAGAAGCATACCGACTAATTAGAATGAATTTTAAGGATATAAAACTGTATAGCATAAATGTAAGGGATACAGAAGGAGACATCATTATAGAAACTGTAGAGAAAGTGATTAGATGGAAAGAATATAAAAGGGATTTATATGCAGGACAGGAACTAGCAGCACTAGAACAGAATTCAGACATTGTAGAGGAAGACTTGAGATATCTTATACATAGAATGAATTTGAATTAGCATTAAAGGGTCTGAAATAGGGTAAGGTGCCGGGTATAGATATAAGGCAAGCAGAGACTTTAAAAGCCGCTGGACAAGTAGTAACAGAACGTCTCTTCCAACTTGTAAGCTATATGTATGAGACCGGCGAGATACCCAAAAATTGCAAACATAACGTCATCGTCACTATGCCAAAAAAAGGTTTTACGTTCCAAAAATATTAAATAGAATGGAAATTAAGTAAATTAAATGGAAAAACTAGTTGAGGAAATGCTAGGAGAAGATCAATTTGGGTTTAGGCAAAACAGAGAAACAGAGGAGGCTGTTTTAGCTCTTATGGTGATCATGAAAAAAAACAATAGAAAAAGGAGAAAGTGTGTATATAGGGTTTGCAGATCTGGAATAAGCATCCGAAATTGTAAAATCGAAAAAAATGTTCGAAATACTCAAAAAAATTGGAATGAGTTTTTAGAGCAGTAAATTTTTGGGAAGGGGTGAGACAGGATGACGCAGGGACAAAAATATACTTAGATTTCCAGATAATACAGTAGTATTAGCATCCTACAAAAAAGAGTTAGAAATAGCTCTTAATGAAATGAAAACCATTCTACCAGAGTGATATGGTACGAGAATTAACAAAAATAAAACTAAAGTACTAGTAAGTAAAGAAAAGAAAGAATAAATCATAAACCAGAATACAAATACGAAATGACAACTTACAAGAGGTTAAAGATTTCTGCTACCAAAAAAGCAAATAGCGCATGATGAGAAAAGTGCAAAAGATATAAAACAAAGATTGGCACAAGGCCGTGCTGCATTTAACAAGAGAAAGCAACTACTAGGTTGAAAGATAACAAACATAGAAACAATGAAAAGATTGCTGAAAGCATATGTGTAGGACAACACTGTACGGCTGTGAAACTTGGACAGTAGGAGAAGCGGACATGAAAAAGATAGAAGCCTTTAAAATGTCGTGTTATAGACGTATGATGAAAATATCGTGGACAAACAAACTTAAGAACAAAGAGGTTCTAGAAATGTTAGGGAACAAAATAAATATGTAGAAAACAGTAAAAAATAGGAGAGGTAGGATGATAGATCACACACTAAGGCATGAGGTAATAGTGCGGAAAATATTAGAAGCAGAGATAAAAGAAAAGATAGGTAGAGGTAGAGCAAGGTCAGGCTATTGCACAGACAGTCAAATATGCGGCTGTAGAGCATCAGGGAAATGTATAGGCTATCTCACAGTAGAAATACGGGTCTAACCAGTTGTAACACGGAAACCTAATGAAGACGTGGCGGGGTATGTCGATATCGAAAAAGAAATACAAACCAAAGAGCGTTCCGCGGAGTTATTGCACCAATTAACAAAATCACAACTGGCAGGACTTAAAAGCTTGATCTGGCGGCATTCAGACGTGGTGGTTGTACTTTAAATATTCCTAGATCGCATGACGGCAACCGAGGAAACGACAGTGCAGATGAACTGGTCAAAAAGTTCGCAACGGAGATTTTAGAACGTATTCGTCGGTATCAAGATCGCTAATTAAGAAAAAGCTGCAAAAAAGAAAAATCCGAGAGTGGAAAAAGAGGTAGAAAAACGCTGCCACGGACATGTTGACACACAAATTTATAGCGAGCATAAAAGCTAGAGATAAGATGGAGGTGAAGTTCGATCACAAGATCGTGGAACTAGTAACAGGGTACGGGGTACTGAAAGCCTACCCGTGAAGATTCGGATTGACCCAGAAAGGCCGTGGCAAAAGCGCAGAAGGAGTCCAACCGAGTGCATGTTATTTGACTACTCACTCGAGATGGCTAACAGAGTATTGGTAGACAGGAAACTAGCTGTCGAGGGGCTAAAATAGTCTAAGGGCTTGGAATCGGTCCAGGGGTTGGTTAACCAGAAGGCGTTCTGGATAGTCTTGAAGGAGTCGGCGAGAAGGATTACGAGGCTGAACTATAAGAACCGGCTGTAAACGGGGCGGGGGGATCGGGACCGCTTGAAAGTAATTTAGACTTGGCATAAATTTATCTTGTGGTACGATATAATTTAATTTACAAAAATAAAAAACAACAAAGACAAAATAAAACAAAACACCCATATGTCTAAACATGCATGATAGATTTCACACTAAATCGACCACTGTCATACCCAAACACGCGCAGAAAAAATATCGGATATTGAATCAAAACCTTAAAACAGGCTAATAAATAACAAAACTGTCTTGTTGATCAAGCACACTCCAAAGTCAATGCTATAAATACCGTTTTTAAATCCTAACTTGAAATGATATGCGTTATTATTCGCATTTAAGTCCAATGTAATACCTTCGGATGAAGCATTGGGGACGCGGCCTTACTCAAACTATACGACACTCGGACGTATTTGTAATCGACGGCGGTCGATTGGATAAAACCATGATAGGCAAGCGTGGGATTGATACATGTTATGGCCGACCTATAAGATAGCAGCCCAAAAGAATAATATCCGCCAAACACAATGAGGCCGAAAGCATTATTGGGGATATGGAAGAACAAGAAGTGATTGAGCCCTTGGATAACTCCTGGGCGTCTCCTGTTGCTTCTAAGGAAAAAGAAAAGGTCGAGAAAATTTTGCGTGAACTACAGACTATTAAATAACAGGACCAAAAAAGATAGCTATCTACTTCCAAGACACACACAAGATACACTTTAAGATCATTGAAAGTGAATATAAAACCCAACGATTAGGAAAAGACAACTTTTACTATTAGTACTGGCCTAGGGCAACTTACAGTCGTACCAATTAACGCTCCTGTCATCTGCGAGCGCTTAATGAATAACACTTACGTGGACGGTCGTGGAAAACATGTCTTGTGTATTTGGACGACATGATCGGAATTAGGAAGTCATTTGGCGAAGGAATACTTGAAAAATTTAAACGGCAAAAGAATGGCCGACGTCCGAAGACAAACAATCTACGTAGCTATCTGAGGTTGTGCACTTATAATAGAAAATTTGTTTCTGGATTTGCGAACATTGCCAATATCTGGACCAAGTTGATCAAAGAAGACCGTGATTACGTTTGCGATGAGGATTGCGACAATGAGTTACAACGAGTAAAACTTTTTTTGACAACAGCTCCAATCTTTAGTTATCCTCGGTCGGAAGGCTAATTCATCTTGGGTACGGACGAAAATAACACTCCCAAAGAGCAGAATAATAGTGGTACACATTGACCAGGCGGTTCCGTGGCGTAGTTGGTATACATGTGCCTAATACGCCCTAGATCCCGGGTTCAAATCCCGAAACGGTCCGCTTGAAAAATGTTAGGCGAGCATTTTTCACAAAAATACGCCATCGTTCGGATGAGATGTAAAATGGAGGTCCCGCGTGTGAGTGTTGTCACGCACGTTAAAGATCCCTACCTTGCTTGGAACAGCAAGGGTTCGGCAAAATTCAAAATTTTTCAGGTAAAGAAAATTCGCTTTCTGGCCAATGTAGTACCTTCGGGTGGAGTATTGGAAAATCGCATGTAGGATACACATTGACCGTCTGGCACTCTAAGACAGTGATGATTCCGGTAATGTCAAAAAACAGTAGGCAGGGAGACGAACAGACAGTTACGCTCCTGAGGATAAACACAAGTCTGAACCGAACTATGATTAGTTCATATCCCTGTACAGCGGTACAGGCAAAGCAACATTTGAGATCACACAAGAGGTTCAAGATGATCTATTTGATATGCAGTCAGAAGAGGCCCTTGCACATTGCTTGGGTGTTCAAAAACAAATTTGGTCGCCTGCATAAACTTTGCCGATAACTGGAAGTCGGAAAGGTCATACGGCTAAAGAATCGACATCGTGGCATCTACTACCTGGTGATTGAATAACTCTGTTGTAAATCGGATTATCAAGATCTACGGAAAGCGTTGATGAACCTTAAAGGCCAGATGGTGAAGTTTGGAGTCCAGAAGATGGCCATACCCAAGATTGGTTGTGGACGGGATAGATTAGACTGGAGGGTGGTACAAAACATGCTAGAGGTACTATTCCTGAAACACAAATCTAGATCTTGGTATGTGGTTTCAATCTAAATGATACGGTGTCAGTGTGAAGTGATTTGATTGCTACTTCCATCAACAGGGTTCTTATCGCCACGGGAACTTCCAACATCCGAATCATAAAATGTTCTGGCACATAGCAGCTTGCGGAGGTTAGTGTTACAAGGTATTAGGAGTTCTATCCTTGAATGACAGCTACATGTGGTTGACATGGCTCCTCTATACACAAACGGTGATTTGTAGGTACAGGTGGGTGCACAAAGAATATTATAAAGCTGACTAAAGGAATTTTCTGGAAATTAACTTAAACAAATCGATAGGCTTCCCTTTATACTTAGAACAATCGAGATTAATGGAATTAAGTATATAAGTTGTGCTCTGCGGAGATTAGTTGGAGTTCGAAATTCAGTTGTAATGCGAGTAGAAGTTATATAGTCGTAATAGGAATTAGATTAAATGATAAATGAATACATCTTATACGAGATATAAATTTTTGAAGCTAATAAATAGACATAAATTAACAGCTAAAAATTATTAAAATAAAGTGTTCAGATTGTTAATTATAAGTGTATTGCTGCCCTACAATGGCTCAACCTAACAACTCGAGTTGCTAGCTTTTTTATTTTATTAGATAGACGAACTGCTTTTGAGCTAAGCTACAACCTAGTATATTCAGTTTGTAGTTACCTCATTCGCTTCACTCTGATATAATGTACGTTATTTTAGTAACATTACCATTTTTTAAGAAGTAATTAAAATAAAACCTGTTAACTAAAGTTACTATGTGACTGTAAATAAAAAATATGATAAGTCACTGATTTCACTAAGACATATAGAATCTTAAGTTATTATGTTTAAGTATATACTAATATATTACCAGTTTTATGTATTTAATACTTACTAGGTTAACTTACTAGGTTTTACTACTGAGATTTTACCATTCGATATGCAACATAACCTCAATTGTTAAAAAGTGGAATGTGTAATATCTGCAGTTCTATTTTTAACTACTTAAGCGTTTTTACCTAAAACGTGTGGTGAACAATCTAAAATAAAGTATGATATCACGCAGAGGCAAGCTAATGAAACCTCTGGTTTTAAAAGGGTAAGTCCAAACAACACTATATTGAACACAATTTTTGCTTATAGTATTAATACTTCAACTAGAATTTACAAAGACGAATGGAAAAACGTGTAGCATGTTTAATTTGATCAGTATTTATTCGCATTAAATTACAAGTATAATGCGCCAAGCGTCCCTTATTCTTTATTAATGTTTCATATAGTACATAATGGAACGCTTCGTTTAAATAATCTTCTTGTAGTAAAATATCTGTGTGACAAAGTTATTTCGTCGATCATCTCTAGCAACCTTGTTGCCTTCGTATTTCCCCACCTCTAACGGCGAGTCTTTGAATCGTCGCTATCGTTCGTTAGTCGCAGCCTAGCTATCAATTCATCAAGATGTTTTCCAGACTAGAGGCTTGCGACCTTCGATTAAATTATTTGTGTGAGTGGTTCAAGTCATGGTAGACTTGAATAGATTTCAATAACTTCTACTAACGCGCGCCTACGAAAAACTATAGAAAAATACAAGTGAGAATTTTGTTTTTGGTAAGTTGTATGGTTCTGTACAAGGATTGGAGATTACAGACGTGTGGTCGTGATTGCTGTTACCCCAGGAAATAGTTTATGGTGTTGCTTGCAGCTGATGAAATTTCTGATGGATTTGTCTAGTAAAATTCGATGCAGTTTGGTTCGTTATTAAATTTAAGAAATTTTGCATGTGTTTAGAATGTCGTTAGTCTTTGATTAACAGACGGTCATATAAAAAACACGAAATTTGCTATCATGTTTATGACCATATGACCTGTTTCACTTTCGACTATTGTTAAACTGGTTTTACAAACTGTAGAAAGAAATTTTTGTTAGGTTAGGTTTATATATTTGTAGGCTTTGTTCACATTCGAACTTCAGATAAATTTCGAAGTATATTTTCGACGTTATACTTTTTTTGTGATGTAGTAACATTTTAAATATATTTGCCGTGAAAGCAGATGCTTCGTGTAGCTTTCCGAAAATTCAAATTAAACATTCTTCAATCTTGAAGTTAGCTTTTATTCACATATAAATTATAAAAACTTAGTATAAAAATTTAAATTCGTTTAGTGACAATTGCAAAGTGTTTGCATTTGTGTTCATACAAAATTTTGAGGATATGAAAATTTATATACTTAATACAAAAGGTACTTAATAAGTGATAGTAGTGAACTTTTGTTTACTTTTAATTTGTTATGTACATGGAAGTTTATTTCACTTCATTGCAAAATTTAAATACACGCTGTGTAATAATTATGAAACTGTAATTTACCTGATAAGATCTGCCCAGGATAGAAATGTTAGTTCAATGCATTGTATTTACAATTCTTTTTTGATTAAATATTTAAACCAAGCTTATGTTTAGAGAGCAGTCTTTTGCTTTAAATAGACAAAATTGTGATTTGGTTATAAACATTATTGTTGAGAATTTTTACATGTTAAAAAGTTATGAATTTTTAAAAGAAAGTTTTTTTACTTCAGTAAACAATTAGTTAAACTTTGAGACTTTTAATTTGGTCAAATGCGATCAAATCTGATAACATAAAGGTAGAATTTTTGGGTAATAATTGTGTACCAATATCATATTGGATATACATTTTTTATTTTTGATACTTTTATAGGACACAAATGGTGTTCTACATTTTTCTTATTTAATCTTTGTAATTTCTTACAGGACCTGTCTTATTTTTATAAGACAGGTTTTTGTTAACGAAGGCGATCGTTTTATCTTTGGGTTTCCACGTCCGCCCTTAGAATTGTGCTTTGCTCTTATCGTGATTATCTCAGGACTTGGTGGCGACTATTTAACTTTGTTTAGTTTTGTTTGAAAACAAAATTCGACTTACCCCCCCACTTCTTACTGCTCTACCCAGGAATAGACCCCTAGCTATGTCGGAAGATGGCCCTTCCTTCGATTCTCTGTGAAGGAAGCGGAAGATTTTTGTGCACTGGCGCCCAACAATATAAAAATAAGTTTCACTGGCGCCCACCCAACAATAAAAATTCGTTTCACTGGCGCCCAACGTGGGGCCTCGAAATTTGTTTGCTCAAATTTTATTTTGCCTAGAAATTTGTTTGGTCAAATTTTATTTTGCCTCGAAATTTGTTTGCTCAAATTTGCTATTGTCCTCGAAATTTGTTTGCTCAAATTTTATTTTGGCTTGAAATTTGTTTGCCCAAATTTTATTTTGCCTCGAAATTTGTTTGCTCAAATTTTATTTTGCCTTTGAAATTTGTTTTCTCAAATTTGCTATTGTTCTCGAAATTTGTTTTAACACAAATTTAGTTGTGACATTGACTTTCTTTTAGTCAGTTAATTACTTTAGCCAAATTTATTTTTAACTTTAATTTTATTTTGGCCTAATAAAGATTTTATTCGATATTGTTTTGGCAAAATCTATTTTTACCAAATTCACTTTTGACTTTGACCTTTCGTTGCCCAAATTTGTTTTAACAATTCTCTTAAGGTTTGAATCATTTAGATTTATCAATTTAATTTCATTAAAATATTAGATTATTACAAATATGTCTGAAAAATTTCAAATTGTTTGTTTACTTAAAGAGGAACTGGAATATGAACTTAGGATTAGAGGTGTAATAAGTGAGAGACCAGTTGTTGAGAAAAGAAAAATTTTAGGAAGACTGTTAGCTAATGAAGCTGATAAGCCTGGTTGTTTAATTCGCTTGAGTCAATAAAGAACGTTTTGTCGGGATTTGATGATGATGCTGCGGATTCTGTTTTAGGGGTGCATCGGTTTGAGCTGTCGTCATATCATTTGAGAATTGCTCTTGTGCATAGACACGTTTTGATTTGATAGCAAATTTTGATTTATATCGGCATTGCAACGCAATTTGGTCTAGGCGAGACTTGTCGTCGTGGTTGGTCGCTCAGCAGTATGTTAGCTTAGACGAGACTCAGGAAGAGTTTGTCGCTCAGCATTACGTAAGTCTAGACGAGACTCGAGGTGAGTTAGTCGCTCTAGTAATTTATGCATCATAATTTTTTTGGGTTGATGTAATTTTTGGTTGTTAGTCTAGGTGAGACTCGTAGAGGGTTTGTCATTCTAGCAAATTTAGGCTTGTGAAGCATTGTAGTTGTTTCGACAGTTCGGTTGGTGGTAGGGTGAGAGTGTACCTGAACACTGATATTTTTTTTTGTTAGCTATCGTCGTGATTAGTTTTTTATTGATGATTCTAAAGCCGGTAGATGACACCTAAAAGATTTGAAGCCCTTTGCTGCATTTGACACATCAGATGAGGAAGATGATCCTGAAGATTAGTTTCTGTTCTGTCAATCCTTTGATTACGAGTAAATCAGTTGTTTGCTTGTTTCGTTTTGTTCTGGTTTTTGATTCGGTATGGTTATAACTTATAATAAATGAAGATTGTCCTTGTACAACTTACTTTGTTTGGGAATTTTGTATGGTTATGTAAACTTGTATTCAAAATTTAGTAGTAGTTTTGTAGTGTACGTTGATGTACGTACTAGTTTAGTTTGGCGCGCGCTAGCAGAAGATATAATTTGAACGTAGGAATAAGTTGACTATACAAATTGTTTAGTCCGATTTCTACATATTTAGGTTGAGAGAATATTAGCGTATTCTTTCCTTTGTTTTTGAACTTTCTTTGAACATTTTTTTGTTTGGTAAGGTCGGAGGTTTGGTTGGTAAAGCTCACCGTTTGGTCAGTCACTAATAGGTGATGATATTTGAGAATTAGAGATAGTATAATCAGTAGGGTGAAGAAGACTTCAGCCCCGACTGGTTCGGTTTCGTGTGAAGAGTTTTGTTTTGTGAAATATTTGTGTAGAAGTTTGAGTTTAGCAGAAGCAAAACTTCTGGCACTTTGAGTTATAGTGGTGATGAGCACTCACCTCCATTTTTGTGAGTAACCTGTTGGTTAGTCTATTTTAGTTTTGGTTATCGCTTTGAGCTCATATCATTTTGTATTAAGACGCTGTTTTGATATAGTAGTGTCTTTTTGGTTAGTAGTTACTAAAACTCCAAGAAGTAGAGTTAGTACTTTTGAAGTTTGGATATTTTATGTTGTGTTTAGTTATAGTTAGCACGTGCTGGCATCAGATAGGTTATTCTAAACAGTAGGTGTAAGAAAATTCTTGTTCTGATAAAAGAATTCCCTTAAACTTAGATTATTTTTGTCCCGTAGAGTGTTTGGCTTTTCGATTTGACTTCTCTCGATTTTGACCAATACCGATTATGACTCCCCGATTTTGTTTCCCAATGGACGTTTAGTACACGTACTTACCGGCACACTCAAATTTATATATATTAGTCCATCTCGTTTTCATAATTCTCTTAGTTATTCTAAATTATGATTAATTAAGTAAACTGTGATGTTTTGCAAATAATTGTGTTGTTAGTTGGGAGTTTGATAAAAGCTCTTATAAAAAAAAAAACTTTTGTTTTTAGCTAACAAATTTTTCGTTATAAAAGATTTTTTTTGGGAAAGGGTGGTGTAGCATGTTTAATTTGATCAGTATTTATTCGCATTGAATTACAAGTACAGGGTTATTACAAATGAAATAGACAGTTTGGATAAGTTATAGAAAGTTTATTTTTGAAAAGTTAAAATTATTACTTATATGATTATAAAGAAGAACTGATTAAGTTTTTATTTAAAATTTTTACAAAATGTTCAATTTTTGCACCTTTGGTAACACGACAGATATCAACACGGTAGTCGAATTCTTGCCACACGCTATTAAGCATGTAACGGTCAACTGTAGCAAGAGCATTTGTGATACGTTGTTTAAGTTCGTCGATATCAACAGGAAGCGGTGGTATGGAAACTTTGTCTTTTACATAACCCCATAAGAAATAGTCGCAGGGCGTTATATCTGGACTACGAGGTGGCCACGGCTTAAGCACAAGGTTTTCCTCACTTGCACGGCCGATCCATCGTCTAGGAAGATGTTCATCCAGATATTTTCTAACCTGTAAGTGCCAGTGAGGCGGAGCTCCATCTTGTACAAAATCGAAGTTATCACTATCTTCCTGTAGTTGAGGCATTAACCATTCGTGTAACAGGTCCAGAAGAAGAACGGCCCGTAAACCTTTTCACGAGATAAAGAGCAAGACACGTTAACTTTAGAGGAATCGCGTATATGTTGTAAAGTCGCTCTTGGGTTTTCTGTGCCCCATATCCTTACATTATGTCTATTAACTTTTCCACTAATGTGAAAGGTACATTCGTCACTGAAAATTAGGCGATTAAAGAACGTGTCATCATTTTCAAGACATTGTTGCATCTCCAGACAAAAATTGTTATGTACGACTTTATCACCGGCATTTAAACTTTGTACTAACTGCAATTTATACGGTTTCATTTTCAAACGTTTCCGCAGAATTTTGCACACAGTAGGTTGAGGAATTTGCAATTCTAAACTTGCTGATGTAGTCGATTGTCTTGGACTTCGTAAATAAACATCACGAACACTATCGATTTGTTCTTTTGTAACAGGAGGTCTTCCAGTACTCTTTCTTTTACACAGACATTCACTATTTTCGAAACGTTTATACCAGTCATAGATTGATTGCCTTGTTGGTGGTGTTTTACCGTATTTTGTTCTGAAATGACGCTGGACAACAGTAACAGACTTTGTTTTGGCTAATTCAAGAACACAATAAGCTTTCTCCACTTTAGTAGCGGCCATTTTGCTAGACTGGTCGTTGTTTTAACAGCAGTACCAACCTAACAGTTGTACCAACATAAACTTTAAGAAATTCCCCTATAAACCTATCTCGCTTACTATATTCAAATACACCAGTCTGATTTTGTAAAGGCTATCCAAACTGTCTATTTCATTTGTAATAATCTTCTTGTAGTAAATATCTGTGTGACATAAAGTTATTTCTTCGAGCATCTCTAGCAATCTTGTTGCCTTCGTATTTCCCCACCTCTAACAGCGAGTCTTTGAATCGTCGCTATCGTTCGTTAGTCGCAGCCTAGCTATCAATTCATCAAGATGTTTTCCAGACTAGAGGCTTGCGACCTTCGATTAAATTATTTGTGTGAGTGGTTCAAGTCATGGTAGACTTGAATAGATTTCAATAACTTCTACTAACGCGCGCCTACGAAAAACTATAGAAAAGTACAAGTGAGAATTTTGTTTTTGGTAAGTTGTATGGTTCTGTACAAGGATTGGAGATTACAGACGTGTGGTCGTGATTGCTGTTACCCCAGGAAATAGTTTATGGTGTTGCTTGCAGCTGATGAAATTTCTGATGGATTTGTCTAGTAAAATTCGATGCAGTTTGGTTCGTTATTAAATTTAAGAAATTTTGCATGTGTTTAGAATGTCGTTAGTCTTTGATTAACAGACGATCATATAAAAAACACGAAATTTGCTATCATGTTTATGACCATATGACATGTTTTACTTTCGATTATTGTTAAACTGGTTTTACAAACTGTAGAAAGAAATTTTTGTTAGGTTAGGTTTATATATTTGTAGGCTTTGTTCACATTCGAACTTCAGATAAATTTCGAAGTATATTTTCGACGTTATACTTTTTTTGTGATGTAGTAACATTTTAAATATATTTGCCGTGAAAGCAGATGCTTCGTGTAGCTTTCCGAAAATTCAAATTAAACATTCTTCAATCTTGAAGTTAGCTTTTATTCACATATAAATTATAAAAACTTAGTATAAAAATTTAAATTCGTTTAGTGACAATTGCAAAGTGTTTGCATTTGTGTTCATACAAAATTTTGAGGATATGAAAATTTATATACTTAATACAAAAGGTACTTAATAAGTGATAGTAGTGAACTTTTGTTTACTTTTAATTTGTTATGTACATGGAAGTTTATTTCACTTCATTGCAAAATTTAAATACACGCTGTGTAATAATTATGAAACTGTAATTTACCTGATAAGATCTGCCCAGGATAGAAATGTTAGTTCAATGCATTGTATTTACAATTTTTTTGATTAAATATTTAAACCAAGCTTATGTTTAGAGAGCAGTCTTTTGCTTTAAATAGACAAAATTGTGATTTGGTTATAAACATTATTGTTGAGAATTTTACATGTTAAAAGTTATGAATTTTTAAAAGAAAGTTTTTACTTCAGTAAACAATTAGTTAAACTTTGAGACTTTTAATTTGGTCAAATGCGATCAAATCTGATAACATAAAGGTAGAATTTTGGGTAATAATTGTGTACCAATATCATATTGGATATACATTTTTATTTTGATACTTTTATAGGACACAAATGGTGTTCTACATTTTCTTATTTAATCTTTGTAATTTCTTACAGGACCTGTCTTATTTTTATAAGACAGGTTTTTGTTAACGAAGGCGATCGTTTTATCTTTGGGTTTCCACGTCCGCCCTTAGAATTGTGCTTTGCTCTTATCGTGATTATCTCAGGACTTGGTGGCGACTATTTAACTTTGTTTAGTTTTGTTTGAAACCAAATTCGACTTACCCCCCCACTTCTTACTGCTCTACCCAGGAATAGACCCCTAGCTATGTCGGAAGATGGCCCTTCCTTCGATTCTCTGTGAAGGAAGCGGAAGATTTTTGTGCACTGGCGCCCAACAATATAAAAATAAGTTTCACTGGCGCCCACCCAACAATAAAAATTCGTTTCACTGGCGCCCAACGTGGGGCCTCGAAATTTGTTTGCTCAAATTTTATTTTGCCTCGAAATTTGTTTGGTCAAATTTTATTTTGCCTCGAAATTTGTTTGCTCAAATTTGCTATTGTCCTCGAAATTTGTTTGCTCAAATTTTATTTTGGCTTGAAATTTGTTTGCCCAAATTTTATTTTGCCTCGAAATTTGTTTGCTCAAATTTTATTTTGCCTTTGAAATTTGTTTTCTCAAATTTGCTATTGTTCTCGAAATTTGTTTTAACACAAATTTAGTTGTGACATTGACTTTCTTTTAGTCAGTTAATTACTTTAGCCAAATTTATTTTTAACTTTAATTTTATTTTGGCCTAATAAAGATTTTATTCGATATTGTTTTGGCAAAAATCTATTTTTACCAAATTCACTTTTTGACTTTGACCTTTCGTTGCCCAAATTTGTTTTAACAATTCTCTTAAGGTTTGAATCATTTAGATTTATCAATTTAATTTCATTAAAATATTAGATTATTACAAATATGTCTGAAAAATTTCAAATTGTTTGTTTACTTAAAGAGGAACTGGAATATGAACTTAGGATTAGAGGTGTAATAAGTGAGAGACCAGTTGTTGAGAAAAGAAAAATTTTAGGAAGACTGTTAGCTAATGAAGCTGATAAGCCTGGTTGTTTAATTCGCTTGAGTCAATAAAGAACGTTTTGTCGGGATTTGATGATGATGCTGCGGATTCTGTTTTTAGGGGTGCATCGGTTTGAGCTGTCGTCATATCATTTGAGAATTGCTCTTGTGCATAGACACGTTTTTGATTTGATAGCAAATTTTTGATTTATATCGGCATTGCAACGCAATTTGGTCTAGGCGAGACTTGTCGTCGTGGTTGGTCGCTCAGCAGTATGTTAGCTTAGACGAGACTCAGGAAGAGTTTGTCGCTCAGCATTACGTAAGTCTAGACGAGACTCGAGGTGAGTTAGTCGCTCTAGTAATTTATGCATCATAATTTTTTTGGGTTGATGTAATTTTTGGTTGTTAGTCTAGGTGAGACTCGTAGAGGGTTTGTCATTCTAGCAAATTTAGGCTTGTGAAGCATTGTAGTTGTTTCGACAGTTCGGTTGGTGGTAGGGTGAGAGTGTACCTGAACACTGATATTTTTTTTTGTTAGCTATCGTCGTGATTAGTTTTTTATTGATGATTCTAAAGCCGGTAGATGACACCTAAAAGATTTGAAGCCCTTTGCTGCATTTGACACATCAGATGAGGAAGATGATCCTGAAGATTAGTTTCTGTTCTGTCAATCCTTTGATTACGAGTAAATCAGTTGTTTGCTTGTTTCGTTTTGTTCTGGTTTTTGATTCGGTATGGTTATAACTTATAATAAATGAAGATTGTCCTTGTACAACTTACTTTGTTTGGGAATTTTGTATGGTTATGTAAACTTGTATTCAAAATTTAGTAGTAGTTTTGTAGTGTACGTTGATGTACGTACTAGTTTAGTTTGGCGCGCGCTAGCAGAAGATATAATTTGAACGTAGGAATAAGTTGACTATACAAATTGTTTAGTCCGATTTCTACATATTTAGGTTGAGAGAATATTAGCGTATTCTTTCCTTTGTTTTTGAACTTTCTTTGAACATTTTTTTGTTTGGTAAGGTCGGAGGTTTGGTTGGTAAAGCTCACCGTTTGGTCAGTCACTAATAGGTGATGATATTTGAGAATTAGAGATAGTATAATCAGTAGGGTGAAGAAGACTTCAGCCCCGACTGGTTCGGTTTCGTGTGAAGAGTTTTGTTTTGTGAAATATTTGTGTAGAAGTTTGAGTTTAGCAGAAGCAAAACTTCTGGCACTTTGAGTTATAGTGGTGATGAGCACTCACCTCCATTTTTGTGAGTAACCTGTTGGTTAGTCTATTTTAGTTTTGGTTATCGCTTTGAGCTCATATCATTTTGTATTAAGACGCTGTTTTGATATAGTAGTGTCTTTTTTGGTTAGTAAAGTTACTAAAACTCCAAGAAGTAGAGTTAGTACTTTTTGAAGTTTGGATATTTTATGTTGTGTTTAGTTATAGTTAGCACGTGCTGGCATCAGATAGGTTATTCTAAACAGTAGGTGTAAGAAAATTCTTGTTCTGATAAAAGAATTCCCTTAAACTTAGATTATTTTTGTCCCGTAGAGTGTTTGGCTTTTCGATTTGACTTCTCTCGATTTTGACCAATACCGATTATGACTCCCCGATTTTGTTTCCCAATGGACGTTTAGTACACGTACTTACCGGCACACTCAAATTTATATATATTAGTCCATCTCGTTTTCATAATTCTCTTAGTTATTCTAAATTATGATTAATTAAGTAAACTGTGATGTTTTGCAAATAATTGTGTTGTTAGTTGGGAGTTTGATAAAAGCTCTTATAAAAAAAAAAACTTTTGTTTTTAGCTAACAAATTTTTCGTTATAAAAGATTTTTTTTTTGGGAAAGGGGTGGTGTAGCATGTTTAATTTGATCAGTATTTATTCGCATTGAATTACAAGTACAGGGTTATTACAAATGAAATAGACAGTTTGGATAAGTTATAGAAAGTTTATTTTTGAAAAGTTAAAATTATTACTTATATGATTATAAAGAAGAACTGATTAAGTTTTTATTTAAAATTTTTACAAAATGTTCAATTTTTGCACCTTTGGTAACACGACAGATATCAACACGGTAGTCGAATTCTTGCCACACGCTATTAAGCATGTAACGGTCAACTGTAGCAAGAGCATTTGTGATACGTTGTTTAAGTTCGTCGATATCAACAGGAAGCGGTGGTATGGAAACTTTGTCTTTTACATAACCCCATAAGAAATAGTCGCAGGGCGTTATATCTGGACTACGAGGTGGCCACGGCTTAAGCACAAGGTTTTCCTCACTTGCACGGCCGATCCATCGTCTAGGAAGATGTTCATCCAGATATTTTCTAACCTGTAAGTGCCAGTGAGGCGGAGCTCCATCTTGTACAAAATCGAAGTTATCACTATCTTCCTGTAGTTGAGGCATTAACCATTCGTGTAACAGGTCCAGAAGAAGAACGGCCCGTAAACCTTTTCACGAGATAAAGAGCAAGACACGTTAACTTTAGAGGAATCGCGTATATGTTGTAAAGTCGCTCTTGGGTTTTCTGTGCCCCATATCCTTACATTATGTCTATTAACTTTTCCACTAATGTGAAAGGTACATTCGTCACTGAAAATTAGGCGATTAAAGAACGTGTCATCATTTTCAAGACATTGTTGCATCTCCAGACAAAAATTGTTATGTACGACTTTATCACCGGCATTTAAACTTTGTACTAACTGCAATTTATACGGTTTCATTTTCAAACGTTTCCGCAGAATTTTGCACACAGTAGGTTGAGGAATTTGCAATTCTAAACTTGCTGATGTAGTCGATTGTCTTGGACTTCGTAAATAAACATCACGAACACTATCGATTTGTTCTTTTGTAACAGGAGGTCTTCCAGTACTCTTTCTTTTACACAGACATTCACTATTTTCGAAACGTTTATACCAGTCATAGATTGATTGCCTTGTTGGTGGTGTTTTACCGTATTTTGTTCTGAAATGACGCTGGACAACAGTAACAGACTTTGTTTTGGCTAATTCAAGAACACAATAAGCTTTCTCCACTTTAGTAGCGGCCATTTTGCTAGACTGGTCGTTGTTTTAACAGCAGTACCAACCTAACAGTTGTACCAACATAAACTTTAAGAAATTCCCTATAAACCTATCTCGCTTACTATATTCAAATACACCAGTCTGATTTTGTAAAGGCTATCCAAACTGTCTATTTCATTTGTAATAATCTTCTTGTAGTAAATATCTGTGTGACATAAAGTTATTTCTTCGAGCATCTCTAGCAATCTTGTTGCCTTCGTATTTCCCCACCTCTAACAGCGAGTCTTTGAATCGTCGCTATCGTTCGTTAGTCGCAGCCTAGCTATCAATTTATCAAGATGTTTTCCAGACTAAAGGCTTGCGACCTTCGATTAAATTATTTGTGTGAGGGGTTCAAGTCATGGTAGACTTGAATAGATTTCAATAACTTCTACTAACGCGCGCCTACGAAAACTATAGAAAAGTACAAGTGAGAATTTTGTTTTTGGTAAGTTGTATGGTTCTGTACAAGGATTGGAGATTACAGACGTGTGGTCGTGATTGCTGTTACCCCAGGAAATAGTTTATGGTGTTGCTTGAAGCTGATGAAATTTCTGATGGGATTTGTCTAGTAAAATCCGATGCAGTTTGGTTCGTTATTAAATTTCAGAAATTTTGCATGTGTTTAGAATGTCGTTAGTCTATGATTAACAGACGGTCATATAAAAAACACGAAATTTGCTATCATGTTTATGACCATATGACCTGTTTCACTTTCGACTATTGTTAAACTGGTTTTACAAACTGTAGAAAGAAATTTTTGTTAGGTTAGGTTTATATATTTGTAGGCTTTGTTCACATTCGAACTTCGGATAAAATTCGAAGTATATTTTCGACGTTATACTTTTTTTGTGATGTAGTAACATTTTAAATATATTTGCCGTTGAAAGCAGATGCTTCGTGTAGCTTTCCGAAAATTCAAATTAAACATTCTTCAATCTTGAAGTTAACTTTTATTCACATATAAATTATAAAAACTTAGTATAAAAATTTTAATTCGTTTAGTAACAATTGCAAAGTGTTTGCATTTGTGTTCATACAAAATTTTGAAGATATGAAAATTTATATAATTAATACAAAAAGTACTTGATAAGTGATAGCAGTGAACTTTTGTTTACTTTTAATTTGTTATGTACATGGAAGTTTATTTCACTTCATTGCAAAATTTAAATACACGCTGTGTAATAATTATGAAACTGTAATCTACCTTATAAGATAAGATCTGCCCAGGATAGAAATGTTAGTTCAATGCATTGTTTTTACAATTTTTTTTTTGATTAAATATTTAAAACAAGCTTATGTTTAGAGAGCAGTCTTTTGCTTTAAAAAGACAAAATTTTGATTTTGTTATAAACATTATGGTTGAGAATTTTTACATGTTAAAAAGTTATGAATTTTTAAAAGAAAGTTTTTTTACTTCAGTAAACAATTAGTTAAACTTTGAGACTTTTGATTTGGTCAAATGCGATCAAATCTGATAACATAAAGGTAGAATTTTTGGGTAATAATTTTGTGCCAATATCATATTGGATATACATATTTTATTTTTAATACTTTTATAGGACACAAATGGTGTTCTACATTTTTTTTATTTAATCTCTGTAATTTCTTACAGGAGCTGTGTCTTATTTTTATAAGACAGGTTTTTGTTAACGAAGGCGATCGTTTTATCTTTGGGTTTCCACGTCCGCCCTTAGAATTGTGCTTTGCTCTTATCGTAATTATCTCAGGACTTGGTGGCGACTATTTAACTTTGTTTAGTTTTTGTTTGAAAACAAAATTCGACTTACCCCCCCCCACTTCTTATTGCTCTACCCAGGAATAGACCCCTAGCTATGTCGGAAGATGGCCCTTCCTTCGATTCTCAGTGAAGGAAGCGGACGATTTTTGTGCAGTAGCGCCCAACAATCTAAAAATAAGTTTCACTGGCGCCCACCCAACACTAAAAATTCGTTTCAAACGAGCTGAAGAAATACTAGGAGAAGACCAATTTGGGTTTAGGCGAAACAGAGGAACACGGGAGGCTATTTTAGCTCTGAGAGTGATAATGGAGAAAACAATAGAAAAGGGGGAAAGCGTGTATATAGGGTTTATAGATCTGGAAAAAGTATTCGACAATGTAAAATGGAAATAAAGGTCGAAATACTCAAAACGATTAGAATGAGTTTTAGGGATAGACGGATAGTACATAGCTTATACAAAGAACAAACAGCAGTAATAGAATTAAAGTAGGAACGTAGAGAAGTAAACATTAAAAAAGGGGCGAGACAGGGATGTGCTTTATCCCTATTAATTTTTAACTTGTACATTGAAGAGGCAATGAATACTGTCAAATGCAGGAAGACATTTGGAATTACTATGCAAGGACAAAAAATTGATATGCTTAGATTTGCAGATGACATAGCGGTATTAGCATCTAACAAGGAAGAGTTAGAAGCTGCTCTTAATGAAATGGAAACGGTTTTAACAGAGAGATACGGTATGAAAATTAACAAAAATAAAACTAAAGTTCTAGAATGCAAAGGAGGGTAAAATAAATCAAAAATAAGAATACAAATATAACACGAACCTACAAGAGGTTAAGGATTTCTGCTACCTAGGAAGCCAAATACCGCAAGATGGCAAAAAGCACAAAAGATATAAAACAGAGATTAGCACAAGGTCGTACTACATTTAACAAGAAATAGTAACTATTGTGTTCAAAGACAACAACCATAGAAACATATGCGTGGAGCAAAGCACTGTACGGTTTTGAAGCCTGGACAGTGAGAGAGGCGGACAAGAAAAAGATTGAAGCCTTTGAAATGTGGTGCTACATACGCATGATAAAGATATCATGGACAGACAAAGTTAAGAATGAAGAGGTACTAAAAAGGTAGGGGAAGAATGAAATATGTGGAAAACGGTAAAAAATAGGTGTGATAGAATGATAGGCCACATACTACGGCAGAAGGGTATAGTGCGGAATATATTAGAAGCAGAGATAGGAAAAAAGAGAAGAAGAGGTAGACCTAGGTTAGACTACTGCACAGTAAAAGATGTAGGCTGTAGAAATGTGTAGGCTAACTCAGAATAAAAATCAATGGAGGTACGCATCAACCAGTCCCAAGATGGATAAATTAATGCCGAAAAAAGTAACTGTACATAAACATGATGATTATTATAAGCAACTACAAGTATTGGTTGGGCAATATTCTCGAATAATGTTAATTGCGTGAAAGGATTTACTCGAAAACTATTAATTCGGCAAATGTCTAAATGTTCGGGTATATTGGCAGCCACAGGCTGCTTAACCCTCTTCACATACCACTGAATCTCGGTGAAATATGGCATATAATTAGAAAACAATAGAAAGGAATCGAGTTGTATATAGGCTGTTGGGAGGATTGCACGGAATTGTGTAGGCTAGCTCAGAAGATAAATAAGCTGAGGTAGAAGTCCAACCAGTTTCAAAACGTAAAACTCAATGACGAAAAAATAAGTGCTCTTAAATGTGATGATTATTATAAACAACTACACGTGTTGGTTGTGAAATATTTTTAACTAATGTTGATTGTGCGAAAGGATAAATTGGAAAAACTATTAATTTGACAAAGGTTCAAGTGGTGTGGGAACTTGGCAGCCAAAGGCTGCTTACCCCCCTTAACATACAACTGAATATCGGGGAAGTAGGGTATATAACTGTAAAACAATAGAAGGTGACCGAACTGTTTTAAACAAGAAAGAACAGCAGCTATGTTCAAAGACAACGAACATAGATACAAGAAGAAAACCGTTCAAAGTATAGTGTGGAGCACAACACAGTACATCTATGAAATAGGGGCAGTAGGAAAAGCAGGCAGAAAGAGATAGAAGCCTTCTGGAATGTTGTGCTTCAGACGTATGTGGATGGTAGCATGGACAGGCAAAGTTAATAACAAATAGGTTGTTGAAATAGTAGAGGAATAAACATATCTGTGAAAAACGAAAAAAGGAGAAATAGAAGGACATGATACGTTCTAAGGCATTTCTGGGAAATAGTATGGGATATATTACAAGCAGAGATAGGAAAAGATAGGTAGAAGTAGACCGAGATCAGACAAATAGTGATAGATGCAGACTGTCCAAATTTCAGTGAAATGTGTAGATTGGTTCAGACTAGGAAACAATGACGGTACGCGTCCAACCAGTTCTAGGACTGAAGACTTAATGATGATGATGGGTAAACAACGTCGAAGCGTAGACAAAGAGGTTATCAATATACCAGTGTTAGAGAACATCATAAATGTAGAATTCAGGAAAGGGAGCAGACATGTATTCTACAAAAAGCCGTATAATCAAGAAGATTTTATCCAATCAGACTTCCTTAAAAATAAGTTCCGTTTGGAAATTCCTAAAAAGTTGACATGTGATAAAGGGATAAACACAAAGAAAAAACATAAAATTGTGTATCAGCTCTGCCAACATATGCCACAAAGAAAAACATTGTTTTGGTTGGAATTACCAATAAATGATAGTGTTCAAGACCTCTGCTTCACTTCTGCCTGCTAATTTTGTTGTATAGCTTAGTTACATTTCTACTAACTGTTTTGAATTAACACTGTATTTCAGTAAATAAACATTTCAAAAACATTGTTGTACTTTATTAAAATCTAGCACTCCAATATACTGTGTTTTTCAATATCTTTTTAAAAATTCAATTGCAATTAGATCGATCTCAAAACCTAGTAACTTGGTTTACTTATAAACCTGAAGGTCGATATTGTAAATAAATGATGAATAAAAAAATTTAGACTTTTTTTCGCCTAATAGGTATTTTACAAAGACAATTCTATATAGTGTTTTATTAAGGCAACAGTATTATCGTGTAATCCTTAATTCTCATAAATGCTTATAAATGAGTTGCTAGGGTTTGACAGTCCACGGCAGATTGTGAAGTAATCAAGAAGAAGATGATAGTGTTGCTTTTAGGAAGTTAGTATTGTTAGTGATTAACTGGAATAAACTGTCCTTAGTACTATAATTATTTATGGTTCCGGATTGGGAACGTGTGATTTTATATATTAAGGCCCACTTTTGTTAGGGGCTTCATCAGGACAATAAAATAAATAATAAAATAAAAATATAAAAAGTAACATAGATAAGAATGATAATATTAAATAGACAAGTTAAAATGTAAAGAGAAGAGTTACTCCTGAACTAGCAGACTCACTAGCGCATTCATAGCCAAAAGGTGTCTTGTGGCGAAGTAACTGGTGAAAGTAGCGAAAGTGGTGGTTTATATAGAGCAAGAACTTGATGCATGAGTGATCATGAATAGAGAGGAGTGTCGTAGCGGATCAGTGAACGTCACGGTTCCGCTGTTGTGAATATAAGCTTGTTTTCCAAATAGGGTAAAAGTAGTAGCCATCGTCTATGTTTAGATTATTAGATTTTTATTGATTTCTATGGATTCTCTAATCTTTCTATTGTAGAAAAATGGTATTCTGGCAATTAGTTTCGTCTTGTCAAAGTTAATGGTAAGGCCTGTTTTATGTTGGTGTTCGGCCACCGCTGAGCAATTGTACTGGCTTGTTCTTAAGCATTACTTATGTTCGTTTAGTCTAGTTTGTACTAACCGTCCTGTTTCTCCTATGTATACTAAACCGCAACTGCAAGGTATACTATATACGCCTGGGGCTTTAAGACTATTTTCGGAATCTTTTGTGGTTGGTATTATATGTGAAATTGTATTAATGGGTTTATAGATTGTTTTGATGTTGTGTTTACGTAGAATTTTGCCAATTCGGTCTGTTACTCTGTGTATATTCTGTGTACTTTCACCAGTTACTTCGCCACAAGACACCTTTTGACTATGAATGGGCTAGCAAGTCTGCTAGTTCAGGAGTAACTCTTCTCTTTACATTTTAACTTGTCTATTTAATATTATCATTCTTATCTATATTATATTTTATATTTTATTTTATTGCCCTGATGAAGCCCCTTATAAAAGTGGGCGAAACGTCGACCTTAATTTATAAAATGACACGGTCCCAACCTGGACCCATAAATAATTATAATGACTCCTGCCATGAAAGCCTCCGACAATGTCCTTAGTACTGTTGCGAGCTACTATTAGACAACCCGTCAAACACACAAACGCCGTAAGCAACGTATATACTACAGAAACCTAGAATTTTCTAGCATTATACTGGAGAATGAATCATGCTTTTTAATTCAGGGTATATATATATAACACCGCTGATAAATGTAAGAGTTAGTCTATATCAGAATGTCGAATATAAATTATATTGTGAAAAGTTAAATAGTTGAGCTTTTGGAAGTCCAAAAGCAAACATAAATGTTATTTGATGTGAACGTGTCTAATGTACATGCAGCTTGTAGAATACGCAAATAGACAAAAGTGTAATAAATAAATTATAGTAGTGTTTAATGTTGCTAAGAAGACTTATAGTTAAGGAACTAGCTTAAGAAGATATTAGTGTTTGTAAATTCATTAGTGTGATAGTGCTTCATCGTTAATTGGACTTAAAACATCTATAAATAAGGCATACACTGTTAATTGGACTTGTGAACAGTGAGTAATAAAGACTCTTGTTATTACTGATTTTAAATCAGTGAAACGCGGTATTAGTAGCCCGCTACAGTACAATAGAATTTCATTGTAGCTGCGAGCAAGAGGACTTGTGTAAAGAGTTAATAATATTCGAACTGTTGCTGCAAAAAAAGTTCATTTCAGTACCAAATGTTCTAGAAATGCAATTTGAATATTGCATAGTTGTAGCATTTTAAAAATCTATTATTAAGCACAACGATACATTTAAGTTATGTTCAGAAAAACGCTACAACAGGAAAGGGAACAAGTTCCCATAAAGATTATATTAAATCTCGAGTCATACTATTCAATAAACTTCACAAAAAGATGGCACTATAGTATGAAAAACAATGACCTTTCCACTAATGTAACGAGAGACACTTGTAGGTATAAAACAAGATCAACACAGACTTCCATGCTAGAAACAAAATAATTACGTCAACTAGAAAGCATACATTAAACTTAAGAAACTAAGAGAACTTTTATTGTAATGTGAAAAATAAGGCCAGATGTTTTCTCAACAGAGTCAACATTAATTTAGATGAAAGCATACACTATATCAACTTTGAGTATACTGCAAGAGAAACTATGTCAATTTTGAAGCACTCCAGGGCCGTAGAGTGGTATCCCAGAAGGCAAAAAAGCACGTCTACAGAAGAATAAATTATTCAAGATAGTGGAAGCCAAAATGAATTCCAGAGCAACGTAAAGATGTATAATCCCTTGAAAACAAGCCTTGCAATAAATTGTGCAGACTAAAAGAGATTCTGAAAATGCAGAGTGAAATTAAATTACCTAAACGAGTGCACTTAGTTCGACTGAGAGAGGATCAACTGGTAACGTATAATTTTACAGCTAAAGCGATGTATATAATTGGTAAGAGCAGCCGTATGAAAAACAAAAAGCTCACAAATTGTCTAGCAGGTCCGCTAAACAAATACCACTCCCGAATAGATTATCTGAAATGATATATTCCATTGATTGGATAATGTAATTATTTAGTAATCTTTAAAACAGTTCAGGCGCAGGATATACTTGTCTGAAGAAAGCGTCTTGCTATAGTAGCATAATTTTTCGAATTTAAGCGTTTATAATATTACAAGTTTGTTTCATATTAATGTATAGTTTCGAAATGTCACACTCCTCGTTATATACTACTTAAAAGTTAGGTGATGTTGTGCTTCCAATAAGGCATCAATGCTAAATATTACAATTTTGCTACTCCTGTTCTGATGAACCCAAATACGCACGAAATGCGTCAACAGGATGCTTATTTTGAGTTAATTGCCATTAATTCTTGTTGCATTGTATTAATTTAAGACTTTTTTCTTTATAAATACTATTTTTCGCTATGAAGTCAGTCGACCCGGATATCGATTTCGCCAAAACATGCGATGTCAGGCCAAACAACAAGAAGATACACAATGGTAAGGAAAACAAGATTAAGGACATTCTCACACTTGAGGAACCTAGTTGGAACTGGTCATTAGCTACCACTTTCTGATCTACCTGTGGTTCATGATGTTTTCCTTTTTGGACTTTTGTTATGAGAACAAAGTATGTGAGAATCACAGAAACTACTCGGCAGTCAACCTTCCAAAAAATATTTATCTTAAGTCGATTGAAAAGTGGGAACTTGCTTATAACTCTGTCATAACACCTGTTGTAAATTCACAAGTTACTGTTATACAAACAAGATACTTAATAAACGGTATATGAGCAGATGTGTATCTCTTGAACGATTTCAGGGTGCTATTTAACGAGATAATTTCCTGCTAGGATGGACGTTCCCTTCTGGCATTCCAGACCAGAATGGCACCAAGGGTTTTGTCATTCCCTCGTTTCGTTCGCATTTGTAGAGGCTGCCAATCGTCATTGATCATGGTTGCTACGTGCATTGACGTAGCCTAGAAAAAAAACAAAAATAAAAGAAATGGACCGGGTTCAATCGGCGAGTGGGCGGGGTATTATACCTACAACAAAAATTAAGGGAGACCTGAAATATAGAAAGAAAAATGACACACACTCATTCATACTCGAAACGCAACATATCAACAAAAGAAACCTATAATTAAAACATAATATGCACAAGCAATAAATAATAACACACTAAATCTAAACAAAAAATATCAACAAAAGGAACAAATCTTTTTTTTAAATGGTGAGTTGCCGGTTTTAGGTTACTCCCTAGATTGGGTTTCAACAAAAAAAATTAAGCGAAATTACCCCTCTAAAACCAACAGCTCGAAATCAGCATGGTGAATCTAAAACTAAGCCTATAAATATAATGGCAACATTTTCAAATGTGCCAGCAAATCTTTAAACCAGTTTCGCATTAATAAGTCGTACATTTTTAGTTATTTAAAACAAAAAGTAATGCATTCATATAGTGTCAATAAATCTCAAACGAATTCACTAAATATCGTCTAAACGGATTAAATTTAGGAATGCATGAGCTTAAACCGAAAATCCCAACCGATATGGTCGCAATCGTAAATGATGGAGAAAGAAAACACTCACCCTCAAAGTTGCTGACGTCGGGGTTGGGTCACTAGCTGGTCCACAGCAACGAGTAGGTGGGCCTACACCCAGAAAGAACGCATTTGCCCTCCCATTACAGCAAAGGACGACCATTCATCGTAGCTTTAATGCCACGGGAAGAAGCTAGAGCAATTACCAGTAAAAATCAATTTAATTTCGACGAAAAATACAATTTACTAAAAACCCTAAATACTTACCACGCCGTATTGCGTGCGCGAAATTTTCATAACGAAAAACGGACACCATCACACATTCCTACACGTGTCTCCGTTGTGTAAATTGGAAAGCAAATAAAATCAATTTTGTTCAGCCAGTGACCAGAGTTCAAGTAATATTTCTATTCAGAATTAACCTGAAAGACACAGTTTATATTGGGATAATACGCAGCTTTAATTCGACAAATTCTTCCGACGGAAAACACATAAGATGCAATTATCGGATACTTGGAACACGTTATAGACTATCTGAGTATAGCGTAAACTTTACGTTAGGGAATTCTGGAAAGTAGAATTTATTCTTAATTAGCGGAAGTATTTACCAAGCAAAGTAGATTTTAGTTGAAAATTATTAGCCAGTGTATTTCTGTTTATTCATGAATCGACGATTTTATTTAACCGTAGACATGGAATTTAGATAAACGGATAATTAATTATCAAAGGATTTAAGTTGAAAATTATTGTATTTAAAATAACCAATTATTGCCGAAAATGAACGTAACACGGTAGTCCGACCAAGTAGAACATAATTTATTTCTATCCGTGAGCAATGGCTACAGACCTCGTGGCAGAGCCATCCGAAAAACGCATTTGCAATACGATGACTTATATCACCACGGTGTTCCGTACCGAAGTCATACTCCTGCAGCCTTTTTATCCACCCGGCGACTTGCCCTTCGGGTTTTTAAAACTGTAATGGCCATTTCAGGGAAGTGTTCTACGGGTTTCACCACAGCCAATAGTTCCCTTTTGTAACGCAATAATTTCCATTCCAGTTTTGAGAGCACCTAACTAAAGTAACAATGACCATCTCTTGTTCGTCTTGCATCTGAGACAGTACACTTTCGATGGCAACATTGATCGCATCTGTATCCAAGATGGATTTGCCTTCCAATCGAGGATAATTTAAGATTGGAGCAGTTGTCAATAAATACTTTAGTTGTTGGAACGCATTTTGGCAATCTTTGCCAAAACTAATCACGCCCATCTGCAGTCAGCTTGATTAAGCGCTTGACAATATTCGCAAACCCGGAAACGAATCTTTTATACTAAGTGTACAACCGCAAAAGCTGCGTACAGCCTTAACTTATTCAGAGTCTGGCCTAATTTCGATGCGTGAAACTACCTGTCCTAGGTATTCCATCTCTTCACCTAGAGGTGATATTTCTTTGGACTCAGCTTCAGATTAAGGCTACGAAACACTTCTTCTAGATTTCCAAGAGTTCCTAAAACAACTTCCCAATCATGATCACGTCATCAAAATATACAAGACACGCTTTCCGCGATAGACCACACAAGATGTTATCCATTAAACCTTCGAAAGTGGAAGGAGGTTGTAGAGTTGCAATGTCATAACTGTAAATTGTCATAGGTCCACACCAATAGTTCCATATCCACTCTTCAAATCCAAGGTTGAAAACCATCCAGAAAGTGTATCTCGGGCGTTGTCAGTCCTTGGAAGTGGGAATATATACCCTTCTTGGTCATGTTATTTAATCGTCTATAGGTCATGCAAAATTTTGTTGACCCGTCCTTTTTCTTAGCAAGCACAACAGGCGATGCCCAAGGGTTACTAGATTGCTCAACCCTCCCCTGCTCCTTCATGCCCGCAATAATTTTCTCATTCTCCTTGCGTTTGAACAATGAAAGTTTTCTCGGCTGCTGTCTTATTGGCCATGCATTCCTGTACTGGTCTCATAGGTTGCTTCAGGGCTTAGTTGATATGCGTGTGACTAAGCCCAAGGTCTCGGGTTCCAATCCTAACATGGTCCGCTTGAAAAATGTTAGGTGAGTATTTTTCACTAAAATACTCCTTCGTTCGGATTAGAGGTAACATGTAGGTCCCGTGTGTGTCTTTTTGAGCACGTTAAAGATCCTTATCTTGGTTGAAACAGTAAGAATCCGGCAAAAGTTAAAATTTCCAGGTAAAAAAATACCTCGCTTCCTATCAAATGTGATACTTTCGGGTGGAAACATTGGAAAATCAAATGTAGTGTACCGATAACATGACTGATAACTGTGATTTTTCCTAATCGACCGCTGTTGACCATCAACACATCCGAGTACCGTTTGATCAGGTCCTGTCAGTTGTTGTTGTTCAAGATACTGGCATGCTTTAGCCAGCTGGTCCAATAACTGCGTGGAGCACTCTTTGATGGGTGGTTATTTCCCAACACCGGCATATTTCGTCACATGAACGACTGAAGAACGCCACCCAACCGTTGCATTCTTTTTCAAACACGATATAGTAGTTATCGATGTTTAAAATCCTAACAAATTCGTCATCCATCACTTTGGTCAGAGCTTTTTTCCACAAGCACGCCCTTTTCGAGAGATTCGTCAGTAATCGATTCAATAGCGCGCACAAAACCATCCAACAGGGCACCATTCAAGCTTCCCATCACCAAATTTTTTGTCTTTTCAGGTGGGATGACGTCGTCCACTAGACAAACTCGCACAAACCCGTCGTCTGGTTCGCAAAACGGCACTACCTCGTTCCCTACTATCAAAACATCCTCTTTCATATCTACATCTGAACTTCTTCAAGGTATTCATTCCCAAGATTACTTCTTCGGAGATGTACTACCTGATAGTTAAATATTTAGCTCTCAATTGCGATTTTTATATCTAGCATTCCGTGTGTTTGAATTTCCTCACCAGTCACGCATCTTCGCGGGTTACGCATTATCACGGTCACGCACTACTTCCGGATTAGCAATTGTTCTAGTGGTTCCGTTAAACTGTTCCCAAAATAACAAGCAAACAGAAACATGTATCAAAAACAAAATAAGAAACGAAACACGAAAACACACAGAAATACATAATAATTAGAAAGAAAAACAAAAAATAAACAATAGTCACACAAAATAGCACACGGTACAAACAAAGAAATCACGGAAATATAAGAAAAATTTGAAATAACATACATAGAATTCAAAGACGCAAGCAATGATATCAAATCGTTCATACACAAAATACAACTTCAACAATTGCATACATTGACACAATCATAGGAAACAAAATACAAAACGACACAATTATGGAAGAACTATAACAGCTAATCTACGCGGAAGCACTCACCATAACAAGAATCCACACAAAACAAAAACAATCAGCAGACAGCAAACAAAAGATATAAATTATACCACCATGACAACACAGAATACAAACAAAAATACTCAAACTGAGAAAATGGATAGGACAGCTAACACAATACATAAAAGACAAAATATCAGAAAAAAAGAAAAGTGATAGGGGGAAATACCGTAAGAAAAAGCAATAGAACAACTAGACGAAAAGAAGCAAAGCCTACAAGGACTAGCCAAAAGACTCAGAAAACACCAAGAAAAATTAATCACAGAAATGAATAAAACAAAATATTCACGCTCAATAGAAAAGATGGAAGAAGGGGATTCATCAATATTAGAAACATATACAGCAAAATTTTATAAAAGGAGCAGAAACGAGTAACATACACAAAGCGATCATACACGCAAACACATCAGCCACGCTACTACAACTTAACGGCAGTACTGTCAACCCCGCAGAAGAAAATGCAACACACAGAAAGTAAGAAAACTGGAAGAAAAACACTACACGGGAAACATTCGCACTACCTTACACAACCACGTATCGACTAAGAAGCATCAATATAAATATTTATGGTTCCGGGTTGGGACCGTGTCATTTTATAAACTAAGATCAATGGTTCGTAAGCTTTTGTAAGTGGCTTCATCAGGACAAAAAAAGAAAATAAAAAATAAATTTTTATTATTTTTTTTTCTTGTCCTAATGAAGTGGGCGAAACGTTGATCTTAGTTTATAAAATGACACGGTACGAACCCGGAATCATAAATATTTATAATGACTCCGGTCGTGAAAACCTCCGACAATATCATACGAAGCATCAAACACATGACTCAAAAAAGGCAGCATATTCAACGAAACAGAGGGATTTATGATAACGATATAAGACCAGACAATTAACATACCTTATTATAGTAAACATATCATCAAACACCCCAACACAACAACACATAGATGTTGACTATGTAAACAACAAATAGAAACAACAGAACAGAACAAGTGGATATTCAATACTAATAAACACAGAATACATCAAACAATATGACAACGTGTTACGTGCCAAAATTTGGCACCAGACATCTTTAGTTTACTTTTGATGTGCGGGAGTTTCGCGCCTTAAATTTGAAAGACTTGGCGCGTGTATTTCCGTCACGTCAGAAGTTTGGACGAACTTCGCGCCGACGCGTGTGGGGGAAGAAAAAGTGGGGAAGTTTTCCGGAGGACGCTGAGGAAACGTAGCCTTTTGCCTTTGAACTTCCAGAAGAGTGGTCGTGTCTGGTATCGTATCTTTATCTTACTATGTAGATTTCCTTGCCTTTTGATTATTCGTTCCTATAAACCTGATCCTGCCGTTCTCTACATATAGGTAATATAAAATTAATCTGGATACAACCTGGGAGCAGCCCACACCCCGCAGTAGCTAGCTGGAGCAATCCCGGAGGTTGCAGCCCCCATCTGTAAATAATCCGGAAGGGAGCTACGAGCAACCCGGAAAGACATGATTCGGTAGGAAGCTGTACCTATTCATGTGAGTACCTCGCTTTAATAACATATTGTATGAATTTTATATATTTCGTCATTACGTGTAATAATTTGCCTATTGTGTGACGTCATTGACAGATGGGCGCGCTAAAATCTGTATTATAGATTAGCGTTACCAACTGCCGTTGTATCGCATATACCGCGTCGACGGTTATGTAACAGAAACACCTTAAATGTAAGAATCGACGAAAAAATAATACACCGACAACGAGCACTACAACACAAACTCATAAAGGAACACATCAATATACAAATACAAACCCTCAAACATACTTGAAAACACAGAATACAAGCAATACTGGAAGAAAATCATAATAACCGACAACTAAACACCACACAACAAACCATACATTACACTCAAACACAAATAAAAGAAAATCATACAACTAATAGAAATTTCTATCTAAAACACGCCAGATATACAGAAGAAGACAAGAGAAAAAATAGAAAAATATATACAACCAGCTGAAGAAGTCGAAGACATCTGGCACCAAAATAATGTAGAAATAATACCGATCATATTATCAAGTACAATAGTCATACCAAACAACCTACACTAAAACATCCAAAAAATAAAACTACATCCAAACACATTCACACATCTACAAAAATTCGTCATACTCGACACATAATAACTAGAAAATTTCCAAATGCATAATATAATTTATATATCAAGAGAAAGCATGTTTGACAACAGTCCACATGGTTATCTACTAATACCAGATAAACCTATCTGAGAAGAAAAAACAAATAATAATAATAATAAATAATAATGATAAAAATAATAATAATAATAATAATAAATGCTTTTATTAACAAATTAAATACGATATAATAATTCAAAGCAATTAAACGAGGCGAAATTCAGTTTTATACTAAAAGCATAGCATTGCTCTTGCACTTAACCTCAATATGGTTAATAACATTATAAAAAAGACAATTGCGATGACATTAACCTACATTCCCTACCAACACATTTGAAGCTCCAGCTCCCACCTAAATACACACCACGTGCTTCTCAAACAATGAGAACAAGGACACAAAGCCCCAACTCCAGAACAAATCTAAATTACAAATTCGATTTTGTTTCATTTTGTTACATTCTCATTATACAAATGTACTTATTTACCTAGCAATGTATAGCTAGGAAGGGTCTCAGACGCAGGTATAGCTTCTTATAAATTTACGACGATGATGATAATGATGGTGTGATGGCATATGGCTTGTTTATTATATTTATTTGACCATAACCTTTAACATCAATAATTCTACACATGAGTTAATTGTGTTGCAATTTTAGCGTCAGTATAAGCTTTTGTCGAATTACTTTTTTGATTACACCAATACTCAGTAATTTCTTATCTTATAGAATGGAATTCCATTCTGAACGGACCTGCGCCTAGACGAAGTTCTAAAATACTAGAACATGTAGAATGGCTTGCGTGTTTCAATGAGCTAAACAGCCGAACTACAGGTCCAACCAAAGTAGTAGGGTCGTTAGTGAGGAACCAGACTAAGACAGGTCCCCGAAAGAGGGCAGCAGCATTATCGGTACTTAGATTGGCACAGACCGATATAAGCACCATTGGAAATTTTGCCAACGCGATACTAGTCGATTTATGCCGGCAGCAAAAAAAGTTGGTGCTCGCGATTTAATGAAGTCCACCAAAGCAATTTTTGCCTGGTTCTGATTGTCAAGGTTCACCGGCGAGAAAGTTATCGAAGTGCTTGAAAAACTGGTAGTTGGAGTATGGTGGGACAGGCAGAACTTAGATGCTCAATACGTTCAATTTTGGACGGTAATTTGTGAAACGTGTGTACGGGCGTTGTCATGCAGTAGGATTAGACCTCTTCTGTTGACCAGCGCCGCCTACAGCTAACACAATTTTTGGTACATTTCGTAGATTTCCTCACAGTACAACATTGTTGTAATGGTTTTGCCTGGTTCCAGCTGACTACCATACTGTAACCATAGTCTTTTTTTGGTGGGTTTTCGCCTTTGGGAAGTGCCGGGGTGGCTCTTCGGCTTCCAACCACAGTCCCGAACGTCTCCGGTTATGGTACATAATCCACTTTTCGTCACACGTGACAATTAGATCCATGATGTACAAACCTCAAAGCGTGACAATTTCTGCCGATCGTTCAAATCATGGGGCACCCTCTTTTCAAGCTTTTTAATCTTTCAAATGCGTTTTAAACCATCTGCAACAGCATTGTGACCGATGCCTAGTTCTTCCGCATTCTCACGAACCGTTTATGATGGGTCAGCTTGGGTTTTCAAATCTTCGTCCTGGTTTGCTGTATGGCGACCACCGCGGAGTGGATCATCAAGGCTGAAATCTCTCAAACGAAATTGATCCAGAAAACAGTGACACAACCTAAAATAATAACGTTTATCCGGACGTTAGAGGTCTAACAAGAGTTATAATTATTTTTAAAGTCCTTAGCATTTTCCTAAGAATGTAATGAATTAGTTCATAGGATACATTCCCTACCTGTTGTTTCGTGCATGCACACAAATCGGGTACAATCGGTACATATCCGAATAGGTATAGCTCATATAAAAGGACTGTTTGCTTAGAAGTTATTATTTGTTGATTGTACAGTTTAAAGAGACGATATAACAAATATGTATAAAGACTTTGTGGAGATTAATCAAAGATTTTACAATGCTCTACGAGTAAAAAAAGCAGAATGTGGGAAACGCTTTTCGATAGAACCAGACTAAGACAGGTCCCCGAAAGAGGGCGGCAGCTTTATCGGTACTTAGATTGGCAGAGACCATAGGGGTCGGTACGACATTCTAACACACTACTGCGATGTGGAAGGCAATGGAAAACCACCACATTACCTCCCAAGTACACAGCGTACAGAAATTGTTAGTAAACATGATGACATCCTCTGGGGTAAAAAATTCCCGAAGAAAAATAGTTCCACATTCGGATCTCCAGGAGGGGACTGCTTCGGGGGATGTGGATCCGAAAGTATAGAAAAACATCCGTAAACATTTTGCGAGTCGAAATGTGGAATGTCGGAAGTATGAAACAAGTAGGTAAGCTAGAGAACCTGAAACTCGAAATGGATAGGTTAGTTTAGACATAGTAGGAATTAGCAAAGTCCGCTAGCCAGAGGCGGGGGATTTTTGAAGTGGAGACTTCAGGGTAATTCATACAGGATCAGAGAAGGAAAATTCGGGGTGGGGATAGTTATGCAAAAAAAGATAGGATGACGTGTAGAAAACTACTTATAAAGGAACGAAAGAGTACTCATGGTTAGATTTGAATCTAAACTGGTAAACACAGTAATAATACAAGTATACATGCCCACCTCTAGCTACAGTGAGGAAGAGGTAGAGGCGATATTCTAAGATATCGAAGACATACTAAGATACGTAAAAGGACATGAAAATTTAATGATTACAGGGAATTTTAATGCAGTAGTAGGTGAGGGTAGGGACGGAGCGATAGTAGGTTTATTTGGTTTAGGCACGAGAAATGACAGAGGAGATAGGCTTGTAGAATTTTGCAACAAGAACAACTTAACAATCACAAATACATTATCTCAAAATCATGCTAGAAGACGATACACGTGAAAGATGCCAAGAGATATAGGAAGATATCAAATAGATTGCATTATTGTTAGACAACGGTTTAGAAATCAAGTAAAAGACTGTAGAAGCTATTCGGAAGCCGATATAGACACTAACCACAACATCGTAATTATGAAGGCCGCACTTAAATTTAAAAATCTGAAAAAGAGGAACGAAGAAAGGTCGTTTGACTTTGAGAAGCTAAAGGATAAGGATATCCACGAAAGATTTGAAAAAAAGTCAAATGAATTGCTGAAAAGGTATCGGGCAAATTTCTGATACTACGGAAATAGAAATAGAATAGAATAACATTAAATCCAGCTTGACATGGCGGCCAGAGATATTCTGGGGTATACACAAAAAGAAAATAAGAAACCATGGATAACAAAGGATATCCTAAATTTAATAGAAGAAAGATGAAAATACTAAAATAAATCAGACGAAACAGGATAACAGAGATACAAAGCCATACAATGGGAAATTATTCGCAAATGCAGGAAAGCTAAAGAACAATGGATTGATGAAAAGTGCAAAGAGGTACAAACTAAGATGGAAATAGCAAAGACAGACGAAGCATACAAATTAATTAGAATGCATTTTAGGGATATAAAACCCTATAGAAATGAATACTGTCAAATGCATTTGGAATTAATATGCAGCGACAAAAGATTGATGTGCTTAAATTTGCAGATGATATAGCGGTATTAGCATCTAGCAAAGAAGAGTTAGAAGTTGCTCTTAATGAAATGGAAACGGAGAGATATGGTATGAAAATTAACAAAAATAAAACTAAAGTTCTTGTATGTAAAGGAGGGAAAAATAAATCAAAAACAAGAAAACAAATAAGTAACGAGAACTTACAAGAGATTAAGGATTTCTGCTAGCTAGAAGCCAAATAACGCAAGATGGGAAAATCACAAAAGATATAAAACAAAGATTAGTATAAAGTCGTGCTACATTTAACAAGAAAAAGCAACTACTGTGTTTAAAGACAAATCTAGAAACAAGAAAAGATTGCTTAAAACGTATGTATGGAGCACAGCACTCTATGGATGTGAAGCCTGGACAGTAGGAGAAGCAGACAAGAAAAAGGTAGAAAGAAGCCTTTGAAATGTGGTGCTACAGACGTATGTTGAAGATACCATAGACAGACAAAGTTAAGAACAAAGAAGTACTAGAAATGGTAGGGGAAGAAAGAAGTATGTTAAAAATAGTAAAAATAGGAGAGATAGGATGATAGGCCACATGAGGAATATATTAGAAGCAGAGATACAAAAAAAGAGAAGTAGAGGTAGACCTAGGTTAGACTACTGCACAAGAAAGTGAAAGATGTAGGCTGTGAAAATTTCAAGAAAATGTGTAGGCTAGTTCAGAATAGAAATCAAAGGAGGTACGCTTCCAACCAGTAGCAAAATGTAAAGACTAATGACAAAAGTAATAACTGTACTGCAGATATTGGTTTAGTAATACTCTCAACTAATGTTAATTGCGCGAAAGATTTATTGAAAAACATTAATACGACAAATGTCTAAGTGTTGGGGGATTCTTGGCAGCCATAGGCTGCTTAACCCCTTCACATACCACTAAATTTCGGTGAAATAGTTTCTTAAGCTTTTGTCGAATTACTTTTTGACTGCACCAATACTTAATAATTTCTTATCATATAGAATGGAATTGAAGCATTTAGCCAAATTATATGAGAAAGATATTTTATATATTGCCATTTTGTGATTAAGTATAGAGATTATTCGTCTATGCCTAAGATATAAGTCATTGACAACTGTACGAAGAGTAATCTTTTTGTACAAGTATGATGGGCATTTATATTTTATCAAATTATGAATAAATCCAGCAATGTATATTTGACGCCTATTGTTCATATTGAACCATTTAGCTACTTCTAACGTATCCAAGATACTGATACAAGATACAAGATACTGAATATTTCTAGGTACTCCATAAATTAATCGTAAGCAAGGATTTTGTATTATTTGGATTCGCCTCGAATCATTGCTCTCAATACATGATCCATAGACTTAGCATAAAAATTGAAGTGAGATAACACTAGAGTTACACACAATAATTTCTTAATTGAAGGGGTTAAAATGGTACGATTCTGATATAATAGACGTAAGTTGATAAATACTTTTTTACTGCAAGTTATGTATCCCCAAATATATGTACCATTAATAGAAAGTATTCGGAATTATTAGAAATTGTTAAAGAAATTATTAAGTCAAGTGCAACAATGTAATTGAAGAAAATTAAATAAAGGTTATTAACAGTTGCGAGAACGGATGCAATACATTGTATTCCAGACGATAGTGATACTGCAGGTGGCAGGTCACAGATGGTTAAGAACCGAGATTACCTAGAAAGTAAGATTGTTTCATTGTATCATGAATAGTATTAAGAAATAAGCAGACATGAGCTCTGCAAGTTCTCACAGACATGTGAGGGGTAAGGACTATATAAATACCCCGGGAGCCCCAAGACCAGTCGGTCAGTCTCAAGTATTGCAGCTTTAACATTGCAGTTTGCTTAGGCTACTCACTCATACTAGTTCAATTATTAGTTATTTTTCGACTTAAAATAATTTTAAATCAGTTTGTCCAAATTCCATTGTAATATCTGTTTAAACCAAATAAATTGTTACAAAGTTTTGGAAGTGTTTTAAAAACACAGCTCCCAAGGTCCAGAAGCGCAACTGAAATCGAAATTTAGTGTCAATTTTAGCCTCAGATTTCTAACTTATTATCAAAATTGTTTTTTTAAATTTACATCCAAAAGAATAATAAAAGACTAGACTCTCAGTATTCTTTAAAAATATTTAAAAAAAATAAATATCTATATTTACAATTGCTTCGGACGCCGAATAAAATCTAAAAAAGGTAACGGCCTATATCAGAATATAATAAAATAGTTGCTTATATGACGATCAAGAGTTTAAAAAAAACAGAAAAATTTTTGAAAAAATTTGATCCCTATTTAGTAGTAAACGAATTTCTAAAAATTTTTTGTTTTAAGAACAAATTCTAAGGTGGCCATCATAGCCCTACGTAAACGGCTTTAATAAATGTGACAGACGACACTTATGCACAAGATTTGAATTACTAACAGGTTTTGGCCATAGGTGGCGCAAATGCTTGACATAATATTAATATATTCATAGGCAAAAATTAGATTAATATTAATATGGCAAGATGGCAAGAGTATATAGGGAATTTATATGCAGGAGAGGAACTAACAGCATTAGAACAAGAATCAGACATTGAAAATGATGACTTGGGATATTCTATACTTAGAGATGACTTTAAATTAGCATTAAAGGATCTGAAAAAGGTAAGGCACCGGGTACAGATAAGGTGCAAGCAGAAAATCTAAAATTCTCTGGACAAGCAGTCTCTTCCAACTTAAAACTATATGTATGAGACGGGCGATATACCCTAAAAGTAGATAAGCAAGATTACCACGAGTACAAAAAAATGGTTTTCTTATGGGATTTAACATGGGAAATTCTACGATCCAAAAAGACCATTTTTGCGAGATACAAAGGTTATCCACCCCGAGGTCGCCGCAAATATTCGCACATCTAGTAACAAAAATCGGCTCCATAGTTTTCTTCAACCAAGCATTTTTTAGCTCCAGGCATGGATCTCGGTCTCGACACCCTGATCAGGGTGCTAGCCCCACCCCACAACCGCCAGCGCACTTGCAAAAAAATTCGCACCTATGGTAACAGGATTAAATAACATTGTCACCTTAAATTTGCACAATAGTCTTCTTCGACTAATCATTTTTTAGCTTACGGGGCATGGATCGCACTCTCGGCACCCTGATCTGAACCGTCACCACAACAACAACAACCACCACCACCACCACCACAACCACCGCAACCACCACCACCACAACCAAATGTAAGACTTCGTAGAAAGTAACCCAACTAGGTCGATTCATTATCAAGCCCTCTAACCTACACAGTTGCATAAAAAGAAGTATAATACGCACATTTTATTCCTATTATATGTTAAAACGTGTTTACTCATAATAGAGTATCCAATAATACGAAGTCTAAGGGGATCCGATAGTTCTTTATAGCAAGCAGGCAGCATTCTTTCTATACTGTATATACCTGATATTAGCGGATGACAACCTGGTTTATAGACAGGGTTAAAAATCATCCAATGCCAATACACTCCCACATTGTGGTACCTGTCGTATAAAGAATGGCCGATCACCAGTTCAAACCCCATTTCATTTTCCCAGTAGCTTTATAACCGAATATAAACCAATTTTTAAAAACTATGTGTTGACTCATTGTCATGATATTTGAATGCAAGGTAGCACAGTGCATTAACGTTTACCACATATCCCAGTCGCTAGACTCTAGATGTTGAGTTGGAACTATGTCGCAAGCACCATGGATCTAGCTTTGGTCAGAGGCACATGCAAAGGCAACCACACACGCAATTATCATAACACGTTATGCAATCATAACAACATAGTTAACCATAGCGAAATCATTTTCTTTACTAAACAAAATATTGGTGTATATTTTGAAAATTGCACGAATGTGATGATTATACAAATCGATAAACCATACTGAAATATGTTAATAATTATCTATAGAAAATATAAATATAACTCATTTTTAAATTATAAATCAAAAACCAAAAAGGCTGTAGATATAAATATAACAATTACACCAATCGATGTGTATTAGTACAATAATGATATAATCAGCTCTACAAATTTTTTATATTTTACACCATTTTCATGTTATCACCAAAAACCAAAACGGCACTAAGTACCAATATGACAATTGCGCCCATTGGTTAATCATACTTAAATATATAAATAATTGGCTTTACCAATTTTTAATTTTGCATAGTTGTCAAGTTATAAGCAAAAACCAAAACGGTACTAGGTGCCAATATAAAAATAGTACCAGTCGATTCGCCATACCTAAATATGTAAATAATTATCTTTATACAATGTGAATATCTCCATCCGTTTTCATGTTATAAAAAGAAAACCAAAAGAGCACCAACTACCAAAATGATAATTACGCCCATCGATGCATTCTACTTAACTAAATAAATAATTGTCTTAATACAGTGTGAATATCTAAATCCGTTTTCAAGTTATAAGAAGAAAACCAAAAGGGCACTACATACCAAAATGATAATTACACCCATCGAGGCAATGTGCTTAAGTATATACATAATTGTCTTTATATAATGTGAATATCTCCATCCGTTTTTAAGTTATAAGAAGATAGCCATTATTCTAGTAATACACATCGATTGGTGTAATTGTTATATTTATATCTACAGCCTTTTTGGTTTTTGATTCATAATTTAAAAATGGGTGATATTTATATTTTCTATAAACAATTATTAACATATTTAAGTATGGTTTATCGATTTGTATAATCATCACATTCGTGATTAATAACATTTGATCGAGATGGTGTAATTTTCAAAATATACACCAATATTTTGTTTAGTAAAGAAAATGATTTTGCTATGGTTAACTATGTTGTTATGATTGCATAACGTGTTATGATAATTGCGTGTGTGGTTGCCTTTACATGTGCCTCTGACCAAAGCTAGATCCATGGTGCTTGCGGCATAGTTCCAACTCAACATCTAAAGTCTATCGACTGGGATATGTGGTAAACGTTAATGCACTGTGCTACCTTGCATTCAAAAATCATGACAATAAGCAAACACATAGCGTTATGATCGGTTATAAAGGTGCTGGGAAAATTAATTGGGGTTTGAACTGGTGATCGGCCATTCTTTATACGACAGGTACTGCAATGTGGGAGTGTATCGGCATTGGATGATTTTTAGCCCTGCCTACAAACCAGGTTGTCATCCGGTAATGTCAGGTATATACAGTTGTAGCAATTTTATTTTCCACCTAATATATATATCTGTATAATCAATCCTTTTATTAAATATTAAATAATATAATACATTATAATGTTATCCAATCCACTTAATTTAATAATATCTATTGTCCAATAAATAACTAGTATTTAGTTCATGTTAAAAGTTAAATTCTACGGAGACAATATAAAAGCTTTTGTTTGGTATCCTTCTTAAAGCCCCCTCTACTCAATAACCGCTAGGTATCGCTGTTACTGGGCAGCAACAAGCTCGGCTGGTACTTCTAACACAGCTGGGGTTCAAGCAGGTCGATAGTTGTTCTTAGGAGCGATGTCCGTGATTGATTTTGGTGTTGGAAGCGTGCACGATGGAAGATTGCTCGTGGAAGCTATCTACATAAATTGTTTTGGATGGTCCATTTGTTTGTTGAAACCAGTCGTGAAGAACGATGAAGTTTTTGTTAAAAGACCATTAGGAACAGTAAGTGAATTTGTTTCTATAATAATATTAATTGAAATTTTCAGTGTAACTTTGGGAATAATAATAATTTATTTTAAAATATATTGCAACGTAAATTATAAATAAGAAATTTTTCTGAATGGTATTCATGCGAAATTGATGGAAAACAATTCTATCCTTGTATAATATGGAATCACATATATAAATTTATTCAAGTTAATTACAAACAACATCAGTTTTCTCGTGGTGAGAATTACTCCTGGAACATCTGTAAATTGAAACGCAGATAATGGAAGCCAAGTGACGTGTTTCTCGTGTATGCAGCGCAGCTGTTCGTTTGGAATGGAATTTTCCGTTGTCATCACATATGTCAGCTTTCATGCAAGTATTTAGGTGCAAATTGGAGTTCTGGTATGTACAAAAAATTATGTTCGTATGTTGTTTGAACTGTCGACGTAGTAACGAGATAAATTTTACTTTATCCGACTTGTGTTAACTTTGAACAGGTCAAAGACAGACCTCACTTATATTTTTCGTAGTCATACGATATGAATCTGTAATTTGTTCCTACATAATTCTTTTATTAACTCAATGAAACATCAGAAGATGTCACTACTAATTAAATAAAGTAAATTCTTACAACTTTAATATTTAGAAATTAGATTTCTACATTTGATATTTTATGAACAAGTTATCTGTAATTATTTACTGTGAAATTAAGGTAAATTTACCATAATTAACGCTTTCTATAAATAAGCAATTTTATGCTTTGTCAATTTGTTACATAAACCTCATTAAATAGTAATTGGTACGGATATATTCAGTACCATTGTAATTAACTCTTCCTAATTTAAATTAACTTATAAAGGAAGACATATTTTTTGTAGAAAATTACATTATTGAATACCAGTTGAATAGATTCTTATTTTCGGACTAAAGACTATTTTTATTTAAGAGGAATGAAAGTCGATTCGGATTGTATTTAATTATTTTTGAGTTTGAATGCACAAACAGTGTTTTTCTTTGTTTAATTTGTTCACAGGTGCAGTGCAGGATTGCTAAGGTCAAGGTCGAGCCATAAGGTAAGACACTTTAAAGATTAGGTGGTCTTTGAAATTATATAGCGGTTATAGGAGAAAGGTTTCCGCATTAGCCTTGTACAAGGGACTTGTATCAGGTCTTCTCAGTATAAAAAAATACGGTGGCGCCTTATTTTTATTATTAGTGGTTGCAATTACACCCCGACCCACAGCTCATTCTCTACTCAGAGCATATAAGTTCGACTAGCCGCTTTGCCTTTGAGATTTACTCAACTTAGAGCCACCTTCCATCTTAATTTGCCGTGGGCTCCCTTTTTAATTATCGGAAATTCTCGTTAAACTAAAATCAGAATTTAAAAGGCTACACAGTATAGAAAGAATGCTGCCTGGTGGCTATAAAGAACTACCGGATCCCCCTAGACTTCATATTGTCAGATACTCTATTATGAGTGAACGTGTTTTAACATATAATAGAAATAAAATGGGCGTATTATACTTCTTTTTATGCAACTGTGTAGGTATGGAGGCTTGATGATGAATTTACCTAGTTGGGTTACTTTCTAAGAAGTCGTACCTTTGAGTTGGTGGCTTATTATGAGACTCTGCGATCAGACAGATCCAACCCCACCTGCTGGGAGTCAGAGCTACACCAATTCACATCAATTTTGTCTTCGTCATCACCTTAATTGCGCTATTCCTCGGTTCAACCAGATATAGTACCACAGTAATGATAAAACTTAGTCATAATATCCATTTAAGTTTCAAAGACAATTTATTTAAAGTTTATTGCGTATAATTTTTGTGATATTACAATAATATTAAACTATTCCTTTATTTGCTTTTAAAACTGAAGATTATGTTTATTTGCAACAAAATTCTTAACGTTTGTTATCATGAGACTCTGAATGGTAATTAACTATTTTTTTGACTAATATCAAATATTTATATACTCGTCGAAGTTTTTCCTATAGCGTCCGTTATCAGTATCAAAATCTTTCACAATAGTTATAAAAGTATGTTTTGAAGCGTCAACATTCCAACACCGTAAACACATTTCCTTAAATGTTAAATATGGCATGTCACCACTTATGTGATCCGAAAAAATATGGCGAAGGTTTGTGTCATCCTGCTTCTAGATTGCAATAACATTGGCGATATCTCTAAGCCCGTGCTTGACTGCGCTGGCATACGTTTGACATAGGTAAAAGGAATCAATGCTCTTATGTCTACCAAGGGAGAAAAACTGCGCGATCTTGCTTTGCTCGTTTACAGATATATCATCAAAGACAATAATTGAATCTTCTTTGATATCTCTGGGTTCAATCAAATCGTTGTAATTTTCATATTCATGGTAGCCAATTTCTTCTTTTAATGGTGTAACTATGTTTCTTAACAATTCGTATTTCGGTTGATATAAACTTTTCGAAAATACATAGACATTTTAAAATCTATGCCCATTCTCGTGCAAGATCAGAGATATTAAAGCGTTAGTTTTTCCACAGTTTGATGGCCCAGCGAATATAGCTCGTATACTAGAAGGGAACAAAGGTCCATGTTTACCATCCTCTTTTGCACTAGCAATACCGAAGTTATCATAATTCTGTATAGGTACTGTAATTTTTTGTTTCGCAGTCTCCATATTGCTTCGAGATGTATCCGCTTTTGCTGCTGTTTGCGGTGATAGCTTAACGTCTCTTTCGGTAAGTTGTATTTTCTACCGATGGAGTAAATACTTGATTTACCTAGTCGAACTCCTTCTATAGCTTTTTCTAAATATTCTTTACTGTATCCACTACTTCGTTTTCTTATATAATTGCTAACCATTCTGGTCAATACCGGTGGAAGCACTTTTCCCCTTTAAGGCAATTTCACTCTATGAGGCACTTTCACTCTATAAGGCACTTTCACTCTATAAGGCACTTTCATTCTGAGGCAATTTCACTCTATAAAGTAATTTCACTCTATAAGACAATTTCACTCTGAGGCAATTTCACTGTATAAGACACTCACCCTATGAGGCAATTACACCCTATGGCGCAATTTTACCCTATGAGGCCATTTCACTCTATTCTGATGGAGATAAATTTACTCTAAAATAACTAGAACTTATTTACAGAGTGGGAGATGCTCACCATTCGACAGATAAAAGTAAACTAACTGAAACAATTTAATTTATCTATTTTATATTATTTTATTAAAATATATACAAAATAGTTAATTGTGAATAAATCTATTAACAATTTCCGTAAACGGGTTATATTCAAACATAGTCTTGTATAATTAAAGCATAAACCTTCATCGACGGTTCAAAATTTCTTGAAGCTTCAAATTCCATTCTTGCTTCAACAATTGTGTCCTTGATGCTTTCAAATTGATGCGACTTCCTCTCCCTACTACTGGCGGTGGTGGTTGTGGTGGTGGTTGTGGTTGGTGGTGGTGGGGGTTGTGGTGTACTGGTGGTGGTGGTTTGTGTGGTGACGGTTCCGATCAGGGTTACGAGAGAGCAATCCATGCGTAAGCTAAAAAATTATTAGTCGAAGAAAACTATTGTGCAAATTTAAGATGATAATGTTATTTAATACTGTTACCAGAGGTGCGAATTTTTTTGCAAGTGCGGTGGCGGTTGTGGGGTGGGGGGGGGTCTAGCACCCTGATCGGGATGTCGATAGCGAGATTCAGGCCTGGAGCTAAAAAAATGCTTAGTTGAAGAAAATTATTGAGCAGATTTTTGTTACTAGATGTGCGAATATTTGCGGTGACCTTGGGGTGGATAACCTTTGTATCTGGCAAAAATGGTCTTCTTGGACCTTAAAATTTCCCATGTTAAATCCCATAAGAAAACGAGTTTTTGTACTCGTGGTAACCTTGCTTATCTACTCCTAAGATTTCAAACGTAACATCTTAGTCTCTATACCAAAAAGAGAGGCTCGGATAGATGTGAAAATTTTCGAACAACAAGTTTGACAGCACACGTGTCAAAAATATTAACTACAGTTGTAGAAAGACAAATGGAAAAACGAGCTGAAAAAATACTAGGAGAAGATCAATTTGGGTTTAAATGAAACAGGAGAACACGGGAGGTTATTCTAGCTGTGAAGGTGATAATGGAGAACGAAAAAGCGTGTATATGGGGTTTGTAGATCTGGAAAAACCATTCGACAATATAAAATGGAAAACAATGTTCGAAATACTCAAAAAGATTGGAATGAGTTTTAGGGATAGACGGATAGTACATATCTTATACAAAGAGCAAACATGTTACGTGCCAAATTGGCACTAAACATTGCCTTAGCTTAATTTTTATGTGCGGAAGTTTTCGCGCCTTTAAATTTAAAAGACTTGGCGTATTTTCGTCACGTTAAAAGTGGGTTGGACGAATGATTTCGCGCCGACGCGATAAAAGACAGAAAAGTGGGTTTTTTTCCGATGGTCTTTTTAACGTGGCCGTTTGCCTTTCAACATCGAGAAGGGCGGTCGTATCGGGCCGTTTGCCTTTGAACATCGAGAAGGGCGGTCGTGTCTGGTATCGTATCTTTTTATTATGTAGATTTCCTTTTGCTTATCTTTGTTTGACCTTACCTGATTAACCTATTCCTTATCGATCCGCTACATATAGGAATCTGATACGACCCTGGAGCAGACCCAACACCTTAGAACGAGCCGGATGTCCATGCTCCACTAACAGCTAACCGGAGCAGTCACCATCTTTAACTATCTTAAAGGGGGCTCTAGCCATTTGGAAGGCGTACCCCACGTTAATTGCCTTAAAAGGGGCCATCAGTAGCTCTGATGGACGTCAACAGAAGCCAACTTTAACTCAACCCCGCAGGACGTCGGATTTCTTATGTAAGTACCTATTGTCTTAATCTGTTCGCTAATTAAATATATATTTTCCGTCAATGGCGTATTTAATTTGTTATTGATGACGTCATTGTCAGATGGCCGCGCTAAAGCCTGTGTAAAGCTTGGAGCTACCACCTGCCGTGGCGTCGCTTTTTCCGCGCTTGCGCGATTGTTATTATAAACCTTTAAATTGTGCAATTATGAACTTTAAATTGTAAGAAACAGCAGTAATAGAATTAGAGCAGAAACGTAGAGAAGTAAACATTAGAAAAGGGTTGAAACAAGGATGTGCCCTATCCCCATTAATTTTTAACTCGTACATCGTAGAAGCAATGAACACTGTCAAATGTAGGAGGCGGCATTGAATGAGTTGCACGCGGGAGCTCAGACCGTTGGCGGCGTGCTTGTTTATTATTTCTAATTGTTTAAATGTAAGGTTTCGAGCCACCTTTTGAGGTGAATAATGGAATTTTATATCCTGAGTTAAAAGTGCAAACGCATTCAGACATAAGTAGCAAAAGTTGAAGTATTGCATGCAAAAATTTTATTACAAACATTGACATAAGATTAATTGAGTTTTATAAAATCATTGTAATGAACTTTAAATAACCCCACATATTTCTAAACGTATTACTTTTATGGAGTTGGTTACATAAATAAGCAAACATCTAAATGTCTGATAATCAAGACTTCGGCTGCAATTGCATTAAATATTACAGAAATAGTAAATTTTTAAACGCACTGCAAAAATGAATTAAGTTCTGAACAAAAATGTTAGAAATACTCAGGTTATAGACTGATTAACACTATAATCTTTCAAACTGTTCCAAGTCTTACCTAGTTTTATTTGTCGATATCGGCTGGCGGTGTTGGTCTCCGCTGTCTGTTAAAACACAAAACGGAAACTGCAGAAAACAAAAGATTCGGAAGCTTCATCCCATATCCTAGAAAACTAAATTAGATCGTCTAATTCCGCAAAAACCTCTAAATCCCTGGATACCTCAATCCGTCGAGGATTATCAGAAATTTCCAACGTTTCGTTATAAACTTCCACAAATTTTCCAGTTTAATACTCAAAGCGTTATATGCACTTATCGAATAAATCACTATAATTGCACCCAAAGCGTTGGAACCCTCCTCACAGCTAACTAGATATTTTAATAAGTGACGAATTTCTATCGATTGACGAACCATCCACTGCATGCGTTCCGTCGTATTTTAATACCGACCTACTTTAATTGCTTTGCAACTAAATTCAAATCTAACGCTCTCGTCTCAAAAGACAGATGTGGCATTTTTCAAACTTTGTATCATGGCTTTCTTAATTATTTAGGTCTTAATTAAAGTTCGTGCTCTATCTAACATTCAGTCTTTCTTCACGATGTATAACATGAAGCTTAATTAAGGGATTTTACATTTTTTAAAAGTTATTAGGGTCAGACTGTTTTGTAGCACCTTTAGGTTTCAAATTTCAAGTACAATCTGTAACTCAATTGTTTTATTCAAATTTATGGAAAGCACTTTAGAAAGAAGATTGAAAAATATAATAAGAGAGTTGCAATTATTACAACACGGCGAGTTTTACAGAATCCAGGTAATAAGAAATATTTAGATGTAAAAGGTTTGCAATTGAATAATTGCGACATATATTGGTAAAAATGAAACAATTAAATATACCTTATTTGAACTTTCAAATTAAGTATCTCATCTAGATGTGATCGTGAAAATTAGACGAAGTAATGTCGTAGACCAAAGATTTGTAATTAATTTTTAAACAATATTTCTAGTTCCTGCAAGTTGTATTTTTGAATGAAAAATTTTAAAAAACTTATATCAGAATGAGGTTTCATTATACGTGCTGAGCTTATTAAAATCACAAGTGAAAAATGTTTTAATAATACACATGACGTTTTCTTAGAAATAATTATAATCATTTAAATTTAATATTTTCTGTATTAGTAAAGTACACCAATAGGATTAGGTTTTTCCCTTTAAGAAATATAAGTTCTAGGTTACTATGAATTTTAAACTAAGAGAAAATTATTTGGCATTATATTTGATAAATAGTCAAAGGTTGACAAATTCGTGTCCGTTTTTAAAAGTTTGAAATGATGTCATCATTTTAATTAGTACGATGATTTTGTCTACATAGAAACAATGGCGTCAAATGATCTCATCGTCTGTCAACAAAGACGGATCATATATAGTTTTGTGCTTTTTTTTCTTGATCTGCTTTGTGAATTAAACCACTCATAATTGTTAAAATCGTCTTTATTTACGTTTCGATCCATGACCTAGGATCGTTGTCAAAATCATAATGAGTTTCCTCCTCAAGATAAAAAAATGACAACTTAAACCTTACAGTAACGTATTCGCACACTTCTTTAATAACCATCCTCTCAATCGTATAAATAGTACCATGTTAAAAAATGCTTTCCAATCCATAAGTTATTGAATTATATGAAATTTGACTATATAAAAATCAATCAGCTGATTTCACGTTAAGCGTATTGGCTACCTCAAAGTCGCTCCCAAGGCGCAACACAAATTAGGGCGCCAAACAGAATCGCCTAGTTGATAAGAGACAGGACGACGACGGAGGTTATAGCGGTTGTAAATTTTTCGATAACTGGCAGAAAGTTTTTTGAGAATGTGTTACACTATTTTTTCTATATGGATATATATAGTGTATTTACTCTACCTTATAGGCGGCAGAGCCTAAATATATTATGAGGGGTTCCTGTCTAAGGTTTAAGCCCAGGGTAAAGAGGATGGAAAATGGCTCTGAGTATAAAAGGGCCCTCTAAAGAGATCTTCCAGCCAGCTAAACTTCTTGAACTTAAAGCAGAGCTATGAGCCAGGGTCGTAAGATGGTATACGATAATAAAAGAATTTTTAATGGACGCCACCATATCTTAATAATAGCTATAATGAGAAAGAATCCGAAGATAAGATACGGAAATCTTCGAAAAGAAAAAATATCTTTAACGAGCAAAACATAGAAATATAATACTTACTTGTGACTCTGCAAACTGGAATTAGAACGACCATCTCGTACTATCTAAAACTTTAATCACTTCTTGACATTCTAAAGCTAGAGCTACATTAGAGCCTAGTCAATTTATCACAAAAAAAAATAAATTCCAACTAGATTACCTAGTTAAATTTTAAACACAATACCAATAATCTATCCTTCTTTACTACAAAAATTTTATAAATACGGTTGTTTGCTTCTATAGAAAAATTATTGTTGACTACAATGAAAGAAAGCTTTAAAACAACTTATCACACTTTTATTGATTTACAAAATATATATATATATATATATATATATATATATATATACATCATTCGTACAATTTTATACGTACTGAAACTTTTGAAATATTTACTTTTAATTATGTCTAGGAGTAGTCTCTGATTATTCGTATGAATTTTATAATTGTAAATTTATTATAGTTCTCTAGAAGAATTATAGTGGTTTTGTTATTATTCTACAATTTGTATTTGATACCTAAATAGGATCCTGTTTGGGTTTACATTTAATTGATTAAAAATTTTGACTTTCATTAAATTGCAGAACTACATTTTAATTAATTTAATTGATGGAATCAAAGGTCAAAAATATTTATGGATTGAACTAATCCGTACTTCAAGTGTATTGTCCAAAAAAATTATATTTTATAATGTGACAAACAAATATTAACGTATCACGTGCTTAGTTACAGATACATTTTAGTATAACCTAGTAAATTCAAAATTAGTTATCTTATAGAAATTTTTTTGTGTTCACAAGAACATTTATGCAACATCCAACTACTAAATTCTGAACAAAAATTACGTGCACAAATTTAAATGACCATATAAAATTTACAAAAATTAGTATTACATTTCCAGTAATAGTTCCGTAAAACGAAAATTAAATTAAAATTAGAGATGATTCACCACAAACAATCTCCTAGGCATCAGAGTTCGTTAACCATCTTGTACAGTTACAACAACAGGTGCGCGCAGTTCACACGTGTTCCAGCTTGACTTCTATACCAAACAAAATTTACGGAAAATTCCACCATATTTCATAGCAACATTTGAGAATTTGAACTTTCTTTACTGCATAACAAAAAACTTGCGCTTCGGTGTTCCATAACAAATAGACAAAAATTTGCGTTTCAATATTCCATAACAATTTGAGTATCTACATAAAATTTGCGATTTAATATTCTATAGCAACTAGACTAAAACTTGCTTCGATACTGTAATCATATTAAACTTGCGTTTCAATACGGTATCTACATTTTTACTTGCGCTGAAAAGAATCGAAAAAATGATTTGGATGCGAAATTGAAAATTATTCACCTACCGTAGATGATGTTTATTTCACAGTAACACTAGGTCGATTCAACTACTAATTGATGTAATGGTATACGTCGACACCACTTCACCTGCCTTTGGAACTGCATGTTTTATAAAACTTGTTAACCCACGTTTTCAACACTTGCTTATCTGATTACATTCGGACGTTAAAGGATGAACCTTAACCACTAGGCAATTTTATTATTCAAGCACGCGCAGAAGTGGATTGTTGTATCAACACATATACAGATAAAAGAAAACTTAAATTCTACTTCACGTCCTTAGTTATAGGTGGAGTTCTAAGTAACGAATTGGTAATATATTGCTACAATAGGAATTTAATATTTTCTGTATAATAAAAGATTTTTGTTAAATAAATATTTAGAACAAAAGCGTACATTAATGAAGCAGGTAATCGTATTCGTTACAAATGTGGAAACGAATACTTTTAAAGTGTTCAGGATCTGGTGAAGGATGCTCAGGAGGAATATACATGTCATTTATTTCAGATAACTGCCCGAAATAATCGCCAGAAAGGATATGTTCAAGACCATGCTTGCTTCCTATGTACGCGACGACCAGCATCATTGGGATGTGAACCTCCCAAAAATTTCTTGTGCCATCCGCAACTTCAAACACGAAATCATAGGCTGCACTCCGTTCTTCGCTCTATTTGGTCGTGAGCATATCCTTTCCGGCGATTATTTCGGGCAGCTATCCGAAATAAACGACATGTATATTCCTGATCCCGAGCACCATTCACCAGATCCTGAACACTTTAAAAGTATCCGTTTCCACATTTTCACAAAACTTTATACCAGTAATCAAAAAATTACCAACCGCTATAATCTCCTCCGTCGTCCTGTCTCTGATCAACTAGGTAATTCTGTTTGGCTCCGTAATTTTGCTTTGTCCGACGCTTCACGTCATTTTAACGCCAAACTTGCTCCTAGATTCATTTGTCCTTTTCCCATTTCTAAAGTATTTTCTCTCTGGAGCTATGAACTTACCGATCCTTCCGGTCACAAATCCATTTGGCATGTTAAAGATCTGAAACCTGCCCATACGGACCATCCTAATGCCCCCAATCTCGCTGTTTTCCTTCCGGCGGCGTAAAGTCTTAAGACCAAGATCTAGTCCTCGCGCCCCAGATTCTTATGCCGACTTTGCTCTCCTTAAGACTTGATTTTTAAACTTTACGATTCTTTATTTACTTCCCTGTTTGCTGGGTTTTCTTTCATTTTTTCTTAACTCCGTGTGGGTCCGGGAATAGAATAGTCCCATGGTACGACCTGCCTGTCGTAAGAGGCGACTACAGCGGTCTAACACATACACACACGCACACTTTATACACGCACAACCCATACACACACACACACACCCACACACACACACACGCACACATACACACACGCACGCACACGTACACACATATTCATTCATAACTACACTGGGATCCAGTTTTATTTTCTTAGAGTTTTTGTTTATTGTGGTTTTTGTACTTGCTGCTTGGTGTTATTCTTTTTGGTTTTTTCTTTCTTTTTCCTCGTTCCTTTCGTTACACATTCCTCTCCTTTTTTCTTTGGCTGGTCTTCTTTGCTGTCGGTTCCTATACCGATTGTGTTTTGTCCATCCGCTCATGTGGTAGTTGCTTTCAAGTCCGTTTTTCTTTTGTTCAGAAACCACGACTTAGTCGACTTAAGGACTATTTAGCATTTTTTTTCTTTAATTCTTCGGTTGTTGCGATTCCTGGTTACCACTGTTTGTAGTACATCATTTCTTTTACCAGCGCACTTCCTCTCTTCCTCTCGTTCTCCCTTGTTGTTCCTTTGCATACTTGATGCTTGACCCTTGGGCCCTGTTTTGGCTTGTACTGTTGGTTTTCTCCCTCGTTCCTTTTCTTACTTTGGTTTTTTCGCGAGAAACCAATTTCTTCTCTTGGGGTTGAAGACTTTACTGTTTTTTTTTTTGAGAAACATCCGTCCTTTGACGACTCCGCAGCGTCGATGCCGCTTCATCTTAGTCCTCGTTGATGGTTTATTACCCGTCTTTCCTTCAATTTTTATTTTTTTTGTGTGGTTCTTCGAGCCGGATGAGAATTCCTTTTTTTATTTATTTACCTCGTTAAGCGAATTTTTTCCTTCTTTTTCTCTTTTTATTATTAGCCTTTCGAACCGGATGAAAGTTCTTTTTCATTTTTTTGGGTGTGTCTTTTTTCTGGTTTCATTTGCTTTTGGTAACAAATTTTCGTTTAGCTTTTAAGCAAATTTTTTTTGTGTTTGGGTTTTTCTTCCTCCTTTCCGTACTGCTCACTCCCGCACTAGGGCTTTCCTACCCCGACGTGTTAATTTTGCTGGGGGGTGGTGGGGTTGTTACGTTTATTTTCGACGGTAAGACCGTATCCATTTATATTATTAATCATTCTCATCGATTCCGTTTTACTCTTTCATACATCGACAACATTCTGTTTACAACAAATACGCTTCCTAGTAATTTTCATTTTAAACTTATTTTTTTCGAAACGTAAACTTTATGCTAAAATTAAATAGTCAATACCTTGGTTTAGGTATCCGTTAACTTTTTATACATTACGACCGCATATAAGTGATTCTTATATGATTTCCACCTAAAGGCTCGTTGAAATGAGGTATTGAAGTATCCGATAAGACCGTGTTTTCAAGTTTTCTAATCAGGTTTCGATAACAACAATAGTATTTACAGCTCGGGTTATTTTGTTTAAACAAATGAATACTCACTTTCTCTTCCTTATACTCGACGAAAACAGTCGTTATATTTTTGTTGTTCCAGTTTTCTTCGTGAGAAGTTTGCGCACGCAATACAGCGTGGTTCTTCCGATGAATAGGACTACCTGCTACCGTGAACGCAATTAATGAAGCGATTGCCGCCCCTTCTTATATGGCACAAATTGCGTGGTCCTAGGCTCTGCTGCCTCGCTGCGGCCCTAAGGAGGGTGTGGTAGGTCCAATATAAACGACACGTGAGTGAGTGTTTATCCCCTATTTCTTTGTATGAGCTCTATGAACTGGTTCAACCAATATATTTTAGTTTTGTTGGATGATTACACCTTGTTGTTTTAAAATGATTATCATCGGTACGTGGGATGACACTGATTATTGATATTGCAGTTATTGTAGCGATTTTGTATGTTTAATTTTAGATTTAAGATGACGATTTAGATATGTTGCTTTTAGAGTTGTAATTTCGTTAATTAGTATGAGGGTAGGTACATAAAAACAGCAACTCACCATGTTAAGAACTGATTGTTTTGGTTCTTCTGATAGACGCATATTATGATTATTAATTATTTTTGTTTTCATTTGTTTTTAGTACTACTGTTCTTGTTTTTTTGAATTAGTAATTTTTTATATTTTGTTGTTGAGTGATGAATGAGTGCGTGTATTTTTATTTCAGGCCTTCCGTTAATTTTGGTGGTATAATACCCCGCCCACTCACCTATTGAGCCCGGTCCTTCTTTCTTTGTTTTTTTTCTTTTGGTTTGTTTTTAGACTACATCGCTGTTCGTAGCACACTCATTCTTCTAAACTTTAAAATTTTCATCTAATGTATTCAAACCAAATATTTCGAACATTAATAAATCAAAGTCACCTCCAATTTATGTCGTAAATGTCAAACTTGAAATTTTGATTATTTTGACAACAATCCTAGGTCATGAATTGAAACCTAAATAAAAACTATTTTAACAACTATGAGTGGTTTAATTCCCAAAGAATATCAAGAAAAATACAAAGCAGACCTCAACAAACATACAGGGAGTATTTAGTTTCGTGCTGACTCAAACAAATGAAAAATCCCGATTTTTGATTTCAAGTCAACAGTACGCAAATTCAGCACTTAAATTTGGTTTGTGTAAAGTTCGTAAGAAACGTTCGAATTTAGTATACGAGTTAGAGTGTAACGACTTTTGTTTTACAGAAGGCACCACGTAGTGAGCGCCACTGAAACGTTATTTCTTCTACGTTGAGGCGCTAGTGTAACTTCTTTTTTTTAATGGGCACCAGTGAACAAAAATCTTTCGACATAGCTAGGGATCTATTCCTGGGTAGAGCAATAAGAAGTGGGGGGTAAGTCGAATTCTGTTTGCAAACCAAAGCTAAGCTAAATTAAATAGGCGCCACCATGTCCTGAGATAATTACGATAATAGCAGAGCACAGTTCTAAGGGCGGACGTGGAAACCCAAAGATAAAACGATCGCCTTCGTTAACAAAAACCCGTCTTATCAAAATAAGACGCAGCTCCTGTAAGAAATTGCAAAGATTAAATAAATAAAAAAGTAGAACACCATTTGTGTCCTATAAAAGTATAAAAAAATAAAAATAAAAAAATATATCCAATATGATATTGGCACCAAATTATTACTCAAAAATTTTACCTTTGTGTAATTAGATTTGTTCGCAGTTGACCAAAATAAAAGCCTCAAAGTTGAACTAATTGTTTACTAAAGAAACTCTCTTTTAAAATTTCGGAACTTTTTAACAAGTAACAAAAATGTATCATTAACATCTATATCAAAGTCAAGGTTTTGACTTTTTAAAACAACCTACTACACTTTAAATATGAACCTGCTTTAAACATTTGAGTGAAAATAATTTGTAAGCATAATACACTGAATTACGTTCTAACCTGGGCAGATCTTTTCAGGTAGATTACAATTTCTAGAATCTTATACAGTGTCTTTAAATTTTCAGATTTAAATTTTATGATTTACATGTAGATAAATGCTAATCACAAAAATAGGAATGTTTGGTTTAAACTCAATGACAGCTGCACAAAGCATTTGTTTTCATGACAACATCTGTCAATTGTGCAACACAAAAAAATATGACGTCGAAAACATACGTTGAAATTATCTAAGGTTCAGATGGAACAAAGCTTGTAATTATAAAAACCTAATCTGACAAAATTTTGTTCTACGGCTTATAAAACCAGTTCAATAATAGTTGAGAATTACACAGATTACATGTTGAAAACATAATAGCAACTTTACGTGCTTTATATGATAGACGGTTTATCAAATTTTTACATTCAAAACACATGCATGAAATATCTTATATCTAACAACGAACCAAACTGCTTTTGTTGCTCCACGATAAATCAAGATGGAAATTTATATTCTTCAAACAAAGTTACCAGCCATTTCTAACTAGAGACGACTGCAATCCAAACTAACTTCCATAATTCCTAGTTAACAAATTTCTTAGTAGACAAATTTCATATCGACAAATCCTAAGTGGCGAATTTTAAATGATGAATCCTACATGACGCGCTAAATAAATTAAACCAAATTAAATTAGTTCGTAAAATATATACTTTACCAACCGTTAGTAGAAGGTATCTTAATAGTTTTAGGTCGAGCACGACCTGACCTGCTTACTTTAGTAATTGATGCGAAAATCGCCTGCCTCTAGCCGAGAATACATGTTGATAAAGCTGTTGCTAGCGGGCGATTAACTTAACGAAACAAGAACCGAATCGTCGCGACGTTAGAGGCGTGGAATACAAAAGAACAACTAGAGATGCGCGTGGAAATAACTTTATGTGACACAGATATTTTAATATAAGAAGATTAATAAGGAATAATGCACGCTTAGCGCAGCATTATTCTCGTAATTCAATGCGAATAATTATTACTGAAATTAAACATGTTACAAGAGTATCCAAATGGAACAAGAGCCGACAAATGGCACATTGAAGATTTGAAACCCTTTTATTTTTAAATTTTGAAAATAGCGACCCTGAGGATAAACAATGATAACTTTGCTTTTAGGTGTACTGTGTATTGATTAGTTTAAAGATAGTTTTGTAAACATTTTTCTTTTAAGTATGATTTGCGTACAAGTTGGTATATTTGAAATCACATTTAGGGATATATTATTTTTTTAGAGTTATTGCGGTACTTCTCAGGCCCTTTAGTATAGAGTTAAGTTGCACATTGACAAACTAAACCTAAAGAGAAGTTTGAGAATCTATCATGGTCGTTTTTGTATGTAGCTGCTCCTGCATGATAAAGATATCATAGACAGACAAGGTAATGAACTAAAAGGTACTAGAAATGGTAGGGGAAGAAAGAAATATGTGGAAAACAGTAAAAAATAAGAGCGATAGGTTGATAGACCACAGTAGGCATGAGGGAATATTACGGAATACATTAGAAGCAGAGATACGAAAAAAGAGAAGTAGATGTAGGACTAGGTTAGACTATTGCACACAGATAGAGAAAGTTGTAAGCTGTGGAAATATCAGGAAAATGTGTAGGCTAGCTCAGAATTAAAAACAATGGAGGTACGCGTCCAACCAGTTCTAACATGGAAAAATTAATGTCGAAAAAAAACTGTACTTAAACATGATGATTATTATAAGCAACTACAGGTATTGGTGGTGCAATATTCTCGAATAATGTTAACCGTGCGAAAGAATTTAGTGGAAAACTATTAATTCGAAAAATAGCTAGGTGTTGGGGGGTCTTGGCAGTCACAGGCTGCTTAACCCTTTTCACATACCCTACATGTGATTTTCCAATGCTCCACCCGTAGGTACTACATTGACCAGGAAGCCAGTTTTTCTACCTAAAAAATTTTGAATTTTACCGAACCCTTGCTGTTCCAAGCAAGATAGGGATCTTTAACGAGCGTGACAACACATACACACACACACACACACACACACACACACACACACACACACACACACACACACACACGGGACCTCCATTCTACCTCTCATCCGAACAAGGGAAGATTTCTGTGAAAAATGTTCGCCTACCATTTTTCAAGCGGAGCGTGTCAGGATTTGAACCCGGGATCTTGGGCATCCCCTTCACATATTCTACATGTGATTTTCCAATGCTCCACCCGAAGGTACAACATTGACAAGGAAACAAGTTTTTTTTTACCTGAAAAATTTTGAATTTTGACAAACCCTTGCTGTTCCAAGCAAGGCAGGGATCTTTAAGGTGCGTCACAACACACACACAGGACCTCCATTTTACCTTTCATCCGACGAGGGCGTATTTTTGTGAAAAATGCTCGCCTAACATTTTTCTAGCGGATCGTGTTGGGATTTAAATCCGGAATCTTGGGCATAGTAGTCACACGCATTCCAACTACGCCACGGAGCCGCCCGCTCCCCCACCCCTCACATACCTCTGAATCTTGGCGAAAAAGAGAATATAATTAGAAAACAATAGAAGGAGAACCGAGCTGTACATAGGCTGTTGTGGAAATTTTAGAGAACTGTGTAGGCTAGCTCACAATATAAATAAGTGGAGCTACGCGTCCAACCAGTTTGAAAACGGAAAACCTAATGGCGAAAAAATAAGTGCACTGAAATTGATATTGATGACTATTATAATCAACTACAGGTGTTGGTTTTGAAATATTTTCAACTGTTGATTGTGCGAAAGGATATATTAAAAAATTATTGATTCGGCAAATGTTTAAGTGTTAGGAGATCTTGGCAGCCACCGGTTGCTTAAACCCCTTCACATACCACTGAATATCAGGGAAATAGGGTATATAATTACAATAGAAAAGGAACCGAACTGCATTTAACAAGAAATAGCAGCAACTATGTTCAAAGACAACATACAGAAACAAGGAGAAAATTGTTGAAAGCATATATGTGGAGCACAACATACTACATCTAAGAAATAGGATATAAGGTAAGAAAAGCAGACAGAAAGAGATAGAAACATTCTGGAATGTTGTGCTTCAGATGTACGAGCATGATAACATGGACAGACAAAGTTAATAACAAATAGATTATAGAAATAGTAGGGGAATAAATATATCTGTGGAAAACAAAAAGAAATATCGGAAATAGAAGGGCATTAAACGATCTAAGGCATTTTTGGAAAATAGTACGGGATATATTACAATCAGAAATAAAAAAAGAAATAAAGGTAGATCTAGATCAGACTATTGCACGCAGATAGTGATAGATGCAGACTTTGCAAATTTCAGGAAAATATGTAGTTTAGCTCAGAATAGGAAACAATAAGGGTACGAGTCTAACCAGTTCCAAGACTGAAGTCCTAATGATGATGATGGAATTAAATCCAAACAAAGAAACAATTTTTGCTAATTATATTATCGATACTAAGGAACTTGTATGATTGGATTAAATGGAAATAACTTTGCGTTGTTCTGATATAACGTTACAAGACACCTGATTGGAGATTACCATTGCCTATGAGGTCAACCTACCGAGAGGGTGTTGCCGGCCGTCCCCTTTGAGTGGTCTACTTCCATTCTATTTCGAATGTATGGAAGGAGGTAAGCGATTTATTTCCTATGTTATCGGAAGTCATAAAACACTATGTTTCTTGAAGCTAAACATCTCTCCTAACGGACGTTACATTTTTATAGGGTAAAAGAACCGCCATTTTTCATTTTTGTTGTAGACTGAGGGCATAAGATTTTCTGAGTAACCATGAACATCGAATTATTAATTTTGCTTAACAAAATACTGATTCTTAGTCGTTAGATCTTTTGATTAATATTCTAGTACGTTTCTTAATTTGATAATATACTTAATTTGAAGCCAATCAGATCTGAATGGAATAAAACAACTTGTAATGCCAGATTTCTTTAACCTTGTCTAAATTTGATTATCTGTAAACAACAAATTTATGACACACTGGAACTTTATACTTGACTATTGTTAATTCTCAAACAGTTCCTAAGAGGATGTTTACCCGAACTTGCTTTGTATTGATAAATTAATTATGATGCTTTTATTACACGGTTGTCACTTTTTTGTAAATACGATAATTATCAAAATTTAACCAATAGATTTAAACATGGATTTAAAAAGGAGTTGCTTGTTTAAGAATGTTCTTTCACCCTAAAATTAGTGCCCTATAATTAAAGTATTGGTGGACACACTAATAAAGTGTTATTCTGTGTTTATCCGTATCTAGGTGGAGAACTGCAGATCGTGGTCTAGGTTTATTTAATTATTTATTTTATTTTCAGGCATAGAGTATAAAAGGTTGGTAGAACAGTCCCTTTTTAATGTCGAGATTCGTTTAAGAGTCAAAACGGTTTTGCGCGTTTCCCATGACCTTTGCTTCCATGTCGTTATAACGTAAACGCTGTAACGCCCTTCCTTTTAGTGCAATGAGTCACGAAACAAAATCGGTTCACAACCTCGTCTCACACGAGAGCAATGAAGCAATGTTCGAAGTTAGCTATTTACCCAAATAGAAATTTCCTTTTCTCTTAACCACGTATCAACCAACTTCACCCTGGGCTATCATCATATTCACGAAACTTCCGTAGAATTGCGATTACCATAATAAAAAATATATATTACAAGTAGCACCAACAACGTGGGGCGTGTGTAATAGTATTATAAAAACATTACACTGCCGCTGGCAAGGTGGTGTTACAGATCAGAAAAAATTTTGTTACAAGAGGATTTGAATGGCAACGATAGTAATACTTACGATAACCCTATGGATCGAAGTATAAAGAAATAATGTAAATTGTGCTTTTATCTTTTATCTTGAAAAATCAGTGGGAACCTTCTTCATGCCTGCTGATGCGTTTAAGATATAAATGGAAGGCTTGATTAATAAATGCGCATTTGAATTATCAAATCAAGTGCTTAGTCCAATGTGGTCATATACAATGCTTATGTAGAAAACTATAAAGAACGATGATCGTTTCATGAATTAATGAAAATTTCTCAGACAGAAATGTTCAACGATCACAACAATATTAATTACGTACATTTACTTAGTTTACTAAATGGTACCATCCAGTAAAACACAATAAGTCCTTGGTTTCTACTGTAAAATAGTCGAGGACGCAATTCTAGTTTTTGCGATCTTTATAGAATTAAAATCTTACAACGGAAAACTAAAACAAACGTATTCTCAGGCAGAAACTTGATGGTTTTTGTTTAAAACAAAAAGCAGCATACAATGTTCCTCATAGAATGTAATATATTCATACGTGAGTTTTATGTATATCCTACAGTATATAAGAAAAATACGACAAAATTATATAATTTTTGATCAAAAGTGGAAGAATATGATAGTCGCTCCAGCACAACGGGTGGGAATAAAGAATTATACATTTTTTAATAATATGTAAAGTTAAACATATTTTATTATTAAAGTATGAAAGTAAAATTAGCAATTATTAACATAAAACATTTAAACACTATACCCGTATTGTTTTACCAAGTATGTCGGAATATTTCCTGATTGTTATACCCAAACACGTCATATGAATTATTATAATGTAAATACTCCCTGTATGTTTGTTGTGGTTTGTTTAGCATTCTTCTTAATCTTCGTTGGGAATGAAACCACTCATAGTTTTTAAAATCTATTTTATTTACGTTTCGATCCATGACCTAGGATCGTTGTCAAAATAATAAAAACTTCAAGTTTGACGTTTATTACATAAATTGAAGGTTACTTTGATTTATTGATGTTTGAAATATTTGGTTTGAGTACACTAAGTAAAATTTTTAAAGTTTAAAAGAATGATTGCCTTCAATTTGTGTTGCGACCTGGGATCGACTTTCCTATGGTAGCCAATACGCTTAACGTGAAATCAGCTGATTAATTTTTATTGGTGAATTTTATATAAATTCAATAATTTGGAAAACATTTTTTAACATGTTTCTATTTATACAATTGAGAGATTTCTGATTTTATGTCTTATTTTACCGAGATTGAATTTATATAAAATTCTAGATGAATTGATAATGCTGAATCAAACCAAAAAACAATTATATACAGTAATGAAGGCAAATTGCTTAAGGAATTCAGGCATTAAATGCATGGTAAAAGCTACCAAATGAAGGAACACAAATAAAAACATCCCTCAAATAAGAAAAATACACAACTCGAAATTGAAAGGGGATTATACGCGCAGGTCATCCTCATTAGGTCTTCAGTCCTGGAAGTGGTTAAACGCGTACCATCATTGTTTCCCATTCTGAACTAACCTACACATTTTCCTGAAATTTCCACAGTCTGCATCTATCACTATCTGATCTAGGTCTACATCTACCTCCTTTTTCCTATCTCTGCTCGTAATATATCCCATACTATTCCCTAAAAATGCCTTAAAACGTATTTTGCCCTTCTATTTCTCCTATTTTTTTCCACAGATATTTTTATTCCCCTACTAGTTCTATAACCTACTTGTTATTAACTTTGTCTGCCCATGATATCATCTTCACACATCTGAAGCACAACATTCCAAAAAGTTGCTACCGTTTTTCTGTCTGCTTTTCCTACTGCCCGTATTTCATAGGCGTACCGTGCTGTGCTGCACACATATGCTTTCAGCAATTTAATTCTTGTTTCTATGTTTGTTGTCTTTGATCATAGGCGCTGTTCTTTCTTGTTAGATGCAGTTCGGTCTCCTTCTACTGCTTTACAATTATATACCCTATTTCTCCGACATTCAGTGTCAGTCAACATTAATTACAAACATTTCACAACCTACACCAGTAGTTAGTTGTTTATAATAATCATCAGATTTATCTGCGATTATTTTTTTGTCATTAGGTTTTCCGTCTTAAAACTGGTTGGACACGTACCTCCCTCCACTTATTTATATTCTGAGTTAGCCTACACAGTTCCCTGAAATTCCCACACACCTTATATACAGCTCGATTCCCCTTCTATTGTTTTCTAATTATATGCCCTATTTCACCGAGATTCAGTGGTATGTGAAGTGGGTTAAGCAGCCTGTGGCTGCGAAGATCCCCCAACATTTAGACATTTGCCGAATTAATAGTTTTCCAAAAAATCCTTTCACACAATTAACATTATTCGAGAACATTGCACAACCAATACCTATAGTTGCTTATAATCATCATCACGTTTAAGTACAGTTATGTTTTCGTCATTAGTTTTTCCAACTTGGGACTGATTGAATGTGTACCTCCATTAATTTCTATTCTGAGCTATCCTACACATTTCCCTGAAATTCCTACAGCCTACATCTTTCACCATCTGTGTGCAGTAATCTAACCTAGGTCTACCTCTACTTCTCTTTTTTCCTATCTCTGCTTCTAATGTATTCCGCACAATTCCCTCATGCCATAGTAAGTGGCCTATTATCATATCTCTCCCATTTTTACCGCTTTCCACATATTTCTTTCTTCCCCTACCATTTTTAGTACCTGTTTATTCTTACCTTTGTCTGTCCATAATATCTTCATCATACGTCTGTAGCACCACATTTCAAAGGCTGCTACCTTTTTCTTGTCCGCTTCTCCTACTGTGCAGGCTTTACAGCCGTACAGTGCTGTGCTCCACACATATATTTTAAGCAATCTTTTCCTGGTTTCTATGTTTGTTGTCTTTGAACACAGTAGTTGCTTTTTCTTGTTAAATGTAGCACGACCTTGTGCTAATCTTTGTTGTATATCTTTTATGCGTTTCCCATCTTGATTATTTCGTTTCCTAGGTAGCAGAAATCCTTAACCTCTTGTAAGTTCTTGTTACCTATTTGTATTTTTATTTTTGATTTATTTTCCCCTCCTTTGCATACTAGTACTTTAGTTTCATTTTTGTTAATTTTCATACCATACCTCTCTGTTAGAACCGTTTCCATTTCATTAAGAGCAGCTTTTCCTTGCTAGATGCTAATACCGCTATATCATTTGCAAATCTAAGCTTATCCATTTTTTGTTCCTGCATAGTAATTCCAAATGTCTTCCTACATTTGACAGTGTTCATTGCCCCTTCAATGTACAGGTTAAAAATTAATGGGGATAAGGCACATCCCTGTCTCACCCCTTTCCTTATGTTTTCTACGTTCTTGTTCTAATTCTATTACTGCTGTTTGCTCTTTGTAAAAGCCATGTAATATTCGTCTATCCCCATAACTCATTTCAATCTTTTTGAGTATTTTGAACATTTTTTCATTTTACATTGTCGAATGCTTTTTCCATATCTACAAGCCCTATGTACACGCTTTCCCCATTTTGTATTGTTTAATTCATTATCATTCTCAGAGCTAAAATAGCCTCTAGTGTTCACCTATTTCGCCTAAACCCAAATTGATCTTCTCCTAGTATTTCTTCAGCTCATTTTTCCACTCGTCTTTGTACAATTCTAATTAATATTTTTGACACGTGTGTTTGGTATAGTTTCTATGATGTTACGTTTGAAATCTTTGGGTATCTTGCATGTATCATACATATAGCTTACTAGTTGGAAGAAGCGTTTGGTACTGCTTGTTCAACTGCTTTTAGAGTTTCTGCTTGCACCTTATCTGTACCCGGCGCCTTATAATTTTTCAGACCCTTTAATGCTAATTCTAACTCATCTCTAAGTATAGGATATCCCAAGTCATCAATTTCAATGTTTTACTCCTGTTCCAATGGTGCTAGTTCCTCTCCTGTATATAAATTCCTATATATTCTTGCCATGTACCACTTTATCTACATTTTCTATAATGACGCTTCCTCTTGCGTCCTATATATTTTTGCTATACAGTTTTATATCCCTAAAATTCATTCTAATTAGTTTGTATGCTTCATCTGTCTTTCCTATTTCCATCTTAGTTTGTACCTCTTTGCACTTTTCATCAATCCATTGTCCTTTAGCTTTCCTGCATTTGCGAATAATTTCCCATTTTATGGCTTCTTATCGCTGTTTTCCTGTTTCGTCTGATTTATTTTTGTATTTTCGTCTTTTTCTATTAAATTCAGGATATCCTTTGTTATCCATGGTTTCTTACTTTCTTTTTGTGTATACCCCAAAATATCTCTGGCTACATGTCTAAGCTGGATTTAAAGTTATTCCATTCTGTTTCTACTTCTTTAGTATAAGATATTTTCCCGATATTATTCAGCAATTCATTTGATTTATTTTCGAATCTTTCTTGAATATCTTTATCTTTTAGTTTCTCAAAGTCAATGTGCCTCTTTCCGTTTCTCGTTTTCAAATTTTTAAGTGCGGCCATCATAACTACGATGTTGTGGTCAGTGTCTATATCTGCTTCTAGGTCGCTTTTACAGCCTTTTAGTTGATTTCTAAACCGTTGTCTAACAAGAATGTAATCTATTTGATATTTTCCTATATATCCTGGCATCTTCTACGTTTATCGTCCTCTAACATGATGTTGAAATAATGTGTTTGTGATGATTAAATTGTCCCTGTCGCAAAATTCTACTAGTCTGTTACCCCTGTCGTTTCTCGTGTCTAAACCAAATAAACCTACTACCGCTCTTTCCCAACCCTCACCTACCACTGCATTAAAACCCCCCGTAATTATTAAATTTCCATGTCCTTTTATGTATCTTAATACGTCTTCGATATCTTTGTAGATCGCTTCTACCTCTTTGTCACTGTAGCTAGAAGTGGGCATGTATATTTGAATTATTACTGTGTTTACTGCTTTAGATTCTAATCTAACCATGAGTATTCTTTCGTTCTATCTTTTTTTGCATAACTATCCCCACACCCAAATTTCCTTCCTCTGCTCCTGTCCGAATTCCCGTGAAGTTTCCGCTCCAAAAGTCCCCCGCCTCTGGCCACCGACCTTCGCTGATCCCTACTATGTCTAGTGTTAACCTATTCATTTTAATTTTCAGGTCCTCTAGCTTACCTACTTGCGTCATACTTCTAACAATTCACGCTCCGACTCGCAAAATGTTCCCGACTCTTATTCTGAACTTTCCTACCGCATCCTCTGAAGTAGTCCCCTCTAGAAGATCCCAATGGGGAACTATTGTAACTTCGGAATCTTTTACTTCAGAGAACGCCATCATGTTTATTACAATTTAAGTACGCTGTGTTCTTGGGAGGTAATGTGGTGATTTCCCGTTGCCTTCCACATCGCGGTAGTGTGTCTTAGACTACCATACCGACCTCTATGGTCTCTGTCAATCTAAGTACCGAAACAGCCGCTACCCTGTCTTAGTCTGGTTCCTCACTAAGGACCCTACTACTTTGGTTAGACCTGTACTTTGGCTCTTTAGCTCATTAGAACACGCAAGTCATTTCACCTGTTCTAGTAATTTAGAACTTCGGCAAGGTGCAGGTCCATTCGAAATGGACATCATGCCCAAGATAACAAAATTTTGTAACTCTGCAAGATAATGTTTAAAGAACGGCATAATTACAGATACGATAAAAACATATTAAAATAAAGGAGGGAAATAAGTAAAAAGGGAGACAACTTTGAGATCAAACCAAAAAACAATTTTGTCAATAATTATATAAAGTAATGAAGGCAAATTGCTTGAAAAATTCAGGCACTAAATCTATGGTACAACCGACCAAATAAAGGAACACAGATAAAACCATCCCTCAAATAGGGGATAACATGTTCAGCTACTAAACTGTAAAATCACAGTGATAAATTCGAAGAATCTTATGAAAGCAGTAAACAATATAAAATGGAAACAAGAAACTCAAAGAGAAAAAGACATCATCAAACAGCACAAGCTAAATCTTCATTTTCATATATAAAAGAGTAGAGTACGGTGAAGTGGCTAATTGTAGTTCGAGATAGAGCTATCGAATTGATTGAAAAATTCTAAATTAAGTTCAAGACACAACAATTTCAACAAAAGATCACCGCTATAATCAGTCGGCACCTGACATATCAAGCACTGCACGAAATATTGCAATTGGCAACTACAATACCTATCCGCTCTCATTATTTTCTTCTTCTACGGCCTCTATAAAAGAAAAACTTGATGTATTTTATAAATAGGCATTAATTCCTTGAGGAATATTGGTTATTTATACGAAAAAAACCGTCAATTGAATAATTTATTCCATAATGCCTACTGGTTTCTCAGCAGTACCATTCTGCTTTATGGGTTGCCTAGTACTTTGAAAGCAGTTCTCTATTGCAGTATTGTATGTCTTTATTTTCCTTTTCCTGCACGGACATGTTTTTTGAAGAAGTTGAGCAGATGTTTCGCTGGTAATTAGGTAGCAAAACAGTAAATTTCAATATTGAAAAATAAGAAGATGGCAGGTGAGTTTACTTATAGTTTATTCAAGATATATTTTTAGTTTATTTACCTAAAAAATAGGATTTATTATTCAAAAATCAGTTTCAATTGCTGATATCTTAGAATACCACTAAGAATTTCAAACAAAAAAATTACCATTCTTGTATAACTGTTCTTAGGTATGAGTAAACGAAGCTGGACGTTTCAACAAGTGGAGTATATGACGTTTGATGAAGATTTTGCTCTTATTGAAGAAATTCTAAGTGATGATGGATCTATATACTACAATGATGACGAAAGAGAATATGAACGTTTTGATTTAAAATTTAAAAGTCAGCTGATGATAAACCGATAGAAAGAGACATGCAATACGGGATTGCAAAGACAAAATATTTTTACCTAGATTTGTGAGAAATGAAGAATTTGTTTGGAATAATGATAATCCATATGTTGTTCAGCCAAATCCATTTACTGAAGCTGTAGGTGACAATGTTTCGGATAGCCTTGTAAGTCCCTCAGATTTTTCTACAATTTTTTCTAGAAGTGCTAATCCATCCAACAAATAACATTACAGACAAATATATGTTTTATCCAAAAAAAACATTACGCCGAAGCAAATTTCACGCCAGCATAAGCAAATAAAATGAAAGCGCTTTTATTTGTAAATTTGTATATGTGTGTAAAAAAATGCCCAATTACAGAGATTACTTACACGTCATCAAAAAGACGAACTGCAGAATCATTTCATAGCTTCTACAATGTCAAGGGATAGATTTAGTTGGCTGCTGCGCAATTTGCATTTGAATGATAACCATGCACAAGCACAAAAGCTATGATAAATTTTACAAAATTCGCCTTTTGTCATCAATTGTTTGTTCACCTACCATCCGCCTCATAAACACTCCTATTTCATTCTCCCCTTTTGCAAAGTACCTAGAAATGTACATCAACGCACGCCTCAAATTTAGCACCCATATCAAAAAACTCTGGAGTAAAATAAAAAATTATAAGCGAAAACCTTATCCAATCTCTTCCATATTTCCTTCACCTCAACCGACAAACACGCCGCCTAATCCTGCAACAAATTGTCATACCAATAATTCGTTACGCTTCAGAGGCTTTCTCTTCCCCCCCCCTCTAACAGACAGAAACTCGGCACTATCATTAGACCCATTCTTATTTACAACTATTGTGCATACAGGACTACTTCCACAACTACGGTATATACTAGGCTTATCGATCCGCCTTTAGAATTGCAAAAACTCTTCCATTCAAATCCGAAACCTAAAACAAAACTAACGTATCACACTACACGACACTATCCTTCTGCCAGAAGACTATTGCTCCTTAACTAAAGCTGAAATTAAATCTCGTATTCACAACTGTCTTATCCACGAATGGCAGAACTTTTTGAGCACATCCTCCAACGGCAGATACACCTATGAGATTTTCCCAACAATTACTGATATCCCAACTCATATTCTTTACTCTCATTACTCCACAACCCAATGCCTAACCGGTCACGGTAATTTCCGTAGTTACCTGTACGGATTCCACCTAGCTCAATTTTCCCAATGTTCCTGTGACAATACATCCTTGGAAACTCCATTTCACCTCATCTACCAGTGTCCCTTAACCTTTCCACTACAATAAGCCCTAAAACCCAAAATTGACTTTAACGGTTCGTAAAAAGTTTCTCTCTTCTCTCAAATCACATGATTTCCAGTCAATTGATGAATCAACGATTAAGTTCAAGAGACGGAGAAACATACGTCAATATGTGCCCAACAAACCAATAAAACGGGGTTACAATGTTTGGGTAAGATCAAATTCAACTAGATTCATGTGCGATTTTCAAATATACACAGGCAAAATTAATCAAAATCCCGAAAAAGTTTTAATCCTCGAGTAGTAAGATATCTATCAATGCCTTTGATTTAAGAAAGTCATGAGGTATATTTTGATAACCTGTTCAATTCTATCCATCTACAAAGATCTCTAATAGATGACGAAATTTATTCTGTGGCGCTTTTCGGAAGAGCAAAAAAATGTTCCTGAATTGAAAAATGAAACGAGGTGATATCGATTAGTTGCAATAAAATGTAAGGATAAATAAACTACACTATTTTTAACCAATTACCAAGATTTAAGTGTTGAAGGATCTTAGCAGCCACATGTTGCTTAACCCCCTTCCCATACCACTGAATATCGGCGAAATAGGGAATATATTTGGAAACCAATAAAAAGGGGCCCGGACTGTATCTGACAAGAAAGAGCAACGACTAGGTTCGAAGACAACAAACATGGCAACAAGGAGAAAATTGTTGAAAGCATATGTGGGGAGACAGCACTGTACAGCTATGAAATAGGGACAATAGGAGAAGCAGACAGGAAAACGTTAAAAGCCTTTTGGAACGTGGTGCTTAAGATGCATGATGATGATAGCATGGGCAAGCAAAGTTAATAACAAACAGGTTTTAGAATTAGTAGGGGAAGAAAGAGATCTGAAAAAAACAAAAAGAATACAAGAAATTAAAGGTCAGGATATTCTAAGGTATTTGACAAATAGTGTAGAATATATTACAAGCAGAGATAGAAAAAAAAGTAAATATAGACTTAGATCACGCTATTGCACACATATAGTCAAAGATGTAGGCTGTAGGAATTTCAGGGAAACGTGTATGTTACTTTAGAATAGGAAGCAATGGAGGTCGTGTCTAATCAATTCCAGGACTTGTAACGAAAATCTATTCTGTAGCACTATTTTTGGAAGAATCACATCTGTACAATTTTAGTCTGTGGTATTTGATTCTTGTATTTGATACTGTTATATCTGAAAGAAACAATTACACAATGGAACAGGAAATCATGACCGTTTAATTAGCTTAAATGCTTTACCCAGAAATATTTAATAATAATATACACTCAGAAAACATATTTAAAAGGGAACTAGTCGGTTGTGTTGCCTAACCTACAGGCGGATTATACCCTTTCAGTCGTTAAAATTAGGATAGCGCTTGCGTGAATACGGTCCCGAGGTGACGCGCTAAGCAGATAAGCCGTTCCGTACTCGCTCGGAATGAATAACCAAGTCAGCCATTTGTATTTGAGAATGTAGTCCAGACTGCATCATCTACATATGGGCCCCAAGTTCTTCATAAGTGGGGCCTCAGAATAGGCGTGCCGAGATAGAGACAAGAGGGCTGGTCGTCTTGGGACACGGAAGATTCATTCCTGTGACTCCGGCAAGGCACTTGATCACGCTTCTTCTTGAAATGGTTCGAGTCGGTATTTGTTAACGGTGAGATCGCATTATTCAAATAATTTAATACTAATATAAAATATCTTTATTTCCTTAGCGCATGAAGTAATTAGAAATACACATAAAGAGATTGGGACAATGTTCGTTTATTAAGAAATTAAAGCTTTTGTTCGATGTTTTGTTGCAACCAATTAGTAAGCAGATTCCAGAAAACGTGCATCGCAGTTCGATAACTAGGGGTAACAGCTTCATTAAAAACAGGTATCAAACCTTTCTTTTGTTATGTTTGTGAGACCTTGAATGTGCTCACATAAATTGTAGTCGAAAATTGTTTAATTATACTAAATTTTGTGCATGAAGAACAACGTAGAATATAATTGTTAAAAAATACTATTAAAATAATTTTGCAAGATACGCGGAGCATTCACATGTTAAAATGTTGAGATTCTAAAGTCCATTTCCTGTTTTTAAAAAAGTTCATTACAGATGTCAAATTTTAATAAGGTCATTATACTTGAATAAGTCGAAATGTTATTTATCCAAGTTAGCTGCACGTGATTTAAATTTTTTTTAAGAAATAAATTAAACTTATGTGAAACATATGTAAACCAATAAACAGATCTGAGTATTTGGTATCAGAAATTTTGTTATAAAATACAGTATTGCCCAAAATAAACAGTACTGAAATTGTAATTGTTTTGTATATTTAAAAAATACATATTATTGACACTTTATTATATGTTCTAAATGTGCACCTCCTCGTTCGAGACAGACTTCATAACGATGTTCTAAGTTTCTGGTCATATTATTAAATAAGGGTTGTCTCAGGGCTGCGAAGAAGACTCTAACGGCATCCTTTAATTCATCGATGGTTTGTGGTGCCCGTTTGAAAACGGCATTTTTAGCCATGCCCCAAATGTATGCGTCTGGAGGTGTGAGGTCTGGAGAATGTGAAGGATAAGGGAAGTCAGTAAATCGTGATATGAATTTGCTTGGAAAATGTTTTTGAAGAAATTGACGAATTGCGGCAGCAGTATGGCAAGTTGCCCCGTCCTGCTGAAAAAATTGGTTTCGAAATGCCAAGTTACGTGCACGACAGAATTGACGTAGATCAGGGATAATTCGTGTTAAAATTTGTCTGTACCTCTGTTGATTAAGTGTGACTTGCCTACCATTCTCTTCGATAAAGTACGGACCAATGATTCCGTGTCCGGAAACAGCACACCAGACACTCACTTTTTCACTATGTAAAGGAACCTCTTGAACCTCATCGGGTCTGGCAAAGCCCAGAAATCGATTTGTGCGACGATTCACATAGCCTGAAAAGTGAAAATGTGCTTCGTCTGAAAACCAAACATTTTTCAAAAATTCAGGATTTTCATACTGTAACGCGAGAATTCTGGCGCAATATTCCACTCTACTGCGATAATCCCGAGGATGTAGTTGTTGATGTACCTGAATCACATACGAAAATGTACCCAGCTCCTTCAGGATTCTTTGAAAGGAAGTTCTTTTAAATCAAGTTGTAACGCTGTCCTTGCCTGGCTGACTTTCGGATTTTCTAAGATTTGCTCAAAACACGTTCATGGTTATTGTTGTTGTTAACTGTCCTGGGACGCCCGAGTTTCCTTTTCGTTGGCACAATACACTACCTGTATTTCTAAACTTTTCAATAACCTTCAAAATTACAGCATTACTTGGAGAACGTTTATTAAACCTTTGTGTGAATTGATCAGACACGTATAGCAAACTTGCACCATTACGTCGGCCGATTCCGTATGAACGAAAATAATGCTCTACCAGAAACACTTTCTCCTCTGTACTTAACACCATTTTTAACAATTAGGCCCTACTAATTACTTGTTTGAGGTTTACTTGACAGGTCTATACTAGCTAACTTGAGTGTGACAGCGCACGCATAAAAACACCGCCAACTTAGTTTCAGTACTGTTTATTTCGGGCAATACTGTATTATTAAAATTAAGGTCTTGTTATGTCACGACAGATTTATAAAAAATTCAATTTTATTATTTCATTTTTGTAATCATATTTGAAAAAAAAAACAAAAAGAGAGAAACTATATTAAATTTCATTTTTGGACTCAAGTTTTTTATTCCATGCACAATTAATTTTAATAAGAATATTTTAAAGAAAATAAGTTTTTTGAATAATGAAAGTAGACGAACGCTGAAGTAATTTAAAAAACACGGATATGCTACAACTGATTTGTTCTAGGTATTCATTTTTGATTCAAATATTTTTGGTGTGGTAATTTCAACATTATCCACCCGTAATTATTAGTATGCTTTTTTATTAAAAAGCACAAACAGTGTCTTTTTAATAGAGAATTTGTTGTGTACCTTTTCTTTCAGGGTCATCGAGATCGAAGAGGTTGTAAGTATGCTCCAGAGGTTTCCAGATGTGTTAGTTCATCAAGTTGTAAGTTTTTTATGGTGCTTATATCCCATGAGTTTCTGTATCTTCTCATAGGAGTATTGAATTTCTTGTGTTATCATCCATATAGATACAGTGGCGCTCATTTCCCCTTTTCTTTTTATATTAGCTTATTGTAGAGTTTATACCATCCCCACGCCCTTTCTCATTGCTCACCCTTGGGGTAATTCCCAGACTTAGCCGCGAACAAGTAAAGCTTCACTTGTATCCAACGAGTGGAGGCAAAAAAGGTTACAGACTAAAGACTAAATGATGATGACCAAAGTTCTACACTGTTCCAAGAAAGAAAATATGCACGATTGATGATGTGATTTGTTCTCGTATAAAAGTGCATTACAACAAACACATGGACTACATTGACAAGTTTGTATGAATGTGATCGAAGTACCAGAAATGATAACGCACGATTTTCTTTTACTTCGTGAACGCATGTGTTGTAAATGTTTTTATACTATTCAAAACGGAATGCCAACGAAAATATTTCTCTGAAAGATTTTCACTAAGCCATTACAACGTTGACATATTGAAACAAAAGAAGTCCAAAAACGAGGACGACCAACCGAAATAAAACCCACTAATAATTTCAGAAAAAATTGTTCCATTGGAAATTAGATTTTCAAAAACTTACCACATGCCAGAAAAATTAACTTCAGTAAGATGTACCAACTGTAGCACATCTCAAAATGTTTCCGAGACGCGGAAGTGTTCCACATGTGATGTTGGTTTTTTTCTAAAACATGACTAGAACTGCTTTGCTACCTATTATACAAAGTGAAATTTGTTAACTAAAATACCAGCGGTTACTTCGCGATACTACATTCTGCAGAATAACTAGGACTTATTTTTGTTCAGAAGACTATTACGTTATTTCAATGTATTAAATAAACTTAGAATAGAAAAAAAACTGTGTTTTTATTGTTTCAATAAGTTCCACCACAGAGTTTTAAGGTATATATATATATATATATATATATATATATATATATTGTTAAGTACACTTTTGTTGATGGTTAGATATGCTTTTGACGTAGCTAGGTAGAGCCTTTCGTAGCGAGAGGTGGTACTTAACTCAGGTCTTGGACCTTGGGATCGAGAGGGGTCTTTAGGAACCGCGATGGGGTTTTGAGACAAGACATTCTTGTAACACGATTATAGTAATACGTGAAATGATAAGATGGAAGTAAACAACAATATTTAATAAACAATAAATAAACTTAAAGCTAAATGACATGTAACAAAAAGCAAAGCAGTAAAAGATTTAAGGAATTACTTACGTGACCATCTGTGCTCAAATGCCTCAGCAACCATAAAAGACTAGGTTACCATTTTGAGGGTTGGCTCTGAGCCGACTTGCTCCAGAGCAATGGATGAACTAGGACCATACACAGACTGACTAACTGAACTGACTAACTGAACTGAACTGACTTTGGTGTTCTGTCTTTTATAGCTGCTGATAACATGAAATGGGTTTTCTGCCGAAGGTTGTGGCAGGCGATAAAAGTGTATGTTTAATAGTGGTAAGCCAAAACTTCCCTGAGTTCTAGGACATCTGCAGGAAATCTAAATGTGGTTGTTACAAAGTAAAGACGACTAAAAAGATTAAGTATACAAAAAGATAAGTGTGGTGAGGTAATTTCAAGAACATGACATTTGATAAACATGATGCAAGTTTTCCTAGAACAAAGGATGTTCGGCTTACTGATTCTGTTACAATGTAATAAAAAGTAATCTAAAATAATGGCTTCGCTATATACAACAATATATATATAATATAATGCTTGATGACCTTGCAGGAATAACACTTTTTCTGTGTAGTTTTTTTAGGTCTGCTGTATTTAAATCCGGTAGACCTAAAAAAACGGCAAAGAACAAGTGTTATATATATTGCCGTGGACTCTGGGACAGTCTCTGGATTACTCGCTTCAGCTCCTAAAAATCATCCGAGACCCACGAATTGAGCGCCATAAAATTTGCCGTGGAACCTCTGTATTAAAATTCGTGCCCCACCTGGACAACATAAAATTTTCAAAAATTAAAATAATTCTTAACAAAATTCCTTACCCTTCTATTAAGGCCGCCTTCGAATTTCTTCTGCATCCCTGGCTAGCTCAGCAATCGGCCTGTTCTTGAATACCTAATTTTACATACATACCTCTTTCACACCCACACAGCATAAAATAAAATTACCAGATAATACAACAACCATACAACCTTTTATTTACACCAATTAACAGATAACATATATTTACACATTTTTCCAAACAGTTTGATACAATAATTATCAGCTCAAAATATGGTATGTTTTTAAAGTCCTTGATTTTTAAAATGATTTTAAACAAATTCGATTAGATATGAGCAGATGGGCCCCACATGTAACCCTAAATTGACTTCACACTGGAGTATTGTGAGTTCATTATAACCCACTTTTGTTTGTATATACTTTTTAAAAACTTTGCATTAATTAAAACAAAATTACAGACCCGTTTACCCTTTACAACACAATTTATATCTTGAATAAAATTTTAATATACTCTAAATATACCCCTTTTTCAATACTCAAATTAGTAAATTATCCTGTACATCTATCTTTTTCTTAAAACAAGTTTCCAAAATCATCAATACGCCACAAAAAAGTCAAGCTCACAGCACAAAAATTCCACAAATGTTTCTAAAACAACAGAAATTTCAAATAAATTACCTGGAGAATTCTTCATTCTTCATTCCCGTCGGAGATGGTTACCAGAAAACCCCTCGGCGTTGTTTCCATTTACTATGCCGATTGTTGGATTCACAGGCCTCTACCATATGATATATCTGCAAGCTAGTCGCTTCGTCTCACAGTACCATTCCATACCCATATATCTTGCATACAAACTTGATTACCAGTTCTGCTTACCCCCATATATCATGCATCTATTTAATAATTTTAGTCGCAGTAGCCGGACCTTTTATAAATGCGCACTAACTCGTACGTCACGTTAATAATTTGAGATCCGCTACTACAGTTTATACTATCAACTACGATATTAACGGTAACTTTACTTACACACACAAACTATAAACCAAAAGCTTTATTATGTTGGTCTGCTTCAGTATTCAGCACTCGATCGAAGTAAAAGAGAAAAGAATCTAATATTTTCGCTTGGGTATTTATATTATCTTTCAAACCCCCTACTGGACGCGTTTCATTCGAAAAGCTTATTTTCCAAAGCGGTTTCTAACAATTTTGAGTGTAACCGTCTCTAAATTCGTAAAATTTCTCCCATCCTACGTGCTGTATACCTCGAACTCGTTTTCAACCTTCGTGTGTGCGTTCGTTTCTAAAACTGTTGGCTCTCAACCAATGACAAAGTTCTCTGTCGTCACCCAACTCCTCCTAAGCGCTATGCATCTCAGTCCTATACGTCTTTGCTGTCTCGTTTCAAACCCCACTTAAGTTACAGAAAATCGATATCGTCGACGTCTTACATCAATTCCACGTGTATGTCTTACGTGACTTTGAATCCCAACACTTTTATATTTGTCTATATCTGTTGTATATTACCAATCGTTTATTTCACTCTCTCCTTAAGATGTTTGTTACCCTAGTTGTTTATACCAACTAACAGTTGAAAACAATTTCTATGAAATCTTATAATAACACATGTTCGACTTCTTTGAACGTATCATTTAACAAGCAGGTGTTTCTGTTAACTATCGACCGTTTGAAAATAACAATTCCTCGATTTTCTGCTTCTACGTATCTGATAAAACTGAGCGTTGACCTTTAAAACGAATGTATTTGCCTTAGAAATTATTGATTTTCTTACGCAAGCCCGCTCCCATTTGCTTATATGCGTTTGCTTAAAATAAATTATGATTAATTATGCGTATCCTTGAACTTCTATATGCTTTTAAGCTTTCTTTCTTCATGTAATTCAAACATTCCAATTATTAAATATAAAAATACCCTAATACTTGTCCGTTTTCACTAAATGAATTAAATTAATTTGGCGCATAAATAATTTGCTCTTTTCTATATACATCGTTGCTGAAATTTTATTGTATATACCTATTTACCCCTTTGAATTCACAACAATATATATATATATATATATATATATATATATATATAATTGATTATAATTATGTTAGCGGGTATTAGGTCTGCTGGGGTAAAAGAAATCTCTTTTTTATGGCCTAAATTTTCGCATTTATTTAATGCTTTCTCAAAGGCAATAACTAAAAAAGTAATACAACACTAATAAAGACACTGGTGTTAATAAGCGTTACTTACATTGAGGTTAATAAAAAATAGCTTCCATAAATAAAATTTAAACTAGGTTCCTTTATATAATGTTATAAAATTGAATTAAATAAAATTCTTTAGTATAAATAAAATATTGGCTTGACATAAATAAAATTTTTTGACAGAATTCTAATGAATAGGCGGAAAGGTTGACTTTGTTAAAGAATTAGAATAAAAGAGAAACGTACATGTGTAAATAAGCGGTGTCACATATACATATGTATATCTGAACATTATGTAAATGTATATGTACTAATATACATATACGTATACTCATACACATAAATACATTTTTAATGAGATATATATTCATTCATATACCTAAAATAATTTACCTATATAGACATGTTCACACATACATATACACACATATACACATATACATACATATACACATATACATACATATATATACATACATATACATATATATATATACATATACACAGCAGCGGCCTTGGGGGGGGGGGGCAAACTGGGCGACTGCCTAGGGCCCCGCGAACAAAAGGGCCCCGCGCACCGCAATGCATATTTTAAAAATTTGTGTTACACTTTATTTAAAACGATAGCAAAACTGTTCAGAGTATAGCTTTATGCATCATAAATCTATACAATACCTAGTACATATTGTGTAGTTTACAGTTATAATCCTAGTCACCTTTTTCGAGCGGATGAATCACTGTAAGAATAAGAAACTTCCATGCTCACAATAAGAAACAATGAAACGTCCTGTTAAGGTCAAAGATAAATATAAGAAAGCACTAAGCAGTTACATTGTGTACCTAATACTTTTGAAACTTCTTAAGACTGCACACTTTACAGACTTCATTATCTTTTGTAGGGTGCCATGCCATTGTAATATTTCTTTTGTTGTTGGTTGTTTTCCCCATAGATAATCAGTGTTCAAACTAAGTACGGGTTACTTCCATATCATATCAGTAAATTTAGAGTCTTCAGAATAATAAAACTTTAAGTTAGTTCAGTTGTCATTGAGCATTGAGCTTTTCATATTCAACAACCTTTTGAGTTTTACTAATTTAGTTTATGTGCGTGTAAATACATTGAATTAATATTGTTGCGAAAAAGGACGTATTTTTAATAGTGTAATTAGTTTTATAGTGAATTGAATAATAGTTTTGTGCAAGTGCATGCAATAAATAAATATAATGAACTAATGAATTATTAAGTATCACGTGATTTGATTGTAATTGTAAATAAATTATTAGTGTTTTAAATTAAAATTAAGTCCAATAGCAAATAGCATAAACTGCAGATACACTGATACACTTCTGAAGGAAAATAATTAGGTGAGTTACAATACCTATAGCCTATAGGAATAGGATGGAATTAATCATTCACTTATGTTTTGAAATTTTGGTTCAATAACAGACAAGTTTGAATTTTTTTGCATCAATCTATTAACGAAATCGATATTGTTAAAGTGTTTATTATTGTCTAAAATAAAGTAATGCATAAAGTGAAAAATATTTTTATTCCATCGGTAACTTCCACACTGTGTAATATATATATATATATATATATATATATATATATATATATATATATATATATATTAAGTGATGGCATCGCGCGAACGAGACGTTGGTAGAAAATATGAGTCTGGAAGTTCGAAAAGAAAAAGATCCGAGAAAAGGAAGGAACAAGCTGGGCAACTAAGCGGATCTCTCGTAAAATATTTGAAAACAGGAAATTGTTTAAGACAAACGGATATGGAATCGTCATTGACATTGACATCAATCGATTTGACAAATTTAGCACCTGTTGAAAAATTACATTCAACAATGCTTCTCTCAGAATCTTCACCGGAGCCTGATGAGTCACCCAAATCATCATCTACGCTTGGGTCACATACTTCATTGTTTTCAGCAGCCTTAGAGTATGAATCAGCTGAAAATTTCAACATGCCGCTCAATATAAATATAAAAAATGATCCAGGAATGTGGCCTACGTACATTACTGATGCAGCACGGTCTGTTATTGTGCTCAAAGGTCCAAGTGTCGTAGATATTAATTTTCCTACTGATGCTAATGGGCGACATTTTAGCAAGTTTTACTATACCCGCACCTTAAAAAACGGTGAAGAGCAAAACAGAAGTTGGTTGGTATACTCAAAGCTGAAAGACGTTATATACTGTTTCGCTTGCCGACTATTTGGTAATTGCTCATCAAAATTAAGCTCCTATGAAGGATTAAATAAATGGAAGAATGTAGGTGATCTCTTAAAAGGACATGAAATTTCTAAATCACACAAGGAATGTCTTTTAAAATGGTTCGATTTACAAAAAGCTTTAAAATGCAAAACAGGTATTGATGATTCATCAAAGTCTGAAATTGAATCTATAAAACAACGATGGAAAGATATTTTAGAAAGGCTACTTGCTGTAGTGCAATTCTTAGCCTCTCATAATTTAGCATTCAGAGGACACTCTGAAAATCTAGAAGATACGTCCAGCGGTAACTTTCTAGGTATCGTTAAGTTAATTGGTCGATTTGATCCTATTTTAAAAATCCATTTGCAACAAGTAATTTCAAAAAATTAGCGATCACTACCTCGGAAAAACATTCAAAATGAACTCATACAACTGATTGCAAATCACGTAAAATCTAAAATTATAGAAAAATACAAAAGTCTAAGTACTTTTCCATAATTCTTGATTGTACACGAGACACTGCTCGAATTGAACAAATGTCAATGATATTCAGATTTGTCGATGTAGATAGTGGTGACATTGAAGAGCATTTTATTGGTTGTATTGCCGCAGAAAAAAATACTGCAGAATATTTAACTACCTACATTTTAACTGCACTGGAAAGCTTAAAGTTGCCATTAGAAAAATGCCGGGGTCAAGGATATGATAACGGTGCAAACATGCGTGGAGAAAAAAGTGGGGTTCAAAAAAGAATTTTGACTGCAAATCCTTAGGCGTTTTTTGTACCCTGTGGCTGCCATAACTGGAATTTAGTATTAGGTGATGCTGCATCCTCTTGTGTACAAGCTCAATCCTTCTTTGGATTTTTGCAACGGCTTTATACGCTTTTTTCTGGTTCTAGTGAACGGTGGGCTATTTTAAAGGAAAATGTTAATATTTCACTAAAACGTTTATCGGAAACGAGGTGGGAGTGTAGAGTAGAATCCGTAGAGGCTGTGAAATATCAGCTAAATGATATATGCAGTGCTATACAAAGTTTAGCCGAAAATACAACAGATTGTGCTTTGATTAGTGAATGCCAATCAATCGAAAAAGATATAACTTCTTTTGACTTCGTAATGTCTTTAACAATATGGCACGATATATTACACAAAATAAATTTAATTAGCAAGATGTGGCAAGTAAAAAATATGCATTTAACTGTCGCTTTACAACATTTGCAAGGTTTTATTAAATGGATAAACGAATACCGAGATACTGGCTTTCAGTCGGCATTAATTGATGCAAAAGAACTTGCTGAACAAGCGGAAATTGAACCAACATTCAAATGTAAAAGAAGCAGGCAAAAGAAACGCTTTTTTGATTATGAAGCAAAAGATGTGAGTTCCCAGACACCAGAAATTAACTTCAAAAATAATTTTTTTAATGTGATTGTTGATACGGTTCGAGGAAGCGTTGAGCGTCGATTTGAAGCACTTAAAGAGCACAGTAATATATTTGGCTTTATGTATCAAATTCGAAATTTAATACATATGACCGATGAGTCTATTCTAAAGCACTGTAAAGATTTGGAGATATCATTAAGCGTTGAAGGAAGCAAAGATGTGGATGGATTAGAACTATATGAAGAGTTAAAACTATTTATAAGAGCGTTTGATGGTGAAAACAGTGCCATTTCTGCATTAAAATATATCATTGAAAACAATTTAAATGAAGTTTACCCAAATGTAAGTGTTGCTTTAAGAATATTATCTACAATTCCAGTGACCGTTTCGTCTGCAGAAAGAAGCTTTTCCAGGTTAAAATTATTAAAAACATATTTGCGGACTGCAATGACTCAAGACAGGTTGTCTGCTCTTGCATTAATTTCTATCGAAAACGACGTTGCTGCCTCGCTTAATTATCAACATTTGATACAAGATTTTGCTACAATAAAAAGTAGAAAAGTTTGTGTCTGAGAAGTTTAAAAAACTCTCAACATTTTTCTTATTCATCGAATTGTTAATTGATGGTTTTTTTTAATTTTCATGTTTTCTTCATTTCCTACATTTAAATATAAGTTACTTTTAAATATTAAAATAAAATCTATTTGATCCTGATTCTAATCCTAATACAGTTCATGTAAAACATTTTATTGTGTTAACAATAAAAAAATCAGTATTTTTGGTAATATTAAAATTTTTAGGCTTGTAATATACCTACTTGGGACACTTGAATATTGTATATGCTGAAAATTCGTCACACGTTAGGTGACTGATTAAGTTCAAATTGTTGGGCGCCGTAAAATTAAATATAGAGCAAGTCTCTTACCTCAAATTTCGTGGAATTCTTTTAAGCTGCGCAAGAAACAAACCACTCACTAAGCAATTCACGTTTAATGAATGTTATTATTACAATTACATTTACTGTTCTACAAAACCGTTATAAAAATGCACGGCGGCACTACAAAAATACAAATAATACCAGAACGGGCGATTTGCCCTAACGTGAACAATATGCAATAGTTATTGGACACTTAAAACGAACAGCATTAATTCTAAGTATTTTTATAGAAAATTATAACTAACCGGGAGGGTAAACAGATCGCGTCCGATGCGCTCTCGCTTCCACAACCGAATCCCTGCCTGCCGGGTACCAGCGCGCCCCCGGCACCCTCCTATCCTAACCAAGTATCCACTACATATATACAGGGTGAATCAATCAATTAATTTTATGGAGGATATGTTACATAACCCCCCTTTTAAATTGAACAAATAATAACTAGTGAAATTTAAAACTAACTTAAGTGTCCCTACTAACATAAGCCTTAACGTTATATATATTCTGTACACCGAGGGACTTTCCACTGACGTCATCCTCGATCTCATAACAGTTGTGACCCACAATTGAAGTAACCGTCGCGGGTCCCTTGTATAATAAAAAAAAATTATTAATCTCTTTAGACTCGCTTGATGATTGGGGGTGAGTCCTGACAAGCACTTTATCCCCAACCGAAAATGTAGTCAATTTGTGAGCTGTGTTATGACGTCGCTGACGCCTTGCAGCCCTTGATAATAGTCGATGGTGAGCCAACGTTAGGACTTCACCATGTTCCGTCTCTCGAATTTCCAACTCCGGAAATTTAATTTTAGATGTGAAAGGGTTCTTAGTCCGCTTTCCCAAGTGTAAAAAATCGGGTGAATAATTTGTACCATCGTGAATAGCGCGATTCAACCAAGCTTCCACCTCCTTCAATACCAGGACCCACCTAGTATGACAATTATAACACAGACTACGAATTAACCGGACAATTTCGCGATTAACCCTTTCTGTCGGATTACCTTGAGAGTAGTACCGAGAAGTATGCTTAATTTGAATACCCTCCCCCTTAAGTCGATTTAACCAAAGCTTACTCGAGAACTGAGTACCGTTATCTGATAATATGGATTTCGGCTTCCCCATAGTGGGAATACATTTTTGAAAAATACGGTTTAGTATTGCTTTTGCTGAAGCCTTCCCCAAAAGAAAAAGCATTACGTACTTGCTAAATAAATCAATACAGACCAACAGGTGCATCGCCCCTGCCCTTGCTCGAGGTAGTGGTCCTATTATATCCACACTCCAAATTTCGTTAATTTTTGTAGGCACCATACTATGCATCATGCCCCATGAATGAACTGATATTTTTGCCTTCTGACACAGATCGCAACCTGCAATGGCCTGGCGACACGTGCGTCGCATTTTCGGCCAATAGTAAGTTATAGATAATTGTTTAAAACATTTTTCGGGTCCAAAATGGCCCTGTTCTTGGTGCTCCTGCCAAACCAAATCTCGCACTTGAGATGCAGGCACACAAAGTTTAGCTTGAGGATTTCCTACCGATCCCTTTCTGAATAATAACCCCTCATGCAACACGAACCACTTCCATGCCTTACAGTTCTCCCCTAACGACTGCAGTTCCTTTATTATTTTACTGTAAAAAGCATCACCTAATTGATCTGTCTGCAATCGTTTAACATTATTCATAACTGTTTTATACAATTCAGTTTTTCTCATGGCAAATATTGATATAACAGCTTCATCGGGAACGTCCACCAAGAACCCCGCTTCCTTGATTGGATATCGCGACAGCGCATCGGCCAAAGCGTTCTCAACCCCCTTACTATAAACGATTTTATGTAAAAAGAGGATCCAACGAGTTAAACGAGCGGATAACAATCGGCACGACGTGATAAATGCTAATGCATTGTGGTCCGGGACGATCGTTAACTCCTTGCCTAATACATACACTCTCCACTTCTTCAGAGCAAAAACTACCGCGGCGGCTTCCTTTTCGGTAACCGAATAGTGTAGTTCGGCACCCTTCAAAATCCGACTAGCAAACGCGATTATCAGTTTCTCATTATTTTTATTTAATTGAAATAAGACAGCACCCAGGGCATACCCAGACGCGTCTGATTGAACATAGAATTCTGACTTAAAGTTAGGATGCCTTAAAAGGGCAACCTCTAAAAATGCATCTTTTATTTTCTCAAACGCCTCGTTCTCCTCCACCCCCCAGTTCCAAGTTTCATGTTTCCTCAGAAGTCTGTTAAGAGGATAAATCATATCGGCATAATGTGCACAAAATCGGGCGTCATAATTGACTACTCCCAAAAAAGCCTTCAACTGTTTAGGATTACGCGGGACGGGAAACTTTTGGATTGCTCGCACCCGGTCTGGATCCATACGAACACCGTCCCCCGATATAATATGTCCCAAGTAGTTTACCTCGCGGCGAGCGAAGTAGCACTTTCTTAGTTTAATAGTGACACCTGCTCTCCTGAATTTTTCAAAAACTTGCTCAAGGTGGTCCAGGTGTATTTCTGGAGACCTCGAAAAAATCAACAAATCGTCAACGTATGCGATCGTAAAATCATCTACCTCGCAACCCATAATTTTCAGTAAACCCCTTATGAATGACCCAACTGCTGTGCTAAAACCAAATGGTAGCACGCTGAACACATAAGTTTTACCATCATATAAAAATCCGGCATACTTTTGATGCTCTTTCTTTATTGGTATCTGCCAGTAGGAACTAGCCAGATCGAGCGTGGACAATATTTGATTCTGCGACAAAATTATATACCAATTCCGACGCGTTCGGCGGCATAACATGGTCTTTTACCATACGCTCATTTAAATACCTAGCATCCAGACAAACCCTAATACATCCGTCCTTCTTCTTTACCACCACAATGGGGCTAATATATTCCGTCTGTCTTTGAGACACCACCCCCCAGTCAACCATCTCCTTAATCTGTCGGTTTACCTCCTCCCTATAAATAATTGGAATGGGGTAAGATTTTATGACAAAAGGCTTGTAATCGTGTAGAACAATTTCATGTTCATAGCACGAAATTATACCAGGTTGTTCTGAAAACACACACTGATATTTGCTTAGCAGCTGAAACAACTTTTGTTTATAGTTTTCATCAAAACTTTCCGCTTCGATGGCAATTCGCCTAATTTCGGCCTCCGAATAATTGATAAGAGCCCTACCTTGGATAATAGGTCCTTCCCCACTGATCTCACTAACTGATAGATGCACCGCTGGGTTCGGTACACCAATAAAATTCCATTGCACATTTCGCTTTCCGAAGCGTCCGTGCAAACAATTTCGCGTAAAATCTACTGATAATTTATTGTCTCGCAGCCAGTCACATCCCAGAATCATTCGACGAACTAGGCCCGGTATCACTAGAAATACAGCCTCAAACTCGCTGTTGCCTAACTTGAAAGTTAGAAATACTTGTTCCCGAACTTTAGATACTTTAGTCCCTAAAGCCCCCGTAATCGTTACACATTTTGCCGGCATCCTAGGAATTTTAGAATTCCGTTGCAATAATTTTGTATAAAAAACATCGCTAATCCCAGTTACCTGACTACCTGAGTCTATCAAGCAACGCACATTTTCGCCTTCGATCTCCACATTTACAGTAGGTACGATCGCTACTGGTTTTACCTCTGATTCGCCCTCCTCCAATATTTCTGACAAATCATCATTGAATATAGTCGAAACTTCAGGGCCAGTATTATTCGAAGTATGATTAGTACTATTTTTATTTGACGTCTGACTATTAGTGGGTTGTTCAGTGTTCCCCTGATCAGAACGATTTTCGTAACGGATGATTCTCCGATTATCGTTAAAATTACTGTTTTGACGAGAGTAGGTATTATTCGCGTCCCCTTGGGAACGTCCCTCCCTCTTGTCCTCCATGAGTCCTGAACTCGTTCGCTCCTGGTAACCTCACAGTTTGGTGCCTCATTCCGAAAAGCATCAACCCTCCTCAAATGGTCTTCTATTTCCTCAGCTGATTCTTCCAAAGATTTAGACAAATATTTTGCCTCCTTAATTAATTTCAGAAAATAGTCGGCCTTCGAGCCTCCTTCATATTCACCAAACTTAATTTTAGTAAAAGTTTCTCGCTCCTTTTCTATACCCCAGTACCTCTTTAAGAATTGTTCCTTAAATTCGGTAAAACTTTAAACTGTTTAATTTCAGCCCAGTCAAGGCTTGACCCTTTCAAACAACCTAACGTATAATAAACTTTTTTATTTTCAGGAACCCCGCCTCATCAAGAAGGGTTGTTAATTTTTCTATAAAATCAACCGGGTGGTTTTTACCGTTTGGGGAAAAATGCAAGTTGGGCCCGTTCAGGTCCTTCAACATCGAAATATAACTTTTATTTTGATAATTACAATTGGATACGCCACTGGAAGGTCCCGCAGCGTTAACATTCGCTTCTACTTCGGTTAAAATTTCTACCTTAATATTTCCACCTAGTTCTGACACATTTTCCCTACTGCTACTAGCCTTATTTTTATTTTCAGATAATTTACCTATCTCCCCTTTAATCAGTTTCATATTTTCATTCAAAGCACTACACATCGATAAACCAAATTTTTCGAAAGAATTTTGGATTGATTTGCTTAACTTGTCAACTAATATTTCCTCTGTATCCACTGACTCGTTATCAACCACAATGTTCCTTTTGCTTTTTCGTCTAGCCATAATTAAAATAATATTTTAACTTATTCAGTACTTTAAAACTAACCGCTACACCAAGCTACTACTAATAAAACGCATCATCTTAAAAATTTTATAGCAACTTTGTGCATACTTCCTGAAAGTTATGAACGTTGTTCCTAAATTTTAACAAAAATTTTAAAACCAGAAAGTGGTTTCTTAACAACGTGTTTTGAAATAACTCGCTTCGCCCCTACAAATACTTAAACAGGTAAACTAAACTGCAAATCCCCGCGCATCAACCCAAAAGGTTCGGTTCATATAGTTGAACGTTGACCCTGACCTAGTAAAGTCTTCGTAGTCTAGCTACAACGCAGCACGTTACTCTATTTCTTGCCGAGAGGGATACAAAACAGGCTGTTTCCTGTTTTTATCGCTCACCCTCGTAACTAAATGTTCCCTTGTCCGTTTCTTTCTTATACACGTACAGCGTAAGCTGCAATTTTTGTTTTCTAACGAATTCACTATCACGCTACAGGTTCGTTGCTTGGTGTGATTTGCTATAAATGCCCATCTTGCCCCGGGTTGGGCGTCAGATGTAATATACCTACTTGGGACACTTGAATATTGTATATGCTGAAAATTCGTCACGCGTTAGGTGACTGATTAAGTTCAAATTGTTGGGCGCCGTAAAATTAAATATAGAGCAAGTCTCTTACCTCAAATTTCGTGGAATTCTTTTAAGCTGTGCAAGAAACAAACCACTCACTAAGCAATTCACGTTTAATAAATGTTATGATCACAATTACATTTACTGTTTTACAAAACCGTTATAAAAGTGCACGGCGGCACTACAAAAATACAAATAATACCAGAACGGGCGATTTGCCCTAACGTGAACAATATGCAATAGTTATTGGACACTTAAAACGAACAGCATTAATTCTAAGTATTTTTATAGAAAATTATAACTAACCGGGAGGGTAAGCAGATCGCGTCCGATGCGCTCTCGCTTCCACAACCGAATCCCTGCCTGCCGGGTACCAGCGCGCCCCCGGTACCCTCCTATCCTAACCAAGTATCCACTACATATATACAGGGTGAATCAATCAATTAATTTTATGGAGGATATGTTACAGGCTTTTACCAAAAAACTTAAGTTCGCATTTCAGTAGCTTTAAATTTTGATTTTACGATAAAAAAGTCCCGCAAAAACTTTTTGCCCAATGCCCCGCAGAGTCTAAGGCCGCCGCTGCATATACATACATACATATACATATACATACATACACAGATACATATATACATATATACATACACACACACACACTCATACATATACACAAAACACATAAACATACCCAGCCTTTCATTCGAGTTACCATTTATAAAAAAGTTTGTAGACGACATTCTGACAGCTATTCCTAAGGATAAAATAAACGACACTTTAGAAACATTCAATAAATATAACAAAAATATCAAATTTACAATAGAATTAGAAACCAATAATTCAGTTCCATTTTTAGACTCATTAGTAATCAGACAAAACAACAACCAAATTATCACTGATTGGTATATCAAACCTAGTAGCTCGGGTCGATACTTAAATTATCATTCTTATCACTCATTTAATATAAAAATAACTTCATTTTAGAATTAAAATCCAGAATTAAACGAATTTCGCATCGTTCTTTATACCATAAAAATTTAAAAATACATAAAGGACTGTTAAACGAAAATGACTATCCGAGTTCATTAATAAATAATTTATTGTTCAATCAAGGAAGCAAATATAATAAAAATAAAGAATCAAACAAATTTGATAATAACGACCTAATACAAAGTTACAAATCTCTTCCTTACATAGAAGGCTTAACTGCGAAATTAATAAAAATATTTAAAGATAGTAAAATTAAAATTGCAAAGAGAAATTTAACCACTATACACAAATTATTTTCTAAAATTAAAGATAGAACCAACAATTTAGATCAGAGAAACATAATATATAAATTAAATTGTTTAGATTGTGATCATATATACATAGGACAACCATCTCAAAATTTAAAGCAAAGAATAACACAACACAAAAGCGATATAAGAGTAAAACCAAAAGCCTGCGCCCTCACAACACACGTTCTAGACAAAGAGCATAAAATAGATTTTAATAATCCAACAATTTTACAAATTGAGCACAACAAATCAAAAAGAACATTGTAACGTGTCACTTTTTTGCATTGCACAAATAACTACCATTTTTAAACAATTATCTATTTCGGTAACTTAATGTAACATTTTTCACGTAGTAAATGTATATAAATAATTCCTTAAAGAATAATAAACCTTTAAATAAATGTATAATTGTCCCCTAGTAAAAATGTAAACAAATTTAGATATAATAATAGTATACTTGTGCAGGCCTCTGGTGTTTAGATGCCGTAATTATAAATTTGTAGAAATAAAGACTTGTTCTTATTTAGAAGCGTGGTATAAGTAGTTCCATTGTTTTCCCGCGAGATGCTAGGAAATTTTCCTTAATATTTTCGAGTTTTGTTAGTTGGAGGTATGGTATCATAAGGCTAACAGCAGATTGAAGTCGAGCGCTTCGAATATTTTATGATTTTGAAATCATCCTTATGGGAATTTATTTCGTAGTGCAATTATGAAACGTTAAGTGTTGTAAATTTGCCTAAATATTGATTGTTTATTGACGCACTAGTTTCTACCTCTTATGAGGGATATATTCTTCATTTTACTGCTGTTAAGCCACCTGTGGAATTTCGCCATATTGATCTTTTGGGTATGTATCATTTAATACTTGTAAATAAGAATTGGTTTATGATGTTTGAATTTGCAATTACGTGTTTATGGTAGCGCATTTGGTAAAAGTTAGAGCAGCCGTTGCACCTGGCTTCACATTGAATGCGGAAGACGTTCTTGGATCCTAGGAACACGCAAGTTTTTAATATCTTTTTATGTGACGATTTACTCGTCTTATAAGGATAAAAATTAATTCAACTAATTCAAATATTATATGTTAAACAACAGTTAATGCGATTATTTAATTTACGAGTAGTTGATATAATTGTCTATCCTTCGACTTGTCGTGCAACGACACCATTGTTGAATATAAATCTGCGTGCGCCTGAGCTCAAGCGGCGTCCATAATATAAACCATCCGTGCGCATTAACCATGTTTATTTTGTTTTATTATTTTTGTCGTACTGAACGTACATTGTTTATGATTGACTGAACATTCTCAAAGATTATTTAAATTAAGAACAGAAACTGTCTCCAATATATATTTATTTTTACCTGACTTACTTACTGGCATCATTTAATAATTTAATAGTTTATGACAAGGCATTATTTTAGTAACAATATCTCGGCATATAGGTGCTCGTACTTATTTGGTATTTTTGGTAGTGCGAGGTACTTAGGTGGTTGCCTGGAGGCAAATTTACCTGGCGCCCTCTTTATTTTACTTTTATTGGTCCATAGCACTTTTAGGACCCACTCCGTCTCCACTGCAGCTGGTCGGCAACCCGCCTACTTGTCAACTTGAGCCGTAGGTAGCGACACGTAATTGTTACTCGAATAATATAGGTAAATTGTACGTCGCAACATTTCTGAAAATGTGTCACATTTACATGAACACAAAAACATTAAATAATAAAAAGGATATGGATAATCTCAGTTGTATATACTCGAATCTTCTAAAATTTAAATTTAAATCTAAAACAAATCGTATTTAATTACTATTTAAATATATATATTTTTTATGTATACGTGTGTGTGTGTATTTGTGTATGTGTTTTGTGTATATGTATAAGGGTGTGTGTGTGTGTGTGTGTATGTATATGTGGTGTGTGTATGTATGTGTGTTTGTATATATGTATATATGTATCTGTGTATGTATGTATATGTATATATGTATATATGTATGTATATATATATATATATATATATATATGTATGTATATGTGTATATGTGTGTATATGTATGTGTGAACATGTCTATATAGGTAAATTATTTTAGGTATATGAATGAATATATATCTCATTAAAAATGTATTTATGTGTATGAGTATACGTATATGTATATTAGTACATATACATTTACATAATGTTCAGATATACATATGTATATGTGACACCGCTTATTTACACATGTACGTTTCTCTTTTATTCTAATTCTTTAACAAAATCAACCTTTCCGCCTATTCAATAGAATTCTGTCAAAAAATTTTATTTATGTCAAGCCAATATTTTATTTATACTAAAAATTTTTATTCAATTCAATTTTATAACATTATATAAAGGAACCTAGTTTAAATTTTATTTATGGAAGCTTATTTTTATTAACCTCAATGTAAGTAACGCTTATTAACACCAGTGTCTTTATTATTGTTGTATTACTTTTTTAGTTATTGCCTTTGAGAAAGCATTAAATAAATGCGAAAATTTAGGCCATAAAAAAGAGTTTTCTTTTACCCCAGCAGACCTAATACCCGTTACCATAATTATAATCAATTATCTAAAAGGAGGTCGTTACTACAAAAAAGATTGATATATATATATATATATATATATATATATATATATATATGTTCTGAATGGACCTGCGCTTTGAAGAAGTTCTAGAACGAATGGAACAACTTGTGAGTTCACGTGATCTAAAGAGCCGAATTACAGGTTTAACCAAATTAGTGAAGTCTTTAGTGAGGAACCAGACTAAAACAGGTACCCGAACGAAGGCAGCAACTCTTTCGGTACTTAGAGTGGCAGAGACCATAGGGGTCGGTATGGCATTTTAAGACACGCTACTGCGATGTGGAAGGCAACTGGAAACCACCACATTACTTTCAAGTACACAACGGGGGTAAAAAATTCCGGAGTTAAAATAGTCCCCCATTCGGATCACCGAAAAGGGACTACTTCGGAGGATGTAATCAGAAAGTCTAGAAAAATAGGCGGGAACATTCTGCGAGTCGGAGCGTGGAATATCCAAATACAAATGTTGATTTTGTTATATTTTCAACTAATTTTGAAAGTATAAAAGGATTTATTTAAAACTATTAATCCGGTAGAGGTGTTGGAGGATCTTGGTAGCTGTCAGGTTGCTCAACCCCCTTCGTATAACACTGAATATCGGAGAAATAGAGTATATATTTACAAAACAATAAAAGGGGGACCCAACTGTATCTATCAAAAAAGAGTAGCGGCTATGTACGAAAACATCAAATGTAGAAATAAGGACAAAAGTGTTGGAAGCATATGTGTGAAGCACAGTACTGTACGTCTATGAAATAGTGACAGTAGGAGAAGCTAACAGAAAAAAGAAGAAGCCTTTTGGAATATTATGCTTCAGATGTATGATGATGATAGCATAGACAGATGAAGTTAATAACAAGATGTTATAAAAATAATAGGCGAATAAAAATATCTGTGAAAAACAAAAAAATAGGAGACAGAAGGACAAGACATTCTAAGGCATTTTTGGGAAATAGTACGGGCTATATTACAATTAGGTGTAGGAAAAAAGAGAGGTAGATGTAGACCTAAATCAGACTATTTCACGCAGATAGTAAAAGACGTAAACTGTTGGAATTTCAGGGTAGCTCAGAATAGGAAACAATGGAAGTAGGCGTCTAACCAGTTTCAGGACTGAAGACTTAATAATGATAACGAAGGATATCTACCAGAAAGTTTTGAGGTCAGAGTTCGAAATATTTCGACCCTTAATAGAGTATCTGGAACATCATTAGCCAATTATATCCTTCCTTCGGGGTAATAAATAGATAGTAAATTATCCACAAAAGAAGAGATTAGAGTTATGTAAATTTTAACAAAGATTAGGCGAGGAACATTTAATAATTAGGTAAATAGGTACTTTTTAGGAATAATTCTATTTTTAAAAATTATGCTGTAAACTGTTCTGTATTCTTTTGCATGAAAGAAAATTGTTTTTGAATGTATAGATGCTTTTTAAAATTGCTGTATTTATTTCATTTTGTATATTCCATTACTTCCTTAGAGCTAGCCAGGCAAAGAAACGTTGGAAAGGAAGGTAAGTCAATAATTTCAAATTTATAATTTGCTGTACCGTGTCACAGAACTATTTTAGCTCCCACTCCAAAGAGAGGGTAACACAACAAATTTAGCGGCGCTTCTACTCGCTCCTAGATGCACACAACATTCAGTTAGCAATCATTCTGTTTTTACTTTACGCAACTCTCCGTGGCACTATTTACGGAAATAGAAACACCAATTTGATTAGTCGATTTGAAAGTCCTAGCACAAAATTAATATAAACCGGCAATAATAGCTATTTATGCACCAAGTGTGTTATTAAGATGATAACGCCCGGAGGGTGACTCATCCAGCCCGAGAGCCTATGACTCGAGGGAAGGATTGGGTCGCCCGATGGGCGTTATCATCTAGCAACACAAGTGGTATACACAAGATTTTATATTTTACCTCATATATAAAATAAAAATAAGTAATAGGTAAGTTTTCTATTTTAGTATTTACCTCGGATTTTACTATATAACTATTAAACACACCTACATCAAGTTTTCCATAATGACAATAAACAGTTTGACGTACCAATGTTTTGGACATTTGTCACATTTATTTAATATTAATAGTGCAAAATGGCTGATCAAGAGTTGCCAGCAATAATTACACAGCAAGCCCTAAAAGCAACTGAAAATTTGCTACCTATTAAATCTAAGCAGAGATATGAGAAAGCTTAATAACACACTTGGTGAATAAATAGCTAAAAAATTGATTTGTTTCTGAGGGCGTTATGAAACCATTACGCCCTCCATTACGCCCGGGTTGTTATGGATATGTTTACATATCTCGTGTCATAGGTGTTATAACTAAATTACAACGAGATAAAATATAAAGGAATATTGTTTATGATTTTATTGAACGATGTGGATCTGAGTTGTGTTTGATTACTTTCGTTACGTCGAGTCAAATTTCTATTTCTTTATGTGTAATATCAACTAACAGATCTCAATATAAGCAAGTGTATTAAAGACATACGTATGTGCGTATATGAGTGTGTGAATACGTACTTATGCGCTATCGCATATATGCATCAACCCATAACAAAATTTCCTCTATATTTGTTGTGGTTTGTTTAGCATTTTTCTTAATCTTCTTTGGGAATTTAACCACTCCTTGGTTGTTAAAATCATCTTTATTTACGTTTCAATCCATGACCTAAAATCGTTGTCAAAATAATTTTGACGTAAAGATGATTTTAACAACTATGAGTGGTTTAATTTCCGAACAAGATTAAGAAAAACCATAACAAAACATTGAAATCAATCTTGGTTGTGGATAGAGCACCGATACCAAATGAAAAACTACAGCTGTAAATAAATAAATAAAATAATCAAAAACAGTTCTCGAATTATAGATAGATAATAAACAATTCCATAGAATGTTCAATATTAAGAACTTGTAAACTAAGTTTTTATGGCAAAGCAAACTAGTTGACCACGAAAACGATGTAATTATTAGAAGTGCTTAATCTGGTTTTCCCTTATAACAAATTATTGCAAAGATAATATAAATTCAAATTAAAGAATTAAATAATCGACTACAACTATTAACAACCTTTTGTACAAAAAGTAAGTGTTTTAGTGTCATCAGCGATGATTGCAGTACGCTTAACCAAAAACACAATCGTGCTTCTTTGTTCATACAATAGCAAAAACTGATATTCTAATATTCTACCGATAAACTGCCGAAAGATTTATTATTGCGTCGTATAAGTGCTTGTAGTTTACGAGTTGAAGATTAAACGCACTATTACCGTTTATTTGGGGCCAGTAACACAGGGACAGATCTTTAACGTTTAACTTTGGAGATCCTAAACTAGACCAATACTGTTTTGGGACCTACCCAATTAATCCGAATTTAAGCTAATTAAGTTGTGGCGACTCATTCGCCATTTTATCGTAAAACTGTTTTTTTACTTTTTCGACTCCTTAGCATGGGCCCCTTGGTAGCAAAAAGATCAACGTATTACGATAGAAGGAGCATGTTGTACATTTAAGTGATGCAATTTTAGAATATTTTTATACAGGCTTCAACAGACAGCGGCGCTAGCTGCGTCCCATACAATTTTAGCGCGATGACAAACCAGGTTTCAAATGTCTTGTAGTGTAACATACCAATTGACCGAAGCATAGCCTTGTTACAAAGTGCTTCGCACTTTATACAATATTCTCGTTTTACTTATTTTAAAAACACATTTTGTTACGTCTTGGAATTAAGTTTGATTGCGAATATATATTCAGGTTTACGCTTGCAATACAAAACAAAGATAAACATAGAGATTACTATATTTATTCACAATTTTCTTATTTATCTACTTTGTATAAATACATACGTTTACTGTAATTCTTCGATTGGTTGATTCTTCTTTCAAAACATAATTAGTGTAGATCTAAACCCATGTCATAAATGTCATTTATTCATTTCAATGCTAACTCCTTCCTTTATTTTGTGGTTATCTGTAACATTCATGTAACATTCGTGTTTTGATAACAGACTGTCTGCTAGTGCGGAAGTCGATCATGTTGACCGATCTATAAATTGCTCTGAGGTTAACTATGGTAAGTATTTTCTACCTAAACGCATAACGATCTACTAAAAATAATTTCACAAATGTCTGACCTCGGATGTAAGATGAAATTTTGTCTATTTGGACCTGTCTTGTAAATCAAAAGTGGTAAGATGTAAATAGATAAATTTTTGTTTGTTTCGTCAAACCACGTGTATTATATTGGTAACACAATTGATGTTGCAGGGTCCAAATTTATGCTCCAAATTTATACTTCCAAATTTATATTTTCCAACTTATGTTACAAAATGATATTCCAACATTTTAGTTCAACTTCCCTTCCAAATTTGCTTCGGTTATAATAACCAAAATATTACTTAAACATTTTACTCTATATCTAGTATTTCTACCTACGCTCATATCTTGATTTTGTCTGTTGCATTGAATATCGTGGATTTCTTCCTAAATGTTCTCTCACGTTTTACATTAAAAACTAGGATAAGCAACCATTTTTCCTAAACATTATAAAATATCTGGTTGCTGAAATTTTTCTTTTTGATGGAATCGAATTATCTAGAACTGCAAAATACTCGGCGGATAAGATGTTTAATCAACTCTTCAAAACTTCCTTAGCAGTTATTAGTACAAAGAACGACATCGCAAATGTTTGCAGTTAAGATGCTATGTGAAACTTGAGGAAACTAAAGCATGTGACCTTCTATTAATACTTACTTATTCCAGGTATGAGTTTTAGTGTATTCTTTTTTAGTGCAAACGTAGTACATACATGTTATAAACGTAATAAGAATTATCTATGTGAGTATTCACAACAGTATTTTGCCTTTTGCGTATCTTTCACTTAAATAAAACGCGCTCCTAAATATTTTTTGTCAATGTTTATTACCTAACTTTGTGAACACGGAAATTCCTTCAATTTCTTAGGGTAAAAAGGTTTGCAAGCCAATAAGTAAAATTGAAATAAAATTATTTTATTGTCTTTACAAAGTGCATTTGTACAAATGTTTATAAAAACATTATTAAGACTGCGATTTCCTGATTTTGATCGCTTTTATAAAGATAATTGTTCATAAGTTAATCCAAATTTCAATATAAGTTTAGTATTTTCCTTACTCCGACTTACGTTTGATTTCTAATTCTGGTATTGGCATGTGACAAAAGAAAAAAAAGTAATCATATCAAGAGCTTTATCTATGAATAACTTCCTCTCCAGATTAATCTTTTGCAAATTCCGCAACTCTTAAAGGCCGATGCTAGCTCCGCGAATGTATATTTTCCTTATTATTTATAGTGCACCTACCCTATATATCACATCAGAAAAGGAGACGGTGCAGCAGTATGATGATGAATATCTAGCATAGTATATTAAAATTGATATTACTTTTCAACGAACTTCGTTCGTTTATGAAATCGATTTGTCGTCCGTCTGTCTGTCCGTCTGTCCGTCCGTCTGTCCGTCCGAGGCCTTTCTAATGGTCGGACATCAATGTGTGATACATCAATCGATTCAGCTCGGTGTCCAGAGCTTAAGTTTTGATGTCAGTTAAAATCGGGCCACGGGGACGCCGAGCCCGCGGGAAAATCTACAGGGATAATTGAAATTTTTAATAAGTTTAAAATCAATATGCGACACATATTTGAACAATTTATGGCATTTCATGCCAATTATTCCAATATTATAGACATTGTTTAAACTTAAATTTTGATTACCGAAAATAATTAGATTCATATAAAAAAAATCTTATCTTATTGATGAGAACTAATATATAGCTTTTAAAATATTTATTCAATAAAATAAAATATATTAAAATGTGTCTTTTGTTGTTTATAAATTTTTGTATTTTATCTGAATACTTATAATTATTACAACATAATAATTTTAATTTCTTTAATTTGTTTTAAAGTAAGTCTACATTTGGAAGTTCGTTGCGACAATGCCTTGCATTTTCAACTTTTTTTTAATTGCTTTTATTTAACTCGCTGTGAACTGGGCACCGTGATGTCTGTTTGTTTGTTTGTTTCTTACCAATATTTATTGAGAATTGTATTTACCTCATACGTAATCATACGAGGCATCAACTAATAATGTGTACTCTCTTTATTCTTTAAGTTGATACAAACAATGAGGGGGGACCCTAGAATGAACGGTATCTCGGGCTGCAGATCATGAAGAGCATGCCCAAATCGCCCATGTAGCAACAGTACTGACAATTATACAATATTATCCTTCTGTACCCAGTAGCGAAGTCAGTTATTCTATTAAATCAAGTATCTAATCTCCATGAGGTTTTGTGAAACAAAAGTAGCAAACATATAGTAATGCGCAATCATCTTGCTTATCAAATCAAGTGCGTTATATAGATAAGGCTCTCAGAAGTTCTGATAATAATCCTTCCTACTAGGGCTGACAAAATACGGGAAAACTGAAAACTGATTTACAGGTTTTACAAAAGATCGGTTTTTGCTAAAACAGGTTTATTAAAACAGCTTTTCAAAACCGGTTTAACCAAACCGGTTTCGTCAAAACTAGTTTTTACCAAACCGGTTTTACCAAAACTGGTTTCACCGAAACAGATTTACCGAAACCGGCTTCCACCGATATCGGTTTTTACTAAAATCGGGTTTACCAGATATTCAGAAAACCGGCTTTAATGGAATAAAAATCTTTTGTTGCAGTTTTATACCAAAATGACTTTGTCAAAACAAAAACCATTTTGATTCGTGTTAATTTTATTTTTGTAGGAAAACCACTAGGGCTTGCAAAAACAGGAATAATCGAAAATCGGTTTACCAGTTTTACTGAAAATCGGTTTTGGTAAAACCGGATTTATCGAAACAGGTTTTATCAAAACTGGTTTTTATCAACCAGGTTTTATCGAAACAGATTTTTACCAAAGATGATTTTAGCGAAACCGTTTTTACCAAAACATGTTTACCGAAACTGGTTTTTACACAAACTGATTTTACCGAAACCGGTTTGACAAAACAGGTTTTCGGTTTGATCAAAACCGCGGTTATATCGAAACCGGTTTTTATCAAAAACTGGTTTTGCTGCAGCCCTATTCCTACCAATATTGTGTACAAATTTCAGGAAAATGTTATCTATTTGTAGATTATAGTTTAACGAAAACTATTTTGCAACAACAGCAGTTCTGTATTATCAACTGACTACACAAGTCTTTTTAAGTACTTGTAGCTACAGCAAAATTTAAAAGCACTCACGCCAATGTATTTCTAGCTAATCGCTATCAGTACAAATACAAACTTCCTAAAAGTTACAATCCTAATCTTCTTAATTGCTATCGAAGCAAAAAAGAAAAAACTTACTAATAGCTAATAGTATTAGTTTAGATAATAGAAAAAGTTTCTTAAAGTCGTACGTATGGAGCGTTCTACTATACGGTAGTGAGACTTGGACAATTAAAGAAGTAGATAAGAAAAAGATAAAAGCTTTTGAAACTTGGTGTTATAGGAGAATGTTAAAGATTAGTTGGACAGATAGAGTAACAAACGAGGAAGTTTATAGAAGGATAGGTGAGGATCCCTGTATGTGAAAACAATTGAAGATCAGAAGAAATAGAATGATAGGGCACCAGTTAAGACATGAGGGACTATTTAGTAAAGTCTTAGATTATAGACTACCAAATAAAAATAGAGTAGGAAGGCCTAGACAAAGCTATATTAGTCAAATTATTAGAGAATTAGGTTGTGAAGGCTATGTAGACCTTTTTAGACTAGCTCAGAATAGAAAAGAATTTAGAGCTGCGTCAAACCGATTTTAAGTAAGTTCAAAAACAAAATAAAAATCAGTTAACTAAATGTCACCAGGACATAACTCACAATTAGTTAGCGGTCTGGCATGTTGGTAGCGTTTCGTTGCTTAAGCCTTACCATAACATATAATTTAATAAACGTCACCATGACATAACTCACAATTAGGTAGCAGTCTGGCATGTTGATAGCGTTTCGTTGCTTAGCCTTACCATAACAGATAATTTAATAAACGTCATCATGACATAACTCACAATTAGGTGGCGGTTTGGCATGTTGGTAGCGTTTCGTTGCTTAAGCCTTACCATAACATATAATTTAATAAACGTCACCATGACATAACCCACAATTAGGTAGCGGTCTGGCATGTTGGTAGCGATTTGTTGCTTAAGCCTTACCATAACATATAATTTAATAAACGTCACCATGACATAACTCACAATTAGGTAGCGGTGTGGCATGTTGGCAGCGATTCGTTGCTTAAGCCTTACCATAACATATAATTTAACACTTTTTCTTTTTGAAGCGGATAACCAGGTTATATTTCATTTCCTTATAACTGGTAATCATGTAAACATGTTAGAGTTCTTTAACAACCATCAGGTTGCTAATATCTATGTAGAGCCAGCTGGATAGGAAAAAGATAGAAGGATATAGGAAGACCTAGACCAAACTATATTAGTCAAATTATTAGAAATTTAGGTTGTGAAGGGTATGTAGAGCTTTTTAGATTAGCACAGAATAGAAAAGAAGTTAGAGCTGCGTCAAACCGACCTTAAGTAAGGTCGAAAACAAAATGATGATGAACAACCTATTCGTTTCAATTTTTAAGCTCCCTAGCTTACTTACTTGCTTCATACTTCTGACACTCCACGCTCTGACTCGCAAAATGTTCCCCACTCTTTTTCTAAACTTTCCGATCACATCCTCCAAAGTAGTCCCCTCCGGAAGATCCGAATGGGGGACTATTTTAACTCCAGAATTTGATACCCGCGAAGATGCGATCATCTTTAACAATTTAAATACGCCATGTACTTGGGAGGTAACGTGCTGGTTTCCTGTTGCTTTCCACATGGCAGTAGTGTGTCTTAGAATGCCATAGCGACCCCTACGGTCTTTGCCAATCTAAGTACCGATTGAGCAGCCGCCATTTTTCGGGGACCTGCCTTAATCCGATTCCTCACTAAAGACTCCACTAATTTGGTTGAGCCTATAGTACGACTGTTTAGATCACTGGAACTCTCAAGTCGTTCTAGTAATCTAGAACTTCTTCAAGGTGCAGGTTTATTCAGAACGGGATCAATACATATAATATTAATAAATTTAAAACAAATAAGTAGGTAGTTTTTAACAGTTCGACCGCCTCACTTTCTCCAACTTCCCTCATTTCCACATACATCTGGACCAAATAGTTTTCTTCGACTAACCATTTTTCGTCTTTTAAGATAAATCTATCTAGTTTGGTATCAATTAATATTAGATTTTTCTCAACTACCTGAATTTCTAGGAATTTTTTAGATAGCAACATCTCCCAGGGAGCTACTCTCATTTTAAGATTTTTTGCTGGTAGCGATTTCTGTCCGTCCTTATAAATTTTTTTAACCAATCGATACATGAAATTAGTCTAAAATTTTACGCAGAATCCGAATCTGTAAACAGATTTAAAATAGGGACAACCCCTTAGCGTTTTACACATATACCCTCTAAATTATAACTTTCCTGCAGCTCATACCTAAAAGAAAATCTAAAAACCATTCTTAAAACTTTTTATAACAGACAATTTTTACTAATACATTTTAAATTTTGTAAACCATTTATAAATAAATATTCACACCTTTTATTCTTTAACTAGAACTCTTCTCATCGGTTTATACTTATTAATAATTATTTCTAAATAGAGCACCTTTTTTAAAGACCAAACGAACCCACGTGTTTCAAATTCCTCTGATTTTGTTCTCATGGTTTCGCTTAAGATCTCGTACGTATTTTCCAGATTACTAGAAGATGTTATAACCATATTTTTTGAGTTAAAGGATTTCACATCGGTAGTCTCTTCCCCCATGCTACTATATACATACACAATAAAATATATACATATATAAGTAACTATCCTATATCTTTATGTCCCCATGCGTAGGTTGCTGTACTATTAGGGATGACGTACCTTTTGTTATCCTCGCCCGACAAACTAATTTTATTAATTAACTGAGTATAAAGTTGGTGTTTATGACTTCGAATACACACCATGCTATGCACAAGGGCACCAGAATTATTATGTACAATGTCCTTAAAACTATTTATATTAATATTCTTAACTACACTTCGTGAGACCCCTTTAATCTTTTTAATCGTGTCTTTCTCGCTTACAATACAGTAGGACTTAGCCCTACTACCGACAAATTCTAATACTAGATCCCCATTAAATTCGTCTTTGGATTTCTCTACAACGATTTTTGTTGACAAGAGGTATATTGTATTTATTATCCACGCGCTAATCACTTTTTTAAGATAAATATATCTTGTTTGGTATAATTTAATATTATATTTTTCTAGGGAGCCCAAATCTGTAAATAGATTTTAAATAGGTCCACCCATTACAAAGTTACGGATTTTAAAGACCAAACCTCTAATTTTTGCCCATCTATATTTAACTCCATCTTTAAAACCTTTTTTCGCTACACAAGACATGTGCTTTAACTAATCATATCCCGAGAAATCTAAAACCGCTGTGTCCAGCGAACACCACGTGGAGATAGCACGTACATTCTGTCATTCAGGATAGAAGCAGAAAGGATTTGGAATAAAGGAAGGTGGGAGAAGAACTTAAAAATTATGGAATTTTAAAGCTAATATATACAATAAATTTACAAAATCTATACAAATATAAACAACTATTTTAGACCTATATCTTTATGCCCCCCCCATGCGTAGATTGATATGCTTCCAGAGATGAAGTTACGTTTGTCATATTCGCTCGATAAACTAATTTCATTAATAAGCTGCGTGTACAAATCGTGTTTTTTACTCCGGATACATACACCGGTAAGTACTCCATACCACCCAAATAAAGAATTAGATACTTGGTGACTGTTAACTTCCGCTTCCCTCGTGCGCGCCCAGACACATCCTTGTCCATGCGCACCCCTACACATGTGCACCCCTGCCCATGCGCACTGTCCATGCGCACCCCGCTCTGTGCAACTGCTATTTCGTGGTGATGTCATAGCCTTTATAAATAAAAAGCAATGTAATACTATTCTAAAATTTTTATTCTGTCATTATACATAACATAATTTAAAAATATTTAATGCCAAGCATGGAGCCATTTAAACTTAATTTTAATACAAAGTTATACACAAAAGACAGTCCTTTCTTTATGTTTGTTTGGAGTGGTTCTAATTTTATCTAATTTTATTCGCAGCTTAAAATTTAAATCGACACCCAAGTCCTCTATCTCCTTTCCTAGTCAATAGTTTGATACAAAAAGACCGTCTAGCTTTTCGAATTGCAAAATGTACCGAAATTTGTTTCTATATATAAAGTATTTGATTCCACCGACAACCAGATCCATTCCTTCATGTAATTATTGCAGCTTATGACAATCTTTTAATCGCAGCTTTCCCACTATATCCTGCATACGTATCTTGTTAGCTTGATCGACTTCCTGTCAATATTGGAAGGAATCCTTATTCTCCCCCTCACTTTTGCGTAGTTGCATGTCCACCACTTTTGGGAAATATGGTCATTATAGGTTGTAGGGCCCTCTGTTTTAAATGATCCGAAAGGTTCTTTACTAGGCAAATATACAATGTTTAGCGGAACCCCTTTGCGTGTGGTGTACGCCAAGGTTACGAAACCCGCATTCCTTAGTTCGTCTTTGTTATTTGCCATTTTGATAAATACGTTTTTAGAATAACCTTTTAAAAAGTATACGGATTTAGTGCCATCCTTTTCCGCAAGGACGCCTACATAACTAAAAGAGTCTTTGTTACTAACCGCAAATGCATACAGCTTGTAAAACCAGGATGTATTTAAGTCAGTCCATCGGCACATAAAATAATCTTTTAGTTCTTCCTCATTTTCTCTAATAAGATGTGTTCGGTTTATATGTAAATAATTTATAGCTAAAATTTTATTTCATTGAGTTTGTTGGTTATATTTAAATTTATTAGAGTGGAATTTCCTTGGTTTTACTTGAAGCAGTGCCGCGATTGATAAAGCTCTGTGTGTTATTCCGCATGTGCAACAACAAGTATCGATTGGAAAATCCACGAAACCAGAGTATTGTTTCGTCTTTCGAACACGCCGCATCGCTAGTTTACACGCTCAACAAAGAAGAGAATCGATCCGTCTTTCGAACACACCGCATCGCTGTCGTAATCGCTCTACGTAGAATCTATTCCGTATAAACCACTTTGTTCAGGCTATTGTGATAAATGTGCTTCGCTTCATCCGCCAAAGTAAGGGTCGTATTTGTTTTATCGTTTCTTTCGTCTGCACGGCTACATAATTAACAAGGTGAGTGCTTTATAGTAAACGCTTTGCATTGATTTGATTAAAGACATTAATTATCTGTGGTTTGTAAAATTATCCATTTAAATTATATACAGTCCACATCTCTCTACCAAATGAGTTATTTGAAATTTACACCGCAATTATTTTATAAGATGTTCCTTGTCTAACACATCTTTGTATTGTTCGCGTATTGTCGCAATGTTTTCCATGTAGTCCAACTTCCGCCTTTTTGCATCCATTTCCTCTAATTCCAGTTGTCTTTTGCTTCCACTTACAGCGTATGGCATGCATAATGGGGCAATTTTTTTTAGCGTAAACGGATAGAGTTTACTGCCAATATTTACGCGTTGTCGTACAACCTCTGGGCGAATTTAGGCGTATTTATCCGCCCCAATTTCGAAATGACTATTTCTTTTGGAATTGTAGAATATGGTATTGCAGAATGTGTAAAATATGTACTACCTGTTTTAATGTTGCACTTGTGTAAGATTTTTATTTTATCTGGGCTGTCTTCCTTCCCTACTATCTCCAAATAATTTATATGTAAATAGTTAATACTAAAAGCCAAAAGCATATACTTTATCAATTTTCCCTTTCCTCCGGTTTTTCGGACAACTTAATTTGCAAGCCCGTCAATTTCTTTGTATTGCTATTTCCCCAATACACGTACTGTAGTAGGTGATTATACACTAAATAGCAGCTATTTTGTAGCTTGTCCGATAGCTTACTCCACATTTTAACAAGTGGTACCGAGTACATTGGTGCCTTTAGAAAGTATAACTTACTATCTTCCAATAAGGCTACACAGTCTTGTAAAAAACTATACACCTGTTCCACACTGACATGGTCTCCAATTGTACAGTTGTACATTGTCGCTTCCAATCGCGTAATACCATGTTCTTTGGCCAAAGTAGACGCAAATGTTTCCTTTAAACGTACATCTGGACAACGTAAAAAATCTAGTATATGATTGCCAAGTTGTTTATTAACACCAGGACTTGTTATCTGACACACAAATTTGTTGTATATCTTAATTCTTGCATTGGTTGTTAGCCATGTTAAACAATCGATTCCCACAGTTTTATCGTTGTCAACTATAATATTGCACTTTTCATCGTATTCGCCCTTGTAGCAAAAGTTATGATTTGGGCGAATACGAAGAAAAGTGTAATATTATAGTTGGAAGAACCCCATCCAAGTTGAGCTGCTTGCGCTGCCTTCACGGTGTATCCAATTTCCAAAACCAAATTAATTATACATCTTTCATAATTATTTAATTTGATCCACGTTTCATAACGTCACTAACACGAGCTTGTTAAAAAAATATATGTGATAGCTCAATAAATTTTAAACTCGTCACAAGTCGCGTACAAATTATGAGGCTAACACCATGCTATATAATTTAAAATAATTTCTATGCTTACAAGCTCGTGGTAGCTTTGGTACGTAGTCTCAAGCGTTCAAAATACTAAGGTCTTTTACTATATTTTGAAAAGGTATTTATACAATTTCCGATGCCACCTCTGGACGCATTTCACGCGAAGTTCTTCATTTACAACAACACGTTCTTAAAATTTTGGTTTAACCGATTTGTAAATCCTCGAATTCAGCACGTCGTTACGATCTTTTCTGAAAATTAATATTCAATATTCCCGTGTCTTGTCTGATGTGTGACTAACGATATCGACCAATAGTCCATGCATTGACGTTTCAGAAATCTCACCTATACTACCGCTGTCCCTTGCTTATGCATATTTTACGTCTCTTTCTCACCTTCTTTGAGTGGTAGAAATCGATAGTTCTGACCGCATTCTACAACTCCATGTGGACCCCAAAATTACGTGCTTTAAATAACCGCTCATTAGCATTTAATGGGAAAACATTCGACCGTTTACCAGATATTCTTTGAAACTTGTTTATCATTTACAAAAATACATGGAACTTGACATTTAGAAATCTGCAGGTATTTAATTTTAACGAGCGTTTTAAATAACATTTCTACGAGTTGGATTTTCAGCGTATTTCAACCCCAACGATATATTTGTTTGTTAGCAACGCGTTTCACCTTGGTATTATTGATTTTTTACATGCTTTTATACATATTATATGTAAATAACCGTTCAATTAAATTAATAAATTAATTGCATTGGCTTCTAGCATTTTATTCTTTATGAACCTGACTAAATTTTATTCATTATTTGTAAAATTTTGTTAATACCTGTTATTTAAAAATGAACTAACTGGAATAAATTTCGCACGTACATTCTGGTTGTTTCCTTTATATAGGGTGCTTTGAAATTACTTTGTTTATACCTAGATTTAGCCTTTTAAAACCACTACAATATATATATATATATATATATATATATATATATATATAAAAACAAAGCTGATAATGCGTTTAGCATTTTTGTTTCTTTATATCAGATTAGACATGTAGCGACTATCAATTTATAACTAACTCTTAAACACCAATATATTTGATTTTTAGTATTACGATATCAGTCAATAAGACGAAGTTTCACAGACTTACTTACGTAAAGCTTGAATGACTATTTCAAATTAGGGTAGTAATTGAATAAAATAAAAGATCAAAAGCTGGATACGAACCTGGACCCTTCTAATTTTTACTCGGACGTTCTTATACAGCTTTCTAATACAAAATATTTCCTGCACTTTTACGGCATTAGTGTTCTTTCCAGTCTGAGTTTCTAATAAAAATCCCATAGAGCATTTTTATTTACACTAGTTGGTAGTGCGTATCTGGTCCTTCGAACGTTCCGGTATCTTTCTTATGGCTCCGTTTTTCTGCAGTTATAGTTTGCTGCTCCACAGAAAGAGTAAACCGAAGCCATTGCGACTTCACCTTTCAACGATGATTTCTCTCCACTCATCATAATTAAAAAATTAATTTTAAAATGCAGTTACGGATGCCATTAGTGGGCGTAGTTAAATATAGTTGGTTAAAAAGCTTGTGCCCGACGTTGCGGCGCAAAATTCATATACTTGTAATTTCCGCAAAAAAGTAATTTTTTGGATACGTTATGAAAAAAATTTAATATATCTCTAATTTCGTGTACCTTTCCATCTGATATTATCTCTCTACGACGCAATGATTAAAACAAATGTCTATGAAATGTTTATACCACAGTATACTGTATACTGATATGGCTAAGTCATCCACTATACTTAATACATGGTTCTAATCATGTTAGAACAATGAACATTGACTTGTCACCACATTTCTTTGATAGAGCTTGTTTGTCTGGTGTCGTATACAATATAAACAAATATTCCCATGCGATAAAGAAATCAAAGAAACCATATAGTTTATCATCATTTACATTTTATGCATTCAACGTTAAGCCTGTGTTTTCTATTGTATCATGTATCTTTTCGCAATAATCCTTAGAACCTATAGTTCACGTGTTAGTGAAAGAAGTAAAGGAAATTTATCTTTATTAGTAACTCGCATTGTTTATTTTTACTATTGACGCACTTTAGTATTTAATATTCATAGAAAAATCCATGCTATCTCATATTTGCTTTTCATTTCATACAGAAAAAGTTCAAATTAAGCTAAATAATATTTAACTACTACAGTGTATGCACAATCATAAACTCCGTATGAATTAACCTCTTGTGGAGAAGTGGGGGCCATGGGTACTGTGCAGGTATGTTTGAATGATACTTGTGAAAAGCACCATGGTTACCACAGTGTCGATTAAAAGCATTTGTTAAGAATTTAGCTTAATATAGGTATATATAGGTGTGTATATATATATATATATATATATATATATATATATATATTTCTGTGATATACGAGCCCCACAACTAGGACGTCATAAAATATGCTGTGATATCTCTCAGCCCCTACGATTGGGTGCAATAAAATGCTGTGTTATTCCCTTTATATTAAGCCCCCCCGACTTGGGTAGACCATAAAATGCTGTGTTAACTCTCTTATACCACACAAATACTTGTGAAATTGTTAATTTATAATTTTCTTTTGCCTCGACTAGCTGATTCAATTAAATAAAGCACTTCTATAATACACAGTATAATGATTGAATATTTACAATCCCTTTAAATATCTTCTCCCTTTTTAAATCATATACATCTGTCAAATCATTAGAAAATCAAGCCAGCAAAACGAACTTTTTATTACCTTAAAAGACCTGTTGAAACGTTTCAAAAATGTCCATAGCTTTTCATAAAATTTATACAAGAAACCCCCAATTTGTCAGCTTTTATACTTTAAATTATGATTGAGATAAAACAGTTTAAAAATAAATCATATCAAAAATATTTGAGATAAAACAGTATTTTCATAGGTGCTCCGAAGAATTGAAGTCGATATCCAAATCGTTATTGGTGCGTTTATTTCAATGAAAGGTTTTCCATTTCCGCAATATAATATTTACCATCAATTTGCTTGAGCAGGCATCATTCTCCAAAATTGTATTTCTGATCGTAATGGCTCGTAATTTAAAGTTCTACAGGAATCGTAACATTATTTTAACTGTAATTTAAGATTGTAATTTATATCGTATTTCAGATTGTCATTGAGATGGTCATTCAGATGGACATTCAGATAGGAATTCAAATGGACATTCAGATCGACATTTAGATCGACATTTAAATAGGAATTCAGATCGACATTTAGAGCCCTGTTTTATTAACTATTAGAAATGTTATAATTTCCTAAATCTTATTTACTTACGTCTCAGAAGTACGGCACAATTTTCACAATTATACACTCTAGAATTTCACTGTTAACAAATATTTATTATTCACGTAAATATTTGGCACTTTCAAGTATAGTCACTGCCCAGTTTCAAAGTATACTAACTCGATATTCTCAAGATATTTATAGGATCGTCCCACTTTTGTTTGTGATTCGCTGGCTTCATGTGCTAGGCGAGGCCAAGCATATTATCACTTGTTATTTTGGGAAATTTACCAATTGTATGTATTCTAATTGTATGACGCGGTGCTCTAAGTCGCGTAATTCAAATGTTATACCTTATATCTACTTCAGGAATCCCAGGAATTTTCGTACATATCGATCACGTAGTATTATTTGTTAGCCTTATTCTAATCTAAATCGAATAAATTTGGAAACAGCCGTTGGATATAAAATACGTCGAAAAGCCAACTCCTAGAAATGTTGTGTTAAAACGTCGGTTAATTAAACCCTTGCATGTTTTCTAAATGTCAGGTTCCCTTTATTTTTATAGATAGCAAACAAGTTTCAAAGAATATTGGTAAACAACACTCGCCAAGCACGCAATTTGGTCCACATGGAGTGAATAGAACGCGGACAGTAATATCGATTCTCTACCACTCAAACAAGGTTAGAAGGAAACATATAAGCAAGGGATAGCGTTAATATAGGCGGGATTTTTAAGACGTCAATGCATATACTATTGGTCAATATCGTTAGTTGTAGAACAGACAAGCACGAGAATATTTGAAGTCGGGTTTATTGGAAAATATCGTAACGACGCGCTAAATTTCGGGGATTTCGAAAACGGTTGAACCAAAATTTTAAGAACGTGTTATTTTAAATTAGATTTTCACGGTAAGAGTGGCCAGGAGAGGTTACAGTCGAAGCATGTGAATACTCGACGAATTAGCACGGCTCTCTTTCTTTTAACTTCGTTCTAATAGTATGTACATCGCTTCAAATACGAGTTTGTAAGTATAAATAATTTTAAATTAAATAATTCAGTGTTGGCCTCACAATTTGATACGCGAATAAGTGTCGAGTCTAAATTCTAATTTGAGGTCCAACATTTATTTTAAACAAGCTCGTGAAGTGACGTGAAGTAATTAAACGTATATGAAATTGAATTTAACTAAAGTGCGCGGTTATGAAAGAAGAGTAATTAATTTGGATTTGGAAATGGGATGTACCGTGGAGGCAGCGCATGCAGCACAACATAAATAATGTTCTTCTACAAATAGCTAGAGGCGGCCAGCAGAGCAGAACGAAACAACTATACGCATCGTCAATGAAGCATAGATCTTCCAGAAATTTCAGGTAACGCTTTAAAATTGTTGTTGTTATAAACTATGAAACTATGAATATTGTGTGAAAGTGAATTTTGAAGGTATTGTGTATTATTTGCGTATTGAAAATAATACGTATAACTAACTGTATTATGGTATTTAAATAGAAATCTATAGGTATATAGAGCTTGTTAACGTTCCATCGGGAATTTAAAATTTTTATTGTTACGAGTACATGGGGTTTTTGTTTGCAGTCAGCGTATGCAGGGTAAAAAGCATACATTATTCATAATTAACTGGGTTATCATGAGCTCACCATACTCCAGAGATTACGTAAATTTAAAATAAATTATAAAGAAAGAATGAAAAATAAGATATTATTCAGGGCCCATTTACTCCGGGTACATTCTATGTGTTTGATAGTTTAAGTTGAAATACAGGACATTACAAAAGTAGGATTTATAGAGGTGTAACTTGATCACTGAAATGTGGATATTAATGAATTTTTATTTGTAAATAGTGAAAAATAAATATTGTATGATTGTTGTATTTTGTGGTTTTATTGAGAGTGTGCCTGAACGATGCAGAGCTTAATAGTGAATCTAGGTATCCAAGAGAAGACCCAACTGAGCTAGCCCGGGAACTGAAGAAGTATTAAGGTGAAGAAGAGAGAGGAATCTAGGTAAGAAGTTTTTTTTGAATTTTGTTATTTTTGGTGAAATTTTAGTTTTTTTTATAAATTAATTTTCGAATCTACTAATATCCTGAGAGAAACCACGGGAATATATATATATATATATATATATATATATATATATATATATATAACAATTAGTTAAAAGTGACGACCAGCAGTGTATAACAATTAATAATAACAGGTTATTTGGTCTTCTAGTAATAAAACTCTTATTTGTTTTTTACCGAGCTTTCGATTTATTTAAAATCTTCTTCAGGGTGCTGTAAAGTAACTGTGACTGTCATTAACATAAGAATTATAAAATATTACTTACAAAAACTGGAGTTAAAATACTGTCATGGCTTTGATAATTATCATTAAAACTTAAAATAAATAAATTAAATAAAACATTTGATAAAAGTACAAGAAACAACTATTCACGTCTATCACAATACACCTTACAAACTAAAATAAAATTTGGCTTTTAAAATATAAATTCCATTGAGAACTAAAACATGTCGATTATTAAAATAATTAGTACGATAACATTCTTGAAGTGCATGGTTGATTATCTGTATTTATCTAATGTTGTTTGATTTCCTATACTTGAGTAAATACATATACACAGCGTTCAAATTGTTTGTATCTGTTTTGAAGTTTAAAGCTTTTTCATTGTTTACTATATGAGCCATTTCCAGAAAAAGTCTACTCTTGTATGAATTTTCTTTATCCAACACTTTTACATTATTAAAATCCGGATAATGGTTAGTATTATTTGTGTGACACGCTAATGCGCATGAATTCTTTTTTATTTTGCAATCGCTCTTATGCTGCACAATCCTTGAACGCAGCCATTGTGATGACTGTCCTATGTAAATTTTGTCACATCCTTGGCAAGGAATGGAATACACAATATTGTAACGATGTAGCATGGGAGTTCTATCTTTTGTGTTTGAAAAAAGTTGGCCAACCGTGACTGAATTATATTTTGAAATAACCATGCCATCGTTTTTTAAAATGTTTACTAATTTTGGGGTTAAACCCTTTATCATCGGTAACTTTTATACGCAACACTATTTGTTGATTGCTGGTTTTTGACATTTTTATTGCTGCTCGAACTAAAATCAATTTATTTACGAGATTTCGGATAACCATTGTTTACCATTGTGTTTGATAGAAGTGTCAAATTTTTTCTATGAAATGAAGGATCTGAAATTCTTGTAACTCTGTTTTTTAAACATAACAGCGTGTTTATTTTGTAATTTATACTGTGATCCGAATAATAGTTAATGTACCTACCTGAACTGGTAGGTTTCTGGAACCAGTCCAGTAGGAGCTTGTTGTTGGAGCTTCTTATTATTTTAGTATCCAAAAATGGAATACTGCTGTTATGTTCTATTTCCAATGTAAATTGGATATGTTTGTTATATTTGTTAAAGCTGTTTAAAACATCATCAACTTCATTTTTAGGCACGGCACAAATTACATCGTCAACAAATTTTTTAATAAAAGCTGGGGGAGTCGATAAAGTAGGAATGACATTGTCAAACAGAAAATCCATTACCATGGTAGCAATAATAGGACTTAAAGGGGAACCCATAGGAGTACCAAAAATTTGTGCATAAAATCTATTGTTGAATGAAAAATAAGAGTTGTGAAAAATGAAATTTAAAGTTTCTGTTAGTAATTCCAAAGAAAAGTTGCAATTTAGTTGAATAATATCCCATTTTGGTTAATTATTTCTATTACTAAGTTGATGGGAATATTGGTAAATAGAGAAATTACATCCAGAGATATTAAAACAAAATCATCAGGTACAAAATAATCCTTTATTTCCTCTGCAAATGTAAAAGAGTCTTTGGTGTTGTAATTGTTAGTATTACTAAAAGATTTGGTTAAGATATCTGCAATAAATTTAGATAATTTGTATGTGGGAGAATTATTTGATGCAACAATGGGTCTTAAGGGATTCCATTCTTATGAATTTTGGTAATCCATAAAGTTTTGGTGCTACCGAATTTGTTATACACAATCGTTTTTTGTCATCTTCGTTAATACAGTTTTGTTTATAAAGTCTATTAATTAAGTCATTGTTCTTTTTTTGAGTTGTTAATGTGGGGTCACATTTTAGTAATTTATACACAGTTTTGTCATTCACTAATTCTTCTCCTTTAGTCAAGTAATCTTGTTTATACATAATTACTGTAACCGAACCTTTATCGGATTTAGTCACAATGATATTAGGGTTATCTTTTAGAAAACGCAAAGTTGTATTAAAAATGCGTCTATTATTTGTTTGATCGTGAACAGTACTTTTTAGATAATTAGTTACTACATTGGTAACACGAGCTCGCTTTTCGTCCTTGATATCACTAGGTAATATTGCTAATATAGCTTCAATATCAACTAAGAGTTTTTTAATGTTTATAGTTTCTGGTATAGGAGATATACCAAATTTAGGCCCTAACGAAAGCAAGTTTGAAACATCCGTAGGAATGACCTCCTTGGTTAAATTGTGTAACCATTTGTCGTTGTTAATAAACATTTGGCATTTAACAGTGTTGGATTTTAAATTCTCAAACTTTTTTATGTTATTATTCTTTACAAAAGTAAACATTCTCTTAAAAGCTTTATCAGTTTTATTAGTAAAGTCTGTAAAGACCTGTTCGGGGAGTAAACATCTAACAGATTGTATAGTCTCGCTAATAGAATCATTAATTTCTTTAATTTCTGCGACCGTTATTTTAATTTCAAAATTTAAAATTGTTTTACTTAATCTATTCTTAAAATTATCAATCTTTCTTTGCAAATACTTGTCATGAGTGCACATAAGGTTGATTAGATTCTTCCAGTTTTGTGAAATATGAGTTGGAATAATGTTGAATCTTCGACATTTTAATAAAAAGTAACGTCGATTTAGTTTAGAGGCAAGCTCCTTTGTCAATGATGCCCAGAGTTTTAGCAGCTTCGTGGTATTAGCGCCATAAGTAGTTGTTGTTTCTCGATAAAACCCCATCGGTTAGATAACAATTAGTTAAAAGTGACGACCAGCAGTGTATAACAATTAATAATAACAGGTTATTTGGTCTTCTAGTAATAAAACTCTTATTTGTTTTTTACCGAGCTTTCGATTTATTTAAAATCTTCTTCAGGGTGCTGTAAAGTAACTGTGACTGTCATTAACATAAGAATTATAAAATATTACTTACAAAAACTGGAGTTAAAATACTGTCATGGCTTTGATAATTATCATTAAAACTTAAAATAAATAAATTAAATAAAACATTTGATAAAAGTACAAGAAAAAGTTACCGATGATAAAGGGTTTAACCCCAAAATTAGTAAACATTTTAAAAAACGATGGCATGGTTATTTCAAAATATAATTCAGTCACGGTTGGCCAACTTTTTTCAAACACAAAAGATAGAACTCCCATGCTACATCGTTACAATATTGTGTATTCCATTCCTTGCCAAGGATGTGACAAAATTTACATAGGACAGTCATCACAATGGCTGCGTTCAAGGATTGTGCAGCATAAGAGCGATTGCAAAATAAAAAAGAATTCATGCGCATTAGCGTGTCACACAAATAATACTAACCATTATCCGGATTTTAATAATGTAAAAGTGTTGGATAAAGAAAATTCATACAAGAGTAGACTTTTTCTGGAAATGGCTCATATAGTAAACAATGAAAAAGCTTTAAACTTCAAAACAGATACAAACAATTTGAACGCTGTGTATATGTATTTACTCAAGTATAGGAAATCAAACAACATTAGATAAATACAGATAATCAACCATGCACTTCAAGAATGTTATCGTACTAATTATTTTAATAATCGACATGTTTTAGTTCTCAATGGAATTTATATTTTAAAAGCCAAATTTTATTTTAGTTTGTAAGGTGTATTGTGATAGACGTGAATAGTTGTTTCTTGTACTTTTATCAAATGTTTTATTTAATTTATTTATTTTAAGTTTTAATGATAATTATCAAAGCCATGACAGTATTTTAACTCCAGTTTTTGTAAGTAATATTTTATAATTCTTATGTTAATGACAGTCACAGTTACTTTACAGCACCCTGAAGAAGATTTTAAATAAATCGAAAGCTCGGTAAAAAAAAAATAAGAGTTTTATTACTAGAAGACTATATATATATATATATATATATATATATATATATATATATATATATATATAGGTATAAATAGGTAGCTGTATATGGGTATTACGCCAACAAAGTCCACAGGATAAAGAAGATGTATGTGTTCTTGTCCCCGGTGATCCACAGCGAAGGCCATCGAGTAATAAGTACCGCATTTTATAATCACCGTGCCAATGTATGATATGTAGCATTGAGTACGAATGACTACAATTGACAACATATGTTGAATATCGCCTGCACCTAATTTAAACTTAATCCGTGTTAATGAAAATCGTATCAAAATTCTAATACTAGATCATGTGAAAGTATAGCAGTATGTCACGGAAAATTTAAGTCAAGTTGACGGCCGCTAGAAAAGTGCTTAGGTAGCGGCTTTTGGGTTGGGGGTGGTGACAACTTTTGCTCCGGCTTAGTCAGGGTGAGACTCTAAGGGTAGATCAGAAAATTTACTGCACAGATTATATTAATAAGGGTTAGTATTGAATCAGAGCCTGGACAGGGAATGCCAAGGCGCCAGGAACTGATAACAATTAAGGAGCGTATGAAACCTAAAGTCCTAGTTCCAACAGACTTCGAAGGAACCCCCTTCCAGATCATAAATATAAAACACGCAACTTGACAAAATAACTATCTTTAATATCGCATCGGAACACAAAAACAATTAATAACAAAAATTCCAAATACCAGTTGAATTTCAATATTACATCAATTATGATTAACACAAGAATAGAAAATACAAAATTAGTAAATATTACCGTAAGGAACCCCTCACGAGTGCATATCAGGGAAGAAGAACTTTTAATTTCTCACTCACTTTAACGTTATTTATTACTCACGTACTCATATACCCTTGGCCAAGAAAGCATGTAATAGTACGTAAAATGCACCATAAATTAAGTGCTAGGTGTTCTAACCTCAATTTCAAATAAGCACCTCGTGGGAGCAATCTCTAACAATAGTGTAAATATTAGATCCCTTAACGTACTGTTGAAATATTTCATTAATAATCTTAATAAATCACTCTAGGCCGTAAAGAGGGTGCCTAGAAATATACTAAAAATTTGTTTTAAATATTAAATTTTGTACATCAGTATTACTAAATTTTGAATGAAGTAGAGGTACTTCCTATGAACAGCAATACCTCAAATTATTAATATTAAGTACTAATAAGGAAAAATAATAAAACCAAAATGGCACAAAATAAGCACAAACACTAACAACGAACAATAAATACATGGAATAATCTTACTCAAGGATTAGCTTCTGTACGTAGTTATCTCACATCAACGGTCGTCGAAGTCCTAGGGTGCTGGAATGGTAACCCAGAGTAACGACAGCTGGTCGCCAACGCCAATAAATGATAAATAATAAAGTTGATAGTGCGACAACGTTCTTGAGATAACGGAGACATTACATGTGATTTTCCAATGCTCCACCCGAAGGTACTACATTGGCCAGGAAGCGAGTTTTTTTTACCTGGAAAATTTTGAATTTTGCCGAATCCTTGCTGTTCCAAGCAAGGTAGGGATCTTTAACGTGCGTGACAACACTCACACACGGGACCTCCATTTTACCTCTCATCCGAACGAGGGTGTATTTTTGCGAAAAATGCTCGCCTAACATTTTTCAAGCGGAGCGTGTCGGGATTCGAATCCGGGACCTAGGGCGTAGTAGTCACACACATAACACTACGCCACAGAGCCGCCTGGATAACGGAGACAGGAGCATAAACAGAATGAAGAGCATACGTATAACGCACAATGAGAATGCGTAGAGAGGACAAAGAAGAAGAAGAAGTAGAAGGAGGAGGACCCTAAAGTTTAATATTAGAAATCAAGTTGCAAACAAAAATTGAGATACTAAATACCACGTAAGTGGGTCAATTAAATGAGCACTAACTGATTTAGAGATAACAGGACGTTACAATATTTAGATTTCAATAACGAACATCTGCACCTAGAAAAATTAAAATAATAAAATTTAATCTATTTTAATTCATACCAATTATGAACGGTGATGATGAATTTAAATCCACTACAAGTGAAAATCGAAGCTTGCAAAAGGTATTCTAAAACCATAAAACCAAAATTGCCAAACTCCAATAATTATTTGTCGGTTCTACCTAAATCCGTAATTAATACGTTTATATCGGCAGAATCCAACTTTCACCAACAACGATCGAAATAAGAATGCCTCTTATCCACAAGAACAAAAGCAAAGTACAGCTTATTATTATATTTGTAATTTCCAATGCAGATAAGTAACGTAAATTTGAGTATACGGCAATAACTTGTAATTATGAAGGTTAACACAAATGAAGCGCAAAGGTAACAACGATATAGATAACAGAACAATGCTATCAGCAGACAATTGAATTTAGAAATATTATATAAATAGAATGCTGACACAGAAGTGTCGACCGGAAGGTTACAAGTATTGTATTGAGAAGTGTAATGCCTGACCAAGATTGACAGTTCAAATTTTGTTTTTTTAATTTATACTATAATATACTGTAAAATAATACTGAGTACGGATCTGTACTTATAATATCCTTAATACTTAAGTTTTCTCTAGATTTAGGTTACTTGTCACGATATTCAGTGGAAAATTCCATTGCCCTTGTTAGAAATGGATAATATTTTTTGATTGGCTAGCAGCTAGTCGACGCCAGGTTAACTCCCGCCATTCTAAAAGTCATAAATAGCAGAGAAACACGCAAGCGAGGGCTTTTCTTTTTACCGTTGGCCCTTGGCGGTTGTGCCATATTTGCCTTGCAGGAATTCGCAAACTTTTGCGAATTTGCTTGAAACTATCAAGCAAAGGATGTGCTTGAAATTAAACTAGACTCTGTTGTGTTATAGGAATCGGTAAACTCATAAATGTGTTAAATCTATTTAAAAAAATAACAAAACGTGATAGTTTTGTGAGGATTGAGCAGCAATTTTGGAGGAACAGAGTGTGGGAACTCGTTGAGGGTTCCAACGTGTAAAGACTATTACTGGGACAATGGTGATTCACATTCGCAGAAATCACGAATGAAACTCTTGGAACAGTGAACAATATAATTAAATGTAAAAAATATTAAAACAATAAGTGCCCCTTAAACTACAAGGTTTTAATAAAATGAGTCCGGATTCCTTACATATGCGAAGTTACTTTTGCAAATAAATGTAAAAATAATAGGATTGGTTAATTTAAGATACATGCTGTTTCTGATTCATCAAACAAGTGCACACCATTAAATGTGTAAATGCGGAAAAGCTCTCCAGCAGCCCTTGACTCCTGATGAGACTGCCTTTATCTTGCTAACTTTGTGTAAGATGTCCAAATATCAGACAATTGGCAATACGAATTGTATTTAAATGTAAGTAGTATCAGGATACTGGTGAGTAATGTTTAGAAATGTATTCGTTAAATTTTGGCCAAAATATTCAGGTCTTAATTAGTATATATTTGACAAAGTAGAATTAGTTGTTCATTGATAAATTGTTTATGATGCCCCTAGCAGAATTAGTAAATAAATGCCATTTGTTTAAGATGAGGTATTTAGAGTGTATTTCTTTATATTTATATATAGCTGTTAACCTTTAATTGCAGAACAGGTGATCAGTCGCTGTTGGAGCAACGATCAGGTAATGTAGGCATTAGTTTCAAGTCAGAAACTAATAATAGTTTGTAACGGAAGTAATATAGCAAAGATTTATAGAGCAGATGTTACAGAAGTCAGGTGACCTTGAAAAAATCTGCGCGAGACGGTGCCTATTAATAATCAAAGTAAAAAATGAAACTAGAAAACATCGACGGTTGCACAACTAGTGTTGCCAGAGAAAAATGCAGCGCAGCAATGGAATACTGTTTTGTTGCCTTTTCACTCCTCTATAAATAAAAATGAGACAAGCTCACTGATACATGCGGTACTTTCTGAACGAACATATCTTGATATATATACTGCTTTCCTTTTTTAAAGAAGTTTTATTTCAACATCTCAGTAATAGACGATAATGTTCAAACCGAAATATAATAATTAGGTGAAGTTTGTCTCTGCCTAGGTCTTTCACGTTTTTAAAAACTTTCAATCTATATAGCAATATAATAAATGTATATATTGTATCTATTTTCTAGAAGCGCCAAGTAAAGAAGTAACGAGAAGATGACAGTGTTATTTACATGCACAATTGCGGTCAGCTGAGTATGTTCACTGTTGCCGCATCAAATTTTTATCAAACAAGAAACTAAGAACCTACAATTATTTATCGCTGAAAACAATTAAAAGCTCTGATTATATATGATAGTTTGAATTTATTTCGGGAATTTATGCATTTCGTCAGCGTACTACAATTTTCTACTTTTGTGAAAATTTGTTTGCATCACAGTTCAACTCTAGACTTTACTCTAAACGGTAGATGGCAATGGAACGGGCGTGGGTTTGACTTCAAAGATGTTTAAAAGATCGCCATTACATTTAGAAACAAAGGGAAATGTAGAACCCACAATAAATGGATACGAATACTATAAATTAAGTATAACAATGAGATACCGGCAAGAAAATATAAATATAAAAATAAGACACACGAGGAAACAATTTGCGCCTCAAATGTAGTTCCAAATTAAAGCAATACAATATACTAATTATCACTTTGTATCTCATAACATAACCAAATATCATTAGAATACTTTAGTTTTTTTTTATTTCTGTAAAACCCTTCTTTTAATAAAAAGAAATGAAAATTTTCTTAGATCATATAATAGAACGCAAAAATATTTGTTACAAATTAACCATGTATAGACGGGTATTTCATAATAAATTCTGTATAGTTAATATAATAACTCCCTTCACATGGTAAATATTTAGAAAACAATAGAAAGGGATCCGAGTTGTATGTAACAAGAAAGAGCAGCTGCTATGCTTGAAGACAACAAACATAGAAACAATGAAAGAATTGTTGAAAGCATACGTGTGAGGCACAGTACTGTGTGACAATGAAATAGGGATAGACAGTAGGAGAAGCAAACAGGAAAAAGCTGTAAGTCTTTTGGAATGTGGTACTTCAGCTATATGATGATGCTAAAATGCACAGATAAGGTTAATATCAAAGAGGTTTAAGAAATAGTAGGGAAAGAAAGATATCTGTAGAAAAAAAAAAAAAAGGAGAAATAGAAGGACAAGTTCTAAGGAAATTGGGGAATAGTGCGGAATATATTACAAGCAGAGATAGGAGAAAGAGCTGTAAAGGTAGATATAAATCAGACTATTGCACGCAGATAGTGAATGATGTGAGCTGTGAGAATTTCAGGAAAACGTGTAGGTTAGAGCAAAATTGGAAACATCCTACGCACACGTCTCACCAGTTCCAATGAAGACCTAATGATGATGAATTAATTTTATAAAAATTTAATTATTCTTATTGTTTTAGACCTCAAAGGATAAAAAAGATATGAACCTTAGTGCTTGGTTCTTAAAATTACAATAAAAATTTACGTAAGAAGCTGGATCTATTTTCTAATGACAATCAGAATATAAATATCTTACATACTTCATAATTATTAAAAATTTCGTAAAAATACATACTTACATGACACGAAACACAAAGTATGCTTAAATTTATAAACAAAATCAATTATGTAAATAATAGATGTTCGGAGTATTAATATAAATGTAGTCCTGTTTCTGTATAATCAGAGTGAGATACATAAGAGGTTGCTTGTTAGATCTTATGGCAAGCGAATCTTTATAATACTGATACTAGGGCTCTATTTAATCGTATTGATCAATGTTATCATATCGCATAGACAATCAATGCATACAAATTTTTACTGCGATAAATTTTATAATAAGCATTAAATGAAGCGCGAACTAACAACATTGCAACATTGTATTAACATTGTACTAGCATTAGTAGTAGTTATACGCTGCTCTAGCATCAAGTATGCTGTAAAATAAAGTACACTTGTCATTACAGATTATTATGATTGAAAATAAATCCTGATATTCAGTAAAATCACTCAAGTTTGTGTTCATTTCGAGGGCCCCTGGCGCAAGGAGCTAACACTTGCTTCTCAAATAAGATTTAAAAGTGTACAAACCTTAGAAGTACAGTTTAAAATAATACCACTTGTATTAACAACCAGAATCATACGTCCGTTATACGTGCTTAGACTTTAACCTGTTGGTGTGTCCTAACATTTTCTTCAAACTTACAGAAAATTATCGTATTTACTTAATCCAAACAAGATAAGCTGGACCAATCATACAGCATTGAAAATTAACGACATCTCTTAAAGATGTAAGTATTTTAATAATTCTTCAAACCCTAATTAGTAAAAGACGTGTTTGCATTCTAGGCGATTTTAAGATCGGATACCAAACTTTAATATTACTAATGTGATTTTAATGCATTGTGGAATAAAACGAGAATTAATCTCATGAATATATTTTAGTAATACAAACAAACCATTGTTAATTAATTAAAAACGGTCAGTGAAATAAGCTAATACTACTGCAATCGCTATTCTAAAGTCGCAGGACGCAAGATGATCTATCTTATTTTCTTAAAGGACAATATATGACGTCTCTATTTGATAAGAGGACCTGTTGCCAAGTTGACGCGAATAATTTGTCCTAGCTGCGTTTTCTTAAACGATCTACACTGGTTTGTAAATATCTATGGTAGATGATTGCACTACATCATCAAATGATATATAACACTACGAATGTAAATGTTTGTTTACATTGTAACCAAGCCCATTATTCAAATAAACATAATAGAAACATTGAAGGTGTTCTAATTGAGAACTTGTTACGTGCCAAAGTGGCCCTGTAACATATGATTTAGGTTAGTTTTGATGTACGGAAGTTTCGCGCCATAATTTCAAAAGACGCGGCGCGTGGAATTTAAATAGACTAGGCGCATACTTCCGATACGTCACAGTGCGTTTGCGCAGATCGCGCGACCCTAGAGGGTTGGACGAATAAGTTCGCGCCAATGGGGAAAAAACAAAAGAGTGGGGGAGTTTCCTGTTCTCTCTATAACGTGGCTTTTTGCCTTTGATCTTCGAGTGAAGTGGTCGTTTTTTGGTAACGTATCGTTAGCTTTACCTATGTAGATTCCTTTGCTTGATTATCTTTTGTTTGTCTAACTTTATCAAGTATTCCTGCCCGATCCCTGCATAGGTAATAAATCTGAAGCCAACGAGGCGTATCGGACTGCACGACCCGAGATGACGAGTCACCATCTTTAACCCCTCCGGGATGGAGACCCTGATGGACTTGAAATAGAAGCCAACTTCAACGTAGGGACATATCCATGTGAGTAATTTATGCATTACCTGTTTATTTAACTTTTTATAAATTTTCCGATTATTACGCAATTTATGCATTGGTGACGTCATGGTAGTTGGCAACGCGGAATTTGTAATAATGTTCGCGCTTCCGGCCGCCAGGGCGTTGCATTGCTTTCGTATTCATTGCGCTTGCGTGATGTATTTATGAACTCTTAAACTGTATTATCGACTTCGTAAACTGTTTTATCGACCTTTAAATGGTAAGAACTATCACCAATTAACTTGTAATAAACTAAATTGTTATTTGACGTATGCAATAATTATGAAATTTGGTATTAATAAACGTAGATGTGTGTACTCAACGCGTAATTTGCATTGCAATCGGAGTTGCCTAAATTTAATAGTATGTATTGTTACGCACAACAATACCAAATAAAATGATAATATGAACCTAACATTTGAAAATGTTACACTGCCCTTCTTCAAAAAATCAAAATTTTCTAGGAACACGAAAGCTCTTGATTTAAACCAAAAACAATTTTTTTAAGCGCAAATTACATATCCACCATATTAATATGTATATAAAATTAAACGCAATTATTTTGTCTTAGTAATAGCATGATACATTGTATTAAATGAAGGTTATATATTAAGTGTCAACAGGGTTCATAACAGAAATAAAAATAGAAAACGATTACATTATAACCCAGACGCAACCTGATACCACAAGTGAAGGTACAATGAACTGCAATAAAATAGTCTTATATATAATTATTTAGAATAAGACAATGTATGATTTATCAAAAAAAGGCAGACAGCAAGATCTGCACTTTCCCATAAAATGATGTAAGACTAGAGGCTGCATGTTAAATGTAAGAAGCCCTGATCGCCAGTCGGTCTCCGAACTTCATAACTTTAACATTGTTAGGTGTTCAAGCTACTCATTCGTAATTATTAATTATTGATTTATTAAAATATTAACTTAGAGTATTTTTTATTACTTCACGTTTAGTGAACATAAGCGTTCAAGTTGTTGTCAAAAAAAAATAAAGCATTTTTTGTAATTATACAATTAAAATAAATTTGATAGATGTGTTTTTGGAAATAAACTTTTTAAAAAAGAAGCTCCCAACGACTTAAAATCCATCTCGCACCTTTGTGCATTTAAACATTATTTACTAAATATTTTAAACTTAAGAAATTATAAACTAAAGTTATTTTAACAAAATATTTTCGCGTTTAAGTTGGAAAAAAGGAACTGTTTCGGTGGCTTGTAGAAAGAGTGTATGGTAACTTTGAGTACCGGACGTCCTTTGGGGAGACACAACCGAGAAGACTAAATAAGGAAACAGACAATTGGTGGGGGTCAAATAGGGTAGACTATGCTCCTATATACGCGCGAGTAGCAAAACTAACAAATCTTCGTTTATCCTAATCCTAAATTTAATATTTCACTAACATTAATACTATTTATCCTGTAACTATATTACTTCTTCGAACATTAAAGATTTGAATGAGTAATAACTACCTTATAAAATATGTACATATGGAACTGTATAATGTAGATATTGCGACAGTTGATCTTAGACTATAAACTCCAAATACAATGCTAAGTAAATACTCCATAACATTTCCAAAAAATACGACATGAGCACATTTCCAATAAGATGTTCTAAAAAAATGATTGCCTTTTGACCTCGCTATGGAACCCAGCCATAGACAAACGATGCTCCTACAATCACCAAGAGTTGTAACTAAAAAAAATGAGATAAGTCACCATGACTTCCTTGATCACCATTATATAAGGACAATTATCGCCTAATTTTTTATGAAACATCCTTTGAGTTTTATCTTTATGAAAAGTAGTACGAAAGTTTTTTACCACTTTCAACCAGTTGAACTATGCATTAGTATTTAAATAAAAGGGTTAAGTGAAAATATATAGAATTGGTAGTCTTCTTCTTTAAAACTTTGTAACATGTTTAATTTCAGCAATAATTATTCGCATTAAATTACGAGGATAATGCGCTAAGCGTGCCTTATTCCTTATTAATCTTCTTATATTAAAATATCTGTGTGACATAAAGTTACTTCGTCAAACACCTCTAGCTGTTTCTTTCGTATTCCCCACCTCTAACGTCGCTATCATTCGGTTCTTGCTTCGTCGAGTTAGTCGCCCGCTAGCAACCGTCTTATCAAGATGTATTCCCGGCTAGAGGCAGGCAACCTTCGAATAAATTACTAATGTAAGCAGGTCAGGTCGTGCTAGACCTGAAACTATTTTGATACCTTCTACTAACGGTTGGTAAAGTATATATTTTACGAACTAATTTAATTTGGTTTCATTTATTTAGCGCGTCATGTAGGATTCGTCATGTAGGATTCGTCGTGTAGAATTCATCATTTAGGATTCGTCACTTAAAATTTGTCAATTTAGAATTTGTCTACTAAGAATTTGTTAACTAAGAATTCGTCAACTAAGAATTATGGATGCTGGTTTTGATTGCAGTCGTCCCAAATCAGAAATGGCTAGTAACCTTGCTTGAAGAATATAAATTTCCATATCGATTTGTCGTGGAGCAACAGAGGCAGTTTGGTTCGTTATTAGATATAAGATATTTCATGCATGTGTTTTGAATGTCATAAAAATTTGATAAACAGACTATCATATAAAGCACGTAAAGTTGCTATTATGTTTTCAACATGTAATCTGTGTAATTCTCAATTATTGTTGAACTGGTTTTATAAACCGTAGAACGAAATTTTGTCAAGTTAGGTTTATATAATTACAACCTTTGTTCCATCTGAACCTTAGATAATTTCAACGTATGTTTTCGACGTCATACTTTTTTTGTGTTGCACAGTTGACAGATGTTGTCATGAAAGCAGATGCTTCGTGCAGCTGTCATTGAATTTAAACCAAACATTCTTATTTTTGTGATTAGCATTTATCTACATGTAAATTATAAAATTTAAATCTGAAAATTTAAAGACACGCTGTGTAAGAATCTAGAAATTGTAATCTACCTGAAAAGATCTGCCCAGGTTAAAACGTTAATTCAGTGTATTATGCTTACAAATTATTTTCACTCAAATGTTTAAAGCAGGTTCATGTTTGAAGTGTAGTTGGTTGTTGTAAAAAGTCAAAACCTTGACTTTGATATAGATGTTAATGATGAAATTTTTTTTTTGGTAAAAAGTTCCGAAATTTTAAAAAAGAGTTTTTTAGTAAACAATTAGTTAAACTTTGAGGCTTTTATTTTGGTCAAATGCGATCAAATCTGATTACACAAAGTTAAAATTTTTGAGTAATAATTTTGTGCCAATATCATATTGGATATAAATTTTTTTATTTTTGATACTTTTATAGGACACAAATGGTGTTCTACATTTTTATTTATTTAATCTTTGCAATTTCTTCCAGGAGCTGCGTCTTATTTTTGTAAGACAAGTTTTTGTTAACGAAGGCGATCGTTTTATCTTTGGGTTTCCACGTCCGCCCTTAGAACTGTACTCTGTTATTATCGTGATTATCTCAGAACTTGGTGGCGCCTATTTAGCTTAGTTTAGCTTTGGTTTGCAAACAAAATTCCACTTCGCCCCCCACTTCTTATTGCTCTACCCAGGAATAGACCCCTAGCTATGTCGGAAGATTTTTGTTCACTGGCGCCCATTAAGAAAAATAAGTTACACTGACGCCACAACATATATATAAAAACAAAATCAGTTATAATTTAACTAACAAGACCAAATTCAAACAAATCAATTCAACTACTCTGTGCGGAATCGGTTTTATATTTTATCAACGATACACGTGCCTACCTTGCGGATTCAGTTTTACAAATTTTAACGATTTCGCCCTCACGTTCTTTCAACGATCGAGACCAACGTTGCGGTGCCGGTACTGCAATCTTCTCCTTTAGGATAATTTGTATGCCTCAAAGTAAAACTTCAAGTTTTACTCTACGCGGTGGATAACAATGGAACGGGCGTGGGGTTGCTTTCAAAGATGTTTAAAAGAGCGTTACTACATTTCTAAAGAAAGGGATATGTAGAAATGGATACTAATACTAAAAATTAAATACAATCCTTGAGATACCTGCAAGAAATTATAAGTATAAAAATATGACACATGAGGCAGCAAATTGAGCCTCCAACATAGTTCCAAATTAAAGCAGTACAATATAGTGATTATCACTTTGTATCTCATAACATAACCAAATATCATTAGAATATTTTATATTTTGTTAACTCTGTAAAACCTTTCTATTAATAAAAAGAGGCAAATTTTCTTATATCATATAATGGAACCAAAAAATAATTTCTGTTACAAATTAACAATGTATAGACGGATCATCAGCATTAAGTCTTCAGTCCTGGGACTGGTTAGACGCGTATCCTCATTGTTTCCTATTCTGAGCTAACCTACTTGAAATTTTCACAATCTATATCTTTCACTATCTGCATGTTCTAGTCCCACCTCTACCTCTTTTTTTCCTATCTCTGCCTGTAATATATCCCGCACTATTCCCCAAAAATGCATTAAAACAAAATCAATGGGGATAACGCACATCCCTGTCTCATCCCTTTCTTAATATTTACTTCTCTATGTTCCTGCTCTAATTTACCGCTGTTTGTTCATTGTATAAGCCATATACTATCCGTCTATACCTAAAACTTATTCCAATCTTTGTGACTATTTCGAACAATTTTTTTCCATTTTACATTGTCGAATGCTTTTTCCAGATCTACAAACCCAACATACACCCTGTACCCCTTTTCTATGGTTTTCCCCATTATCGCCCTGAGAGCTAAGATAGCCTCCCGTGTTCCCCTGTTTTGCCTAAACCCAAATTGATCTTCTCCTAGTATTTCTTTAGCTCGTTCATCCATTCGTCGTTGTACAATTCTAGTTAATATTTTTGAAATGTGTGCTGTCAAACTTTTTGTTCGAAAATTTAACATCTATCCAAGCCTCTCTTTTTTTTTGGTATAGTGACTATGATGTTATGTTTGAAATCTTTGGGTATCTCGCCTGTCTAATACATATAGCTTACAAGTTGGAAAAGACGTTCTGTTACTGCTTGTCCAGCGGCCTTTAGAGTTTGTAGTAGCACCTTATCTATACCCGGCGCCTTACCATTTTGCAGGCCCGTTAATGCTAATTCAAACTCAGCTCTTAGTATAGGATATCCCAGGTCATCCTTTTCAATGTCTGATTCCTGTTCTAATTCTGTTAGTTCCTTTCCTGCATATAAATTCCCCATATATTCCTGCCATCTAACCACTTTCTCTACATTTTCTTTAATGACGTTTCCTCCCGCGTCCCTTATATTTTTGCTATATGATTCTATATCCCTAAAATTCATTCTAATTAGTTTGTATGCTTTGTCTGTCTTTCCTATTTCCATTTTGTTTTGAACCTCTTTGCACTTTTCATCAATACATTGTTCTTTAGCTTTCCCACATTTGTGAATTTTTTCCCCATTTTATGGCTTTGTATCTCTGCTTTCTTGTTTCATCTGATCTATTATTGTATTTTCGTCTTTCTTCTATTAAATTCAGGATATCCATTGTTGTCCATGGTTTCGTATTTTCTTTTTGTGTATACCCCAGAATATCTCTGACTGCCATGTCTAAGCTGGATGTAATGTTATTCCAATCTGTTTCTACTTCCTTAGAAAATTTCCCGATATCTTTCAGCAATTCATTTGACTTTTTCAAATCTTTCATGGATATCTTTATCTTTTAGTTTCTCAAACTCAAAGTGCCTTTTTCGTTTCTTTTTTTCAAATTTTTAAACTGTGCGCGGCTTTCATAATTACGATGTTGTGGTCAGTGTCTATATCTGCTTCTCGTTAGCTTCTACAGTCTTTTATTTGACTCCTAAAACGTTGTCTAACAAGAATGTAATCTATTTGATATCTTCCTGTATCTCCTGGCATCTTCCACGTCGTCTTCTAGCATGATGTTGAAATAATGTGTTTATGATGGTTAAATTGTTTTGTCGCAAAATTTTACCAACCTATTTTCGTTGTTGTTTCACGTGCCTAAACCAAATACACCAATTACCGCTCCTTCCCTACACTCACCTACCAGTGCATCAAAATACTCCGTAATTATTAAATTCTCATGTCCTTTTAACGTATCCTAGTATGTCTTCGATATCTTTGTAGATCGTTTCCACCTCTTTCTCACTGTAGCTAGAGGTGGACATGTTTGCTTGTATTATTACTGTACTTACCGGTTTAGATTGTAATCAAACCATGAATACTCTTTCGTTCTTTTGCAAGTAGTTTTCTACACGTTGTCCTATCTTTTTTTCGCATAACTATCCCCACACCCGAATTTCCTTCCTCTGATCCTGTATGAAGCACCCTAAAATCTCCACTCCAAAAATACCCCGCCTCTGGCCACCGATCTTCGCTGATCCCTCATATGTCTAGTGCTAACCTATCAATTTCAATTTTTAAGTTGTCTAGCTTACCTACTTGTGTCATATTTCTGAAATTTCATGCTCCGACTCGCAAAATGTTCAGACTCTTTTTCTAAATTTTCTGATCACATTCTCGGAAGTACAACCCTCCCGGAGATCAGAATGCGGGATTATTTTAACTCCGGATTCTTTTACCGCAGAGAACACCATCATCTTAATTGCAATAGAAGTACGCTGTGTACTTGGGTGGTAATATGGTGGTTTCTCGTTGCCTTCCACATCGCAGTAGTGTGTGTTAGAATGCCATACCGACCCCTATGGTTTCTGCCACTTTAACTACGGAAAAAGTTACCGCCCTCTTTCGGGAACATGTCTTAGCCTGATTTCTCACTAAAGATCCTACTACTTTGGTTAGGCGCATTAAGTCACTGGAAGTGAAAGCCATTCCACCCGTTCTAATATTCTAGAACTTCTTCAAGGTGCAGGTCAATTCGGAACGGGTATAGACGGATATTTCATAATAAATTTAGATAATTAATATTTAAAAATATTTAATAATTCTAATTGTTTTAAAAAGAATATGAACCTCAGTGCTTGGTTCTTAGAATAACAACAAAAATTTACGCAAGAAACTGGATACATTTTCTAGTCACAATTAGAATGTACAGATCTTAAATACTTCATAATTATTAAAAATTTTGTAATGATCCAAACTTAGATGACAAAAAAAGCAAAAGTATGCTTAAATTGATACACAAAATCAATTATGTAAATAATAAATGTTCCAAGTATTAATAAAAATGTGGTTCTATTTTGTATTATCAGGTTTTTTGTTAGATCTTATGGCGAGCTAATCTTTATAATGCTGATACTAGGTCTCTAATCGTATTGATCTATGTTATTCTATCACATATAGAATCAATGCTTACATCAACCCTAAATCGGACTTTTAAGTTCGTATTAAATTCCATACACAAATTTTTACTTCGTTAGATTATATAATAAGCATTAAATGAAGCTTGAGCAAAACAGAGATAACAACATTGGTTGTCATTTTAGATGTAATAGAGTACAAACCTTGGAAGTACAGTTAAAAATAATACCACCTGTATTATCAACTAGAACAATACGTCCATTACGTGCATAGACTTTGACCTGTCGGCGTGCCCTAACATTTTCTTCAAACTTAACAGAAAACTGTTCAATTTTCTTAATCCAAACAAGCTGATAAGCTGGGCTAATTATACAGCACTGAAAATTAACAACATTTCTTAAAGATGTAAGTATTTTAATAATTCTACAAAGCCAAATTAATTTGTATAGGGATAGACTCTGTCTCAGACTGAAGGTATCCTTTCGTTCTTCCAGAAAGATGCAACGTTCCTTTGAAGGCAGCAACGTTCCCTACTCAAGTGACATGTAAAATTTTACCTTCCAACACATATATTATATGTATACTTAAAACATAACGGGAATTTTTGCAAGACAAGTCCGAAAAATTCTTCGTTGGCAAAATAAAAGTTCAAATTCGCATTTTTTATTAAGTTAGTCCATACAACGTGTAAATTGACATTTTCATTCTCTAATATACTAAACAATCCACTACCAGCTATACTTTGTTTAGCCGCTGTCTCTATCATTTACATTCTAAAATTGGGTTTGGCTAGGAAGAAATTAACGTAACAACATTAAGAAGCAGAAGTATTCGCAGGTTTGCAAGAAACACAGTTTGCACGTATAAAACTTTCTGCACCCGTAGTAAGACTTCTTTTCCGCTACCGTTTTCCGAACGCAAGGCCTTATTACTAAGCTCTGGTACATTGTTAACTTTAGATGACTTAGACAAAAGCTTCTGACATTCACTTTTAATGGGACCAGAATTTATGCAATAACTACATCGAACGCACGTCTATTATTACTTTCCTTTCAAGTTACTGGAGCATGCCAACTAAAAGTTTCTTCTACTAATCTGCCTTGGACAAAAGGTCATTAAAATCATTCCCGTATCGCGCAGAACTTTTTCTCGGAAGTTACTATTCAAAAGACTATAAACCATGTAATTGAAACGGTTCACTCAACGTTCCTGGCGGTAAGTGAGCAATAATCGAAGGAACTTTACGAATAAACACATCGGTGTGAGCAAAAAAAAACCCTGCTCAGAGGAAAATAATTTTCGATGCACCCTGTATGGAGGTTTTTGCGATTCAAAAGTTGTTCCAAGTAATGTTGCAGTGTCTTCCCATGAGCTTAAAGTAGCTATTACACCTTGATATTACTTTGATGCAAATCCATCTAACAACGTTGGCAAATCTTTAACCACGTTTTCATTCGATACCCTCATACAGTCTTTATAAATAGTTATCGCGTCCATAAAACCGTTTACATCTGATTATTTCAACCTTTAAAATCGCAAAGCACAATTTTTAGGTTGCTCGCATTCAGATAGGTCGCATCTGTCGGTTGAGGTGCCACTAACCGAGACAAAGGTTGTTGAAACTGTTCATCTTTAAGAATCATACTATTTTGTGCTATCGTAGAAACGTTTTCAAACGGACGTTCAACGTCACTTTCAGCTACAATTCTTTTTAAAATACAAAAAAGAATGCCTGTTGCTAAAGCATGTCTGTGGTCAATGCTACTTGGTCTTTCAAGAGGAGTGGTCACTTTAAATTTCGCAGCATTTTTGAACTGTCAACACACAACCGTCATTTCGAAAACATTCGACAAATAAAAACTTTGTTTTAAGATATGTATCCATATACCCGTGCATAACGCAGTAAAAATTCACTACAAATATGGCAAAAATATAGCAGATATAGTTCGTCAAGTTGTTACTGCTTTTGATAATCATCAAACACCTTCTATGACAGAAACGGTGAATTTAATCAATAAATTCAAACGTTTAGGATAGGTTAGTGATGTGAAACTTCCAACTTGTGCTCATCCGACCAGGTCAGCTGAAAATATTGCTGTTGTAGGTAAGAGTATGGACGAAAACCATGGTTTGTCAACTTCGAGACGATACAGGAATTGGGGATATTACGGGACAGTTTACACCGCATTTTACATAATAATCTTGGCCTATATGTTTATAAGTTGCAGTTGACACAAGAATTGAAAACAAGAGATTACGGACAACGTAGTTAATTCGCTGATTGGATCCTGGAAAGGTATTAATAAGATCATAATGTTATTAAACAAAATTATTTTGAGTGATGATATAGCTAATTTTCATCTGTTTGCGTACGTAAACAAAGCAAAACTGTCATATCTGGGGCACCGAAAACTCAAGGGCAATAGCCGAACAATCACTTCAACCACAACGAGTGATAATTTGGTACGGTTTTTGAGCTGACGGAGTAATTGAAGAATATTTTTTAGAAAATGCTGTGGTTCGACCATTAGGCGGCTCCGTGGCGTAGATAGTATGTGTGTGACTACTATACCTAAGGGTCCGGGTTCAAATCCCGGCACGGTCCGCTTGAAAAATGTTAGGCGAGCATTTTTCACAAAGATTACGCCCTCGTTCGGATGAGAGGTAAATATGGAGGTCCCGTGTGTGAGTGTTGTCACGCACGTTAAAGATCCCTACCTTGCTTGGAACAGCAAGGGTTCTTCAAAATTCCAAATTTTTCAGGTAAAAGAAAGCGCTTCCTGGCCAATGTAGTACCTTCGGATGGAGCATTGGAAAATCACATGTATAGTTCGATCAATAGCATGAATGGATTGCGTTACCGAACTATTCTGATTAATTTATTTGGCCTGAAATTGATGCTATGGATGAGGACGGCGTTTATTTTCAGCAGTGCCCACATGGCTCTACTACGTGAAAAATTTCTTGAGCGTGTGATTTCTTAAAATGGAGACTTCAATAAACCACCAAAATCGTATAATTTAACACCATTAGATGTTTTTCTTTGGAGCTATGTTAAAGATTGTTACGTACAGTTTCGACATCATACATTGTCTGATTAAATTTCGCATTTCTTATTGTATTCAGGAGCATACAGATTTTTATTAGCAAGTTCGACTACCTTTCATTTTATCTCTCCCACCAATTGTTCGTTCCCTTGGATATGAGTTTTTCCTTCGGATATATTTTAATTTGTTCTGTTGGTTTTGATATTCTTTTATTGAGTTAAAATGACACATTGGCGGATCGATCTCAATATAACTGCACAAGGCCAAGTCACTACGCCTACTTTTACTTCCACTCCTAACAGGCAGGTCATGTTTTAGTTGCGATCAACAGGGACATATTTCTCTACGGTGTAATTGTCCTTAAACACTCCATTGCTATGGTTGCGGGCATAAGAGAGTTACTTGACGTAACTATCCGAACTGTCAAAATTCTTTAAACCGTCAGTAGGGTTTTCAGATCGGTTCATCGGCCCTAACGTTTCACTGATCTCGGATTCTCCTTTTTCTGATCTCAACTATCAATTCCGCATCGTCCTGGATGTTTGTGTACGAATGTACGTGGCAACGAACGCCCATATATGCCCCTAACGCCTATATATACCCCTCCAAATTTTTGAACCTTCTTTCACCGGCCTTCTGAACTCCGGAACCACGCGAACCATTCTTGGTGGCCCCGGTTAGGACCGTTTACCTGATCTACACCATCCTCTTTATACATTCTCTACTTCTTTGTGTAGTTCAGCTGACAATTCCAAATGCGCCATCCTTGGTTCCGCTTCCCTCTTCTAAATTCCGTCACTACTCAAGATGTCCCTGTTTTTCCTGACATTTCTCATCAACTAATTTTGATCCCTGTGAAGTTGGGACGATATTCTTTAAATTTAAAAAGAACAATGATAGTTCTAGTAGCACTTTTCATAGTTCTAGAGTTCCTGATAGAAAATAAAAAGTGTTCCGCATTTTTAATATCAAAAAATAGCAAATGAAAAATTGTCGTACTAACTACGCGAATCCAGAACGACACTTCTTCCTCTAATCTATAGGAAACCAATAAATATCACAACTTTTAGCAAGTTCCCGTTAGTTCCAATCGAGTTCCATCTCTCTATGTAATTAAAATAAAAAATTGCAATAATTAGATTATTTGCATAAACAACGTATATTGTACCCAGCACGACACTCGACGAAAAAATGTCGCTGCTCATTTCTAACGCATTTTTCGATATATTCGATAACGACAGCTCTACATGAGTTCTAACAACTACGACCTCTTTTAGCCTGAGTTCCAGTGGCTAACCATTTTTAAATAATTTTTAAATTTTCGGTCTAGTACGACACTCGAAAAAAAGTGTCGTCCTGTTCATTTCTAGGGCATTTTTGACAGTTCTACAAGAGTTGTGACAACTACGACCACTTTTAGCATGAGTTCCAGTGGCTAACCATTTTTAAATAATTTTTTAATTTTCGGTCTAGCACGACACTCTGAAAAAAAGTGTCGTCTTGTTCATTCCTAGGGAATTTTTCAATATATAACGACAGTTCTGCGTGAGTTCTAACAACTACGATCACTTTTAGCCTGAGTTCCAGTAGCTAGCCATTTTTAAATAATTTTGTAATTTTCGGTCCAGCACGACACTCGGAAAAGGTGTCGTGCTAATCATTTCTAACACATTTTTCGATATATATCGACATTTCCACGTAAATTCAAACAATTACGGCAACTTTTAGCCTGAGTTCTAGTGGCTATCCATTTTTACATATTTTTTAAATTTTAGGTCTACCACGACACTCGGAAAAAAATGTCGTGTTGATCGAAACGATATTGAAAAATGTGCTCGAAACGAGCACATTTTTCAATATGTATCGACAGTTCTACATGAGTTCTAACAACTACGATCGCTTTTACCCTGAGTTCCAATGGCTAACACTTTTTTCCGAGTATTGTGCTAGACCAAAAATTAAAAAATTATTTAAAAACGTTTAGCCACTGAAACTCAGGCTAAAAATGATCGTAGTTGTTAGAACTCATGTAGAGCTGTCGATATATATCGAAAAATGCGCTAGAAATGATCAGCATGACATTTTTTTTCGAGTGTCGTGATGAATATTAAAAAATTATTTAAAAATGGTTAGCCACTGGAACTCAGGCTAAAAGTGATCGTAGCTGTTAGAACTCATGTAGAACTTTCGAAATATATCGAAAAATGCGCTACAAATGATCAGCACCACACTTTTTTTCCCGAGTGCGTGCTAAACCGAATATTAAAAAATTATTTAAAAATGGTTAGCCACTGGAACTCAGGCTAAAAGTGGTCGTATTTGTTAGAACTCATGTACAACTGTCGTTATATATAAAAAAATTCGCTGGAAATTAACAAGACGACACTTTTTTTCGGAGTGTCGTGCCATACCGAAAATTAGAAAATTATTTAAAAATGGTTAGCCACTGCAACGCAGGCTAAAAGTGGTCGCAGTGGTTAGAACTCATGTACAACTGTCAATATATATTGAAAAATTCGCTAGAAATGAATAAGACGACACCTTTTTTCCGAGTGTCGTGCTAGACCGAAAATTAAAAAATTATTTAAAAATGGTTACCCACTGGAACTCAGGCTAAAAATAATCGTAGTTGTTAGAACTCATGTAGAACTATCGAAATGATCAGCACCACACTTTTTTCAGAGTGTCGTGCTAAACCGAATATGAAAAAATTATTTAAAAATGGTTTGCCACTGGAACTCAGGCTAAAAGTGGTCGTATTTGTTAGAACTCATGTACAACTGTTGTTATATATCGAAAAATTCGCTAGAAAAGAACAAGACGACACTTTTTTTCGGAGTGTCGTGCCATACCGAAAATTAGAAAATTATTTAAAAATGGTTAGCCACTGCAACTCAGGCTAAAAGTGGTCGCAGTGGTTAGAACTCATGTACAACTGTCGATATATATTGAAAAATTCGCTAGAAATGAATAAGACGAAACCTTTTTTCCGAGTGTCGTGCTCGACCGAATATTAAAAAATTATTTAAAAATGGTTACCCACTGGAACTCAGGCTAAAAATAATCGTATTTGTTAGAACTCATGTAGAACTTTCGAAATATATCGAAAAATGCGCTAGAAATGATCAGCACCACACTTTTTTTCCCGAGTGCGTGCTAAACCGAATATTAAAAAATTATTTAAAAATGGTTAGCCACTGGAACTCAGGCTAAAAGTGGTCGTATTTGTTAGAACTCATGTACAACTGTCGTTATATATCGAAAAATTCGCTGGAAATGAACAAGACGACACTTTTTTTCGTAGTGTCGTGCCATACCGAAAATAAGAAAAATATTTAAACATGGTATACCACTGCAACTCATGCTAAAAGTGGTGGCAGTGATTAGAACTCATGTACAACTGTCGATATATATTGAAAAATTCGCTAGAAATGAATAAGACGACACCTTTTTTCCGAGTGTCGTGCTAGGCCGAAAATTAAAAAATTATTTAAAAATGGTTACCCATTGGAACTCAGGCCAAAAATAATCGTAGTTGTTAGAACTCATGTAGAACTATCGAAATATATCAAAAAATGCGCTAGAAATGATCAGCACTACACTTTTTTTCCTAGTGTCGTGCTAAACCGAAAATGAAAAAATTATTTAAAAATGGTTAGCCACTGGAACTCAGGCTAAAAATAATCGTAGTTGCTAGAACTCATTTAGAACTGTATATATATCGAAAAATGCGCAAGAAATGGTCAGCACGACACTTTTTCCGAGAGTCGTGCTAGACCAAAAATTAAAAAGTTATTTAAAAATGGTTAGCCACTGAAAATCAGGCTAAAAGTGATCGTAGTTGTTGGGACTGTTGACATATATGGAAAAATACGCTAGGATTCAGCACAACACTTTTTCGTCGAGTGCCGTCCTGGGTACAATATACGTTGTTTATGCAAATAACCTAATGATTGCAGTTTTTTATTTTAATTACATAGAGAGATAGAACTCAATTAGGACTAACGGAAACTCTCGCTAAAAGTTGTGATATTTATTGGTTTCGTATAGATTAGAAGAGGAAGTGTGGTGCTAGATTCGCAAAGTTAGCACGACAATTTTTCATTTGCTATTTTTTGAGATTAAAAATGCGGAACTCTAAAACTATGAAAAGTGCTACTAGAACTATCGTAATTTTTTTACAATTTAAAGAATGTCGTGCCAACTTCACAGGGGTCTAATTCTGGGTATCGACTTTTGGAAGTCGATACAATATGTTCCAAATTTTAGCGATGGCCAATGGACCTTCGCTCCTCCTTCCTCATTAGTCATCGCTGCTCCCGATCCTGCCCACATTGTGCCCGACCGAACTCCTACACAAGTTATCAGTTAGATTCCCTTATTTCTTCTGCTTTTTCCAAACAACCTCCGAGCATTGGTTGCACCTCCTTAATCCAACATCATATTCGCACTTCCGCCGAACCCATTAAACAACGTCATTACCTCCTCTCTCCTACACTTCTACGGGTTGCTGATGCTGAATTCGACGAATGCTACGTCTGGGGGTCATGCAATGGTCTCTCAGTCGGTGGGCTAGTCTCATCGTCCTAGTGAAGAAGAAAAACGATTCCTATCGGTTTCGTGTGGACTTCAGAAAGGTCTATCAGGTCATTCAGAAGATGCATTTCTTCTTCCTTATATCTCCACTATCCTAGACCGTCTCCGTGATGCTCGTTTTCTTTCCTCCCTAGATATTGGCTCCGCCTACTGGCAAATCTCTCTTACTCTCGAATCCAAACCCATCACTATCTTTCCTGTCCCTCGATTTCACTTTTGCCGCATCCCATTCGGACTCCATAATTCTTCTGTCACTTTTCAACGTCTGATCAATCAGGTAATCGGTTTTGACCTGAAACCATTCTATTTCACCTAATTCGATGCCATCATCATTGCTACACCTTCCTTCTAAGAACACTTCCGGATCCTTGAGTTAGTCCCTCTCGTCTTTTCCTTGCTGGTCTTACCCGTCGCTAAGACAAATATCATTTCTGCCTCCTTGGATACGTCGTTAACCGAGATAGTTTCCTAGTTGATCCCGCCATAGTTTCCGTTATCCTTAAGATCCCTCCTCCCTCCTGTTACCGAAGTCCGTCAAGTAATTGGCATGGCTAGTACGTACCGGCGCTTCATCCCGAATTTTATTACTCTCACTGCTCCGCTTTCTAATCCTAACCGTAAGAATACCCACCCCTTTTTCTTGAACACCCAATTGTCAATCTGTGTACCTTTCCCTTAAGCAAAAACCTAGTGTGATAACGAAACGCGATAATTAACTCATTAAACGTATTTATTTATAAGATGCAACCGTTTTAAACTTATTTCAGAGAACCCATAATGCGAGGATTTTTAACCTTTGCTAACCAAAGCAAATTAACATAGAATAGATTTCAAATATATCACGTTGTAAGTAAACACTTAATAAGAATTTATAGGATGTTTGAATAAGTAATCATTTCAATTTGAAAGGTAGTCGAACTTGTTAATGCAAATTCGTATGATCGTGAATAAAATAAGAAATGCGAGATTTAATCACAAAATGTACGATGCAGAAACTGTACGTAACAAGGATAAAGTCTACGCAAATGATTCAGCAATAATTCAAGCACTCACGAACAATATTAGAACTAGACAAAATACATGCCGCTATTAAACGAAAACGTGATGAAGAATTTCATGAAAAGAATGACCAATTATAAAAAGAGTCATGACGGATATTTGACAGACATTGTGTTACATTACTAACTTCATGGTTGGCACTTGGGATTAAAATAAAAATATCACCACTTTTTACGAAAATATTGCACTTTTCTGTTAGTTGAAATGACACCTCTTGCTGAAAGCCCTAGTACATACTGTAGAACGTAAACTATATTACCTGAAGGGCGAAATACACAAAAATACAATTCAAAAAAGCAATTAACTGCATAGAGTTGCTTCTCTTGTGTAATATTTCAAACGAAGTACCTAAATTCGTTTGGCTGCAACTTGCAGTAAAGGTACGCAAAACACTACGTTAAAATCGCTAATTCCTCGAGATGATAACAAACTACCATTTACTGTATGCAGTTTACACGAATGTAGTTTCAGTTCGAACTTGGAATTTATGCCGGGAGCACATAAATACTTTTTGTACAAACAAATGTTCAACTGAATTTACATATGATTAACACTACACTCATACATCGACAACGTATAGGGCGCTAAAATTTGTAACACACGCCGTGTACCCTTCTCAATTTTAAGGGTTGGGTTGGCCTGTTTGGATTAGTATGAGTGAGTTTAAAACAACATTAATTATTTAACAAATAAGCATGTACAGCTTACAATTAAGTGAGTTACAAACATACATTTACAATATCTTCATTAATACTCGCAGTTCTTAGATCGTAAATTGTATTTATTTTAGAACGGAATGCGCCTCGATCTGCACGCACAGCACATCGTATAGAATTCTCTCCATTTCCGACTTACATGTCTACTTTAAAAAGAGGGTTGCTACCTGTTACACTTATTGCCGTGTTGTCACTAGTAGACATGTTGCAGTGTGCAATAAGCCGTACTTTGGACTATATTTAAAGTATGAGAAAGAATTGAAAACTCAATATTCAAATGCACTTGTTAGTGGCGGTCAAATTATTTGCAATCTGTTTATATTATTTCTGGTGCATTACGGCGTATTTTAAACCCAATGCTAATACAGAAAATCCTGGTAATGGCTGAAGATGTAGGTTCGACTAAATTAAATAAATTTTTGTTTATGGTCTCAACGGCTTGAAACAGTAAAAATAAACTTCGAAAAGGTTAATATTTAAATACTGGATATTAGTAACCTTAACTTGTTTGTAGTCCTAACTTTTATTTTTAACGTTCTGTATCTACATAAATCTTAGGGTATATTTCAACGCAACAAAACTAAACAGAAAAGCAAGAGCGATAGTGAGGGCGTGAAGTTGACCTCAAAAATTTATATCGTTTATACAAGTTTTTAATAATAAAGACAAGTTCAGATATCCCAAATATATACATTCACTACTAAAATTATTCACTGGAACTGCAACGGCCTCTTACATCATCTCCCATAGCTGCAGATTCTATTAGCAAATAACACCCTACTTTGTATATGTTTACAAAAAACAAGACTTAAACCACAGAACTCATTTTCTCTCAGACGATACACCACAATCCGATTGGACGATTCACCGAAAGAAAGAACCAGTAGAGGAATCGCGATTCTCTGTAAGAAAAGAAGTGGCTTTCCGCCCTCTAGCTATAAATACTCGATTAAGAACCATATCTGTTAGCCTTTTATCGCCAGTTTCAATCTCACTCTGCAACATTTATTTACCTCTCTTTGACTGAACCACCGCAGACCTTGAAATGATATACCATCAGTTACCAGGAAAAGCATTCATGATGGGCGATTTTAACGCACACAGCCCCATATGGTGGTAAAAACAAACAGATCCTAGAGAGAGAATGGTTGAAGAGTTTATGCTGTACAATGAAGTTATCATCATGAATAAACAACAAAATACCTACTTGAACTTGCGAGGTAGTAATCCTTCGGCAATTGACTTGACATTTTGTTCTCCATTCCTCTACTCTGATTATTGGGAGGTACTTGATAATCCCCACGGAAGCGACCACTTCCCAATCGTGGTAACGAAAAAAATAGTCGAAGGACCAGGTATGCAAAGATGGAGCATAAAATTAGCTGACTGGATAACTTATTCCAACATAATCGAAGATCCTGTAATTACTAAGAATATTGATGAATCCCTTAAAAAACCTCAAGAATTCCATTACAAAAGCTGCTAAAGTCACAATACCTACCACTACAGATAAAGTACTAAGAAAGTGTGTTCCCTGGTGTTCACAAAATGTGCAACTGGCAATACAAGAAAACAAGAGACAGCTAAAAAGGTTCAGTATAAACTGTACAACTGAAAACATGATGGCATTTAAAAGGGCACGCACAGTGGACCGAAAAACTAAACGAACTACAAAACAAAAATGGTGAGAAAACTATGTAGGGGAACTAAAGCCAACTACATCAGTTAATGAATTATGGAGAGAGATCCAAAATATTACGGGCATTAGCAAATTCAGCCAAATTACTTCCTTAGACCTGGATAATCAAACTATTACTAACAAAAAAGAAGTCTGTAATACGTTAGCACTCACTTTCCAAACCAACAGCAGCTCTGATTACTACAATTTGAGCTTTTCAACCATCAAAGACTCTTTCGATGCGCAACCCATAGATTTCTCGGATGACACATTCCGTGAATACAACTTACCAATCATATTCGAGCTAAATACCACACTAAGAATGTCAAAAGATTCCTCTCCAGGCGAAGACGACCTTGTACCTTCTATGCTAAAGAATGCTCCAATCACAATAAAACGTAAATTACTAGAGCTGTACAACACAATCTAGACATCAAATAAATATCCACAAGAATGGAAGAACTTGATAATTGTTCCAGTCTGCAAGCCAGGAAAGAATTGTTTCCAACGCGAGAGCTATAGACCAATATCACTAACAAACCACAATAGTAAAATTCTCGAACGTATGGTAAATACCAGGCTTACGTAGCATCTACAGCACGAAAACCTTGTAACTGATATCTAATGTTGTTCCCGTAAAAATAGAAGCACCATCGACCATCTGGTCAAATTGGACCAATACACTACAGAAGGTTTACAAGAAAAAAAACACATCATAGCCATTTTCTTTGATCTTGAGAAAGCATACGAAATGTCTTGAAAGAGAGGAATATTGTTCAAAATGCAGGACTGGGGTCTGACGGGGAATATACCTCTATTTATCCAAGCATTTCTGGAACAACGCAGCTTCCAAATACGCCTACAAAACATCAGGTCGTCTACATATTATCTTGAGAATGGCATACCACAAGTGTCAAGCCTCAGTTGTACTTTCATCGCGATTCCAGTAAATGACATCACAAAGAACGTTCCTCCGGGTATACAAAAGTGTTTATATGTAGATGACTTGCAATTTATACATAAATGTGAAACCTAAAACTTTTTATTATTTTGACAACGATCCTAGATCATGGATTGAAAGGTAAATAAGGACAATTTTAAAAACTCTGAGTGGTTTAATACCCAAGAATGATTAAGAAAAATACGAAACAAACCACTATAAGCATACAGGGAATTTTTACATCAGCTAAACAATCGAGCTAGGTAAGCTGAGGCTACAGCAATCTATTAACATGATTACCACAACAGCCGCAAAACAAGGATTTCGATTTTCTATTATCAAAACGTGCGCGGTTCGTTTCTGTCGAAAACGACCCTCCTCCCAACGATGATTCTAGACTCACCCTATATGGCAAAGTAATCCTATTTAAAAAATGAAACACGCTTCCTAGGTGTCAAACTTGACAATAAACTTACATACATACCGCATTTATAAGAACTAAAAAAAAATGTATGCAAAGGATGAACCTCAACAAATATATGGGTAATATATCAAGTGGGGTTCAGACAAAGAAGTTCTTCTCAGAATGTATTGTACCATAATTCGATCCAGGATTGACTACAGATGTGTGGTCTATGCGTCTACCAGCAAAAGTACACTAAAAATACTTGACCCAATTCAAAACGACGCTCTTATATATCTGCTAGGTGCCTTTAAAACCAGCCCTACAGTTAGTCTGCAATGTGAGGCCAGTATCGAACCCTTATCGTTACTACGTAAAAGGCTAATGCTGAATTATGTCAATAAAGCTGTCTTTACATATTCACCCGATACATCAGACTATAAATAGCCATAAATATTATAGACAATGTACTGTACACTACAACAACAATTTCCGACATACTTAACATACTGACATACTTAGGGTCTTTAATTCCACAGACAACCAGAACCATCTCTTCGTGTAATTCTTGGAGCGTGTGGCAATTCTTTAGTCGTGGCTTTCGAACTATTTCCTGCATACGAATCTTGGCTTGGTCGATTTCGGCTACGGTTCGGTATGTGGACAGCACCCGATGGGGGCGTGGGTGGGCTCGTTTGAAAGCTTAGGGGGTGGGGGTTATAAATATATAAGTGTCATAGGCCGGAGGGTGGGGTTCACGTTTTATACGGGGGTCAAACTTTTGGTACTTTTTTATACTGTAACTCACATTATAGTGTATATAAATAGTACCAAAAGTATTCACATTAGTGTCTTATGTTTTGAAAGTTGGTATAATACATGAGAAAAATTTTGACAATTTAATTAATAAGATTAAATAAGATTATTAGAGATTAAAAGGATTAACATCCAAAGTGGTGTCTTAATCACAAACCAATCACAATAGACACGTACTAAGCGTGAACTCATGATATAAAAATTAAGTATATAAAGACATGAAACCAAATCATATAAGTCTTAATTTAGTGGACACTACTTTCATTTGTATGACATTTTAAATAATTAATAATCATTTTATTCATAAATAAATTTTGTAAATTAAGTGTGCATCTATTTTTATATTATGAATCTGTCAAAATTGACAAGAGAGGTTTTAATAGACAAAGAAACCACTATGAAGTGGTTTATGTCTCGTGGCTTTTGCCCTCCCAAAAGAAGTGCCCTCAATGCCGAAAGCTAATGGTAATTGACATAGAGCATGGATGGGGCGTTTTAGATGCACCAAGCGTACACATGCAAAAGGCAGAGGAATAATTAACATTTCAATGGCCACAGGTACTTGGCTAGAAAATGTTAAACTCTCTGCCGAAAAAGTGGTTCTTATGCTGTACGCTTTTGCATCTGGTTACGATTATGACCACACCATGCGTGAAGTTGGTTGTGGCAGAGAGGCAGTTTCCGACTGGTTCTCATATTTCAGAGAAGTAAGTATATAGGTTTGAACAAGTATATCTCTTGAAAAAATGAGCTAGATCAAATCTGTTTTCACTATTTTAAATATTATGTCTTTTATTTATTAGGTGTGCATGATATCATTAGACAATGAATTTGACAGACAAGGTGAAATTGGTGGCCCGGGACTAACAGTTGAAATCGATGAGTCAAAAGTTGGCAAAAGGAAATTTAGGAAAGGAAGACCAAGAGAAGGGCACTGGATTTTGGGATGATTTGTAGAGAAACAGGAGATTACAGATTAGAAATATGTGCCAATAATAAAAGAGACAAGGAAACTCTTTTGCCACTCATCGAGAAGCACATAGCCAAGGGTAACCTAATCTAACCTAACCTAACCTAACCTAAAATAACTTAACTTAACTTAACCTAACTTATTATAAAGGGACTACTATTATTTCTGATTACTGGAGGCCATATATGGCAATAAAGGATATGGGCTACAAACATGAAAGAGTATGCCATAAATATCACTTCAAAGATCCTGAAACAGGGGCACATACAAACACCATAGAAGGCCTATGGAAGCATATGAAAGATGACGTCGCCAGAAATGGTCTGAAATCAGAAGATTTGGCTATGCATTTGTGTGAACACCTATGGCGTAGAGATGTGCGTCGTTTTAAAAAAGATATATTTGAAGCATTAATTGCATCTGCAATAGAAGTTTACCCTATCGAAGAATGTAATCTATAAATTTTCAATAAAATTCTCATGTATTATACCAACCCTAAAAATATTGTCAAATTATTAAAATAGTTTTGGTACTATTTATATACACTATAATATGAGTTACAATATAAAAAAGTACCAAAAGTTTGACCCCCGTATAAAACGTGAACCCCACCCCTCCGGCCTATGACACTTATATATTTATAACCCCCACCCCCTAAGCTTTCAAACGAGCCCACCCACGCCCCATCGGGTGCTGTCCACATACCGAACTTCTGCCTCGATTTCCGCTTGCTGATATTGGAGACAATTCTGATTTTCCCACATACAGTTGTATAGTTGTAGGCCCACCATTTTTGGAAATATATTACCCTTATAACTTGTAAGGCTATCGGTTACAAAGGATCCGAAAGGTTCTTCATTACACAAATAGACAATGTTTAGGAGAAACCCTTTACGTGACGTCAATGTCAATGTCATCTAGGAGAATAACCTTTTAAATAGTATGCCAATTTAGTGCCATCCCTTTCTGCAAGTATGACCACATCTTGCTAAATATGCCAGCAAAATCTTAGGTTACATCCATGACAAAAAGATAGTAATGAACTTTTTTGAGTTCGTCTAATATATCTGGTAGTTCCTCCAATAAAGTTTCCAACTTAACATCTGCTAGTTCCATTTTGTACGGAACACATACAGGATTTTGGAATTTTTTATTAATGCTTTTGAGACCTTTTTCGATAATTTCTTTTACTCCCTGGCCCATCTTGTTAGTGCTTTTCAGAGAAAGCGAAAGCTTAGCTTTAACACCATGCCTAGCGCAAACAAATCTACGTAGATAGCTGTTAAATGCACCACAAGTTTCTTTGTTTAGGATTAACATCCTTTTGTTTGCAAATATTTGCTCGGCGTAAGAAAAGTCGCAAATTTTAACCAACATTATATTGTTACAAAATGGTTCTGTAATTGGTGTGTGTAGTCAGCATCTGTTCGCCTTCGACATAACAAATATTACTAATATCTATCACCAGATTATTGTTGCACATATTTTCTGCCAATAGCCACAATTTAAATCGCTCATTTGTTGGTTTCACTTTATTCCCAAGAAGTTGAGGAACGTTAATCACCTTGGAGACGCTTATGTTTACCGTTCTAGCTACTGCCGAATACTAAATTGAATACGAAAAATTGCCTCTTATGTACCCTCCAGAGTGGGGGCGTATATTGCCGAAAATACGCGAATATGTCGGACACCGCCATATCGCTTACATTCTCTTGTTTAGGAACAGTTTTGTTATCCGACCGAGGTCGGATTTAATCCGATCTAGGTCGGACTGGGCAGGGGTGCGCATCGACATATGTCCGGATATATGTCGAATATATGTAAGATGTTAGGTTAGGGTGAAATTGCGTCCGACCTAGGTCGGATAAAAATTCGACCGAAATCGGATTTAATCCGACCCAGGTCGGATTTAGTCCGAATGTTGAACATATGTCGGACATATAGCGGACATAGCTGACACATGTTGGATATATGTTGGACATATGTTGGACATATGTCGGATATATGTAGGATGTATACTGGACATATGTCGGATGTATGTCGGATATAGTTTGGATGTATGTCAGATGTATCCCATGCGGATGCGAGAAAAGAGAGAACGACAAAGTAAGATGGAGGGGAGGGTTTAGGTTAGTTTACATTGTTTGGAGTTAGGTTAGTCGGGTGTTGTCTGAAGTTAGGTTAGGTTAGTTGGACTTGTCAGGAGTTACGTTAGCTAGTGTTGCCTGGAGTTAGGTTATGTTAGTTGGACTTGTGTGAACTTAGGTTAGATAGAAGGAAAAATTAAAACCACTCCAAACAAACATAAAGAGAGTACTGTCTTCTGTGTATAACTTTGTGTTAAAATTAAGTTTAGATGGCTCCATGCTTGGCGTTAAATATTTTTAGATTTTGTTATGTATAATGTCAGAATAGAAAATTTTAGAATAGTATTACATTGCTCTTTATTTACAAAAGGCTATGACGTCACCACGAAATAGCAGTCACACAGAGAGGGGTGCGTATGGGCAGGGTGCGCATGGGCAGGGGTGCGTATGGGCAGGGATGTGCCTGGGCGTACACGAAAGAAGCGGAAGTTAACAGTCACCAAGCATCTAATTCTTTATTTGGGTGGTATCGAGTACTTGCCGGCGTACACGCAGCTTATTAATAAAATTAACTAGTCTGGAGACCACGACAAACGTTTCATTATACCTGGGAGCACGTTAACCTATGCATGGGGCACAAAGATATTGATAAGTTTTATTTCACATAATTTAAGTATGTTAGTTTATATAGTAGCTTTTTGTGTATAGTAGTTTATAAGATTTAGTAAATCTATTGTATATATTAGTTTTAAGATTCTATTATTGTTAAGTTCTTCTCCCACCTTCCCTTCTTCTTAATCCTTCCTGCTACTATCCTGGTGGATAAAGTGCACGTGTTTCCTCCCCGCGGTGTTCGCTGGACGGCTAATATTTTGTTGTCTTTATTATCTGCAAAATACTAGTTGATCAACAACGCGAGTTATATATCCCCCAATTTACCTATATATTAAATAATAGAATCTGTTCGGTCTCTTTGTCGTGTTTAATTTTAAGTCGTAACTGTGTAGTTGTTGATCTAATAGTAAAACTGTCATCCCTTGTTCCCTTATATCCTGTCATAAAAATTCCTTGTGCATGTGTAAATAAATGGGAATAAGAGTAGTGACGAAAAACACTCTCTTATGGATATCGAAGCAGAACAGTCGGTTTTTCGTTCGGTAACGTGAGTTTGTCAATGGTGCCGCGGACTTTATCGATAAACCCCTAAAAAACACAGTGCAAGTGCAAAGTAACACGGACTAAATCTCGCATACAGTCCACTTAGTTGAAGGAATAGGAACTGCAGCTTAGAACAACAAAAACCCGCGGAGGTAAGTCGATCTACAAAGTTATAAGAACCCCGCGCTGAACAGAATCTAATATGAATTATTAGAAATTGTTAAATAAATCATAAGTCAATTGCAACAATGTATTACAAGGATAAACCAGACAGGTTATTAACAGTTCATGAGAACGGATATGCAAGTTTGTATCCGAGACGATAGTGATATTGCAGGTGACAGGTCACAGACGGTTAAGATATCGCAATTACCTAGAAATAAGATTGAAACAATGTAACAAAGTGTAGAATTAAGAGTAAGGCAGACATGAGATCTGCAAGTTCCCACAGCCATGTGAGGGGGTAGGACAATATAAAAAGTCCGGGAGCTCAAGGACCCGGCAGTCAGTCAAAGTATTCAGCTTTAACATTGCAGTTTGCTTAGGCGACTCACCACATTAGTTCAATTAATTAATTTATTTAGATTTAAAATTAAAATCAGTTGGTCAAAATTCTGCATTAATTTCTGTAACAATTAAAATAAATTTGTTAAGTTTTGAAAGCCCAAGGCCCGAACCTTAACTCGCGTACCGCTTGTAATTATTACATTTAATTAATTTTCTAAACCTAGTCTATGCGTTTTATTATCTTTTCTTTTCAAAAGGTTTTAAAGTAATTTACAAACATCTACTACCCCAAATCTCAAAATAAAAAATTTTGGTCTTAGAGTTGAGAAAAGCTTTTAATATTGGTATTAAATACGCCTTAAATATTTGTCTTAGATTGAAAAAGTAATAGAATTACAATCCGCCCAATACTTTTATACAAATTTCAATAAGTTTGATATTAGGTATAAAGGTTCAATTTTGCCGAGGGTTGCTCCGATTTAAAAATTCCTAAAGATTCGGGATCCCCAGAAAAATCTAATATTAATTGACACCAAACAAGATATATTTATCTCGAAAGAAACAAAAATAATCTTTTATATGTTCGCGCTAGAAAGGTATATGTGTAAAACGGTAAGGGGTGGTCGGATTTAAAATCTGTTTGCAGATTTGGATTCTGCGTAAAATTTTAGACTAATTTGATGTGTTGCATGGTTAAAACAATTTATAAAAACGGACTGAAATCGCTAACGGTAAAAAATCTTAAATGAGGGTACCGTCGTAGAGAGTGATGCCATCTAAAAAAATCCTAGAAATTCAGGTAGCTGAGATAAATCTAATATTAATTGACACCAAACAAGATAGATTTATCTCGAAAGATGAAATGGCTAGTCGAAGAAAACTATTTGGTCCAGAATGTGTGTGGAAATGTGGATGTTGGTGGAAATGTGGTTCCAGGATTGTCAATTATTCCCTACTTGAAGTACTACACTAAAAATCTTTTTTCAGTAAAATACCAAAAACCTCGACTGTTTGCTAACAAAAATAGTTGCTGAGTAACTCAGTGGAACGGTTGGGGTAAGTGTTTGAAGGGGTCCCGGAATGCTATAGGGTGTGAAATATGTCTTAATAAGGAAATATCTTAGGTGCTACTTAATTTCCTGGTAGAAGCCCCGGAAAGAATAACAAGATGGTACCAAAACCTAAGATCAGAATAGTGATTATGAGAAACCGTTAAGTAGAGACTATTGCCCAAACATAAAATAAATCTTAACCATAAAAACTGCTAACTGAAGGGCAGGTTTCTAGAAACAAATGTTATACGAGCTGAATTTTCAATCACGTCTCTAAATATCTGTAACAAAATTGTTTGTAACAATAGCTTTTCAGTTTTAAGTTAGTTTTTAATCTTTGGGGCATTAAGATGCATTTTGGAGCCACTAAGAAATAAGAAGAAATGTAGAAAAAGCATTTCAATAGACTTGAAACAACTTTTTATACAAGGTGGTCAGTATTATACTTGGTCTTGCAATACTTATCAAAAGTCAAGTCTGAGTGGCATGTCTTCAGGTAGTAATTCCCATACCTGCCGATAGTGATAGTGCTGTTCATGCAACTGTTAAAGCGCTTTTTGATAGGAAATGTTCATTGTTCATCCTATAACGTGTACTTATTGCGGTATCATTCGTTAACTTATGGAGAATAGCTCTACTCCTCATAGGACGGCAAAATCCGCAATAATTTTCCAAAGATAACCAGTTAAGTCGTCGTTCAGTACTTAAAAAATTTCTGGCATTGTGGTTACATCTATTTGGAAACTTTTCTCTATAACGTCTTACTGCCGCAGCAGCATTTCCAGAACATTCTCCTAACATCAAAATTTATGATGGAACGGACTCGCATTGAGCCGCACTACCTGACATAGAACATACGGTTTGTCACATAATACATAAACAAATAAACAAATAAACATTTATTAAACATTAGTCAACAAAAAAACAATTATAAATATCATGCAGGATGTAGGTACTAGTGAAATAAACTTAAAGTGAATTGATAATAGATTATAGAAATTCTAAAATCTATGAAAATGAATCATGTAGTTCACTTCATGTTATACATTCATTAATCAATTATAAATTCATTAATACAGTTGTTTTGTTTATTGAATGACTAACAGTAATAAATATGACAACTGATAAAATTATGATTTATACAATCTTAACCTTCGTAAATTCGTTTAAATACAGCGGCAATCAGTCCTTGCCTTATGAGCACGCTTAGGATAAATCATGCATTAGCATATGCAAATGCATATTTTAGACATCTTTATTAATAAATGTATATGTTAATTCTCTAGAGCATTAATATATATTTAAATTTGTTGCATTTCTATTTAAAAATTGCAATATTACAATCATTTCGTATTATGGTACTTTCAAAGATAATATTTATATCATTAGGTCTTCAGTCCTGGAACTGGTTAAACGCGTACCCTCATTGTTTCCTATTCCGAACTAACCTACACATTTCCCTGAAATTTGCACAGTCTGCATTTATCACTATCTGCGTGCAAAAATCTGATCTCGCTCTACATCTACTTTTTTTCCTATCTCTGCTTATAATATATCCCGTACTATTCCCCAAAAATGCATTAGAACATATACTACCCTTCTATTTCTCCACAGATATCTTTCTTCCTCTACAATTTCTATAACCTGTTTGTTATTAACCTTGTCTGTCCATGGTAAACATCCTTATACATCTGAAGCACAACATTCCAGAAGGCTTCTTTTTTTTCTGTCTGCTTTTCCTACTGTCCCTCTGTCATAGTCTTACTGGGCTGTGCTCCACACATATGCTTTCAACAATTTTTTTCTTGTCTCTATGTTTGTTGTTTTGAGCATATACGTAGTTCTTTCTTGTTAGACGTAGTTCGGTCCCCTTCGATTGTTTTACAGTTATACATCCTATTTCCCCGAAATTCAGTGGTATGTGAAGGGGGCGGCTCTGTGGCGTAGTTGGTATGCGTGTGACTACTACGCCCAAGGTCCCAGGTTCAAATTCCGACACGGTCCGCTTGAAAAATGTTAGGCGAGCATTTTTCACAAAAATACGCCCTCGTTCGGATGAGAGGTAAAATGGAGGTTCCGTGTGAGTGTTGTCACGCACGTTAAAGATCCCTACGTTGCTTGGTACAGCAAGGGTTCGGCAAAATTTCAAATTTTCCAGATAAATAAAAAACCCGCTTCCTGGCCAATGTAGTACCTTCGGGTGGAGCATTGAAAAATTACACGTAAGGTATGTGAAGGGGGCGCCCAATTAGCTTGCTACCGGTGCTGGGGAAAGCTTTGAACCGATTATGACCATGCGCGTTGAGCAGTTAGTGCGAGAAAGCGGCGGTTTTAGTAATCGACAGGTTGGTTTCGTGAAGGGCAAGTCGACTATCAACGCGTTAGAGTTTGTTGTCGAGGAAATTAGGCAGGCAAGAGATGCTAAAGAGTACTGTATTGTTGTTGCTTTGGACATTTCAGGAGCATTTGGTGCTGCCTGGTGGCCATTAATCGTTTGCGAGTTAGATTGTAGGGGTTCTCCGCGAAACTTGATGTCTTTGGTCAAGAGTTATTTCTCGGGGCGATTGGCACAGGTTGAAATTCCGGTTGAAGTTTTATCGCGCGAGGTGGAGCGGGGATGCCCGCAGGGGTCATGCTCTGGTCTCACATTCTGGAAGTTGTTGTATGAGAGCATCTTTAGGATCAAGTTGCCCATAGGATGTTCGATCGTTGGGTTTACGGATGATACGCCTTTAATTATCAGATTGCGATTATTAATAGGCATGCAAACAAAACCAAATAAGGCGCTAAATAAGTTGCACGAATAGTCGCAGGCGGTGAAATTAAAATTTAACGCGTTTAAATCGGAGGCACTCTATTTCGGGACGAAACCGAGATAGCGACCCCTAAGCTAAAATTAGGGGGGGGGGAGAAAATCCCATCCAAAGAAACCATCACGTACCTCTGTGTCCAAATATATAATAAATTAAATTGAAAAGCCCACGTACAGTACGTAATAAATAAGAGCAGCAAAGTATCAAATAAAATGACGGCGGTCGCGAAAATAAACTGGGGTTTCAGCGGCGAATCGCTCAGGACAGTTTACGCCGGAGCAATAGAGTCCGCGGTGCTATACGCATCATCAGTTTAGGCGAAGGGTTGTAAAGTAAGGGAAGTTCGACAGTTCACGAGCGTGCAGCACATAACCGCAGTCTAGACGACGAGGGAGTACAGGACTACTTCCACGGAGGCGGTCCTGGTGATCAGTAGGACTCTCCCTATCGAATATGTAGTTAGGGAGATCAGAGATAGGAGATTAGTTAATACAGCGAAAGAGCAGGAGATTATAGAGAGTATGTATCCTTCAAATAAGAAACTCGAGAGGAGAATTGTCGTGTCAGAGTTAGGGCGCCCGGCCGATGTTAAAGGAATCAAATTTGTTGACGGCGATGGGGGCGCGGTGGGTAGGCCTTTGTGCTCCTTTAAGGTCCCTAAATTCTCGAAAAACCGTCCATACAAACAAAGTAAACTTCCAACGGTTACCCAATTCTTAAAACCCACAAACTAACGTTCACTCGATTCTCCGAAATTTCTCTACAAAACATCAACCGCCATCTAATTTCTAGAATTATGCCGCGGCACAAACCCGCTGGCGTAGTTATTTTCTTTGTATTTCTCGCAACGAACACTCACTTCTCCGAAAGAACTTTAGTTTTATTTTTATTAATCTTCATACCGTAATCTCCCTGTTAGAACTGTTTCCATTTTATTAAGAGCAGCTTCTAACTCTTCTTTGCTAGATGCTAATATCGCTATATCATCTGCAAATCTAAGCATATCAATCTCTTGTCCCTGCACAGTAATTCCAAATATTTTCCTGCATTTGACAGTATTCATTGGCTCTTCTATGTACAAGTTAAATATTAATGGGAGAAGACGCATCCTTGTCTCACCCCTTTCCTACTAGTTACTTCTCTACGTTCCTCTAATTCTATTACCGTTGTTTGCTCTTTGAACAACCTATGTACTATCCATCTCTACCTAAAATTCATTCCAATCTTTTTGAGTATGTCGAACATTTTTTTCCATTTTACATTGTTGAATGCTTTTTCCAGATTTCCAAACCCTATCTACACGCTTTCCTCCTTTTATATTGTTTTCTCCACTATCACCCTCAAAGCTAAAATTGCCTCCCGTGTTCTCCTGTTTTGTCTAAACCCAAATTGATTATCTCCTAGTATTCCTTCAGCTCGTTTTTCCATTCGTCTTTGTACAATTCTAGTTAATATTTTTGACACGTGTGCTGTTAGACTTATTGTTCGAAAATTTTCACAGCTATCCACGCCTCTCTTTTTTGATATAGTTTCTGTTGTTACGTTTAAAATTTTTGGGTATCTCGCCTGTCTCATACATATAGCTTACAAGTTGGAAGAGACGTTTTGTTACTGCTTGTCAAGTGGGTTATAGAGTTTCTGCTTGCACCTTATCTGTACCCGGCGTCTTACCATTTTTCAGAACCTTTAATGCTAATTCAAACTCATCTCGCAGTATAGGATATCTCAAGTCATCGTTTTCAATGTCTGATTCCTGTTCTAATGCTGTTAGTTCCTCTTCTGCATATACATTCCTTATATATTCCTGCCATCTAACCCGTTTCTCTACATTTTTTATAATGTCTTCTTCCGCGCCTTTGCTATACGGTTTTATCTTTAAAATTCATTCTAGTAAGTTTGTATGCTTCGTCTGTCTTTCCTATTTCCATCTTAGCTTGTATCTCTTTGTACTTTTCATTAATCCATTGTTTTTTAGCTTTCCTGAATTTGCGAATAATTTCCCATTTTATGGCTTTGCATCTCTGTTTTTCTTCGTCGATTTTTGTATTTCTTCTATTAAATTCAGGATATCTTTTGTTATCCATGTTTCTTATTTTCTTTTGTATACCCCTAGAATATCTCTGACCGCCAGTCTAAGCTGGATTTAATGTTATTCCAGTCTGTTTCTTAGATTCTACTTCCTTAGTATAAAAAATTTTCCCGATATCTTTCAGCAATTCATTTGACTTTTTTCCAAATCTTTCATGGGTATCTTTATCTTTTAGCTTCTCAAAGTCAAAGTGCATTTTTCCATTCCCTTTTTTCAAATTTTAAATTTAAGAGCGGCCCTCATAATTACGATTTTGTGGTCAGTGCCTATATCTGCTTCTGAATAGCTTCTACAGTCTTTTACTTGATTCCTAAACCGTTGTCTAATAAGAATGTAATCTTCTAGCATTATGTTGAAATAACGTGTTTGTGATGGTTAAATTGTTTTTATCGCAAAATTCTACCCACCTATTTCCCTTGTCGCTTCTCGTGCTTAAACCAAATAAACCTATCACCGTTCCTTCTCTACCCTCACCTACCACTGCTTTAAAATCCCCCGTAATTATTAAATTTTCAAGTCCTTTTACGTATCTTAGTATGTCTTCGATATCTTTGAAGATCGCTTCTACCTTTTCCTCAATGTGGCTGGAGGTGTTACCCTGTATAAAATCGAGCCTCACGAATTGGGCGCCAAATTTTGCTGTGAAACCTCTTGAATCACCTGGTCCGTTGACTTTCTTCTGTTAATCGCCTCGGCTGCTCCTCTAGTTAAACCTTCATCCTCATTCATAAAAAAAAAAGACAAACACATTCCTACCACAAACATCAACGTTAACTCTATTTACATCAATATTCACAATACATTAAAATTTCAAATTAAAAATTCAGCATAAATTTTAGTTTTAAAAAGAATTTCAAGATTAATTTTATTATCATTTAATGTGCATCCAAAATTAAAGTCCTTGTAGGATGCCTACTAATTAATATAACAATATATGCAGACCGGAGTCTGAGTACAAAGGGAGCATCTTCCACCCCTTTACGTTAATTAACCAGGTTCGTCTAATTGAGCTCAAAGACATACCCAAATTTTCATCATAATCCCGAACATCAATACTAAATACCCCTTTCTACTTAAACAAGCAAAATTTCACCTTAAAATTAAAAATTTTATTGTTAGTACAATTTCACTAATGTCCATTTAAAGTAAATCAATTATAAAGTTATTCAACACACACACAAATATCAAAGTTCAAACAAAATAGTATAAATTACCTGAAGGTTACTGCACTCGTAGCTTCAATGTACATCGTCCCTTTTGTTAATCACACCATTCCAACTGGGTTATATTTATAGCTTCTGATTCTCAACGCTTTAAAATTTTCTCCATCACCATTTATTTAAAGTTGTTTCTGGGCTTTTCCGGAACTCATCTGTGTATATCTGACCCTTGTTTCGTGGATCCAGACACATTTAGGAACCATTTAATCATTAACACCTCCGAAAAATAGCAAAGAAATTCATACTTCTTTCACCAATATACGCCAAAACTGCCTACTTTTGTGTATACATTCGTCGTTGTAAATTTTACTAATTGGTACAGTGATCCCAAATTTTATTACCTTGTATCTAAGTGCACTAAAGTACATTCATGTTAGCACGTAAATAACAAACTGTTTAAAATCACCAAAATATACGAGCAAACTTTAAATTATTCTATCAAACTAAAATACACTGTTTAACGTATTGAATCAAGTCGCGGATGGAAGAGAGCTTGTTCATATTCACCAGGATATATATAGAAGTTAGCCCGTCTGTCGGTCGAGTCCCCAAAATGAACAATTCTAAAGAATTTCGCTTGCTATGTTCCCATTCCGTAGCTCGCGCGTCGGTTTTTACGAATTTTGTACTCGCCCCAGTTAAATTTCAGAAATTTCGACACGGCACGCAAACATGTCCGAGAATAACTAATTAATTTTGTACAGAAATCGTTGTTTCTACCTCTGATATGTGCATCTTATTTTCAACCAATCGTGACCCTCGTGACGTTGCTTAAATCACGCCTTTTACTATATGTGTCTCGGTCTTGTGCATATTATCTGTCTCTATCTAACCTGTTCTTATTGATGCAAATTGACACTCTTCATTATCGATTATTTCAGTCCACATGGACTATCTGGGTTAAATAACCCCGTATCGCACCTTCTCGTGAATATTAAGCCACGGTTTCTCCAAGATTCTTTGAAACCATTTGTTATCTATAAAATTTTCGCCGTACGTGACATTTAAACTACGCAGGTGTTCAAACATACTATTAATTCTCAGAGCCTTATTTCGTGGTGTTTTAATCTTGGATTTTCACAGGCTTTTATGCTTATTATTAATAATGGTTTAATTAACTCCAATTAAAATTGACTTCTATCCTTTCATTTTTAGCGAATACAAATTAAATATTAATTATTATGTGTACACTTTGTTTAATACCGGTTACTTAAAATAGAGTTAATTAATATAAATTTTGCACTCTTTGTTTCTTTACTAGGAATAATTAAATTACCCGTAAAGTTTTCTAATACTGCTTCCTTTTATATAAAGCGTCTTATAAATAATTTAAATCTCTTATTTTTAATGAAACGAATGAATTTTTATTCTCCACGGTATTTTAATAAAGCGTATTATTTAATAAAATTCCTTATACACGGTGATTAAAATTATTTGATGTGATTATTTAATTTTCTACCCTGGTCTAAATATGAGTATTTTCCCCCTATTTGAATACAAATAATCCCACTTATTTGAATGCAAATATAAAGCATTTAGACAAAAAAAAATTATAAAAAAAATTGCCTATCTTTCTCTATCCTTATCTATCTAACTTACCTACTTTGTCTCCAATCAAAAAAAAATATTTACACCTATCCTATATCCCTATCCTATTCCTAACTCTCACCTAATTCTATAAACTGAAATTATCCCTAACTTCATCCTACTTATCCATCTAATCCTATATACATCCTATATACCTATCCTATTCCTAACTTTTAATTAATCTTCACTATACTTTACTTCCCCCTACCTAATCCTATATACCTATCCTACTCTTACTCTATCCCTAACTTCCCACTAATCTTATAAGAAATATCTATACTTAACCTATCTTCTTTTCTTCCTATATTTACTCTTTATTCACATCCTAAACCTATTTCTACTTATCCCCCATATTTATCCTATACTTAGCTTTATTTTCTATATCAATACTAAAATTAACCTATCTCTATCCTTTGTTCATTAAGTTATTTAAATCTAACTCTCTTCTTGACCCTCCAAGTCTTTCTTCTCACCATCCTAATACTCTTCATTCCTATTTCTCCCCCTTCTATATCTATACTTAACATCCCTATTATCTCACATAAAATAAACTTATCATCCCTATTATCTTGACTCTTGAATATTACTTCTTCTTCAGTCCCTACACTTGTCTGTTTCTCATTTACTATTATTTTCTTCTCTGCCGACAAACCAAACGATACTACCTTACAATTATCGATTTTTCCCTCTATGGAAAATCCTATGTACCTTCTAGAATGCTTGTGTAATGGAATCCGCCAGAATGAATTCCTTAAATCTACTTTATTAAAAATAAACTTGCCACTTAACCTCATCAAAATTAATTCTGCCTTCACCTGCTCCCGATATGCTGCTGTTGCTTCTACCCCCACTAATTCTGCATGTTTTTGTACTAAAGCTTGAACCTCTACTATCCTATCCTCTGGACATCTTATTGTGTTGATCTGTTTACCTTCATCATCCTCTACCTCTACTACATTAATACTAAACCCCGTGTCATCCTCTGTGACTTCATAACTGCCCTTCCATGGCACTACCCTATCCTTAATCCTTATTACCTTCCTTTCCATATCTATCAAAACCCCTAACTTCATCATACAGTCAACACCTAAAATGCTCTGAAACTTCAGTCCAGGTACAATTACAAACTCCTGTTCACAGCTTAAACCTCCTATATCTATCCTAAGCACCACAACACTATTTACTACAGCAAACTTCTTTTTATTTGGAGCTACTAAATGGCTACGCTTTATAGGCATAATTCTATCACAAACCTTATCCCTAATTTCGCTGACGAATTCCTCCGATATTAAACTCGCCTCTGCCCCTGTATCAAGTAATACTTCTACATTATTCTCAAAAATTTCTAAATTAATAATTGGCAAACATAATTTTTCCTTAGTTTCTGGCTCTACTTCCTCCTCAATTTTGAAAAATTCACGTGGATGTTCATATACATTTACACTGAAATCTAGTGGTCTGTCGCGTTCTAAAAATCCTGTCCAGGTCTGTTTTCCCTACTCGGTCCTGGTCTAGCCGTCACCTCAGCGTATGTCCTAGGCGTTTCCACTCGTTCCGTGTCTGTATTAGCAGTCCCGCTCATGTCTGGTGAACTATTCATTCTGGTAGGTCCCGGTCTCGGTGCAGGTCCCCTTCCTAAACTATTACTCCTAACATATGGTCGTCTCTGTTCCCAATTCTGTCGCTGGTATCCGTAACTATTCCCCCGTCTAGCGTAGTTGTCCCGTCTATTGTCAAACCTAACTGTGTTGATCTGTCTTTCCTGTTATCCCGAGGTCGTCCACTACTTACGTCGTCGTACCTCTGCAAGTATTCTAGAAACATTTCTCTGTCCACTATGTTCTGTAGTGCTACGTGTTGTCTTATGTCTACCTCGAAGTGTCGTGATAAATACTTAATAATTTGTCGGTCCGTCAGTGGTGGGTTCAGTTGCTTTGCTATGCTATACTTGCGTATAGCATATTGCTCTACTTCCTGAAAATTCTCCCTTAAATTTCCTGTGATTAAGTCGTCTCGTACCTGGTCTTGTCTGTGGTCACTCCAGGAGTGCTTTAAAATTTGTTTTCAAAGTCCGTGTATGTTTCAATGTCCTGTCCTACTAAATTGTACCATGCTTCCGCATTGTCCTTTAATAAAGCCTTTATCGTATTCAGTTTAGTCTGTTCGTCAAATAAATTTCCCACTAGATTTCTTACGCTATTAATAAAAATTTGTGGATTTACCCTGTTATCGCCATAAAACTTCATGTGTTGGTCCAATGATACTCCACCTGTGGAAAATCTGGGACCATCCCCCGTTAAATTTGACATGTTGTATTTGATACTACTAACTTCGCGTTCTACCCTGCCTAACTGATCCCTACATGAGTCCGTCACTTCAGTCATTTTTACATTAATCTCTTCTTCACAGAACATGCGTACTTCGGACTTTAAATGTCCCATTTCCTGTCGAAGTAATATCACGCTCATTTTTTTCAACCCTATTTTCAACTTCCCCCATCTTTATGGTAAGGCTATTTTTAAATTCTGAAACTTCTTTATTCGTCTTATCTATTTTCTCACTTAGGGTTTCCCTAACTCCTGTTAATGTCTCATTCATTCGGTCAAATTTTCGATTTGAGTCCTCTCTCGCTCTATTCGATTCTTAGCTAATCGCATTTCCTCTAACATTCTCATCATTAACTCATTTCCTGTTTCTCCTGATTCCGTCCTCGACTGATCTCTACTGCCTCCAGCTTCTTCCATTTTCGAAATTTTCTCACACAATGCACTATCGTCACTTCCAATTTCCACTCCTTGACTCCTTAACCACTCCTTTCTCTGCATACGTTCAAATCACTCACACACACTCTAAAATACTTCTAAATTTATACACACACAAAAACTCTCTCTCTCAGATTGCCAGTTTCCTGGAATAAAATCACAAAAATTTTATTTGGAACTCGAGCCTCACTTTTGGGTCGCCAAATTTTGCTCTGTTACCCTGTATAAAATCGAGCCTCACGAATTGGGCGCCAAATTTTGCTGTGAAACCTCTTGAATCACCTGGTCCGTTGACTTTCTTCTGTTAATCGCCTCGGCTGCTCCTCTAGTTAAACCTTCATCCTCATTCATAAAAAAAAAGACAAACACATTCCTACCACAAACATCAACGTTAACTCTATTTACATCAATATTCACAATACATTAAAATTTCAAATTAAAAATTCAGCATAAATTTTAGTTTTAAAAAGAATTTCAAGATTAATTTTATTATCATTTAATGTGCATCCAAAATTAAAGTCCTTGTAGGATGCCTACTAATTAATATAACAATATATGCAGACCGGAGTCTGAGTACAAAGGGAGCATCTTCCACCCCTTTACGTTAATTAACCAGGTTCGTCTAATTGCGCTCAAAGACATACCCAAATTTTCATCATAATCCCGAACATCAATACTAAATACCCTTTCTACTTAAACAAGCAAAATTTCACCTTAAAATTAAAAATTTTATTGTTAGTACAATTTCACTAATGTCCATTTAAAGTAAATCAATTATAAAGTTATTCAACACACACACAAATATCAAAGTTCAAACAAAATAGTATAAATTACCTGAAGGTTACTGCACTCGTAGCTTCAATGTACATCGTCCCTTTTGTTAATCACACCATTCCAACTGGGTTATATTTATAGCTTCTGATTCTCAACGCTTTAAAAATTTTCTCCATCACCATTTATTTAAAGTTGTTTCTGGGCTTTTCCGGAACTCATCTGTGTATATCTGACCCTTGTTTCGTGGATCCAGACACATTTAGGAACCATTTAATCATTAACACCTCCGAAAAATAGCAAAGAAATTCATACTTCTTTCACCAATATACGCCAAAACTGCCTACTTTTGTGTATACATTCGTCGTTGTAAATTTTACTAATTGGTACAGTGATCCCAAATTTTATTACCTTGTATCTAAGTGCACTAAAGTACATTCATGTTAGCACGTAAATAACAAACTGTTTAAAATCACCAAAATATACGAGCAAACTTTAAATTATTCTATCAAACTAAAATACACTGTTTAACGTATTGAATCAAGTCGCGGATGGAAGAGAGCTTGTTCATATTCACCTGGATATATATAGAAGTTAGCCCGTCTGTCGGTCGAGTCCCCAAAATGAACAATTCTAAAGAATTTCGCTTGCTATGTTCCCATTCCGTAGCTCGCGCGTCGGTTTTTACGAATTTTGTACTCGCCCCAGTTAAATTTCAGAAATTTCGACACGGCACGCAAACATGTCCGAGAATAACTAATTAATTTTGTACAGAAATCGTTGTTTCTACCTCTGATATGTGCATCTTATTTTCAACCAATCGTGACCCTCGTGACGTTGCTTAAATCACGCCTTTTACTATATGTGTCTCGGTCTTGTGCATATTATCTGTCTCTATCTAACCTGTTCTTATTGATGCAAATTGACACTCTTCATTATCGATTATTTCAGTCCACATGGACTATCTGGGTTAAATAACCCCGTATCGCACCTTCTCGTGAATATTAAGCCACGGTTTCTCCAAGATTCTTTGAAACCATTTGTTATCTATAAAATTTTCGCCGTACGTGACATTTAAACTACGCAGGTGTTCAAACATACTATTAATTCTCAGAGCCTTATTTCGTGGTGTTTTAATCTTGGATTTTCACAGGCTTTTATGCTTATTATTAATAATGGTTTAATTAACTCCAATTAAAATTGACTTCTATCCTTTCATTTTAGCGAATACAAATTAAATATTAATTATTATGTGTACACTTTGTTTAATACCGGTTACTTAAGATAGAGTTAATTAATATAAATTTTGCACTCTTTGTTTCTTTACTAGGAATAATTAAATTACCCGTAAAGTTTTCTAATACTGCTTCCTTTTATATAAAGCGTCTTATAAATAATTTAAATCTCTTATTTTTAATGAAACGAATGAATTTTTATTCTCCACGGTATTTTAATAAAGCGTATTATTTAATAAAATTCCTTATACACGGTGATTAAAATTATTTGATGTGATTATTTAATTTTCTACCCTGGTCTAAATATGAGTAATATATATATATATATATATATATATATATATATATATACATACACGAAAGTAAAGTGAAAAGTTCTCGGTCTGACACAGAGATGGTGTTCCAATCAGCAAAAATTTGTGCTTCCCGCCTACGTGCACATGTCATTAGTTCGTATGACAAGTTTCAACTTGCTATCTCAAGTAGTTTGTTTACACGAATTCTTTCAAGCAGACGTCTTATGCGTGTTTTCTTAAGATGGATAAACTTGAATATCGTGCGGTCATAAAATTCTTCGTTTTGGACGAATTAACCCCTCAGGAAGTTCATTCGAAGTTGACAAAAGTTTACGAAGACCCTGCCCCTTCCCTGTCAACCGTTAAAAAGTGGGCAGCTGAATCTAAACGTGGTCGCACGTCTCTTGAAGATGACCCACGTCAAGGATGACAAAAAACCGCAACCACACCGGAAACGATCGAAAAAGTGCATGATATCGTGTTGGACGATAGGCGAGTGAAAGTGAAGAAGATAGCTGAGGCTCTAGAGATATCGGACGAAAGGGTGCGAAACATCTTACACAAAGGGTTAGGGATGCAAAAGTTCTGCGCAAGATGGGAGCCGCATTTGCTGAATGCCGATCAAAAGTAAATGCGAAAACGAGTTTCGCAGCAATGTTTGGCCCAGTTCAATAAGGATCCGAGCGATTTTATGTGGCGATTTGTCACTATGGATGAGACATGGGTCCACCATTACACTCCCGAAACGAAACAGCAGTCGAAGCAGTGGGTGGAAGCCGGTTGTTCAACGCCAAAGAAAGCGAAGTCGATCGCATCTGCCGGAAAGGTGATGGCAAGGGTATTTTGGGATGCCAAAGGGATCCTGTTAATAGATAACCTTGAAAAAGGCAGAACAATTACAGGCCAATATTACTCCACCATTCTTGACAAGCTAGATGCCAAAATTCGCGAGAAGAGGCTTGGCTTGAAAAAGAAAACAATCATCTTTCATTAAAACAACGCACCTGCAATAAGGGTGCGTTGGCGATGAGAAAATTGACGGATTTGGGGTACGACTTGTTCAGCCATTCCCCCTATTCCCCTGATTTTTGCGCCCTCAGACTTCTATCTGTTTCCAAACTTCAAGAAATTTGTTTCTGGGAAGCGCTTCATGTGCAATGAAGAAGTTGAGAGGGCCGTAGACAAATTTTTCACAGTCTTCCAGACTCTCACTTCCGGGAAGCAATAGTGATGTTGGAGAAACGCTGGACCAAGTGTGTTGAAGTTAAGGGGGATTATGTCTAAAAATAAAATCATTTTTTTACTGAAAATTGCAGTCTTTCATTGTAGGCCGAGAACTTTTCACGTTACCCTCGTATATGTCATTGTATCAAACCTGAACCAAAAGAAAATTAGTAGTATACTGATCCACCTACTTGTAAAATACCTATATATACACCCAATTTTGTAGTTTGTTCATATTGTACGTGATGAAAATGAATCTAAAAAATATGCTCCATAATTTTTAAAAATTTTGGAAAAAGTATATACTGGGTGCTTCAAAAAAATGTATACACACTTTGAACTTCCATAGAAAATTTATTTACCGTTCTACAAAGTTAATTTTCAGGAAAATAGAAAGCTGAAAGTCCAATGTAAATGAAACATAAATAACAAATGTTAATACTGTTCAAATTGGTGACCTGCAGCATCAATACAATTCTGAGTACGAGTCACCACAGATTCTTTACATCGTATCAAAACGTCCAATGAGATTTCTCTACACACTGCTTGAATCTCATTCCAAAGAATGTCTAGGTTACGTGGTTTACGTTTGTACACCTCATCTTTTACTGTGCCCCACAAGAAGAAATCCAGTAGTATAAGGTCTGGAGAGCGTGCTGGAAACTCGATTGGCCCCCTGCGTCCTATCCACTGGCCCGACAAATTTTGATCCAGGTAAGCTCGTACGTCCCTGTGATAGTGCGGCGGAGCACCATCTTGTTGAAAATAAAATCATCATTACCGTATAATGCACGAATGGCAGGAAATATGGAATCAGTAAGCATTGTTAGGTAATTAATACCAGTTACAGTGCCTTCAAATCGAAAAGGTCCAATGAGTCCCTTGAAGACAAACCGCACCACACATTTACACCAGGCAAATTTACAGCTTTTTCAATTGTAATGTGAGGATTTTCTTCACACCAGTAAACACAATTGTGCCTATTGACAGTTCCATTAAGTTTGAATTGGGCTTCATCCGACCAAATGATGCTACCCATAAATCCCGGTTCACGTATCACCATCTCCTGAATCCATTCACAAAATTGCAACCTTCGATCTGGATCGTCGTCATTTAGCTGTTGCACCAGCCTTGGAATGTAAACACGATACTTGCCTCTCTTCAGAATGCGTAGCACGCTGCTAGCACTTACATCACTTTCACGTGGCTCTTGCCTTGAAGATTTGTTAGGAGAGCGTTGAAACAGTTCGAAGACTGCCGTTGCTGACTCATCACTTGTAGCTGTTCGAGGCCGACCTGAATGACCTTTATGCACATCACACACTGTTCCATGAACTTCGAATTTGTCTCGTATGCGTGTAATTGTTAATCTTGAAGGTGGTTCTGTATCATACTCCCTTCTCCACTGTCTTTGAACTTCATTTACATTCTCAAACTTCCAGTACCACTTAATAACCTGCTTACGTTCTTCAAAACTCAAACGTACGTCCCCCATGTTGATATTACAAATTCCAACTGATAATATAACATACAGGGACGATTATGCTGGCACCTGGCGAAGAAATATAACATTAGCCTTGTAGAGCGGGAAAACTACAATAGTTTAAAGTGTGTATACATTTTTTTGAAGCACCCAGTATAATTAATATTTTAACATAATTGACATTAATACAGTATTGCCCGAAATAAACAGTACTGAAACTAAGTTGGCGGTGTTTTTATGCGTGCGCTGTCACACTCAAGTTAGCTAGTATAGACCTGTCAAGTAAACCTCAAACAAGTAATTAGTAGGGCCTAATTGTTAAAAATGGTGTTAAGTACAGAGGAGAAAGTGTTTCTGGTAGAGCATTATTTTCGTTCATACGGAATCGGCCGACATAATGGTGCAAGTTTGCTATACGTGTCTGATCAATTCACACAAAGGTTTAATAAACGTTCTCCAAGTAATGCTGTAATTTTGAAGGTTATTGAAAAGTTTAGAAATACAGGTAGTGTATTGTGCCAACGAAAAGGAAACTCAGGGCGTCCCAGGACAGTTAACAACAACAATAACCATGAACGTGTTTTTGAGCAAATCTTAGAAAATCCGAAAGTCAGCCAGGCAAGGACAGCGTTACAACTTGATTTAAAAGAACTTCCTTTCAAAGAATCCTGAAGGAGCTGGGTACATTTTCGTATGTGATTCAGGTACATCAACAACTACATCCTCAGGATTATCGCAGTAGAGTGGAATATTGCGCCAGAATTCTCGCGTTACAGTATGAAAATCCTGAATTTTTGAAAAATGTTTGGTTTTCAGACGAAGCACATTTTCACTTGTCAGGCTATGTGAATCGTCGCACAAATCGATTTCTGGGCTTTGCCAGACCCGATGAGGTTCAAGAGGTTCCTTTACATAGTGAAAAGTGAGTGTCTGGTGTGCTGTTTCCGGACACGGAATCATTGGTCCGTACTTTATCGAAGAGAATGGTAGGCAAGTCACACTTAATCAACAGAGGTACAGACAAATTTTAACACGATTTATCCCTGATCTACGTCAATTCTGTCGTGCACGTAACTTGGCATTTCGAAACCAATTTTTTCAGCAGGACGGGGCAACTTGCCATACTGCTGCCGCAATTCGTCAATTTCTTCAAGAACATTTTCCAAGCAAATTCATATCACGATTTACTGACTTCCCTTATCCTTCACATTCTCCAGACCTCACACCTCCAGACGCATACATTTGGGGCATGGCTAAAAATGCCATTTTCAAACGGGCACCACAAACCATCGATGAATTAAAGGATGCCGTTAGAGTCTTCTTCGCAGCCCTGAGACAACCCTTATTCAATAACATGACCAGAAACTTAGAACATCGTTATGAAGTCTGTCTCGAACGAGGAGGTGCACATTTAGAACATATAATAAAGTGTCAATAATATGTATTTTTTAAATATACAAAACAATTACAATTTCAGTACTGTTTATTTCGGGCAATACTGTATAAACCATTTGTGTGCAGCTTACAAATATGAACTAAAAGTATAATACTATATAATCTTGATTGCATAATATTGAGCTGTGTCAAAATTGCCACATTGCTCTCCATATCTTTGTCTTCTTTTTAATCTAAAATAGCTAGTTGATACTATTTAGGTATTGCACCTTGCAGAAAACGCGTCGTGTTATGTACCTTGTGCTTTAAATGAGAGCATGCTAAACTTTAAACGTGTCAGAACATTTGCAGCGTTGCTGATACGATTGAAATTTATATTTAATTACAGAATTTTTAATGTGTAGAATATGCAATGAACAATGACCAGTCAGATAATTGCGTAATAATTAATTACAACGAAAACTATTTGGTACATTACAATTCTTAATAAATTACCACTTGCTTACAACCAAATATGGCTTGCCATTTTTTAAATGATTTAGATCATTCCAATTGGCAAGATACATTTTATCAGTTGCTAATTAAAAGTGGTTTAAGAGAAATTTTTAAGGACTTCTTGTAATTTTAAAGTTTACATTTTTAAGCTAATTTCCTTCCTACATCAGTTGTAAGCGATTGTAAGCGCAGAGTACCTATCAGATTATTGCATAAAAAAACTGCTAAATCAACTAACTTCGTAGCTCCCATAATAAAAGTTGATAATAGTGAATCGACAACTCACATCGCAGTGCACCTGCGTTTCTGCATTTAAAGAATACAAGCTAGAACTGTTGTAGAAATCAAAAGTTTTAACCTGATTTGTCTCAAAATAAAAAAGGACATCATTTTTTAATAGCATATAAAGCGGATCAATAATTCTTGACTAATTGGGCACAAACTTCCTAAAATATGATGTTAAACCAAAAAAATTAGGCAACTACCTGGTAGTACGACGTATCGAATAGTTATTTATCGATCTATAGGTATAATTTGTGATCCACTTGTAATTTAACCTAAATGTAAAAACTCTTTCTGAATATTCAAATTTTCTGAACTATTTAGTCGCAATTAAAATGTTATCGATGTCAATTAAAGGTTTATTAGCTTCTAACATATTTTTAAAAATTTGTTTTTTGGTTTCACCATAATTGTGTAAAATAGGTCAAGAACGTTTTAACGATCCACTGGACACAAAGAAGGGTTCATATTTAGCTTGATTTTATTATTTCTCTACATAATAACTATATAATTTCATTGGTTACATATGGAAAACCTGATTGATTTCATAAAGGTTACAAGCTGGTGCAACTTTTACTTGATTGCCTATATAAGATATTTGAACTTGCTCACATATCGTAATATCACTCCCTAAATGACATTTTAAAGATGTCATTTGGAATTACATAAAATATAAATCTAATTCTATATTAAACATATTAAATTTAAAACAAATCAACTATAATACAACCATTTTTGTCTTATTTATACCTTTAAATATTTTGTTTAAAGTATTTCAAAATTGAAAAACGTTATTAATAATATTGCGCTATCTGAATCTAAACTAGAATCGACATAAGTAGAAAAATTACACCCGTTGAAACTGACAGTATATACCCGCTTGTTGTATTTTGTTCCACAAGGCAGTTGTCTCAGGCCTGGCATAGGACTTCGGGAATTTCTCCGGGTTGTTTTTAACAGTCCCTTTTGTGATGATCCACATAATAACACAAAAAATAAGCCTTGTTAGCTTACTACATTGCGCTACACTGTGAACACTGCCAATCAAACAGGCTCTGTCTCAAGGGGAGGTTCGGGTAGGAACGGTATCTGAAATCTAAGCTACAATAAAAAGGCCTTGAGACTTAACTAACTTTAATAAATGAATTTAATAGTCTTTACACACAATGCAGCAGATCAATTTCAGGAAACACCCAGTTAATTAAAACCAATGCTCTAATTAAACTTAATTCTATATCAAAATCCCTTTTATATAAAGCGAAAAATACTAAAAGTAATTTAAATCTTTAAACATACTGTATAAACAGAGAAACAAAGTCTTTGTAAAACTACTTTACATGGATAACCTGTTACGTTTTTTTCGTGGCAGCCACGTTGGGCGCCAAAATCTCTGTTACGTTTTTTTCGTGGCAGCCACGTTGGGTGCCAAATTTATGCTACGTAACACAAAGAAAGCCAAAGAAATGACCCGGCGCAATCGGAGAGTAGGGGGGGGGGGGTTGTAGAAAGCAGACTGACCTATGATGTATGCGGCGGTAAGGAGTTAGTAACAATACCTGCAAGTAAAATAGTTAAGCAAACCTGAAAAAAAAGAATAAGTACAGCAGCAATGAGAAGTCTAAGTTATTCAGTACTATGTAGAATGTAAAAAAACTGTTTAGATAAACTATATAATATAACAACGGTAAAAGCAATACAAAAATATTTAGTACAAAGTGAGGTAATATTGGGGAGTAGCAGAAACGTTTCCTCACACACCAATTAAACATAAATCAGACAAAATATTAACAAAAGATAAATAGGTAAGTCACAATTGATATGAGTAATTCAGTAGTATTGATTGTTTTTTTTTCTTTTTTTTTCCTAATAGCAGGCACGTCTAATGTAAAAGGTATCAGAACGACGAAGACATGGCAAAACAACGGATAGATATTTAACGTAATAACAAGTAAGAAATAGTTCAACTTACAAAAAGTCCTTCGGTAACGCTTCCTTGCAATTGAAGTGTGGGATTCACGATGTCCTGCACTAACGAAGCACTTCACCCTTGACTGTGGGGGTGTTGATGGAATTTCTTACACTTTACACTAATCACACCTTCGTATTTCACTGGTGTTAGCAGCAGACATTATCAGGCTGATGGAACTCGAATAAGATCGGGAGCTCTTTCTACCTCTGTAGGAGCAACAGTGATCACGAAATTTTGTTCTTCGTCCAACATTATACAAGAATTAAACACCTAGGAATATAATTGAATAGGTTATGATTACCAATTCAAACTCCGCGCCAACCACATAGACATTTAGAACGACCTCGTAAAAATGAAGATAGGTTCACAATAAAAAGAGAGATTTTGCAGATTTCACATTGGGTACGCCGAACGAGTAAATATTACTAATACACAAAACCACTTTAAATACACATTATAAGCACTTTATAACAAATTATATACCGTTCTTTGTATTTTATCACAGTTTATTTAGTGAAAAACGAGCCTGGCTTCAACAAACAACATCGCGTTTTTCCACCCTCTCTTCAAAGCAAAAGCAAACAGTACCTTTTTCGTAATTAATATATAGAAAACCAAGCACGAAACTCACAACGTAACGTAATTAACATATAGGAACAAAGGACAAACTAGAACTCTCCTCTGTAGATATATCAATCGTTGTTATACCAACCGCGTATCGACTCTTATCTCGACTGGTATAATAACATAAGGAACAATCAAAACGTGAAGGCAACAATCGTATCTACTAATTAATTACCGCGGTTAATCAGTTTCGATAAGTACGAATAATCCTATTTACAATTCATTGCACTTTATTTATTAATGAAAATCAAACTTCAATTTATCTACTTTTAAAGTAATACCCACGAGTTAATAAATATAAAACATAGAGATATTAGTTGCCGAAATGTGTTTACCAATTGAGTAGTGTAAAAAGGTTAAACTATAAAAATGCCCGTTACAAACCTAAGTAAAATTACCGACGGCAGGTGACGTAACCGTTAGTTCATTTACTCAGGGAACCAAAACAAGTTAATGCACGAATCCCTTTTACCGTGTTCATAAATCTGACTACACGGTAAAACCTGATGTTTCTTAAAAGGACAAAGCACCACATTTGCTATTTCGACAATGTAGTATAAAATTTAGGGTATGATAACCGCAGTGGATTAGGTTTTACTATTTAACAATGTGTTGAATGTTCTGATAAATCCTCAAACCAATAACATCAAGTTTGCAAGTATAATTATAACAGATCTTACCTTAAAATATCCATGCAATGGTAGGCACTTAATAGTATTTTACATCGCTTAACGGATTCACCTCGCAGCTGCTAATCTATACGTCCAACTGCCACAAATTCCAAACTCCGTCTGTCCGTTCATCTAACTTAAGTCCATCACGCACCCTAAGCTCGCTCACCTCTAACATAACATTATCAACTAACCGCAACGTAAACAAACACATCTTAAATTTTATGCCACAAACACTTATCTTTTAATGCCATAGACGTAGATTATTATGAAATATAAAACAAATTAAAGGAATTGGTTTAATTAATATTATATCTATAAGCACGACCTGATACATCCCCCTCCATCCCCAGTTAAATTTGAATACAAAGATTCGAATTTAACTCTAAAAGTCGCTTATATGTCATACTTGGCATTAAATAAGGTTTTAAATTCCCACAGACAACCCATTGGCATCCTCGATTACTCTATAAAAACTAGGATTGACCACTTTGGTTATAGTGGCAGGTCCACGGTATTACAGTAAAGACTTCTTAATATTTCTCCGTTCCCCACTAGAAATTGGGTGCGTTCTGATTAGCACCTTATCCCCAATGCTAAATTTCGTAAACTGGCGCTTTTCTCGTTTATGAGGTAGAGCTCGCTTCTCTACTTTAGAACGTAATTTCTCCCTGACTAAAAATATAAAATTTTGGGCCCTAATTTCGCTCGGATAATTACTATCCGACGTATTCTTTTGAGAATGTCCAAAATGAACTTCATTGGGTGTAAAACCGATTTTCTCGTGTATTACTTCATTAAGCCAACCTTCAACTTCACGCAGGACATTGCCTCACGTAGTGTGTTTATCAAATACCAAACCTCTCAACAATCAAACAACCTCTTTATTCGCTCTCTCCGTTAAATTTCCTTAAGGGAAATACGCCGATGTATGTACGATTTTCACACCCTCGTTACCCAATGCAAATTTCCAAAGTTGACTCGAAAATCACGTACCGTTATCAGTCAAGATATTTCTTGGCTTACCTATATCCACAAAATAATTGTTCTTTAACCACCCGTAAAATGTTGCGGGTTGTTCCCCTTTAAAGAGCATGTAAACTGACGTGTTTACTAAAACCATCCGTTACCACTAGAATTTGCGTCGCTTCTTCTTTAGTTCTATGAAGCGGACCAATCAAATTGATAAATCTATTTCATTAGGCTCGCTAGGTATAACTTTGTGCACCTCCCAGTAACACCTGACACTCCCTTTCGATTTCTGACATAAATCGCACCCACCAATCAATTTCCTCACAATTTTCCGCATTTTTAAAAAATAATATTTGGATAGGTACTGAAAACATTTTTCCGCACCAAAATGGCCATGCTCCTCATGTTCTTCCAATATCAATGCCACCACCATGTTTTCCGGCATACACAGTTTATATTCTGGGTTTGCGACCAATCCTTTCTGAAATAATATTCCCTCAAATTTTACAAACCCAATGGAAAACCTATCTTAACACCCAGTCCCCTGTTCCTTCCTGTCCTTACTTTCTGACACCACTCGTCATTATCCTGTTCTTGAAAAATATTTTTAAACTGTTTTCTAACTATCTTTGCGGCAGTGTTCAATCTCGAAAGAATATTCCTAAACAAATAAAATCCTCCTGGTCAACCAAAAATTCAATAATTTATAATCCATCATAAAAGACAGGACTTTGTGGTCCGTACCAATGTTAACTCCCTCCCCCACACAAAGATCCACAATTGTCTCAATGCCACAACTACAGCTAACATCTCCTTTTCAGTTTCGGTATACCTCAGCCCTGCTCCCTTTAGCATTTAGTTAAAGTATGCGATAACTTGAACTTCCTCACTATCCTTATTAATCTGATAAAGATACACACCCAACCCGTAATGTGAACTATCCGTCCTTGTATAAAAACGCAGGGTAAGGTCAGGATATTTTTGAATCGTAACCTGTAAAAACGCAGCCTTAATTTTCTGAAAAGCCTCTTGTTCAATAACTCCCAATTTCCAACGCATATCCTTTCTAAGTAGACCTAATAATGGTATTGTGAGTTGGGCGAAATCTTTACAAAATCGGCGGTCGTAATTGACCACACCTAAAAGTGACGTCAACTCTCGTATATTCCGGCGCACCCGAAACCCCTAAATCGCTATCACACGCTTTGGAAACATTTTTATTCCGGTTGACGTCAAAAGATGTCCTAGAAATTCCACTTTTTCTTGTACAAACCGACATTTGCGTAATTTCACCGTTAAACCTGCTTTTCGAAACTTTTCGAAAATAATCTGTCGGTGACGTAAGTGTTCTTTAACAGAAGTCGAATATATCAGTAGATCCTCAACATATGCAATTACAAAATCTTCAACATCCCTTCCCAAAATTATTTTAAGTCCTCTGATAAAACTCTCTACTGACGTATACAAACCACATGGTAGGACATTGAAAACGTAAGTTTCCACTTCAAACGAAAATCCGGTATACCTTCTGTGTTTGGGTTTAATGGGGAACTTCCAATAGCTAGCAGTCAGAACCAAGGTCGTTAAACATTCTTCTGGTGAAATTAGAAATTGAAGTTCGTTAGGAACCGGTAGAACTACATGATCCTTCACAGTCCTCCTATTTAACAACCGAGCATCCAAACAAACCCGTAAGCTACCATCCTCTTTTGTAACGACTACTAATGGACTAACATATTCCGTTTGTGCTGTACTTATAGCACCCCATGACTATTTCTCGTATTTGCTTTTTGGCTTCCGGTTTATGTACTTACGCTACAGGGTAGCTCTTTTGAAAAAAAGGGGTCTTGTCTTTAAAAATATTTCGTGCTGATATAACCTCGTTAAACCTGGCTTTTCTAAAAAAATATCGGAATAACTTAATAGTAATTGGTTTAAACCCATCTTGTCCCCTTCGTCTAAACTATCAGAATCGGCGACGATTTTCTTAATATAGGCATTTTGCTCCCTTACTTCTGAATAGTGACCTTCGATAGCAGCAATTTTAACTTTTTGCAACGGTTCCGATCGTATCCTCAGTTCATATACTTCCTTAGCGGATGCTTCTCTGTCATAGGTTTGAAATTTAAAAATCTTTTCAGTTTTCTCAAACATTTCTATCATTTTACTCTGATCAAAATCTAGTGTTATTGAAAATTTAGTTAAGAAATCGCAACCCAAAATCGCCTTTCTTATGATTTTGTCACAACCATACAACTCATCTCCCAACTTACTACATCAACTACAAAATTTATGTAAACCTGTTCCTTAATTGGTTGACCTTCCATCTCACATGCACCTACAACAGTTACTCCATTTACCGGCAATATTGGTATTTTATCACCGCGTTCCACTATTTTCTTCAACAATTCTAGACTTATACAGCTCATCATGCCTCTGTTATCTACTAAAACTTTCACTTTTACGTTTTCTGCCACAGTTGTAACAATTGGTACAACATCCATCCTTGTTAACGGTTGAGTTTCTACTAATAGACCCGAATAACTATCATTAAATAACGTACATTGTTGTGCTATTGTAGATGACTCGACGCTCCTGATCCCGGTCTCGACGATCTTCTAAACCATTTCCACTGTCCCCAGATTACCGAACATTTTCGTCATTTCTCACCCTCAACCATGTTATCTCTTGTATGATGTGAGCCACTTGGTCTTCCTCGATTCTCATTGAAATTAGTGACCATATCTTCGTTTCTACCAACTCTATTAATGTTAACCCGTTGAACAGCCCTCGATTTCTCTTACAATCCCAAACACTAACTTTAGCAATATTCGTTTTTCTTAAACATGCCTCGACCTCATCTATCGTTTTCAAACCCAAGCTAATAATTCCTCCTCTAACGCTACCATCAAAATGACTTACCAACATTTCAATAATGTCATCCCCACTAAGTACTAATCCAAATAATTAGCCCAGGTACCTGCCTAAGAAAATAATCTGCCCTAGAACCATAATCAAATACCCCATATTCTAATTTTCTTAACGCTTCTCTCTGTTTCTGTCTGTCCCAATACCTTTCTAAAAACATGCTCTTAAAAGCTGAAAAATTGGTACAGATCCCTGTTTAATTTCACCCCAATGAACCGCCGAACCCCTTAAAGCACTAACGGCTAACGCTAGTTGTTTCCCTCCGGGAACGTCCGCCTCCTTGAATACTGACATTAATTTATTTATAAACATACGGGGTTCATTCCTCCATTCGGTCTAAATTAATCGATTCACCCCCCAGTTCCTTCCACATACCTAAATAATGAAGGTTCCCCATATTACTCGATACCACTGTGTTATCGTGATTATCTTCATTTTCGTATACTTTTTAGGGTTTTGAAGAAAAAATTGCATCCTTCTTACTCACTAAACACCCTTTAACTTCACTCATATGTTGAATTAATTGCGCTTCATTTTGAGATACGGCGGCAAAATTCTCACTCAATACCTTGCTATTTTCTTGTAAACTACCACTAATTTCTTTCATTAATTTCGTCAAAATTACCAATGAATCATTGCGTTCCTCAGAATTCCCTATATTTCTTTTATTCATCTTCGCCTTACGCCCCGACATCCTTATACAATTTTACTGCCTAATTCAATCATATGTCCTACTCTACTACAACATAAATCTTTCGCATCAATATAATACCAATTCTATTTCAACTCAAAATTTCAAATATTTACGCCCCACGTAATTTGGGCGCTAGTAAACGCTGCCAACCATACAGGCTCTTTCTCATAGGGGTTCAGGTAGGAGTGGTATCTGAAATCTAAGCTACAATAAAAAGGCATTGAGAACTTAATCAGCTTTAATAAATGAATTTAATATCATTGACATACAATGCAGCAGATCAACTTCAGGAAACGCCCGGTAAATTATGATCAATGCTCTAATTAAACTTAATTCTATATCAAAATCCCCTTTATATAAAGTGAAAAATACTTAAAAGTAATTTAGATCTTTAAACATACTATGTAAACGGAGAAACAACGTCCTTCTAAAACTCCTTTACGTGGATAACCTAAGTAATACTACCGACGGCAGGTACATAACCGTTAGTTCATTTACTCAGGCGAACCAAAACAAATTAATGCACGAATCCTTTCTACCGCGTTCACAAATGTGACTGCACGGTAAAACCCAATGTTTCTAATGAGGACAAAGCACCACACTTGCTATTTTGACGACGTAGTATAAAATGTATGGTATGATTATCGCAGTGAATTCTAAGGCACCCTTCACGATTACCAATAGTAGTGATATTAGGTTATACTATTTAATAATGTGTTGAATGTTTGATAAATCCTCAAACCAATAACATCAAGTTTGCAAGTATAATTATAATAGATCCTACCTTAAAACATCCATGCAATGGATAAACATACACAAAAGTAAAGATCCAATAACATCTATTACATTTTTGGCTAGGTTTGATAAATAGCTGCAATGTAATTAGTTTAAATGTTATTTTGTAGGAATAAACATATTATCCTATAAAAATGCAGAGCTGTTTATTAAATAACTTGTTAACCTTTCTTGTTGCTATCGATATTAACCACAACTTTGATTTTTAAAGCCAACAACCTTATATTAACACAGACACTTACAGGGCGTTATCCGACCTATTGATTTATTTTTGTATGAAATGGAAATGTAAAATAATTCTATATACATATATACAGAATAAAAAACAGTGCCACCCAATTTGACGGAAAAACGCCACACTTAAAAATACTTTCTTCTAATCAATCTGATCCATCAGAAATCATAAAATATTTAGTTTATCAACAACACTGCTGCTTCTCAAAATTTACTGTAGGTGCAACCAATCACAAGCATCTCAAAAAGCGCGTTAAAATAAAAAGCGAGAGCTTCAAAACTACTTTATTAAGAGAAAAAATTTCCAACCCACTTACACGGCTCATGTTCGTCAATCTGGTTCAGAATTGTGCATACGGATTGGCATACTTGGCTCAAAATGATATGGATTCGAGATATATATATATATATATATATATATTACTGTGATAGTTGAGGGTTAAAAGGGCATCATTAGCATTCAATTGTAATTTATTTCATTATTCAGCATGTGAAAATACAAATAACAAATTTGAAACGCTTTTCAAATTCATTATTTGATAAATTTATAATTTTACTAAAACATTTCAAGAAGCTCAAATTTAATTTTCATAATTCTGCAGATGTAAATACTCATAAAGTGTAGCTGGTGGTATATTAAAAACATTCCCTGTGTAAGAAAGCATTTAAGAAGGTCATATTATAAACATATTTAACTGTTGTATGTAGCAAGAGTAAATAATACGGATGGATATTTATTCAAAAGCTTTTCTAAGATTTCAAATCGTTTAGTTTACAAGCAAGGTTGACCGTTATATTATTTATGAAAGGTTTTAAAACATGTTTTGAAGAAACCTTCCGGGTATCGTTAAGTTCTAAATGAATGTTACCGTCACATTTTTTCTCGTAGGGTAGATAACGTTGAGCAAATAACAAGCAAATTCCAGGAGCTGTTGGTTACCGCTGTCAATTAAAATGAAGTTGATAGCTGGAATGGGTAAAAGCCGTCGACTCTTACGATGAAACTTGCCAACCGAGAAACAAAGAGAGTTTATTAGATAGCATGGATACCAGTAGGATAGATATAACACGTGTTAACGTAGACATAGTTTGAACGTTAAAGTTCGTTTAGCTGGAGTGGGTAAGCAACAAAGAAATACAGAGAGGTTATTTGATGTCATGTGTAGAGGTGAGATAGATTAAGAATACCAGGTTTATAAGAGTGAGAACAAAATAAGAGAAAGGTGATTTTAGCGTGTATGTTAGAGCAAGCCGGGATAACATGTGTTGTATTAGAGGCGTGTTTTAACGTAACTTTTGTCAGTGGGGTAATGGATTTCGTCGAAAATCGTTAGTAAAACGCGCGTGTTTGTTACCGGCAAGTGATTTTCAAGAAAATGTTTTCGGTTAAACAAAGAATTTCTGGAATTATTGTGTACGTTAGTGACTTTTTGGAAAATCGTGGCCGTTGGAGTTTGTTAGTGCGGTGCAGTTTCTGTATCGTAGAAATTACTAGAATTTAACAGGCTTTTGTGGAGCGGAAAACAATACAAACTGGAGGAGATAGGTCGAGGTTCTCTTAGTTTTGTTACTCTTCGACCAGCTCTTAGTGCTTTCAGTCTTCGGCAAACTGGCGGCTCCATACAAAATGCATGTTTTGCATGAAAGTGTAAATTAAGTGAGTAGAAACAGTATTGCTTTTACGTTGCAATGAGTATGCAAAGTGTGCGACTGGAAAAATGGAGTAGATGTCAGTGTTTAGTCGATATAGTAATTACCAACAATTAATGGTATCAGTAGAAGAGTCTGTAGAGTTTGAATGCACTAGCAATTTGGTAGACGAAGTGAATTCGTAGTAATATGCTTACAGCTTGCCATCGAGGTTATTGCAGTCCTGATTGGAGCGTTCCTGAATGCCGCAGTCTTTGATGGTACGATAGCAGATCCGTGTAAGTTATAGTATCTAGGTAACTGATGTTTTTCCAATTGTATATGTGTATAACTGATGCTTATAATGACTTAGTGCATTGAGGTGTATAAATTTTATGTATAAAAAGGACAAAAGTTTCTAATTGAACTTTAAGTTAAATTAGGTCCATTGTATTTTATGTGGGAATTTATGAGTGATGCATGACATCTGTAATATTTAATTTATGTACAAGGTGTGCAGAAATTCGAACAAAAGGTAAGATTTTACTATGAGCTCGTATTAAACCAGAGTTGAAGTCAGAAACGTGGTACAGCCCTATTGCCTTTTCTTTTATTTTATTAACTGAAAATATTTATTTAAGGTAATGATAGATATCGAAACGTATGGTTAACGGAATAATTGGTAGAGAGGGGGGCATATAGCTTACATCAGAGATTTAAAAGTGTTAATTAATTAAGGTTTGTTTTGGATATATTATGTGGTATAAATGTCAAATTTGAAATGTGTATATATAATATGTAAATAATGTGTGAACAACGAGTCTAATTTTTATATTGGCGTGTACATTATGCCTGGTATGATAATAAAGGTAGCCGATGTACCGTTGCAGCGTATTTTTATGTTTTTAGTAGTTAGTTTTATTTTCAGGAAGCAGCTGAGCAGCAGTGGCAAAGTTTTATTGTAAGATCCAAAGCTTGCAGCAATTATATGACTCCCAAGTCGTGGGGCTTTTAAAGTTTATTAGCAGTCGTTGCAGCCCAGAGATTGCAGTTATGTATATATGTATATATATATATATATATATATATATATATATAATAATTAATATTATAATTATCCCCCTTGTTTTCTTATTTATTGTTGGTAAGCTTAATTGTCAAAAAATCGTATGAAACATTACGTATTTATCAGTTGCTGAAATTTTTGTAACAGCTTAAAATTATCTAGAGATGCGCCAGTCATCGACTCAATCAGCCTGGATTCTTATAATCTCAAGGTAAGATTTATTTATTCCCGAAACTATCTAACCAGGGTTCAGTATCAGACGGTTTTGGTTTTTTCACCTCGTGCCCCCAGAGACACAGACCTATCTCGAATTCCTACAAGTCGGTTACAAAATTGACAGCTATTGGATCTTATAAAATTGCCAATAACTTAGTTATATAAAAAAATGTTGTGAACAGCTACTTTTGTAGGTGTAAATACCTAGTCCTTTTATGAAGGCCTACTGTTTAGATTGAATACTAAAACCTTCAATTCCTCAGACTGCCTACAGGATTTCTTAGTCCTCGTCCAATCAATTACCATAACATAAACAAAATCACTTTAAAACTAGTTTTGGTATATGTAAAAGTATGATTTAAATTTTAACTATGATCAAAACTGGATATTTTTTAATACTTTTGTTACTCCAAATTTCGCATCCATACCGTAGTAAAATTTCACTGCCCCTGGTATCCAAAATCACACTCTGCTTTTATAGATGCCCTGCTGGATTCCGAATCATTCACTTTTCCTTGCTCATTCTTTGGACTATAAGCAACACAAATATAAAATACGTGACAGAATGAAGGGAATATTTGGAAATTCTAAGAAGATACTATGATATATTGAGTGTCTACGTGCGAGATTGTATGGAGAGGAACTACAATTGATGCCAGGGAATTTTGAGAAATACCAAGTTTGACAGAGATAGGCGGAAATTACAAACGATTATCAATAAACACGCGATACGCACCAATTAAAACATGCATAGGTGGAGCTTATAAATACGATAGGAAACTCGAAAATGGACAGTCCATCTTTAACAAGGCATGATCACGTCGATGTAAGTAAAAATTTACGCACCAGTGACAATTAGTGAAAAGTCAATAATTTATTAAAAGTGAAAGATTGAAAGTGCCAAATCTGTGCGACGAAAAATCGCCGTTTGATGCGTAAACGTAAGATGAAATATTAATTGAATTTTATTTTAAATATTTAACAATTTAGGGCGCCGAATAAGGCGCCGGAAAAAGGTCTGAATGAAGATTTAAATGTACGTCTAAATAAATACTCTAAATGCATATTTAAATAATACGTCTGAAAAACGTCTAAATAAATTATTACATAGAAATATAAAATAAACGTGAAGATACTCAAAGTTACACCAGAAATCCGAAGGGAAAAATACAAGCAACCATTAATCCATCATTCTGGCCAATCAAGTAAAGCAAGTCGAGCTGTAACAATCAAGGGATGCAGGCCACTAATACTCTGAGGCAATTTCAGTGACAAGCAAGGAAAACGCAGGTTAGAGATCTTAAAATTTTAATGAGTTAAAAGACTGTTTCAATTTTAATATTTGCTATCTATTATACATATGTAAAAGTCAACAAAAAGGTTAATTGAGAATTTGAAAATAGAGAAAGCATCTTTGAACGTTCGAAAGGTATTTAAGAGTATTATAAAGATATCTTTACTGGATTTCAGGAAATTATAAATTTGGTGAATGTTAATGTTCTATTCAGGGGCTAAACTTTGAATTTACATAAAATTGTACATATTATCGATCATTATATTGTGTAATCGTTGGATTGCTTCATTTAAATTAATTTGACGGTTAGGTAGTAGAAAAAAAAAAGTTAAGCAATCTTTATTGTGGTGAAGTAGGGCATGTTGTGTTTTTGAGCTAGCCGAGGCAGGCCAAAGTATACAAAATTTAAAGGGGTTCACAGCAAAATTAAAGAAGAAACATTCGTAAAAATTTCACTGGAAATATTAAAAGCACACCAACGTAAAGGCATAGTACAGCAATATTATTAATAACGCCCAATCAATCGTAGGGGAATTTCATATCAATAATAATAACGACCAATCGTAGGGGAATATCACAGCAATATATAAAATACAATTAATGGGTTTTAGGTCTGTTAGATGATCAATAAGATTCCTTTTTATTACCTAAATTTTCGAATATATTAATATGCTTCTTCAGAGGTATTATAAAATATACAAACACATTAACAATAAACAATTACATTCAAGATATATTCACTAAATTGAGGTTTAAAATATATGAAATGGCATCAAATATATAAATAAAATAATGTATAAGGTTGTTGAAACCTACAATAAAACTATTTTTAATAGGTTTGGATGTTGTGTTTTTTGAAGTATATCATTTAAATTTTGTCAGTTATTTTTTATACCTTTTGTTATTTTTTTACATCATAGTTGTATGCATGTACATAATCCTGCATGTATTGATAAATATACAACCTTCATCAATACGTATAAATACACATAAATATATATATATATATATATATATATATATATATATTACTCATATTTAGACCAGGGTAGAAAATTAAATAATCACATCAAATAATTTTAATCACCGTGTAGAAGCTTTGGGAAAAGGTACGCTTCATTAAAACCATGAAGCATAAATAAATTCGGTCGTTTCAGTAAAAATAAGAGATTTAAATCATGTACAAGACGCTTTATATCAAAAGAAACAGTATTAACAAGCTCTACGTGTAATGTAATTATTCCGAGGAAAGAAACAAATGGAAATTACGTGCAAAATTTATATTAATTAACCCTATTTTAAGTAACCGGTATTAAACAAAGTGTACACATAATAATTAACATTTAATTTGTATTCGCTAAAAATGAAAGGATAGAAGTCAATTTTAGTTGGAGTTAATTAAACCATTATTAATAATAAGCACAAAAGTCTGTGAAAATCCAAGATTATAATACCAGAAAATAAAGCTCTGAGAATTAATATTATGTTTGAACACCTGCGTAGTTTAAATGTCATGTACGGCGAAAATTTTGTAGATAACAAATGGTTTCAAAGAATCTTGGAGAAACCGTGGCTTAATATTCACGAGAAGGTGCGATACGGGGTTATTTAACCCAGATAGTCCACATGGACTGAAATAATCGATAATAAGGAATATCAATTTGCACTAATAAGAACAGGGTAGATAGAGACAGATAATATGCGCAAGACCGAGACACATATAGTAAAAGGCGTGAGTAGAGCAACGTCATGGGGTTGCGATTGGTTGAAAGTAAAAGGCAAAATTTGAGAGGTAAAAATAACATTTCTGTATAAAAGTCAATTAGTTATTTCCAGACGTTGCAAGCCGTGTTGAAATTTCTGAGATTTAACTGGGGCGAGTGCAAAATTCGTAAAAACCGACGCGCGAGCTACGGAATGGGAACATAGCAAGCGAAATTCTTTAGAATTGTCCATTTTGGGGACTCGACCGACAGACAGGCTAACTTCTATATATACCCAGGTGAATATGAACAAGCTCTCTTACATCCGCGACTTGATTCAATACGTTAAACAGTGCATTTTAGTTTGATAAAATAATTTAAAGTTTGCTCGTATATTTTGGTGATTCAAAATAGTTTGTTCTTTACGTGCTAACATGAATATACTTTAGTGCACTTAGATACAAGGTAATAAAATTTAGTATCACTGTACCAATTAGAAAAATTTACAACGACAAATGTATACACAAAAGTAGGCAGTTTTGGCGTATATTGGTGAAAGAAGTATGAATTTCTTTGCTATTTTTCGGAGGTGTTAATGATTAAATGGTTCATAAATGTGTCTGGATCCACAAAACAAGGGTCAGATATACACAGATGAGTTCCGGAAAAGCCCAGAAACAACTTTAAATAAATGGTGATGGAGAAAATTTTTAAAGCGTTGAGAATCAGAAGCTGTAAATATAACCCAGTTGGAATGGTGTAATTAACAATAGGGACGATGTACATTGAAGCTACGAGTGCAGTAAACTTCAGGTAAATTATACTATTTTGTTTGAACTTTGATATTTTTGGTGTGTGTCGAATAACTTTATAATTGATTTACTTTAAATGGACATTAGTGAAATTGTACTAACAATAAAATTTTAATTTTAAGGTGAAATTTTTGCTTGTTTAAGTAGAAAGGGGTATTTAGTCTTGATGTTCTGGATTATGATGAAATTTTAGGTATGTCTTTGAGCTCAATTAGACGAACCTGGTTAATTAACGTAAAGGGGTGGTAGATGCTCCCTTTGTACTCAGACTCAGGTCTGCATATATTGTTATAGTAATTAGTAGGCATCCTACAAGTACTTTAATTCTGGATGCACTTTAAAATGATAACAAATTTAATCTTGAAAATTTCTGATACTGAAATTTATGCTGAACTTTAATTTTGAAATTTTAATGTATTGTGAATATTGATGTAAATAGAGTTAACGTTGATGTTTGTGGTAGGAATGTGTGTGTTTTTTTTATGTATGAGGATGAAAGTTATCTAGAGGAGCAGCCGAGGCGATTAACGGAAGAAAATCAACAGACCAGGTAATTCAAGAGGTTTCACAGCAATATATATATATATATATATATATATATATATATATATATCAGTTAATAAATATTAATGGATTCAAATACACAAACATATCATTAATATTTCAATAACCGTTATGTATCACTTAAATTTAATTGTGGTAATAAAACAAACACAAGTTATAATTGATCTTTTTTTTGCATCTAAATTTATTATTTATGTATTCATAATTTAAAAAGTTTGTATAGATAGACCTAAGATCATCAACATCCGTCATCTTATCAATAATTTTGACATTCTGGAAATCTACATGGTGGACTTTATTTATAATATGCATTGATAAGCAACATGCATTAAGTTTTACTTGAACATCACTTTGTGTTGGGTAACACGATGTTTTAAATTTTGCGAAGTTTGGCATATGTAACTATGATTGCAGTCAATACGGTTGATTTTTGAAAAAAAATTTCCGATTGACATAATATTTTTATTCGCTATTTTGATATTAAATTTCTTAAAGCTGTTGCATAATTTAGGTGTTAGTTGTTTTATGAAAGGAAGAGATTTGTATGAAGAATCATGTCTATCTGTATTTGTATTTTTCATTGTCAGTAATTGAATCTATAGATTCATTTGAATGACTGAATAGAAGTTTATTTATAAGTGATTTGGGGTAATTGTTATTTTGAAAGATTTTGCTCAATTTGTATAAATTTTGGTTATTAAGGGTAGGATGAATATTCTCTTGATTCTGTTTTTTTTGTCCTAATATACAGTTAATTTTTGTCTTATATGGACGATACGAATGAAGGTTTTTGATACCATGATTTTATGCTACGTACATTGACGTAATAAAAAAAAATCAAGAAAAAGAAAGAAAGGAAGTAAGTCCGGGCTCAGGCGGCGAGTGGGCGGGGTCTTATACCTATAACTAAATAAAAAAAGAAACCTAAAAAAAAAAAAAGTTTATATATAAACACTCACTCATTTACACACAGAACAAAACATCAACGGAAAAGAAAGAACTTATAATTAGAAAAATATATATACAAAAAACCGTACTCCCAAAACCCAACCCCAAAAAAAGTCAATGTCCCCAATTTATAAATACATTATAAGAAACCCCCAAACATACCAAAAACAATTACCCATAAAAATGGCGAGCTGTAATTTTTAGGTAATAACCCCCCGACAGTATTTATTAAGAAAAGAAACGAACCAAACGCAACCCTAAAAACCACAGCTCTAGAATATCGTAAGGATAAACTTAAACTAAATTTACAAACATATAGTAAATTTTTAGAAATTTAGAAACAAATAGTAAGGTAGTAACCAAAGAGCAGTAAATGCCAAAATAGTTCAATAATTTTTGTAAAGAATTAAATTTAGGGAGGCCATCTATGACCGGTAAAACCCCAGGCGTTTTGGTTCCGAAATCAGAAGCGCTTACCAATAAAAGCAAAAACAGAACTCACCCTCAAGTTACTGGCATCAGGGTGGAACCAGTCGCTAGTCTGCGTCAGCGAACAGGCAAGCTTACGTCCAAGCGGAGCGCATTTGACTTCGCAGTCCCCCAAAAGAAGCGCAGCTCAAAGGATTAACGTGTCCCCCGCAGGAAGTTAGACTATTTACGGACAATAAATTAATTTAATGAAGCCGAAACGTATTGTTTTATATAAACTCCATATACTTACCACGCTAAATAATGCGTGCCGGAAATTTACATAAAGATAACGAACGAAGCCAAATAGAACGTGCTTTCTTGTGGCTATTCGAACAGCAAATGAATTGTTGCATTTGTTAAAGCACCAAAGCAAGGAAATAAACCAGGAAAACCCTACTTTTATTAAAATAAATTCGCCGAATTCTTTAAAAAGGGAAAACACACCAGCACTTAATTATTAAAATACTTGGAAAGTCGCCTATCTAATTAAGGCGTAAATTCTACGGGACGAAATTCTTAGAAAGGATATTTATTTTTCTAATGAAGCACAAAGATTTATCAACTGACATAGATAGGATGTTTATTATTAATTACTATACAAATTTTAATACACGAAAGGGTTATTTTTAATTAACAAAATTAATTTTTGTGTTGAACGCCAAAGGAATTTAAGATAAAAATTATTGTATATAACTAATTAATCATTTACGAAAATGAACGTAACAATTTTATTGTTACTGTTTTTGATTAGTAGACTATCTAAAAATGGGACACTACAATTTGTTTCCTCTTCGGTAGTAAACTGAATACTTTTAATGTAGTTACTAAATAATTGTAATATTTCATTCAATTTATCTTTTAGTATATATAGATCCTTATTTATCATTAAGAAACTTTTGCAATCACTATAATTTGCCAAAAATCTCGGTTTGTGTTTCATTTATAAAATTAATAAAATGAAATCGGTTGTGAGACTTAAACCTTTACAGTGTTCTTATTTCTGTATAACATTATTTGCCCTTAATAATTTTGGCGGGCTGATTTTAGAACACATTTTGAGCACTACACAAAACATTACGAAATTTAGAGGAACTGCTTAATATGGTCATTAACTTGACTGTGAGGGTTGATCTTTCACATTCCTCTTAATTTTATTTACGGTCGATTGCCCTTAGAGTACGCTTCATTAAAACCATGAAGCATAAATAAATTCGGTCGTTTCAGTAAAAATAAGAGATTTAAATCATGTACAAGACGCTTTATATCAAAAGAAACAGTATTAACAAGCTCTACGTGTAATGTAATTATTCCGAGGAAAGAAACAAATGGAAATTACGTGCAAAATTTATATTAATTAACCCTATTTTAAGTAACCGGTATTAAACAAAGTGTACACATAATAATTAACATTTAATTTGTATTCGCTAAAAATGAAAGGATAGAAGTCAATTTTAGTTGGAGTTAATTAAACCATTATTAATAATAAGCACAAAAGTCTGTGAAAATCCAAGATTATAATACCAGAAAATAAAGCTCTGAGAATTAATATTATGTTTGAACACCTGCGTAGTTTAAATGTCATGTACGGCGAAAATTTTGTAGATAACAAATGGTTTCAAAGAATCTTGGAGAAACCGTGGCTTAATATTCACGAGAAGGTGCGATACGGGGTTATTTAACCCAGATAGTCCACATGGACTGAAATAATCGATAATAAGGAATATCAATTTGCACTAATAAGAACAGGGTAGATAGAGACAGATAATATGCGCAAGACCGAGACACATATAGTAAAAAGGCGTGAGTAGAGCAACGTCATGGGGTTGCGATTGGTTGAAAGTATAAGGCAAAATTTGAGAGGTAAAAATAACATTTCTGTATAAAAGTCAATTAGTTATTTCCAGACGTTGCAAGCCGTGTTGAAATTTCTGAGATTTAACTGGGGCGAGTGCAAAATTGTAAAACCGACGCGCGAGCTACGGAATGGGAACATAGCAAGCGAAATTCTTTAGAATTGTCCATTTTGGGGACTCGACCGACAGACAGGCTAACTTCTATATATACCCAGGTGAATATGAACAAGCTCTCTTACATCCGCGACTTGATTCAATACGTTAAACAGTGCATTTTAGTTTGATAAAATAATTTAAAGTTTGCTCGTATATTTTGGTGATTCAAAATAGTTTGTTCTTTACGTGCTAACATGAATATACTTTAGTGCACTTAGATACAAGGTAATAAAATTTAGTATCACTGTACCAATTAGAAAAATTTACAACGACAAATGTATACACAAAAGTAGGCAGTTTTGGCGTATATTGGTGAAAGAAGTATGAATTTCTTTGCTATTTTTCGGAGGTGTTAATGATTAAATGGTTCATAAATGTGTCTGGATCCACAAAACAAGGGTCAGATATACACAGATGAGTTCCGGAAAAGCCCAGAAACAACTTTAAATAAATGGTGATGGAGAAAATTTTAAAGCGTTGAGAATCAGAAGCTGTAAATATAACCCAGTTGGAATGGTGTAATTAACAATAGGGACGATGTACATTGAAGCTACGAGTGCAGTAAACTTCAGGTAAATTATACTATTTTGTTTGAACTTTGATATTTTTGGTGTGTGTCGAATAACTTTATAATTGATTTACTTTAAATGGACATTAATGAAATTGTACTAACAATAAAATTTTAATTTTAAGGTGAAATTTTTGCTTGTTTAAGTAGAAAGGGGTATTTAGTCTTGATGTTCTGGATTATGATGAAATTTTAGGTATGTCTTTGAGCTCAATTAGACGAACCTGGTTAATTAACGTAAAGGGGTGGTAGATGCTCCCTTTGTACTCAGACTCAGGTCTGCATATATTGTTATAGTAATTAGTAGGCATCCTACAAGGACTTTAATTCTGGATGCACTTTAAAATGATAACAAATTTAATCTTGAAAATTTCTGATACTGAAATTTATGCTGAATTTTAATTTTGAAATTTTAATGTATTGTGAATATTGATGTAAATAGAGTTAACGTTGATGTTTGTGGTAGGAATATGTTTGTTTTTTTTATGTATGAGGATGAAAGTTATCTAGAGGAGCAGCCGAGGCGATTAACGGAAGAAAATCAACAGACCAGGTAATTCAAGAGGTTTCACAGCATATATATATATATATATATATATATATATATATATATACATATATATATATCAGTTAATAAATATTAATGGATTCAAATACACAAACATATCATTAATATTTCAATAACCGTTATGTATCACTTAAATTTAATTGTGGTAATAAAACAAACACAAGTTATAATTGATCTTTTTTTTGCATCTAAATTTATTATTTATGTATTCATAATTTAAAAAGTTTGTATAGATAGACCTAAGATCATCAACATCCGTCATCTTATCAATAATTTTAACATTCTGGAAATCTACATGGTGGACTTTATTTATAATATGCATTGATAAGCAACATGCATTAAGTTTTACTTGAACATCACTTTGTGTTGGGTAACACGATGTTTTAAATTTTGCGAAGTTTGGCATATGTAACTATGATTGCAGTCAATACGGTTAATTTTATATACACAAGTCTTTCTTTGAGTCTCTGATGGATCTTTGATTTTTGAAAAAAAATTTCCGATTGACATAATATTTTTATTCGCTATTTTGATATTAAATTTCTTAAAGCTGTTGCATAATTTAGGTGTTAGTTGTTTTATGAAAGGAAGAGATTTGTATGAAGAATCATGTCTATCTGTATTTGTATTTTTCATTGTCAGTAATTGAATCTATAGATTCATTTGAATGACTGAATAGAAGTTTATTTATAAGTGATTTGGGGTAATTGTTATTTTGAAAGATTTTGCTCAATTTGTATAAATTTTGGTTATTAAGGGTAGGATGAATATTCTCTTGATTCTGTTTTTTTTGTCCTAATATACAGTTAATTTTTGTCTTATATGGACGATACGAATGAAGGTTTTTGATACCATGATTTTATGCTACGTACATTGACGTAATAAAAAAAAATCAAGAAAAAGAAAGAAAGGAAGTAAGTCCGGGCTCAGGCGGCGAGTGGGCGGGGTCTTATACCTATAACTAAATAAAAAAAGAAACCTGAAATAAAGAAAAAAATTTATATATAAACACTCACTCATTTACACACAGAACAAAACATACAACGGAAAAGAAAGAACTTATAATTAGAAAAATATATATACAAAAAACCGTACTCCCAAAACCCAACCCCAAAAAAAGTCAATGTCCCCAATTTATAAATACATTATAAGAAACCCCCAAACATACCAAAAACAATTACCCATAAAAATGGCGAGCTGTAATTTTTAGGTAATAACCCCCCGACAGTATTTATTAAGAAAAGAAACGAACCAAACGCAACCCTAAAAACCACAGCTCTAGAATATCGTAAGGATAAACTTAAACTAAATTTACAAACATATAGTAAATTTTTAGAAATTTAGAAACAAATAGTAAGGTAGTAACCAAAGAGCAGTAAATGCCAAAATAGTTCAATAATTTTTGTAAAGAATTAAATTTAGGAGGCCATGTATGACCGGTAAAACCCAAGGCGTTCTGGTTCCGAAATCAGAAACGCTTACCAATAAAAGCAAAAACAGAACACACCCTCGAGTTACTGGCATCAGGGTGGAACCAGTCGCTGGTCTGCGTCAGCGAACAGGCAAGCTTACGTCCAAGCGGAGCGCATTTGACTTCGCAGTCCCCCAAAAGAAACGCAGCTCAAGGAATTAACGTGTCCCCCGCAGGAAGTTAGACTATTTACGGACAATAAATTAATTTAATGAAGCCGAAACGTATTGTTTTATATAAACTCCATATACTTACCACGCTAAATAATGCGTGCCGGAAATTTACATAAAGATAACGAACGAAGCCAAATAAAACGTGCTTTCTTGTGGCTATTCGAACAGCAAATGAATTGTTACATTTGTTAAAGCACCAAAGCAAGGAAATAAACCAGGAAAACCCTAATTTTATTAAAATAAATTCACAGAATTCTTTAAAAAGGGAAAACACACCAGCATTTAATTATTAAAATACTTGGAAAGTCGCCTATCTAATTAAGGCGTAAATTCCACGGAACGAAATTCCTAGAAAGGATATTTATTTTTCTAATGAAGCACAAAGATTTATCAACTGACATGGATAGGATAGTTATTATTAGTTACAATACAAATTTTAATACACGAAAGGGTGTTTTTTAATTAACGGAATTAATTTTTTGTGTTGAACGCCAAAGGAATTTAAGATAAAAATTATTGTATATAACTAATTAATGATTTACGAAAATAAACGTAACAAATCTCCCCCAGCAAAATTAAAAGGTCGGGGTCGGGAAGCAAAATAATGGGAGTGGGTAGGATCAACAAAAAAAAATTCGTTTGGAACTAAAAGAAAACTCGTTACAACAAAAAAACTAAAAAAAACATTCCAACAACAGACAAACAAACTAAAAACAAATCTCATCCGGCTCGACGGACCAAGAAACCTGATCAAAACCAAAAATACAAAGGACATCGGAAAAAGGAAAAGGAAAGGTAACAATCATCGAGGACGGATATCTCTTGTGAAGAAACAGTAAGGTCTTCAACCTTAAAAGAAGTAAAGGAACGAGGAAGAAAACTAACAGTGCAGCCAGAAGAGGACCCAAACGTCAAGCCTCAAGTAAACAAAAAGAACAACAAGAGAGCACGAGAAGAAGAGAGGAGAAACGCTGGTAAAAGGAAACGATGTACTCTCAACTGTGGTAACAAAGAATCGCAACGGACGAAAACCGAAAAGAGAAATGCTGACTAGTCCTAAAGTCGACTGAGTCGTGATTTCCGAAGAAAGAAAGACGGAGTAGAAAGCACCTACCACAGGAGCGGATGGACGAAACACAATCGGTCCAGGGACCGACGGCAAAGAAGACAGCAAAAGGATAGGGAAAAGAAAGTGGAATCAAAGGAACGAGAGGAAAAAGAAAAAACCAAAAAAAGAATAATACCAACACCAAGTATAAAATCCAAAAACAAAACTAAAATTGCACAAAATGAAATAAAACAAAATCCCAGTGTAGTTAGGTATAAGTTGGTGTGGGTATGTACGTGCGTATGTGTGTATGGGTGTGGGTGTGTGTGTGTGGAGGTGTAAAAAGGGTGGGGTATGTGTTATGCGTGTATAAAGTGTGCGTGTGTGTATGTGTTGGACCGCTGTAGTCGCCTTTTACGACAGCCAGGTCGTACCATGGGGTTATTCTATTCCCGGACCCACACGGATGAAAAAGAAAAAAATACCCAAAACGAGAACAAACGAAGGAGAACCAAACAGAAATGAGTGGATGCATGAAGTGTGTGCGTGTATGGAGTGTGTGTATGTGTGTATGAAGTCTGTATGTGTATGTGTTGGACCGCTGTAGTCGCCTTTTACGATAGGCAGGTCGTACCATGGGGCTATTCTATTCCCTGACCCACACGGGTGAAAAAGAAAAAAAAGGAAAGCAAACGAAAGAAAACCTCAGTAAAACCGGGAAGTAAACCGAAATCGCAGTATCCAAAAATCATGTCCGAGGAAGAGCAAAGTCGGCATCAGAATCAGGGGCCACGATGACTAGGTATGGGGCTTAAGGCGTTTACGCCGCCAAAAGGAAAATGAAACAAGATCGAGGACATCAGAATTTCGTCGACCAACATCTTCAGGTTCGGAAGGAGCATAGAATAAAGTCTGCCTCTTTTGGGCAGTTTTTTGCCAAATAGGAATAGCAGGGGGCGTAGTAGTTATAGCACTAGGTCTAGGAGGTGGCAAGGGTAGTTTAGAAAACTTAAAACGCGTCATAGTAGGACGTTGTTTAATGTTAGGATGGGTGGTAAGAAGGTTAACGGCAGAAAAGGAAACATCCTGGGAGGTCAGAATATCAAGGGTAGAAAAAGAAAAAGTATTGGCTGTACGAGAACCAACCGAACGGAAAGAAACACCAGCGGAACACACTTCAGTTACGTTAGAGAAAAGAACAGAAGCAAATAAAATTTCATTGACGTTATGTGCAGGACTAGAAGTATCACAGTTGGGAACGGAAACAGCATTGGCTGGAAGAATATCAACCCTAGGAAAAGCAACAGAGTCAGGTAGAGGTTCGTCAGCATGAGATACCAGAGCATCAGTTAGGATGTCACCAACCTTAGTTAAAACAACAGAAGTAACTAGCATTTTGTCAGCATGAGAAAAAAAAAATGAGTAAGAGTAGGTAACGAAACAGGATCAGGTAAAATTTTAACGACAACAGCAACAGGCATCACCGCTACGGGTTTACTAACTTGAACAGGACCTTCTCTATCCGTATTAGAAATTATCTTCACTTCAGCTACGGCGGTGATTGCCGGCACAACAGAAATTTCTTGAGTAGAAGCATTTAATAAAGTAAAAACAGGTAAAATTTTGACAAAAACGGGAAGAGGCATTAAAGATACGGATTCATGGACTTCAACAGGACCTTCGCAGACGGAATTAGAAGTTATCGTCACTTCAGCTACGGCTGTTTTTGTAGACACGACAGAAATTTCTTGAGAAGAACAATTTACAAAAGCAGGAACATGTAAAATTTTGACAGCAACAGCAACAGAGATTAAAGATACGGGTTCGTGAACTTCGACCGAACCTTCGCTGATTAAATTAGGAGTAATCGTTAATTTAGCTACATTACATGTGTTTTTTCCAATGCTCCACCCGAAGGTACTACATTGGCCAGGAAGCGAGTTTTTTTTTTACCTGGAAAATTTTGAATTTTGCCGAACCCTTGCTGTTCCAAGCAAGGTAGGGATCTTTATCGTGCGTGACAACACTCACACACGGGACCTCCATTTTACCTCTCATCCGAACGAGGATGTATTTTTGCGAAAAATGCTCGCCTAACATTTTTCAAGCGGACCGTGTCGGGATTCGAACCCGGGACCTAGGACGTAGTAGTCACACACATACCACTACGCCACGGAGCCGCCCCAATTTAGCTACAGCTGTTATTGTAGGTACAACAGCAATTTCTTAACTAGAATCATTTAAGAAAGCAGGAACAAGTAAAATTTTGACAAAAACGGCAGGAAGCATTAAAGATACGGGTCCATGGACTTTCGGAGGACCCTCACAGGCTGAATTAGAAATTAATGTAATTTCAGCGACCTTTGTGCTTGCAGACACGACAGAAAATTCTTTGGTAGAATCGTTTAGGAAAGCGGGATCAAACTCTTGAGAAGCTAGCTGCAAGTCACTAATTAGAAGCATGGGTTGTAAGGGTGGTGGAGGCACATTTTGAGGCGAGAGTGAATAAGTAGGGCGAGCAGAAGAAGGAGTAAAATAGGAGGCAGAACTAGAAACGTAGGAAATTTTGTTAGAAGCTATATTTGCCGAAGAAGAGTAGGTTTTGATAGTAGGAGCGGGAGGACCTATATGAAGTATCGAAGAGAACGTAGAATGAGAAGTAGAAGAAGTTAGGCAACTAGAGGTGAGGGCAGAATTTGAAGGATTATTTGAAGACCTATTAGTAGTAGGATGACAGTTGGGACAGTTGTGGCGAGTAACTGCCTTATGTCCGCAACCATAACAATGGAGTACTTTAGGACAAGTACAACGGGTCGAAACATGACCAGGTTTGTCGCAATTAAAGCATACGACCTGACGAGTAGGAGTAGAAGTAGGAGGAAGAACAGTAGAACGTACGGAAGGAGTATCGGATCTACTCGTAGGCGTAGGAGAAACCTGAACAACTCGGTCATGTGAAGCAAAAGTATATTTCTTAATAGTAGTAGCCTTAGAAATAAACTCGTTGTGTTCAAAATGAAGAATTAGTAAAATAGACAACGACTTCCAGTCAGAAAACCTATCCCGAAAACCACATTACCAACGTAAAGCATCAGCCTCGAACAAATCCACTGCAGACTCAAATAAATCCAATTCTGACACATGGTGAGCTCGTCGGAGTTTTTCAACACGTTCCGAAAAATCACGTACAGTAAGAGTGTTCGGGACACCAGAAAATTTCAAATTCCACTCCCACACTGGAAGACAGTAGTAGGAAGCCGAAAAAGAAGTCATTTTGAATACGAACAAGAAAGAAATGGGCAGAAGGTAACGAAATAAAGGCTAACCGTAACTCGATAAAAGCTCAAAGGAAAAGAAAACTATTGCGAATACAGGACAATTTAAAACATATCCGACGGATAAACTTCGGGAACACCAATAGGAGCGAAACAACAAAATAGAAATTAGAATAGAGCTGTAGAATAAAGGAAAAATCGGAGAAAGAAAATATTAACTCTAGACGTGACAAGGAGAACAAAATGTACAGAGAGGGAAGGAAGAAAAAGAAAAATCTTGGGCGCTAGCGTTTTCAATGGACTCGGACTATTGGCGAAAACACAAGACGAATAATCTGAAATAAGCTAACCAATAATATTAAACGTAAGGGCCAAAACATAAGTAATATCAGGCCGAGAAATTGTGGGTCATGTAGAAACTTAGGAACTAACAATAATAAACAAAAAATCGAAGCAAAAATGAATAAAACGAACTCTGAGCCAAAACTAACCAAAATAAAAACGAACCCAAAGTTACACAAAACAAAATCGCAGCACAAGAAAATTAACGAAAACCAAATCGCAGAAGAAATTAACTAAACAAAATCGCAGCCGAGATTAATCACAAAAGAAAAATTGCAGTAAAATTAAGAACAAAAAAAAACGCAGCCAAAATAAAGCACAAAAAGAATCGCAGGAGAAGATAATTACAAACAAATCGCAGCCCCACGCCAGGGCGTTAATATTTTATGCTACGTACATTGACGTAACAAAAAAAATCAAGAAAAAGAAAGAAAGGAAGTAAGTCCGGGCTCAGGCGGCGAGTGGGCGGGGTCTTATACCTATAGCTAAATAAAGAAAAGAAACCTGAAATAAAGAAAAAAATTTATATAGGTAGTAACCAAAGAGCAGTAAATTCCAAAATAGTTCAATAATTTTTGTAAAGAATTAAATTTAGGAAGGCCATCTATGACCGGTAAAACCCCAGGCGTTCTGGTTCCGAAATCAGAAGCGTTTACCAAGAAAAGCAAAAACAGAACTCACCCTCGAGTTACTGGCATCAGGGTGGAACCAGTCGCTGGTCTGCGTCAGCGAACAGGCAAGCTTACGTCCAGGCGGAGCGCATTTGACTTCGCAGTCCCCCAAAAGAAGCGCAGCTCAAGGAATTAACGTGTCCCCCGCAAGAAGTTAGACTATTTACGAACAATAAATTAATTTAATGAAGCCGAAACGTATTGTTTTATATAAACTCCATATACATACCACGCTAAATAATGCGTGCCGAAAATTTACATAAAGATAACGAACGAAACCAAATAGAACGTGCTTTCTTGTGGCTATTCGAACAGCAAATGAATTGTTACATTTTTAAAACACAAAATTATAATTAACCAGTACTAAAACTATCCATTTGGAATAAATTCGCCGAATTCTTTAAAAGGAAAACTTACCGCATTTAATTTAAAGACTTGGAAAGTAGCCAATTCGAATTAAGGTTTAAATTCCACGGGACGAAATTCTTAGAAAGGATTGGGAGGTTGTTATGAAGCACAAAGATTTATCCATTGACATAGATAGGATATTTATTATTATTACAATTACAAATTTTAATACACGAAATGGTTATTTATAATTAAGCGAATAAATTTCTCCGTAACGCTGAACGATTAAGCCAAATTATTGTATATAACTAATCGGTATCATTTACTAAAATGAACGTAACAATGTTATTGTTACTGGATTTGATTAGTAGACTATCTTAAATGGGACTTTACAATTTGTTTCCTCTTCAGAATAAACTGAAGGGTTTTAATGGAGTTACTAAATAACTTGTAACATTTCATTTAACTTAGTTAGTATATATAGATCCTTATTTACCCTAATAACTTTTGGCAATCACTATAATTTGCCAAAATCTCGGTTTGCTTTCAGTTATAAAATTAATAAAATGATAGTGGTTTAAACCTTTAAGTGTTTATTTCGGTATAACATTATTTTACCTTAAGTAAGGGTTAGTAATTTTAGAACACATTTTGAGCACTACAAAACATTATTAATTTTAAAGGAACGGCTTAATATGGCCATTAATTTGACTTGTGAGGGTTGATCTTTCACATTCCTCTTAATTTTATTTACGGTCGATTGCCCTTAGAATGTATTTCGGGCACTACAAAATATATGCCGATATTTAGAAAAACTACTTAATATCGCAATTAAGTCGATTGTGAAAATTAAACTTTAACATTTGGCCTTAATTTTGTATATCATTGTTTGGCTTTAAATTTTGGGACGGGCTGATTTTACAGAACATTTTGGGCGATACAAGATACATGAGAAATTTGAGAAAAAGTGCTTATTATTGGCATTCACTTGGATGCGAGAGGAATTTTCACAATCCTCCTACTTTTATTTATGTCCTTGTCGTTAAGTATTGGGACGGGCTAATTTTTAGAACGCTTTGCGGGCGCTACAGAATACATAACGAAATCTATATAAATCGCTTAATATCGCAAATAACTCGGTTGCAAGAGTTGTTATTTGTCCTTATTAAGTATTGGAACAGGCTGATTTTAGAGAGCAATTTGAGCTCTCAGAAAGTGTGACAAAATTTAGAAGAAGTGCTTAATATCGCTATTAAGTTGATTATGAGAGTTAAACTTTCTCCTTAGCCTTAATTGTATTTATGATTGTCTTACCCTTAAGTATTGAGACAGGTTAATTTTAGAGCGCATTTTGGGCGCTACAAAATACATGTCGAAACTTTGAATACAATTATATCGCAATTTAAATGGGTCTGAGAGTTGAAGCATGAGCTTCTTTTTAATTAAATTTGTGATTGCTTGCCCTTAAGTATTGGGACAAGCTAATTTTAGAGCACGCTTTGGGCGCTACAAAATACAAGACAAAATTAAGTGAAACTACTTAACATCGCAATTAATTTGGTTGTGAAAGTTAAACCTCTACAATCCCCTTAATTGCATTTATGTTTTCATTACTATTGAATAGCTAATTTAACATTTTAAGCGTTGCAGAATTTAGGACAAAATTTAGTAAACTTTTAACATCGCAATAAGCTTGTTTGTCAGAGTTTAAACTTTGAGTCCGAATTGTATTTATGTTTGTTTGGTCTCTTTGTCGCACGTTTTCGTGTTTAATTTTAAGTCGTTGTAAATTCGTAGTTGTAAATAAAATCCTTGTCCCGTTATATCCTGTCATAAAACCTCCTTTAGACCGGTGGAAATTAAGTTGGACTAAAAGAGTTGTGATCAACATTTGCTTATAGACATCAAAGAGAAACGGTTGTTGGTTCGGTAAAGTGAGTTAAGTCACTAGTGTATCCTAATATGATTTTATGGATAAACCCTACAAAACACAGTGTTGGTGCAAACGTAGCACGTCTAATAAATTGCCATACAGTCCACTTCGTTGAAGAGTGGAAACGACACTTAGAACAATAGAATACGGCTGAGATAAGTTGATATATAAAATTATAAGACACCTCGAGCGTTAACAATGTTCGTTTGCAGTTAAGTATTGGAACAGGCTAACTTTGGAGCGCATTTTGGGCGCTACAAAATACATGACGAAATTTAGTGAATGTACTTAACATACCGATTACCTTGTTTGTGAGTGTTAAACTTTCACAATCTCATTAATTGTATTTATGTTTGTTGGGACTTAAGTATTGGGACAGGCTAACTTTATAGCGCATTTTGGGCCCTACAGAATACATAACGAAATTAATGAAACAATTTAACATCGGAGTTAACTCGATTGTCCGGATTAAACTTTCACAATCCCCTTAATTTTGCTTGTCATTGTTTGCCCTTAAGCATTGAGAAAAGCTGATTTTAGAGCGCATTTTGGGCGCTACAGAATACATGACGAAATTTGAAACTACTTATCATCGCAATTACCTTGTTTGTGAAAGTTAAACTTTTTTGCAATCTCCTTAATTGTATTTATGTTTGTTTGCACTTAAGTATTGGGACAGGCTAATTTTAGAGCGCATTTTGGGCGCTACATAATATATGTCCATTTCGAATGGCCCTGCACCTTGCCGAAGTTCTAGATTGCTAGAACAGGTGAACTGGCTTGCGTGTTCTAATGCGCTAAAGAGCCAAACTGCAGGTCCAACCAAAGTAGAAGGGTCGTTAGTGAGGAACCAGACTAAGACAGGTCCCCGAAAGAGGGCAGCGGCTCTTTCGGTACTTAGATTAGCAGAGACCATAGGGATCGGTATGGCAGTCTAAGACACACTACCACGATGTGGAAGGCAACGGGAAACCACCACATTACCTCCCAAGTACACAGTGTACCTAAATTATAATAAAATGATGGCATTCTCTAGGGTAAAAGATTCCGGAGTTAAAATATTCCCCCATTCGGATCTCCGGGAGGGGACTACTTCGGAGGATGCGATCGGAAAGTTAAGAATAAGAGTCGGGGACATTTTGCGAGTCAGAGCTTGGAATGTTAGAACTATGAAGCAAGTAGGTAAGCTAGAGAACCTAAACATCGAGATGAATAGGTTATCACTAGACATAGTAAGAATCAGCGAAGTACGGTGGCAAGAGGCGGGGGATTTTTGGAGTCGAGACTTCAAAGTAATTCATACATGAGCAGAGGAAGGAAATTTGGGTATGAGGATAGTTATGCAGAAAAAAACATGTGTAGAAAATTATTTATAAAAGAACGAAGAGTACTCATGATTACATTAGAATCTAATCTCTACAGTGACGAGGAGGTAGAAGCGATCTACAAAGATATCGAAGACATATTAAGACACATAAAAGGACATGAAAATTTAATAATTACGGGGGATTTTAATACAGTTGTAGGTGAGGGTAGGGAAGAAGCGGTAGTAGGTTTATTTGGTTTAGGCACTAGAAACGGCAGAGGAAATAGGCTGGTAGAATTTTGCGACAAGAACAATTTAATTATTACAAACACATTATTTCAACATCATGCTAGAAGACGATATACGTGGAAGATGCCAGGAAATATAGAAAGATATTAAATAGATTACATTATTGTTAGACAACGGTTTAGGAATTAAGTAAAAGACTGTAGAAGCTACCTAGAGGCAGATATAGACACTGACCATAACATCGTAATTATGAAGGCCGCACTTAAATTTAAAAATTTGAAAAAAGAAACGGAAATAGACACTTGGATCTAAAGACTATAAAAGATAAAGATATTCAAGAAAGATTCAAAAAAAGGTCAAATGAATTGCTCAAAGATATCGGGAAAATAACTGATACTAAGGAAGTAGAAACAGAATTTAATAGAAGAAAAACGAAAATACAAAAATAAATTAGACGAAACTCGAAAACAGAGATACAAAGCCATAAAATGGGAAATTATTCACAAATGCAGGAAAGCTAAAGAACAATAGATTGATGAAAAGTACAAAGAGGTACAAACTAAGATGGAAGTAGGAAAGGCAGATGAAGCATACAAACTAATTAAAATCAATTTTAAGGATATAAAACCGTATAGCAAAAATATAAGGGACCCGGGAGGAAACGTCATTATAGAAAATGTAGAGAAAGTGGGTAGATGGCAAGAATATATAGAGAATTTATCATCATCATTAGGTCTTCAGTCCTAGAACTGGTTAGACGCATACCATCATTGTTTCCTATTCTAAACTAACCTACAGATTTCCCTGAAATATGCACAGTTTGCATCTATAACTGTCTGATCTAGGTCTACATCTACCTCTTTTTTCCTATCTGTGCTTGTAATATATCACATACTATTCCCCAAAAATGCCTTAGAACGTATTCCGCCCTACTATTTCTCTTTTTCCCCAGATATCCTTGTTCCCCTACTATTTCTGTAACTTATTTGTTATTATCTTTGTCTGTTCATGCTATCGTCCTCATACATCTAAAGCACAGCATTTCAAAAGGCTGCTACAGTTTTTCTGTCTGCGTTTCAGACTGCCCGTATTTCATAGGCATACTGTCCTGTGCTCCACACATATGCTTTCAACAATTTTCTTCTTATTCTATGTTTGTTGTCTTTCCTCATAGGCGCTGTTCTTTCTTGTTAGATGCAGTTCGATCACTTTCTATTGTTTTACAATTATATGCCCTATTTCTCAGACCTTCAATGGTTGTGAAGGGAGGTAAGCAGCCTGTAGCTGCCAAGTTCCCCCAACACTTAACCATTTGGCGATTTAATATATTTTCCAATTTATCTTTTCGCACAGTCAACATTAGTTGCAGGTATTTCGCAACCAACAACTAGTTGTTTATAATAATCATCAGATTTATCTGCGCTTATTTTTTCGTCATTAGGTTTTCCTTCTCAAAACTGGTTGGACATGTACCTGCACTTATTTATTATCTGAGCTAGCCTACATAGTTCCCTGAAATTCTCACACAACATGTGTATTCAGTTCGTTCCCTTTCTATTGTTTTCTAATTTTATACCCTATTTTACCGAGATTCAGTGAAGGAGGTTAAGCAACCTGTGGCTACCAAGATCCCCCAACACTTAGATATTTGCCGAAATAATGGTTTTCCAGTAAATCCTTTCACACACTTAACATTATTCGAGAATATTGCCCAACCAATTCTTGTAGTTACTTATAATAATCATCATGTTTACGCACAGTTATCTTTTCGTCATAGGTTTATCCATCTTGGGATTGGTTGGATGCGTACCTCCATGGATTTCTATTCTGGGCTAGCCTACACATGTCCCTGAAACCTCTACAGTCTACATCTTTTACTATCTGTGTGCAGTAGTCTAATCTAGGTCTGCCTCTTCTTCTCTTTTTCCTATCTCTGCTTCTAATATATTCCGCACTATTCCCTCATGCCGTAGTATGTGGCCTATCATCCTATCTCTCCTATTTTTTACCGTTTTCCACATATTTCTTTCTTCCCCTACCATTTTTAGTACCTCTTCGTTCTTAACTTTGTCTGTCCATAATATCTTCATCATACGTCTGTAGCACCACATTTTAAAGGCTTCTACCTTTTTCTTGTCCGCTTCTCCTACTGTCCAGGCTTCGCAGCAGCACAGTGCTGTGCTCCACACATATGGTTTAAGCAATCTTTTCCTTGTTTCTATGTTTGTGGTCTTTGAGCACAGTAGTTGCTTTTTCTTGTTAAATGTAGCACGACCTTGTGCTAATCTTTGTTTTATATCTTTTGTGCTTTTCCCATCTTGCGTTATTTGGCTTCCTAGGTAGCAGAAATCCTTAACCTCTTGTAAGTTCGTGTTACACACTTGTATTCTTGTTTTTGATTTATTTTCCCCACCTTTGCAAACTAGAACTTTAGTTTTAGTTTTGTTAATTTTCATACGGTATCTCTCTGTTAGAACCGTTTCCATTTCATTAAGAGCAGCTTTTAACTCTTCCTTGTTAGACGCTAATACCGCTATATCATCTGCAAATTTAAACATATCAATTTTTTGTCCCTGCATAGTAATTTCAAATGTCTTCCTGCATTTGACAGTATTCAATGTCTCTTCAATGTACAAGTTAAAAATTAATGGGGATAGGGCACATCCCTGTCTCACCCCTTTCCTAATGTTTACTTCTCTACGTTCCTGCTCTAATTCTATTACTGCTGTTTGCTCTTTGTATAAGTGATGTACTATTCGTCTATCCCTATAACTCATTCCAATCTTTTTGAGTATTTCAAACATTTGTTTCTAATTTATATTGTCGAATGCTTTTCCAGATCTACAAACCCTATAAACATGCTTTCCCCTTTTTCTATTGTTTTCTCCATTATCACTCTCAGAGCTAAAATAGCCTCCCGTGTTCCCCTGTTTCGCCTAAACCCAAATTGGTCTTCTCCTAGTATTTCTTCAGCTCGTTTTTACATTCGTCTTTGCACAATTCTAGTTAATATTTTTGACACGTGTGCTGTCAAACTTATTGTTCGAAAATTTTCACATCTATCCGTGCCTTTCTTTTTTGGTATAGTTACTATGATGCTACGTTTGAAATCTTTGGGTATCTCGCCTGTCTCATACATATAGCTTACAAGTTGGAAGAGACGTTCTGTTACTGCTTGTCCAGCGGCTTTTAAAGTTTCTGCTTGCACCTTATCTGTACCCGGCGCCTTACCATTTTTCAGACTCTTTAATGATAATTCAAACTCGTCTCGAAGTATAAGATATCCCAAGTCATCATTTTCAATGTCTGATTCCTGTTCTAATGCAGTTAGTTCCTCTCCTGCATATAAATTCCCCATATATTCTTGCCATCTACTCACTTTCTCTACGTTTTCTATAATGACGTTTCCTTGTGCGTCCCTTATATTTTTGCTATACGGTTTTATATCCCTAAAATTCATTCTAATTAATTTGTATGCTTCGTCTGTCTTTCCTATTTCCATTTTAGTTTGTACCTCTTTGCACTTTTCATCAATCCATTGTTCTTTAGCTTTCCTGCATTTTCGAATAATTTCCCATTGTATGGCTTTGTATCTCTGTTTTCCTGTTTCGTCTGATTTATTTTTGTATTTTCGTCTTTCTTCTATTAAATTCACGATATCTTTTGTTATCCATGGTTTCTTATTTTCTTTTTGTGTATACCCCAGAATATCTCTGGCCGCCATGTCTAGGCTGGATTTAATGTTATTCCATTCTGTTTCTACTTCCTTAGTTTCAGATATTTTCCCGATATCATTCAGCAATTCATTTGACTTTTTTTCGAATCTTACTTGAATATCTTTATCTTTTAGTTTCTCTAAGTCCAAGTGCCTTTTTCCGTTCCTTTTTTTCAGATTTTTAAATTTAAGAGCGGCCTTCATAATTACGATGTTGTGGTCAGTGTCTATATCTGCCTCTAGGTAGCTTCTACAGTATTTTACTTGATTCCTAAACCGTTGTCTAACAAGAATGTAATCTACTTGATATCTTCTTATATCTCCTGGCATCTTCCACGTATATCGTCTTCTAGCATGATGTTGAAATAATGTGTTTGTGATGATTAAATTGTTCTTGTCGCAAAATCCTACCAGCCTATTTCCCCTGTCGTTTCTCGTGCCTAAACCAAATAAACCTACTACCGCTCCTTCCCTCCCCTCACCTACCACGGCATTAAAATCCCCTGTAATTTTATTAAATTTTCATGTCCTTTTACGTATCTTAATATGTCTTCGATATCTTTGTAGATGGCTTCTACCTCTTCGTCACCGTAGCTAGAGGTGGGCATGTATACTTGTATTATTACTGTGTTTACCGGTTTAGATTCTAATCTAACCATGAGTACTCTTTCGTTCTTTTGTAAGTAATTTTCTACGCAGTATCCTATCTTTTCCGCGTAACTATCCCCACAGTTTGAAGTACTCAAAAAGATTGGAATGAGTGATAGGGATATACGAATAGTACATAGCTTCTACACGAGCAAATAGCAGTAATAGAATTAGAGCAGGAACGTAGAGAAGTAAACATTAGGAAAGGGGTGAGACAGGGATGTGCCCTATCCCCATTAATTTTTAACTTGTACATTGAAGAGACATTGAATACTGTCAAATGCAGGAAGACATTTGAAATTACTATGCAGGGACAAAAAATTGATATGTTTAAATTTGCAGATGATATAGCAGTTTTAGCATCTAGCAAGGAAGAATTAGAAGCTGCTCTTAATGAAATGGAAACGGTTCTAACAGAGAGATACGATATGAAAATTAACAAAACTAAAACTAAAGTACTATTATGCAAAGGAAGGGGAAATAAATCAAAAACAAGAATACAAATATGTAACACGAACTTACAAGAGGTTAAGGATTTCTGCTACCTAGGAAGTCAAATAACGCAAGATGGGAAAAGCACAAAAGATATAAAACAAAGATTAGCACAAGGTCGTGCTATATTCAACAAGAAAAAGCAACTGCTGTGTCCAAAGACAATAAACATAGAAACAAAGAAAAGATTGCTTAAAACATATGTGTTGCACAGCACTGTACGGCTGTGAAGCCTGGACAGTAGAAAAAGCAGACAAGGAAATCTGGTGCTACAGACGAATGATGAAGATATCATAGACAGACAAAGTTTAGAACGAAGAGTACTGAAAATGGTACGGGAAGAAAGAAATATGTAGAAAACGGAGTAGGATCATAGGCCACATACCACGGCATGAGGGAATAGTGCGGAATATACTGAAAGCAGAGATAGGTAAAAAGAGAAAAAGAGGTAGACCTAGGTTAGACTACTGCACACAGATGGTGAAAGATGTAGGCTGTACGAGTTTCAGGAAAATGTGTAGGCTAGCTCAGAATAGAAATCAATGGAGGTACGCATCCAACCAGTCCCAAGATGGATAAATTAATAACGAAGAAAGTAACTGCACTTAAACATGATATCTATTACAAGCAACTACAAGTACTGGTTGGGCAATGTTCTCGAATAATGGTAATTGCGTGAAAGCATTTACTGGAAAACTATTATTTCGGCAAATGTCTAAATATTGGGAATCTTGGCAGCCACAGGCTGCTTAACCCCCTTCAATGAATTTCAGTGCAATAGGGCATAAAATTAGAAAACAATAGAAGGGAAACCTAGCTGTATACACGCTGTGTGAGAATTTCGGGGAACTCAGTAGGCTAGCTCAGAATAGAAATAAGTGCAGGTACATGTCCAACCAGTTTTGAGACGGAAAACCCAACGAGGAAAAAATAAGCGCGATAAATCTGATAATTATTATAAACAACTACAGGTGTTGGTTGTGAAATATCTGCAACTAATGTTGACTGTGCGAAAAGATATATTGGAAAAAATATTAAATCGGTAAATGATCGAGTGCTGGGGGAAATTGGCAGCCACAGGCTGCTTACCCCCTTTCGCAACCACTGAATATCGGAGAAATAGGGTATATAATTGTAAAACAATAGAAGGGGACCGACCGAATAGTATGGGATATATGACAAGCAGAGATAGGAAAAAAGAGATGGATGTAGACCTAGATCAGATAGTGATAGATCCAAACTGTGCAAATTTCAGGGAAATGTGTAGGTTACTTCCGACTTGGAAACACTGAAGGTACGTGTCTAACCAGTTTCAGGACTGAAGACCTGATGATGATGATGAGAATATATGACGAAATTTGAAGCCACTTGGCATCGCAATTACCTTGGTGGTGAGAGTTAAACTTTTGTGAACTACTTAATTGTATTTATGCTTGTTTGCACTTAAGTATTGAAACAGGCTAATTCTATAGCGCATTTTGGACGTTACAGAATACATAACAAAATTTGAAACTACTTAGCATCGCAATTAACTTAGTTGTGAGATTTAATCTTTCGGAATCTTTTTCATCGCATTTATGTTTGTTTGCTCTTAAGTATTGAGATAGGCTAACTTTAGAGCGCATTTTGGGCGCTACAGAATAATACATGATGAAATTTAGTGAAACTATTTAACACCGGAGTTAACTCGATTGTCAGGATTAAACTTTCACAATGCCCTTAAGTAATGAGAGAGGCGAATTTTAGAGCGCATTTTGGGCGTTACCAAATATTTGACGAAATTTGAAACTACTGAACATCGCAATTACCTTGTTGGTGGGAGTTAAACTTTCGCAATCTTCTTAATTGTATTTGTTTGCTTATTGGGACAGGCTAATTTTAGAGCGCATTTTGGGAGCTACACAATTATACGACGAAATTTAAAAACTGTTTATTATTACCATTACCTTGGCTGTGATCGAGTTAAACTTTCACAATCCCCTTAATTTAGTTTATCATTGTTTGCCCTTAAGTATTGGGAGAGGCTGATCTTAGAGTGCATTTTGGGCGCTACAGAATACATGACGAAATTTAGTGAAACTAATTGAGATTGCCATTAACTTGATTGTATGAGTTAAACTATCACAATTTCCTAAATTGTATTTATAGTTGTTTGTCCTTAAGTATTGGTACAAGTTAATTTTAGAGCACATTTTGGGCGTTATACAATTACACGACGAAACTTTGAGAAACCACTTGGTATCATAATTAACTTTGTAAAGATTTTAATTTTCCCAATAATATTAAATGTGTTTATTCTTTTACGTCCCACGTATTGGAACAACTATTCTTTAGAGTGCAATTTGGGCGCTATAGAAACGCCAATGGGAAGTTTTTGGAAGCACAATTAACTTGGCTGTGAGTGTTAAGCGTATGCAATGCAGTTCAATAAAGAGCTTTTGCTTTTAACCACCTAATTAGCAATATAATTTTAGGGCTATTTTAAACATAATATTTCCTTCGGGTGGCGGTATTTTAATCTCTTTCTACTGAAGGTATCAACCGAGTGATTGGAAAGAACATCAAAAAAAAAAGCTTCTGAGGGGTATTTTTGCATTACAATAAAACTGGTTTCAAGAAATGCGTTCTATATGAGGGTGTCATTCGCACATTCAGCAGCGGTTGTTTCGATTTCGTGTTGACTTGTCGGTTATAAAAAGGATAATTGCACTACACGAGTGTGAGAAAAGTGCAGATGGTCAAAGACTTGTTTTCTACTGTACATTTATATATAAAATGCTTATCGCATTTCTAAGTGTTGTTTTATTTAAACGCGAAGTATTTTCAAATGTAGTACAAGATCGTTATCTTTTATAGAAAAGTTTCGTGTCAGTGGTTTATATAAATAAATACCGGAAGTAGACTTTATCGCACTAGAACAAAACACAATTATGAAACTGATTGAAAGTAGTTGTAAAACATCGTCATTTCTGCACTTTCTTGTGCTATCTTAATTGAGTAATTGTTAATACAAAAGTTCAGGGTTGTTCAAGAACCGCATAAATTCCTTGAACGATTTGGTTTCTTGTGAACGACCGACTCGGTGTAAGTGGTACAAAATAACCGGTAAATTGTTGCAATCAACTATAAATACCTACAATTTATTAAGTGATAATAATTTGAATATTAAACGAATAAAAGCATTGGGGCTAAGAATAACAAACATCGCACAAGTGTTTAGAATTCGTATAAAAATAAACAGAAAAACTTACCTAAAACTGGAGCAAGGATGTATAACCCAATGTCCAGATGCTTTCTGTCGTATCCTTTCTTTCATAAGCGCCTTCTTAGATCCAAAAAGTTTCATAGCCAACTTATTATCCGTAGGCTGGAAGAGAGCCTGCAGTTGATTCTTAAGGAAGCTCTGTTTACCGGCCTCCGTGGAGCCCAGAGGTGTCGGTCCGGGCTCCTCCTTAGGCGTACCGTACAGCGAGACATCGTCCACCCCGAAGTGGACTTTGCCACTACCCTTGTAATTCATGTCGTTGGGTAAATAATCAGTAATGAGTAATGTCTCGTCATCGAGTGCTGTTACCAAGGAATCTGTGCACGTGTTTGTATTCTCGATACTGATCTTGATAGAGTCATCTTTAGCTAAACGGCGCGGTGGAGGCGAACGGATCTCCTCTTCGGACTGAGCCGCTGCAACGCGGCCGTTTGCCAAACGAAGACTGGGCACGCGCCGCGCTCCGCGTCTCTCGCCGCCGATATCTCCTCCGCCGTCCCTGTAACAATAACAAAACAAGAGTTAAATTGTTTAACACACTATTTCAATTGACTATGTCGTATTTAGGTACGCACTACAAATATTTTCTATTTAAAGCACAAATATCATTCAGCGGAGCGAACGTGTAATTGAGACAAAAGCTCGACCGCAACTGGCGTTTACAAACATAAACAATCGGATAACTTGACTATTATAGAATCGTGTACTTAATGTACATGTTGAGGGTCAAGGTCGTTGTAGGGAATTGCCATAAATTTTGACTGAATAGTTGTCATTGTTGAATGCAAGAACGGTTTTATTTCTTACAACTTTCCTGCATCCTCCCATTCAATGGAATTGATGCATTTCGAGGAAGGTGAACGCGCTCGCTTATAGTTGAAAGTGTGTCGATTTAAATCGACTTGCTATTATAAACTAAAAACAGGTGATTTAATTTATGCACTTATTTACATAGTCTCTAAATTAATTTTGACGTAATGCATCGACCTCATTGCGGGCCATCAGATTCGCTTTACATATCAATACTATGCGCCGTAAGGTTTTATCAAGTGCCGATTCTCAAACTCCGATAAATTATGCAAATAAATACAATAAGAATTATTTAGCAGCTAGAATCGCTACTACAAACTAACCTTTTAAATTTATTTAAATCATTTTTCATACAACTAAATTAAATAATCGTGAACTTTGAAACGTGTGCCACAAATAAAAAGTCTGCTTGTCCAGCGACGAATCAAAAAATAGAGAACAAGATCACTTTTTAAAAATCCAACCCTTCGTTTTTACCTAAGGAGAATCTACCTTAGGCTGATGCTAACTTGTGCCGACAACACCTCTTTATATTTGATGCCATTGAAGGAAATACGTTACGATTTGCCAGCTTAATCTTGTGTCCTCATTATTAGTGGAAGAACGCACGCCATTCAAAATCACAATATCAAGCTATGACGTAGGTTAGCTGATTCTACGCATCGTATAAACTTACTGTGTGTTGCCGGCACGGCAGAACGGCTAAGATGCTCAAGATGCTCAACAAAGTAAGCAGGAAATCTGTAAACAAAAAATTGCAGATTAATCTAACGTGAACAAAAGGTCTTGATTTATTCGGGGTGGTAATAAAAACAATATTTGGGTCTATTCTAGTCTTACTACTGCAAAATGTGCTATGACATGCATGATTAGTATCAAGTTGACAATTACCAAAAAAAAGGTTGGTGGTGGTTGACCGATTTATGAACGGTTGAATATAATTACCGCTATGCCGAATGCGCGAACTCGTGAATAGGGTAAATTCAGATCGAGGTCTTCATCTCTGTCCTTCATTATCTCCATTTAGTTTATATAGCGCTATCTCCTTCTCTGCCGCAGACAGGAAAATCAATGTGGTAGAAAAGGAACTGCGGCAGGTAGAGTTTACCATGTAATCTTCTCTATATCGTCGGCTTAATCTACAAAACCATTAAGTCCAAAAAGAAGAATTTGCCAAGAGACTAATAAAACTGTTTGAAAATTTTTGTATTACATAATACTAAGCAAATTAAAAGTAAATTGTTAATATTCATATCAATACTATTTATTTATATACTTTACACGAGTGAAAGAAACACATATTTTTAATTAACTCTATTTATTGCATATCCTTTTCTTCCAGCCATTACAAATACACAGACAAATTCTTTTGCGATATTGACGCATATATATATATATATATATATATATATATATATATATATAGATTATAGTGGTTTTAAAAGATCAAAAATAAATATAAGCGAAGCAATTTCAAAACACCCTGTATAAAGGAACAACCAGAAATTACGTGCGAAATTATATTAGTTAATTCATTTTTAACTATCGGGTATTAACGAAATTTTATAAATAATTAATGAAATTTAAGTAGGTTTGCAAAGAAATTAAATGGTAGAAGCCAATGCCATTAATTTATTAATTAATTTGAATTTAATTGAACGATTATTGAGGTATAATATGCATAAAAGCGTTTAAAAACCCAATAATATCAAGATGAGACGGGTTGCTAACGTACAAATATATCAGTAGGGTTTGAAATACGTGGAATATCCAACTCGTAGAAGTGTTATTTAAAATGTTACAATTGAACACCTGCGTATTTTATATAGGTTAAGTTTTGTTTAAATTTTGTAGATAACAAATGGTTACAAAGAATGTCGGACAAACCGTCGCTTATATTCACGGAAAATGCTAATGAGGGGGCTATTTAACTCACATAGAGAATCCACGTGAGGTAGACAGCGCACAAACAAGAATATCGATTTTTCAACCACTCAAGCAAGGTTAGAATGAGACGTAGAAAACGTATAAGCATGAGACCACAATAGTATAGGAAGGATTTGAGAAACCTCATTAAGTCTACGATTGGTCAATATGTTAGTTCGACTTGATATAGACACGAGGATAGTGTAGCGAGATTTTCTTAAAATTTTATTACGAGGTACGGAAATTCGCGGATTTGAATGTCGGGGTTGAGTGCAAAATTGTGGGAATGTGTGTTGTGTGCAGTGGATTTCGAATAACCGTGGCCAGGAGGTGGCAAGTGAAAGATATAAATAGTTTAGGAGAATATTATTAAAGCCCTTATTATTTTGATCGTCCCAAAAGCACGTATGAAAGTTAACACGAGTTGTAAGTATTAACAAATAATTTAAAGTGTATTGCTTAGTGATAGCCTCTAAATTAATTAAAACGCGGTTAGTGTGCCGATATTACTTATTTTAATTGAGGTGAGAGAAGAATAATCAACATTTGGAATGCAAATGAATGCTTAATATATATTAATAGTTATTAAGATGAAATGAAAACCCAACTTTGTATTTAAAGTTGAATTACCATTTCAAATCGAACTAGTAATTGAAAACCACTCAATTGGTTAGAGCACTGATCCGGAAACTCAGAGGTTGCAGGTTCAAGTCCTGCTGTAGCCGTTCTTTTAGTGGTATTCAATTACTAGTTCGATTTGAATTGGTAATTCAACTTTAAATACAAAGTTGGGTTTTCATTTCATCTTAATAACTATTGATATATATTAAGCATTCATTTGCATTCCAAATGTGGATTATTCTTCTCTATTAATATATATATATATATATATATATATATATATATATATATTGCTGTGATACCACCAAAATCCGGGTACTCCGCTTTTCGAATCGAGCCCCTACGAATTGGATGTCCAGAATGCTGTGAATCCTACGAAAAGCTATTCATTACTTTAACTGTGTTGGTCCATTGACTTTCTTCTGTTAATCGCCTCGGCTGCTCCCCTAACTTTCATCCTCATTCATAAAAAAAAAAAACACATTCCTACCACAAACACGAACGTTAACTCTATTTACATCAATATTCACAATACATTAAAATTTCAAAATTAAATTTTGGCATAAATTTCAGTATCCGAAATTTTCAAGATTACATTTATTATCATTTAAATGTGCATCCAGAATTAAAGTCCTTGTAGGATGCCTACTAATTAATATAACAATATATGCAGACCGGAGTCTGAGTACAAAGGGAGCATCTACCACCCCTTTACGTTAATTAACCAGGTTCGTCTAATTGAGCTCAAAGACATTAGACATACCAAAATTTTCATCATAATCCCGAACATCAATACTAAATACCCCTTTCTACTTAAACAAGCAAATTTCACCTTAACATTAAAATTTTATGGTTAGTACAATTTCACTAATGTCCATTTAAAGTAAATCAATTATAAAGTAATTCAACACACACAAAAATATCAAAGTTCAAACAAAATAGTATAAATTACCTGAAGGTTACTGCACTCGTAGCTTCAATGTACATCGTCCTTTTGTTAATCACACCATTCCAACTGGGTTATATTTACAGCTTCTGATTCTAAACGCTTTTCAAATTTTCTCCATCACCATTTATTTAAAGTTGTTTCTGGGCTTTCCAGAACTCATCTGTGTATATCTGACCCTTGTTTTGTGGATCCAGACATTTATGAACCATTTAATCATTAACACCCCGAAAAATAGCAAAGAAATTCATACTTCTTTCACCAATATACGCCAAAACTGCCTACTTTTGGTGTATTCATTTGTCGTTGTAAATTTTACTAATTGGTACAGTGATACTAAATTTTATTACCTTGTATCTAAGTGCACTCAAGTACATTCATGTTAGCACGTAAATAACAAACTGTTTTAAATCACCAAAATATACGAGCAAACTTTAAATTATTCTATCAAACTAAAATGCACTGTTTAACGTATTGAATCAAGTCGCGGATGTAAGAGCTTGTTTATATTCACCTCGGTATATATAGAAGTTAGCCTGTCTGTCGGTCGAGTCCTCAAAACGGGCAATTCTAGAGAATTTCGCATGCTAGGTTCCCAGTCCGCAGCTCGGCATGCGATTTTTACGAATTTTGCACTCGTCCCAGTTAAATCTCAGAAATTCTCACACGGCACGCAAACATGTCCGAGAATAACTAATTAAATTTTATACAGAAATTGTTGTTTCTACCTCTCATATGTGCATCTTATTTTCAACCAATCGTGACCCTCGTGACGTTGCTCATATCACGCCTTTAATTATTAGTGTCTTTGTCTTACGCACATTATCTGTCTCTATCTAACCTGTTCTTTATTGGTGCAAATTGATATTCCTTACTATCGATTATTTCAGTCCATGTGGACTATCTGGGTTAAATAACCCCGTATCGCGCCTTCCCGTGAATATTAAGCCCCGGTTTCTCCAAGATTCTTTGTAACCATTAATTATCTGCAAAATTTACGCAGAATGAGCTTTTTAAACTACGCAGGTGTTCAAACATAATATTAATTCTCAGAGCTTTATTTTCTGGTATTATAATCCTGGATTTTCACAGACTTTTATGCTTATTATTAATAATGGTTTAATTAACTCCAATTAAAATTGACTTCTATCCTTTCATTTTTAGCGAATACAAATTAAATATTAATTATTATTTGTACACTTTGTTTAATACCGGTTACTTAAAATAAGGTTAATTAATATAATTTTTGCACGTAATTTCCATTTGTTTCTTTCCTCGGAATAAATACATTACACGTAGAGCTTTTTAATACTGTTTCTTTTGATATAAAGCGTCTTGTACATGATTTAAATCTCTTATTTTTACTGAAACGAATGAATTTTTATTCTCCACGGTGTTTTAATAAAGCGTATTATCTAATAAAATTCCTTATACACGGTGATTAAAATTATTTTATGTAATTCATTAATTTTCTACCTGGTCTAAATATGAGTAATATATATATATATATATATATATATATATATATATATATATTACTCATATTTAGACCAGGGTAGAAAATTAAATAATCTCATCAAATAATTTTAATCACCGTGTATAAGGAATTTTATTAAATAATACGCTTTATTAAAACCATGAAGCATAAATAAATTCGGTCGTTTCAGTAAAATAAGAAATTTAAATCATGTACAAGACGCTTTATATCAAAAGAAACAGTATTAAAAAGCTCTGCGTGTAATTTATTTATTCTAATAAAGAAACAAAGAGAAATTACGTGCAAAATTTATCTTAATTAACTCTATTTCAAGTAACCGGTATTAAACAAAACGTACAGATAATAATTGAATATTTAATTAGGATTCACTAAAAATTAAAGGGTATTATTTTTAATTGAAGTTAATTGAATCGTTAGTAACAGATAATATCTATAGAAACTTGTAAAAACCCAATAAAATAAAGCTCTGAGAATTAATAGTATGTTTGAACACCTGCGTAGTTTTAAAAAGCTCATTCTGCGTAAATTTTGTAGATAATTAATAGTTTCAAAGAATCTTGGAGAAACCGGGGCTTAATATTCACGGGAAGGCGCGATACGAAGTTATTTAACCCAGATAGTCCACATGGACTGAAAATAATCGATAGTAAGGAATATCAATTTGCACCACTAACAACAGGTTAGAGAAGGAAAGATAATGTGCGTAAGACAAAGACACATATAGTAAAAGGCGTGATTTAAGCAACGTCACGAGGGTCACAATTGGTTGAAAATAGGATGCAAATATCAGAGGTAGAAACAACGATTTCTGTATAAAAGTCAATTAGCTATTTCCAGACGTGGCGTGCCGTGTTGAAATTTCGGAGATTTAACTGGGGCGAGTAAAAAATTCGTAAAAACCGACGCGCGAGCGACGGAATGGGAACATAGCATGAGAAATTCTTAAGAATTGTCTGTTTTGAGGACAAAAGCGACGTGCCGGCTATCCGCTATATATACCGGTGGTAATATGAATTTCGCTCTCTTAGACTTTTGACTATTCGATGCGTTAAAAGCTCTCTTACATCCGCGACTTGATTCAAGATGTTAAACAGTGCATTTTAGTTTGATAAAATAATTTAAAGTTTGCTCGTATATTTTGGTGATTCAAAATAGTTTGTTCTTTACGTGCTAAAATGAATGTACTTAGTGCACTTAGATACAAGGTAATAAAATTTAGTATCACTGTACTAATTAGTCAAAATTTACAACAACAAATGAATACCCATTAGTAGGCAGTTTTGGCGTATATTGGTGAAAGAAGTATGAATTTCTTTGCTATTTTGCGGGGGTGAATAATTAAATGGTTCATAAATGTGTCTGGATCCACAAACAAGGGTCAGATATACACAGATGAGTTCCGGAAAAGCCCAGAAACAACTTTAAATAAATGGTGATGGAGAAAATTTGAAAAGCGTTGAGAATCAGAAGCTGTAAATATAATCCAGTTGGAATGGTGTGATTAACAAAAGGGACGATGTACCTTGAAGCTACGAGTGCAGTAACCTTCAGGTAATTTATACTATTTTGGTTGAACTTTGATATTTGTGTGTGTGTTGAATAACTTTATAATTGATTTACTTTAAATGGACATTAGTGAAATTGTACTAACCATAAAATTTTTATTTTAAGATGAAATTTGCTTGTTTAAGTAGAAAGGGGTATTTAGTATTGATGTTCGGGAATATGATGAAAATTTGGGTATGTCTTTGAGCTCAATTAGACGAACCTGGTTAATTAACGTAAAGGGGTGGTAGATGCTCCCTTTATACTCAGACTCCGGTCTGCTTATATTGTTATATTAATTAGTAGGCATCCAACAAGGACTTTAATTCTGGATGCACATTAAAATGATAATAAAATTAATCTTGAAATTCTTTTTAAAACTGAATTTTATGCTGAAATTTAATTTGAAAATTTAATGTATTCTGAATATTGATGTAAATAGAGTTAACGTTGATGTTTGTGGTAGGAATGTGTTGTTTTTTTTTATGAATGAGGAGGTTTATAAAATTAGGTGAGCAGCCGAGGCGAAAACAGGATCACAGCAGTTTATGACGCCCAATCGGTGGGACTAGAATTTTTTTGTTGAAAGGACCCAGTTCCCGCATTCACAGGAGTATATCACAGCAGTTCATGGCGCCCAACGTGGGGCTCGAGTTCCAAATAAAAATTTTGTTATTTTATTCCAGGAAACTGGCGATCTGAGAGAGAGAGTTTCTGTGTGTGTATAAATTTAAGAGTATTTTAGAGTGTGTGAGAGTGATTAGAACGTATGCAGAGAAAAGAGTGGTTAAGGAGTCAAGGAGTGGAAATTGGAAGTGACGATAGTGCATTGTGCGGAAAAAATTCGAAAATGGAAGAAGCTGGAGGCAGTAGAGATCAGTCGAGGACGGAATCAGGGGATCAAGGAAACGAGATGATAATGAGAATGCTAGAGAGGATGAACGAAGAAGCTAATAGAGCTAGGGAAGAATCTAATAGAGCGAGGGGGGAGTCCAACCAAAAATTAGAGCAGATAAGCGGGAAAATTGAACAAAATACTAAAGAATTTACAGAATTTAAAGATAGTCTTACCGTGAAACTGGGGAAGTAGAAAATAGGGTTGAAAAAATGAGCGTGATATTGCAGGTCTTCGACAGGAAATGGGACATTTAAAGTCCGAAGTACGCATTTTTTGTGAAGAAGAGATTAATGTAAAAATGACTGAAGTGACGGACTCATGTAGGGATCAGTTAGGCAGGGTAGAACGCGAAGTTAGTAGTATCAAATACAACATGTCAAATTTAACGGGGGAAGGTCCCAGATTTTCTACAGGTGGAGTATCATTGGACCAACACATGAAGTTTTATGGCGATAACAGGGTAAATCCACAAATTTTTATTAATAGTGTAAGAAATCTAGTGGGAAATTTATTTGACGAACAGACTAAACTAAATACGATAAAGGCTTTATTAAAGGACAATGCGGAAGCGTGGTACAATTTAGTAGGACAGGACATAGACACGTATCAGGACTTTGAAAACAAATTTTTAAAGCACTACTGGAGTGACCACAGACAAGATCAGGTACGAGACGACTTAATCACAGGAAATTTAAGGAGAATTTTCAGGAAGTAGGAGCAATATGCTATACGCAAGTATAGCATAGCAAAGCAACTGAACCCACCACTGACGGACCGACAAATTATCAAGTATTTATCACGACACTTCGAGGTAGAAGTAAGACAACACGTAGCACTACAGAACATAGTGGACAGAGAAATGTTTCTAGAATACCTGCAGAGGTACGACGACGTAAGTAGTGGACGACCTCGGGATAACAGGGAAAGACAGATCAACACAGTTAGGTTTGACAATAGACGGGACAACTACGCTAGACGGGGGAATAGTTACGGATACCAGCGACAGAATTGGGAACAGAGACGACCATATGTTAGGAGTAATAGTTTAGGAAGGGGACCTGCACCGAGACCGCGACCTACCAGAATGAATAGTTCACCAGACATGAGCGGGACTGCTAATACAGACACGGAACGAGTGGAAACGCCTAGGACATACGCTGAGATGACGGCTAGACCAGGACCGAGTAGGGAAAACAGACCTGGACAGGATTTTTAGAACGCGACAGACCACTAGATTTCGGTGTAAATGTATATGAACATCCACGCGAATTTTTCAAAATTGAGGAGGAAGTAGAGCCAGAAACTAAGGAAAATTTATGTTTGCCAATTATTAATTTAGAAATTTTTGAGAATAATGTAGAAGTATTACTTGATACAGGGGCAGAGGCGAGTTTAATATCGGAGGAATTCGTCAGCAAAATTAGGGATAAGGTTTGTGATAGAATTATGCCTATAAAGCGTAGCCATTTAGTAGCTCCAAATAAAAAGAAGTTTGCTGTAGTAAATAGTGTTGTGGTGCTTAGGATAGATATAGGAGATTTAAGCTGTGAACAGGAGTTCGTAATTGTACCTGGACTGAAATTTCAGAGCATTTTAGGTGTTGACTGTATGATGCAGTTAGGGGTTTTGATAGATATGGAAAGTAAGGTAGTAAGGATTAAGGATAGGGTAGTGCCATGGAAGGGCAGTTATGAAGTCACAGAGGATGACACGGGGTTTAGTATTAATGTAGTAGAGGTAGAGGATGATGAAGTTAAACAGATCAACACGATAAGATGTCCAGAGGATAGGATAGTAGAGGTTCAAGCTTTAGTACAAAAACATGCAGGATTAGTGGGGGTAGAAGCAACAGCAGCAAATCGGGAGCAGGTGAAGGCAGAATTATTTTTGATGATGTTAAGTGGCAAGTTTGTTTTTAATAAAGTAGATTTAAGGAATTCATTCTGGCGGATTCCATTACACAAAAATTCTAGAAGGTACGTAGGGTTTTCCGTAGAGGGAAAAATCGATAATTGTAAAGTAGTATCGTTTGGTTTGTCGGCAGAAAGGGAAACAAGAATAAATGAGAAACAGACAAGTGTAGGGACTGAAGAAGAAGTAATATTTAAGAGTCAGGATAATAGGGATGATAAGTTTATTGTATGTGAGATAATAGGGATGATAAGTATAGATATAGAAGGGGGAGAAATAGGGATGAAGAGTATTAGGATGGTAAGAAGAAAGACTTGGAGGGTCAAGAAGAGAGTTAGATTTAAATAGGATAAGAATAGAGATAGGTGTATATAGAAAAGTAGAAGTAAGTGTTTATAGAAAATAAAGCTAGGTATAGGATAAATATGGGAGATAATTAGGAATAGGTTTAGGATGAGAATAAAGAGTAAATGTAGGAAGAAAATAAGATAGGTTAAGTGTAGATATTTCATAGAAGATTAGTGGAGAGTTAGGAATAGAGTAAGAGTAGGATAGGCATATAGGATTAGGTAGGGGGAAGTAAAGTATAGTGAAGATTAGTTAAAAGTTAGGAATAGGATAGGTATATAGGATGTATATAGGATTAGATGGATGAGTAGGATGAAGTTAGGATAATTTCAGTTTATAGAATTAGGTGAGAGTTAGGAATAGGATAGGGATATAGGATAGGTGTAAATATTTTTTGAATTGGAGATAAGGTAGGTAAGTTAGATAGATAAGGGTGAGAGAGATAGGCAATTTTTTGTAATTTTTTTGTCTAAATGCTTTATATTTGCATTCAAATAAGTGGGATTATTTGTATTCAAATAGGGGGAAAATACTCATATTTAGACCAGGGTAGAAAATTAAATAATCTCATCAAATAATTTTAATCACCGTGTATAAGGAATTTTATTAAATAATACGCTTTATTAAAACCATGAAGCATAAATAAATTCGGTCGTTTCAGTAAAAATAAGAAATTTAAATCATGTACAAGACGCTTTATATCAAAAGAAACAGTATTAAAAAAGCTCTGCGTGTAATTTATTTATTCCTAATAAAGAAACAAAGAGAAATTACGTGCAAAATTTATCTTAATTAACTCTATTTCAAGTAACCGGTATTAAACAAAACGTACAGATAATAATTGAATATTTAATTAGGATTCACTAAAAATTAAAGGGTATTATTTTTAATTGAAGTTAATTGAATCGTTAGTAACAGATAATATCTATAGAAACTTGTAAAAACCCATTAAAATAAAGCTCTGAGAATTAATAGTATGTTTGAACACCTGCGTAGTTTTAAAAAGCTCATTCTGCGTAAATTTTGTAGATAATTAATAGTTTCAAAGAATCTTGGAGAAACCGGGGCTTAATATTCACGGGAAGGCGCGATACGGGGTTATTTAACCCAGATAGTCCACATGGACTGAAAATAATCAATAGTAAGGAATATCAATTTGCACCACTAACAACAGGTTAGAGAAGGAAAGATAATGTGCGTAAGACAAAGACACATATAGTAAAAGGCGTGATTTAAGCAACGTCACGAGGGTCACAATTGGTTGAAAATAGGATGCAAATATCAGAGGTAGAAACAACGATTTCTGTATAAAAGTCAATTAGCTATTTCCAGACGTGGCGTGCCGTGTTGAAATTTCGGAGATTTAACTGGGGCGAGTGAAAAATTCGTAAAAACCGACGCGCGAGCGACGGAATGGGAACATAGCATGAGAAATTCTTAAGAATTGTCTGTTTTGAGGACAAAAGCGACGTGCCGGCTATCCGCTATATATACCGGTGGTAATATGAATTTCGCTCTCTTAGACTTTTGACTATTCGATGCGTTAAAAGCTCTCTTACATCCGCGACTTGATTCAAGATGTTAAACAGTACATTTTAGTTTGATAAAATAATTTAAAGTTTGCTCGTATATTTTGGTGATTCAAAATAGTTTGTTCTTTACGTGCTAAAATGAATGTACTTTAGTGCACTTAGATACAAGGTAATAAAATTTAGTATCACTGTACTAATTAGTCAAAATTTACAACAACAAATGAATACCCATTAGTAGGCAGTTTTGGCGTATATTGGTGAAAGAAGTATGAATTTCTTTGCTATTTTGCGGGGGTGAATAATTAAATGGTTCATAAATGTGTCTGGATCCACAAACAAGGGTCAGATATACACAGATGAGTTCCGGAAAAGCCCAGAAACAACTTTAAATAAATGGTGATGGAGAAAATTTGAAAAGCGTTGAGAATCAGAAGCTGTAAATATAATTCAGTTGGAATGGTGTGATTAACAAAAGGGACGATGTACCTTGAAGCTACGAGTGCAGTAACCTTCAGGTAATTTATACTATTTTGGTTGAACTTTGATATTTTTGTGTGTGTTGAATAACTTTATAATTGATTTACTTTAAATGGACATTAGTGAAATTGTACTAACCATAAAATTTTAATTTTAAGATGAAATTTGCTTGTTTAAGTAGAAAGGGGTATTTAGTATTGATGTTCGGGAATATGATGAAAATTTGGGTATGTCTTTGAGCTCAATTAGACGAACCTGGTTAATTAACGTAAAGGGGTGGTAAATGCTCCCTTTATACTCAGACTCCGGTCTGCTTATATTGTTATATTAATTAGTCGGCATCCAACAAAGACTTTAATTCTGGATGCACGTTAAAGTGATAATAAAATTAATCTTGAAATTCTTTTCAAAACTGAATTTTATGCTGAAATTTAATTTGAAAATTTAATGTATTCTGAATATTGATGTAAATAGAGTTAACGTTGATGTTTGTGGTAGGAATGTGTTGTTTTTTTTTATGAATGAGGAGGTTTATAAAATTAGGTGAGCAGCCGAGGCGAAAACAGGATCACAGCAGTTTATGACGCCCAATCGGTGGGACTAGAATTTTTTTGTTGAAAGGACCCAGTTCCCGCATTCACAGGAGTATATCACAGCAATATATATGTGATATTCGCCCCACAGCTTGGGCGTACATATTTATATCGTGTTATCTTCCTGTACGAAAAATAAAACCCTTGTTATTCTCGCCCCACGGTTGGGCAGACCATATTTATGCTATGATAATCGAGCCCCACGATTTGGGTTTGTCATATTTATGATATGTTAACTCTTGTTAGCCCCTACGTTTGGATGCAATATTTATGCTGTGATTGATTCTTTTATTACTCAAGCACTTGTAGAAATGTTAATTTAGAATTTTCTTTGCCTCGACTAGCTGATTTCATTAAATAAAGCAATTCTACAATACACAGTATAATGATTAAATATTTACAACCTTTTTAAATATCTTCTCCCTTTTTAAATTATTTACATCTGTCAGAGTTTTAGAAAATCAAGCCAGTAAAACGAGATTTTTATTACATTTACAGACCTTTTGAAACGTTTCAAGATGTCTATTACTTTTCATAAATTTATACGAGAAACCCCAATTTGTCGGCTCTTACACTTTGAATTATTATAGAGATAAAAACAGTTTTTAAAAATAAATTGTATCAAAATATCTAACCTGAAGTGGTTCAGTAGGTGCTCTGCATTCCCAAGAATTGAAGTCGACATACAATCAAATTAGTATCCAAATCGTTATTGGTGAGTTTATTCCAATGAAAGGTTTTTCATTTCCGTAATAGAATATTTACCATTTTTAGAGATTATCAAATTGCTTGAACAGGCAGCATTCTCCAGAGTCTCGTATTCAAAATTGTATTTAAGATCGTAATTGATCGTTATTAAAAGTTTTAACAGAAATCGTAGCAAGATCTTTATCAGGATTGTTATTTCGATTGTAATTTAAGATCGTAATTAAGATTGTAATTGAGATGGTATTAAAAGTGGTGATTAAGAGCCCGGTTTTATTTATTATTAGAAATGGTATAATTTCACTAAATCTGATCTACTTACGTCTTTAGAAGTACGGCTCGCTTGCACAATTACACACTCCTTAACTTTCACTTTAATTTAATTTGCAGTTCACGTAAATATTTAACACTTTCAAGTATAGTGACTGCCCAGTTTCTAAAGTATACTAACTCGATATTCAATTGTCATGATATTTATAGGATCGGCCCCTTTTGTTTGCGATTCGTTGACTTCTCGTGCTGGACGAGATCAAGTGTCTTCTCTTGTTATTTTGGGAAAGTTTACCAATTGTTTAGTTCAATTGCATGAAGCGATGCTAAGAATGTCACGTAATACCTCACATTTAATTCAGAAATCCCAGGAATCTTCGTCCAACAAATCACGTACTATTGTTGTTGGCCTTATTCTAATCTGAATGGAATAAATGTGGTATTTGTTTATTTCCTAATAAATTGGATTTTTGAACAAATGTGATACTTTTAGATCATGTACGCTTTTCAAATAATGCATAATTTCTGTGTGCGTTTAAGATGATATATTAACGCACTTTTTGAATATTTATCTAGACAATTCATGCAGGTTTTTCTTTAATTTCAATGCGTTTCGTTACATTTTTAAATTCTTATCTTTGCTCGTAGCTACTCTTGGATATGTGTTTTAATCGCTTGTACTGCTATATACAGTGTGCTCTCAAGTAATAATATTTATAATGACCTATTTGCTCTTCTAATATCTGTAATTATGTGCTTTTGTTACTTGAGAGTTTTTTTCGTTTATTCTACGACCCCTATGACTTAACCTACACCTAAATTAACCCTATAATTACATCAATATATGTATATATATATATATATATATATATGCTGTGATAAGGGGTTGTTTAAGGGTGTACTTTATAGTAAAGGTCATTTAGGAATGGGTAATTAGCATAGGCAGCAGAAAACGGCACTTATTTAGTGAAGAATTAAGAAATGAAGATAGTTTGTAGATAGTTAGCAGTCAACACCCTGTATATAAAGTATAAATAGTTTTAAGCGACGCAGATAAACATAGGAAGACGCATAGTTGGCATAGGAATGAGAAATACATTCATTAAGTAAATAGTAAATATTAAATACCCTGTAGATAAAGTTTTAGTTAATTTAGGTAAAGCAAGTAATGATATTTTTCAGTGGAAGCACGCGTATATTTATAAATAAATGATAAAGTGCAATTAGACACGCATTCAAAAAGAGTTCCAGACGATTAGATTAATACGGAAATAGAAATAGAGCTTCAGGTAGCTAACATAAATGCGTACAAATATCTAACCATTTTTGATAAGAGGGTAGATTAAAAATTGCGTGAACAATATGTAAATATGAAAATTAAAAGTCGAGTTGCATCAGTTGTTTATGGAAAGGCAATTAGATCTATCAAAACACAGCATGTTGATAACGAAAGACAGCTGCATGCAGGTTATGATTATGGGGAATCGTGGTGCATTACATCAGAAACTGCTTTAAATGTATGTATTTGATTGGTCAGAAATAAGCGACGAGCTCTAGACCATACCCACGGATGAAGTGGGAAATAAAGAATATATTAGCAAGCACCGTGATAACGAAGTTAGTTTTGAACTCAAGAAAGGCCGAAGTGCGCCGTGATGAAATAAAATAATACGTAAATTTTAAAAGTGAAAGATAAGAATAAGTGCCAAGATGAAAACTATAATTGCCGATTATAACGTAAGTACATTTTTCGTGAATTCATTTTAAACTAAAACATAAAAATAATATGGCTCTGAAGTCCGGGGGAAAATCCAGTGATACAATTCTGATGTATGAGGAAGAAAAATACAAATCTGAAGTATGAGGGAGAAAAACACAATTTTGAAGTCCATGGGAAAATACAGTAATACAATTTTGAAGTCTGGGGGAAGGATAATACAATTCGAAGTTAGAGAAAATTGATTGATAAAAAATAATAATTCCGAAATGGAACAACAATAAATTGGGGGTGCATAAATGAATAATATTAGTCCATAGTGTAATGGCAAGAATTTAAATGAATTGGGGAAGATAATTTTTATTGGAAGCGTCGATGTGAAGAAATAAACCAGGTCAGATTTTTTAGTTATAAGACATTTTGTTTTCTATATTTTTTTATTTTAAATATTGAATTTGCTTAAAATAATATGTTTGTGAAAAAGTCAACAAAAGAAGTTGCATACAATGAGTAATATGATAACAGGTTTAGAATATTCTACACTTCGTTGATAAAGATAATAGGTTTTTTTTTGGTGACTTTGGGTTTTGAGTAAATAATATATGATTGTCAACAAATGAGATTTATAACAGTAACTAATTGAAAAGTGTATTTCAAATAATTTACAAAAGCTGTATGTGCAGAATATATTGGTTTCATTATACATAAAATTGAAATTAACTGAATTTTATAATTTCAAATAAATGCTAGCCGAGGTCATAAGATTAAATAGTTCAAGGAGGAGCTACGAGTATAAATAGGAAATTGATAACACGCAAGGCGGTAACGTATCGAATTTTGCTATTGGTAGACAAGGTTGCTTCAAGATAAAATCCAGTTAAGTTTCTGGAGGGAATTGATAGCAATATTAATAAGACAGCCCAACGTCGGAGGAGATAATTACAATCTTGTTTATTCATAGTAATATTTAAAATGGTCGTCCAATAATTGAGAGTTCATAGCAAAATTAACAGCACAACAAAGGGGCTAGAGAATTACAGTTCATAGCAAATAAATATAACAGCCCAACGTAGGAGCATGATAATTCCTACAATATCATAGCTATATATATATATATATATATATATATATATACATATATATATATATATATATATATATATATTTAATTAATCCTAGAGTATGAGAATCTCCATTCTGAATGGACCTGTACTTTGAAGAAGTTCTAGATTACTAGAACAGGTAGAATGGCTTGCAAGTTTCAGTGATCTAAAGAGCTGAACTACAAGTTTAACCAAATTGATAAGTTTTTTTACTGAGGAACCAGACTAAGTCAGGTCCCCGAAAGAGGGCAGCAGCTTTTTGGGTACTTAGAATGGCAGAGACCATTGGGGTCGGTATGGCATTCTAAGAGACACTATTGCGATGTAGAAGGTCACGGAAAACCACTACATTACCTAAGTACACAGTGTACATAAATTGTTATTAAAGATGATGGCATCTTCTGATATAAGGAATTCCGGAGTTAAAATCGTTCCCGATTCGGATCTCCGGGAGGAAGTTACTTAGAGAGATGTGATTCGAAGGAATAGAATCGGAAACATTTTGCAAGTCGGAGCGCGGAATGTCAGAAGTATGAACCAAGTGCTAGGAAACTTGAAAATTGAAATGGATAGGTTAGCATTAGATATAGTGGGGATCGGCGAAGTTTGATTGCCAGAAGTGGGGGATTTTCGGAGCGGCGACTTTAGAGAAATTCATACAAGATCAGAGGAAAGCAATTCGGGAGTGGGTATAGTTATACAAAAAAAGATTGGACACTACGTAGAAAAATACTTACAAAAGAGCGAAAGCGTACTCATGGTTAGATTAGAATCTAAACAGGTAGAAACAGTAATAATACAAATATATATGCCCGCCTTTAGCTACAGTGAAAAAGAGATAGAAGCGATCTACAAAGATATCGAAGACATACTAAGATACGTAAAAGTACATACAAATGTAGTCATTACGTTGCATTTTAATACAGTAGTAGGTGAGTGCAGGGAAAGAGAAGCAGTAGATTAATATGATTTAAGCACGAGAGACGACAAAGGAAATAGGCTGATAGAATTTTGCCACAATAAACAATTTAACCATCACAAACACATTATTTTAACATTATGCTAGAAGACGAAACGCATGGAAGATGCCATAAGATATAGAAAGATTACATTGTTAGACAAGGGTTTAGAAATCAAGTAAAGGACGGAAGAAGCTACTCACGAGCAGATATAGACACTGACCACAACATCGTAATTATGAAGGCTGCTCTTAAATTTAAAAATTTGACAAAAAGGAACGGAAAAAAGCACCCTGACTTTGAGAAACCGAAAGATAAAGATATACACAAAAGATTTGAAAAAAGTCAGGTGAATTGCTGAAAAGTGTCGGGAAAATTTTTGATACTTAGGAAGTAGAAACAGAATGGAATAACATTAAATCGAGCTTAGACATGGCGGCCAGAGATATTCTGGGGTATACACAAAAGAAAATAAAGAACCATGGTTAACAAAAGCTGTCCTGAATTTAAACAGGAAAACAGATAAAAAGCTATAAAGTGAGAGGTTACTTGCAAATGCAGGAAAGCTAAAGAACAATGGAAAAATGAAAAGTACAAAAAGGTACAAACTAAGATGGAAATAAGAAAAACAGACGAAGCGTACAAATTAGAAATAATTTTAAAGATAAAACCGTATAGCAAAGGCGCGGAAGAAAACATTATAAAAAATGTAGAGAAACTGGTGAAATGGCAAGAATATATAGGGAATTTATATGCAAGAGAGAAACTAACAGCACTAAAACAGGAATCAGACATTGAAAAACATGACTTAAGGGATATCCTATGCTTAGAGATGAGGTTGAAGAGTCTGAAAATGGCAAAGCGGTGGGTATAGATAGATAAGGTGCGCGCAAAGATTCTAAAAGCCGCTGGACAAACAGTAACAGAACGTTTCTTCCAACTTGTAAGCTATTTGTACGAGACTGGCGAAATAACAAAATACAAAGATGCGCATAGATGTGAAGATTTTCGAACGATAAGTTTGACAGCACACGAGTCAAAAAATATTAACTAGAATTGTACAAGGACGGATGAAGAATCGGGCTGAATAAATACTAGGAAAAGAATAATTTGGGTATTAGACGAAACAGGACAACACGGAAAGCTATCTTAGCTCCGAGGGTGATAAAAGGGAAGACAATAGAAAAAAGAGAAAACATGTATATAGGATGAGTAAATCTAGAAAAAGCATTCGACAACGTAAAATGGAAACAAATGTTCGAATTACAAGATTGGAATAAGTTTTTAGGGATAGACGGATAGTACATAGCTTATATAGAGAGCAACAGAGGTAATAGAATTGGAGCAGGAACGTAGAGAAGTAACCATATGCAAAAGGGGTGAGGCAGGGACGTGCCCTATTCCCATTAATTTTTAGGTTGTACATCGAAGAAGCAATGAATACTGTCAGATGCAGAAAGACATTTGGAAATATTATACAGGGACAAAAGATTGATATGCTTAGATTTTTTTAGCATAGTGTGTAGTTTACTATATTCCAAAAATTAATTTTATTTTATTATGCAGCGACAAAAGATTAATATGCTTAAATTTGCAGATAATATAACGGTATTAGCATCTAGCAAGGGAGAGTTAGAAGTAGCTCTGAATGAAATGTAATCAGTTCTAAGAGAGAGATGTGGTAAGAAAATTAACAAAAATAGAACTAAAGTACTAGTATACAAAGAAGGGTAAAATCTATCAAAAACTAGAATACAAATAGGAAACAAGAACTTACAAGAGGTTAAGGGTTTGTGCCACGTAGAAAGACAAATAATGCAAAATGAAAAAAGCACAAAAGATATAAAACAAAGATTAGCACAATATCGAGCTAGAATTAACAAGAAAACGCAACTACTGTATTCGAAAACTACAAACATGGGAGCAAGGAAAAGATTGCTTAAAGCATATGTGTGGAGTACAGCACTGTACGTATGTGAAACTTGAACAGTAGGAGAAGCGGGCGGGAAAAAAGTAGAAGCCTTTGAAATGTGGTGCTACAGACGTATGATGAAAATATCGTGGACAAACAAAGTTAAGAATAAAGAGGGTTTAGAAATGGTAAAAGAAGAAAAAATATGTAAAAAACAGTAAACAATAGAAGAGATATGATAGATCACATACTACAGCATGAGGGAATAGTGCGGAATATATTGAAAGCAGAGATAGGAAAAGGAAGAGGTAGAGGTAGACCTGGGTTAAAAAATTGCACACAGATAGTCAAAGATGTAGGCTGTGGGAACTTTAGGGAAATGTATAGCCTAGCTCACAATATAGGAATGAATGGAGGTACGCGTCTAACCAGTTCCAAGACGGAAACCTAATGACCAAAAAGAAAATAATTGTATTAAACCTGATGATAAATATAAGCAACTACAGGTGTTGGTTTTACAATATTCTCAACTAATGTTAATTATGCAAAAGGATTTCCTGTAAAACTATTAATTCGCCAAATATCTAAGTGTTAAAGGATCCTGGTAGCCGCAGATTGTTTAAAACCCCTTCACATACCACTGAATATCGGTAAAATAGGGTATATATTTAGAAAACAATAAAATGGGAACCGAGTATCTAACAAGAAAGAGTATCGGCTGTGTTTGAAGACAACAAACATAGAAACAAAGAAAAATTGTAAAAAGCATATGTGTGGAGTACAGCGCTGTAGACTATGAAAGAGAGACAGTAAGAGAAGCATACAGAAAAAAGGTAGAAACTTTTGGAAATGTTACGCTTCAGATGTATGACGATGATAGCATGGACAGGCTAAGTTAATAACATATAGTTTCTAAAAGTAGCAGAGGAAGAAATATAGCTGTAGAAAACAAAAAAGTAGGAGATATACAAAGGTAGGGCACGTTCTAACGCATTCTTGGGGAATAGCGCAGTATATATTACAAGCAGAGCTGTGATAAAAGGGTAGTTTAAAGGTAGATTAAGTCGTAGGGGTCGTAGGATAGATATAAATAACTTTAACTTTAATTAAATCAAATAATTCCATCAATTACAGGAGTAAATCGACTATTCTACAAAAAATCAATTGTAAAGACACTGTATATAAAGGATATTTGATTAAATGCATGAGAAAGAAACCCGTTTTGTAATAATCCGATACCATTTAATTAGAATAGTAATGTGTGTGTTGTATAATATGTTTAAGTATAATTTACGAGTAAAGATAAGATTTTAGAAGCAACTAATTGCAGCAAATAAAATTATCGAAAAACAGATAAATTGGCATTCCAAATATTTAATAATTACGTCGAAAATATCAACGCATCTATATGCAAACGCATCTTAATACGTCACTAAATACGTGACTACAAAAAATACATTTGTTCAGAAAACTAACATTCTGTAACAAACAAATAAACACCAGGCGGTTTATTATATGATAAGTCTTGCACTTTTAAACGACAAACATTAAATACGTGACTGGATAAAAGCAATAATCGGAAATCTTAACAAAATACTGTAATATAGCAGAACGCTTACGTGACTGAGAAAGCATTTTGTCGAAGAATTAAAACAGCGAATTTTAGAAAATACCGAGTTTTGCCAGAGATAAGGCAAAGTACAAGCCTTTATCAATAAACACGTCAATGGAAACGATTTGTGAGAAGTGCTTATAAATACAATAGGAAATGAATAAAGAGTCAGTTTATATTCAACCAAGCACAAACTATGTTCAAATGCAGCAGAAAATTTACGTAATGTAATTAAGTAGTAAAACGTTAAAATTCTGAATAAATAAAATATGAAAGTACAAAAATTGTGGGACGAAAAATAAGCCGATCTACAAATAGACGTAAGTTAAACAATTAATTAAATTTATTTTTAATATTTAACAAAACAGGGCTTCTTTTATTAGGACCGCTTTTATTGAAGGCTATTTTTTAGTGGAACGGCTTTTGTTGATGCCATTTTGGTTGTGACGGCGTTTGTTGAGTCGATGTTCATGTCGAGATCTAGGCCTTAACGTAAATCTAAAAATACGCCTGAAAGTGAGATCAAAACGGTACTTAAATTTAAATCAAGGAAAAATACCAGAAATCAAAAGTGGATAATTCTGGCCAATAAGTAAAGCAGACACAACAAGAGATGCCGACCACAGACACTATGAAGGAACTCCAGCGACCATTCCAGGTTAGCAATTTTTAAACATTTTATTATTTAAAGACTCTTTTCAATTTAATATTTGCTATACATTATGATTTGTAAGAGTCATCAAAAAGATTATTTGAAAATATAAAAACAGGGAAAACATCTTAGAACGTTCAAAGATACCTGAGAGTAATTAAAGGATATTTTTGCTGGCTTTCAGGAAAGTATAAATTTGGTAAATGTAAATATCCTATACAAGGGAGAATTTTGAGGTTACACAACATTGTACATATTATCAATTATTATATTGTGTGATTTCAAACTGCTTTATTTGAATCCATTTAAAGGGTAAAAAAAGATTTATTCAGTGAGCTAGTCGTGGTAAACAAATAATAAATATTACAGCACTAAAGATGTCACGCCCAATAAAGTAAATTTTATATCAATATAAATGGCACCCATCGTAAGGGCTTGAAAACCAAAAAGGCTAAATCACAGCAATTTAATGACAGTCCCAATCATAGGGCATAGCACAGCAATATATATATATATATATATATATATATATATATATATTTACGACGTTTAGCTGAAAACAACCTGGAAAAAGCCCCACCCTTGGGAAGCCATTTTGTTATGCGTTTCACTAAGCTAAACCTCGAACCCCACCATTGCGTTTCATAAATTTTGCGAATCTTACCTCAGCTGTTCAGCGGGTACGCCGAAAATATTGTGAATCTACCTAGGATGCTTACCTGGGCTGCTAAAAATCAAACTTTACCTAACTGCAACTTTGCTGCAATTCGAAAAATACTTCCCTACAATTTTATCCAACAAAACGCAACTACCAAAATTCATCACATTCTATTTACACAAAAAAATTACAACTTCCAAAACCTTTTCAATTATAACGGTTCAATACATAAAATTGCATATCCTCGATTAGGAAACAATTCATTTTCAAAAATGTTGTTAGATCAAAATTTTTTCATTTTACAAATACTCTATTTAAAGTAAGCGGACTAACCTCATACCTGACTTTAACGCTTGTCTTAATATGAGCTCATAGTTAAACACTTTTAAACATGTGTGCAAAATTATAGCACAGCAACAACAAAAAGTCCCCTTTACCTTGTACATAAACAACCTTTACACAATTTTTTTAAATATCCATCTCTACATAAACATATTTTCATTTAATTATAAAGTTCAATAAATTCTTAAGTCCATAAAATTCATAAAAATGCACTCCAAAAGCACAAAATGTCAAAACACATCAAATAAACTCGACAACAATGTTTTTATAAAAATCAGTTACCTGGAAACATCACACCGCATGTATCTGCAATCCAACCATCGATGATGTTGCCCTCGACAAGGACTGTAAGTTATGGAACCGCTCCCAGATTGAGTCACACCATTGCTGTCAGCACGCAGCTATCCAAATCTCTCCAACTAACTATCGACAATGCCTGGAAACTTCCCAAACTCCTCTACTGTTCCATATACTATCAGCAAACCACTACTCGATGCATTAACAATCGCTAATCCATCTTAAGATGCCTTGCAAGCCCCAACAACTAAAGTTAACTGTAGTCTGTACTTACATGATTTTGATAAGCTTTGCTTTTATATCTAAACGCACTTCAGGATTTTCTAAACGGCAGGTAGTACAGCACACCAACTTGTGTGTGAAGTTATTAATAACAATTTCTTAAAAGCACTGAATAATATTGACTACTACTTGTATTAACGTCGATAACAAGCGAAGAAAAGAAGATAGCCTCTCACCACATCCTTGTGCTTATATAGACCCAAAAGTACCCCCTTATTTCCTTTTCTTACAATTCACCACCCCACATGAACTAGCTTTCTTGGTAACCTCCTAGCCGTTAGAAGACTTCTCAAAACACAAAATCGCAACCGAAACAAAATTCTAAAAATCGCGGGTTAGCCTTCAATAGTTCTTTGTAATTTTGTAAACAAACATCAACGGTTGTGAAAATCCCGAAATATTGACACATGAACACGACAAATTACCGCGAAAATACCTTCCAACCGTCCAACGGCCGCTTTGCTTCCCCGAAACTAGCCTCAACTAACATCAATTCTAATTAGATTCACGCCCCACATGTGGGACAAACCTAGCCTGATCTCTCTCTATTTTACGTTCGAAAATTTTCCCTTTCATGCTTCGTTTAAGAATCCCTCTCACATATGTACCCTCTCTTAATCTTAGACTGTTGCGCGTCTCCCTTCTACTTGTGACGTCCAATTACCTTTCTCGATTTCTCATCCCAATTTAAATCGATATCTTATACAAACATTTTCCAACTTAATCTTGCCTATAGCTTCGAATCTATCATTGTTTCCTAGTTAACCCAACACCTAACAATTTCACCTCTCTCGTTTATATGCTAAAACACCCTGTCTTTGTTTTTATATCGATCCCTGCCTGCTTTAACGTCCATTTCCATTCGTAGAAAATATTGACAATGCTCTTTATCCTTGAAATAAATTGTTACCCAGAAAGTGCCTATCGTAACCGTCGAGTTTTGTTTATCGAAAACACTTTCATACTCAGAAACTGTCTTTTTCTTATGCTAAATTATTCCCTATAATATTTACATACGCTACACGATACTAATGTTCTTACTTCACTAAAATTATGGCCTTAAAATTATCGATTTTACGCTAAAGTAAAATGAAAAAGGTTTTTAACTATTATACGCTGACTCTACTATAATTAAAGTTGCATCCTTACACTGCACACTAATGAATTGACCTTTTTGATAACTACTTAACATTAATTGTTTCTGCTCCCTAATATATTATGAAAATTCCTTGCAAATAACGGCAAACCTGAAATTGAAGTAAAATTAACTATAACTTCTTACTCTAAACTAATTAATCATTACACTAGATTTTTAAGACACCTACTTAACCTTTTAATAAATGGTTTTTACTCACGGCAGCCTACCTTAAATTGTCCTATGGACTGTTTAACTAATTCTAACGTACAAATTGCATAGAAATATATAGTATATTATATATATATATATATATATATATATATATTGCCGTGTAACCCTGATAAAAGACCTCGCCAAATAAAAAAAAAAACATTCGAGCCCCAACGTTGGGCCGTCATAAATTGCCGTGGAACCTTTTATAAGCCTCTGGAACTTGCAAGTTACAAAAAAAATTTAATTTTCAAAATATAAAACTTTCACAAAATTTTTCTTACCCGCTCTGTTCTATCAAATTAATTTCTTCCGCAGCTTTCTAAGGTAGCTCAGCTGTGCTTCTTCTCGTATACCTAAATTTACCCTCATTCTCTTTTCCGTCTTATGCATATTTGATGTCGCATTCTAACCTTGCTTGAGTGGTAGAAAATCGATATAGCTGCCCGCGTCCACGTGGATGAGTACGTGCTTTGCGACAGTCGGTTGAACAATATTCCTTGAAACTTGTCTTGTTATGCTCTAAAACACACAAAAGTCGAGTTTTTAAAACATGCAGGTGTTCAATTAACGAACGTTTAAAATACCAATTCTCGGAGTTTACGTTTCATGGTATTTCAACCCAACCGATATATTTGTGTGTTACAACAAAAGCTATTCGCCTTGGATTTATTGATTTTACATGCTCTGCTGCGTTTTATGACGTTATAACCCCTTAAATTAAACTACATTAAATTAATTACTAATTTCTATTGGCTTATAAAGCTAATTTTCTTTATGCATCTATTAACTTTTAATCCCTAATTATACAATTATGTCAATACTTATTAATTTAAATTAAATAAATAAAATTAATTTTGCACGTAAATATGATGTTTCTTCCTCTATACAGCGTGTTTGAAATTGCATTGTTGACCACCAAATTTAACCCTTTAAAACCACTACAATATATATAAACCTAGATCAGACTACTGCACGCAGATAGTAAAAGATGTAGACTGCGAAAATTTCAGGGAAATACGTAGGTTAATTTGAAATAGTAAACAATGGAAGTACGCATCTAACCAGTCCCAGGACTGAAGATATAATGATGATGATTCAAAACCTGCTTACTAAATTTTAGCACATCCAGTGTCATTGGTGTTGACCCTAGAGGAAGCAATGTTGCACAATATTTACACAGAGTAATCTTTTAAATCATTGGTTTACTAATTATGAGATATAGACTTGACTGAAATAAATTTACTTTAGTAGACGTCGGTTTCGTGTTTTTACACTACGTAAGCCACCTTAGTAATTAATTTAAACCTAACAAGACCAATCATGTGCATATAATTTATTGGTACACGTCAGCCTGTTGTTTTTACACTACGTAAGCCAATTTTGTAACCAGTTTAATCCTAACAAAACATAATTCATGTACGTTGGGTTGCCTATCAGAGAAACGCATATATTATGTTCAGATTGAAATGTCTTTTAGTACACGTCGGCTTCTTGTTTTTACGCTACGTAATGTATTTTCTTATAAATATATATACTATTAGCGTACACTACATATGTTCGACGTGTGTTACTTAATGTTTTTGGCCCTCAGAATATCAAGCAGGTAATTCACAGAACATTCAGTAAATTACTCCGTGAAAAATAACATGCCGGTAAAATACAGAAAACCTCGACTGCACTAACAAACACTGGTCTTGCCGACTAACTCAGTGGATCGGGCGGTGAACGTGTTGGACGAGGGTTCCAGAAGGTTATCGGGTATCAAATGTGGTCTTGATCGGGCAGGTTTGCTAGGGAAAAGCACTAGAATGAATAGCGAGGTGGCAAAATATTGAGATGAGGAAAGTGATTATGTCTTACAAATATACCTGAAAATTCATTAAATCAAAATTATTTTAGATTTAAAATACTTTTGGTTGAATGAATTTTCAGGTATTTTAAATCTAAAACAAACCTAAACATCTAAACCTAGTTGCGACTGCTAACTGCCAGGAAGGTTTATGAAAGTAAATGTTAAATAACACCTGAAATATTCAATCACGCTCAAACAAAATTCACAAGGCAATTTATTTCGGCAAAACTGTAACTATATCATTTACAATAATGGGAAACCAAATATACAATATTTATAAAATATACTGCGACATTGTTAATTCTGTAACACACTCGTATACACTATCAGCGTAAACAAATATGAAAGTTTCATATGTCCTAAATCTACTAACTAAAAACAGTCTAATCACACCTTATGTCGTAAACCTATTAACTAAAACTTAACCTAAACACAAACGCACATTTAAGTACGTTCAACTTATACATTTTCTAATAATTAGGTACTAACCTTCTCAACAATATAGTTTCAGGATTGGTTTATTTTCTTGCAATCGGGAGATGGATTATGGTATTAAAAGCTGTCCTCTACTTCCTCTCGATTACATCTATCCTAACGACCTCGTCCGCTACAATATTAAACTTCCAACACAACCGTTGACTCTCTCTATGAACCCGGTAGTGTCCGTAAAGAGAAACTAGCCCACTTGGCAAGGAATTATACGAATTTTCTTAGGCTACTCTGCCTTGTTTTCTAACCTCTATTCAAAGTAATTAACCTACCAAAACGGCATGTTTAGGGTTTGGATGTTGGAAACGGAGTCTTTTTTTAAGCAATGGAACTGCTCTACTTAAACCACTCGATGCATTCTTAGCAAACTTCAGACGAGTGAATCAAATTTCAATCTCCTTCGAATCGCTTTTCCTATCTAACCATTATATCTTTAAGTTTACATATTGCGGATCTAAAATAAAAATCTGTGTTTTTCATTAATCTGAGTCAGCACAAAACTGTATATGACTTGTCTTTGTTCTCAGACGTTGAGATCATCTTCGCGCCAATATTTCTATTCTAGATAAAACAAAATCTGGTTGTATTAATTACCATGATGACATCACTTGAAACTTTTAACACTGACATATTGTAATGTCACTGTGTCACTATTTTTAATTAATTGTAATAATGTACAATTTTTGTAAATTGTCCTGTGAAGTTATAAGGAATATCTCAAAAATAGTTAATAATAAACGCACTTAAATGTGTGGTGTAGGGACGAATTAGTGCGGTTAGCAACGTGCGGCAGGTAGTGCAAGGGTATTCGGGTTCTAGAAGTAAGAGTAAGTGGTTGAAGTCACTCAAAAACCATATATTGAAAGGGTAGTGAGATAATGGACTGCAGTATCTGCAATTTAATGGTAACGCAACCTATTTAGAGTATCTGTCGCAGAAAAATAGTTATTGGTTTTGGTTTGGTAATTAACATTACACCAGAAAATTAATTGCTACTGTGCCTTCGTGACCATGTCACAAAATAGGAAGGCGTCCTAACGACTAGCAAACTTTAGTACGTAATTCATAAATTTTTCCAAGATTATTATTAAAATTATCATTCAACTTGTAATTGGTGCTTATTACTGTCCGTTAGGGTTAATTAGATGAGTGTTCAGCCCATGAGTTATTAAATTTAATTAGTAGTTATTAGTATAATTATTTGATATTTTTGTTGAGGTGGTATTTTAATGTGGAATGTTTACATTAAATGGTTTATGATTATATTGTTTGAATATTGTATAAATGCCTGTGTGTTGCGTAGAAGGGTTAAAATTAACAAATAGAACGAGACCCACAGACGGTCTTGTCAAAAAGAGGATTCATTTTGATTACAAAATAGTCGTGGCATATTATACGATCACTATAAATTAATTAGGGAAATACAACAATAAGAATTTTATAACCTTTTATGAACAAAACAATTTTCTGTTAAATTAGAGTTTATAGCCTGAAATTTATATTTCCTAAAGGGAGTAACCTAGTCCTATTGGTGGACTTTACTTATACAGAAACTGTTACAATGAAATGTGCTTATAATTATTTCTAAGAGAATGTTACATTTCCTCTAATTAATCAGATTTTTCCAAAAAATTTGAGTGAACTACAACAAATCGACATAGATAGTGAAGAATGGGCACCAAGGCATCAGCCTAAACGTATGAAATGTGTTAGTGAAGGTATGTGTCGTCGTATTAAAACGTCTAAGCTAAACTTAACCTAGGTGAAATTTTCAATGCCGTAGTGTCAAGGAAGGTGAGAGGTCGTAAAGCGTCCTCCTACTTATCTTTAAAAATAGAGAACACCTATGGTGAACTTTTAGGGTAGGTTTTTGTGAAGCCAAACCCTCCAAAATAACAAGGATTGGCACTCCCTTTTTCTAGGGATTTTCCATAACAACCCTGCGTGGTTAGGTAACGTCAAAGGTATTTTCCGGTCAAGACCAAATTTGTACCCGATAGCCATCTGGAACCCTTGTCAAACACTTACACCACCCGTCATATTGAGTTAGTCGGCAACCAACCTCGTTATTAGTACTGTCGAGGTTTTCGGTATTTTACCGGCACAGGATTTTTATCGGAGTAATTTACTGAATTTTCTGTGAATTACCTACTAAATATTCTGAGGGAGAAAAACTGTATGTATCAATTGAAGCGTAAGTATTCTTTGTTAGGCACCAGTTGTTATGTACAGTTTTTGGCCCTGAAAATATCTCGCAGCTAATTCACAGAAGATTCGGTGTATAACTCCTTTAAAAGTGCCGTTTCGGTAAAATACCGTTCATTTACATTTCCAATGCTCCACCCGAAGGTACTACATTGGCCAGGAGGCGAGTTTTTTGTTGCCTGGACATTTAGAATTTTGCCGAACCCTTGCCGTTCCAGGCAAGGTAGGGATCTTTAACGTGCGTGACAACATTCACACACGGGACCTCCATTTAACCTCTCATCCTAACGAGGGCGTAATATTTGTGAAAAATGCTCACCTGCCATTTTTCAAGCAGTCGGCCGTGTCGGGATTCGGTAAAATACCGAAAACCTCGACTGTACAGTGTGTCCCAAATTTGATGTCGTTAAGGGGTAACCTTGTTATCATTAAAGATACAGTAAAACTGTTTGCGCAGTTGTAGGATAACTTTTATACATCAATACAATGGTGAAATTAGAAATGAGCGATCTTCTTTTGTTTTCAAATTATATAGTCAAAAATTGATATTTTTAACAATTCTATGTATGACTTGTTTGTTTGCAAAAATATCCAAAAATACCGTAGAAGTTTTGTATACAGTTTTTTTACATAAAATTCAGTGACGTACGCAAATATTTAATATTTATAGCAATTGGGAAGATTTAATATAAACGTGCATTTTTTAAATAGAAACCACAGTTGGTTACGACTTTATTTAAAAGCCTTGTTCATGAATTTTTCAAAAATATAAAGTTCAATATATTTTTTTTTCAATTGGCCGAATTATTCCATGTTTTCGGTATAATAAATAAAGTTATTATTTTGCTAATAAATAGTTGGCCGCAAAACAAACGGTAAATAGTAAACAACAATTTATTATTTTACCACATTACATTTATAAACAAACGAGGTTTGAAAATTAGAAGAATGCAATAATATAACTGCATATATTATTAAAATTAATAAATACATCTTAAATTGAAAATTCTATTACTTTGTCCAGATATAAATAATCTATATAGATATATACACACGCACGCACGCACGCACACAGGACACGCACGCACGCACACACCTACGCACGCATCAATTTCTTAGTAAGTGAGTAGTGTAAAATCAAGGCTTTCATTTCCTCCAGAATCCCTCATTTCCTCACTCATTTTCGTCCTGCCTTCCTAGCTCATCTTTCGAGATAAATCTATATTGTTTGGTGTCAATTAATATTAGATTTTCTCAGCTACCCGAATTTCTAGGAATTTTTGAGATACCATCATCTCCCAGGGAGCTACCCTCATTTTAAGATTTTTTGCTGGTAGCGATTTCTGACAATGCTTATAAATTTTTTAACCATACGATACATCAAATTAGTCTAGAATTTTACGCAGAATTCAAATCTGTAAACGTATTTAAAATAGGACCACCGCTTACCGTTTTACACATATGCCCTCTGCGAGATAAATCTTTCTCCACATTCCCACCCACGAAATAAATCTATATTGTTTGGTATCAATTAATATTAGATTTTTCTCAGCTACCCAAATCTCTTTAAAATTTTCAGATTGCACCATCCCCCAGAAAGCTACCCTCATTTTAAGATTTTTTTTTGCTGGTAGCGATTTTTTGGCAGCATAAATTTTTTAACCATGCAATACATCAAATTAGTCTAGAATTTTATGCGAAATCCAAATATGCAAACAGATTTTAAATAGGATCGCTCCTTACAAAGTTACACTGTAAATTTGTCAACCGCAATTTTTAAACAAATCTCTCCGTCTCCTTTAAGGAATTTTAATTAACAATGCTTTGATAAAAAACTTCTGTTTACTACCACCACTATTACAACAGTCCTAAAAACAATAGAAAATAAAATCTAAAAATCACTTCCGTTTATTAAGAATCTAACACCCTCACTCAAAAAAATTCTTGCTAACCCCTCTTGTACAATATCTTTTCGTTATATTAATTTGCTTAATTATTTGTTTTCTAAACTTAAAGACCCAACTAATACAATGTCACTGAGTAATGTAGTATACCAAATTATTTGTAATTGCAATGCCACTTATGTGGGCCACACTAGTGAATGGCTTAAAAATAGCATTACCCAACACAAAAGTGATGCCAAGTTACAAAAGACCACCTGCACCTTAGCAGAGCATGTAAAAAATATGAATCATATACCAAATTACACTGATACAAAAATCCTAGAAACAGAACCTAAATACAAAAATCGCTTATTTCTAGAAGCGTTACATATGGCCTTAATGAAAAATCAGACACTCTGCATCTAAGTGCAGTTTATTCTCTTCTATATTCTATAAATAATAATTCTTAACAATTTTTTTTTTCACTTTCTGCACACCCGTTCAATCCTTTTCACACTATACATGAATTATTAATATTCCTAATAGTTTTGAATTTTTCCATTTATTTGCTTTTAAATTTAGATATTTTACCTACAATATTTAGCATATGTAACAGATTAATTTTTATCAGATCGATTCATTGCACTCTTAGTGGTTATTTTAAATTTTGTGACTTTTCAAATTCAAATCATTCATTTCTACTCTTATTTAATACTACTTGATGTTTTTATCCGTCACACTGACACTTTAATATTCTATTCAATGTTTATATGAATTATTTTTATTAATCACATTGAATGTAAGTACTTTATAGTAATGCTAGTTTTCCTGTTTTTGTTAATTGCAATTTTTAGCTCATGATTAAGGATTCATATTATCCGAAACGTTGATGTTCAATAAATGATTATTCAAAATTTTTTTCTAATGTAACCTATAAAAAATTATATGTCAACAGAAAGATCCATAAAAACGCTATTCAATGACAAAATCCAATATGGCGGGTGCCATTTAAAAAATTGATTTTTGGTTCATTTTGCGTTTTGCTTAGTCTTGTACAATAAAAAGTATAAAACAAGCATATCACGCTATGGATAATAATACAACAGAATGTGGAAAATTATGTCGTGAAAGAATCAACTTTCCAAGTTCAATACGTAAACTTCCACAATTTTTCAAAGTTGACATGATTTTGACATAAAATAACTCATAAAAAGCAAACCATCCATTGTAGACCTATAGTACTTTTGTACAATTTTGATCAGCATTAAAAGAGCTTTTAGAATAAGGTATCAAATCTAGGGCGTTTCATTTAAAAAAACAAGTTTAGGTTGGAAACCATATTGGCATACCCTGTATATAGGTGAAAATATTTTTAAATTGTGCAACCTAGCCGTGGCTATCGTTTAAAAAAACAGGAAGTTCATATCTTGAATAACATAAAAGTTATAGAACTTTCACGGAGCACGTGGAAAACTTGTATATATAAAGATATATGAAGATTGTTCTTGTTTGTGCTTATTAACACGCACTTGTGGTAATCTTGTAAAGCTTCTCATTATTCTTTTTCATTTGTAAAATAATTGCGGTGTAAATTTCGATAGCTAATTAGGAGAGAGAATGGACTGTATATAATTAATGATAGTTTACAAACAACAGATAATTAATGTCTTTAATCAAATCAAAGCAAAGCGTTTACTATGAAGCACCCACCTGATTGCTTACAAAATCGTACCAATGCAAAAAACGATGTAGCATCTAATCTGCCTCTTGCCGAAAAGCGAAGCACATTTAGTTCAATAGCGGTTCTAACGAAAAAAGCGGTTCATGTACAATAGCGATGCAAACTGGTCGAAAGATAAATCGATTCTCTGCATGCAGAACGTGTACGATAGCGAGGCGGTGTATTCGACAGAAGAAACGATTCTCTTCCGGCTTCGTGGATTTTCCAATCAATACTTGTTGTTGCACATGCGGAATAACACACAGAGTTTTATCACTCACGACACTGTTGGCGCGTACTTAAATAAACACATGGGGCTTTTGCAATAACAAATTTAAATATACCGCGGCGAATTTAAAAATAATCAACAAACTCGATGGAAATAAAATTTTGCTATAAATCATTTACATATAAACGGAACATACTGCCCACCAAAATGCATGGCTTTTTAAAGAAAAAGTAATTATAAAGCGGGGGCGGAATGACCAAGCAAAAAAAAGCGAAAAAGAAAAAAGGATCTACAAAAACAAAAGAAAAAGAAGAATTTTTCTACATTGCGGGCAAAGGGCAGAGCTTTAACACAGCCTGCCATGAGCGGTTTTAAATGTGACCACCCTAACCACACCATCTGTCCCAGGATGCACAGACACAACACGTCCGAGGGACCAACGAAGGGGAGGAACATTAGCGACCTTAATTAGTACTAAGGTGCTCAAATCAACTTGAGGAGACGGGGTGTGCCACTTTGAGCGCTGCAGTAGCGAGTGTAAGTATTCTTTGGACCAACGGGACCAAAAATCTTCGTGATTGCGCTGGAGCAGTTGCCAGCGAGAGAGGCGGTTAAGTGGTAGGTAAGAAAGTGTGGGCTCCGGAATGGCGGTTAAAGGGCCAAAGTTAAAAAATAACTGGGTGTAAGACAGCTCAAATCATTGGGATCAGTCTTCAAAGGTGTGAGGGGACGTGAGTTCAAAATGGCCTCAATTTGGATAAAGACAGTGGCCAAATCTTTAAAGGTTAACACTTGTTCGCCAATAGTGCGTAGTGGCAGGATCTTGACAGATTGCACTCCCACTTCCCATAAGCCACCAAAATGAGGTGAAGCTCGCGGTATAAAATGCCACGAGATATGGTCCTTAGAAGCAGCAAGCTTGGCGAGATGAATTAACTGTTTATGAGCACTCACAAAATTTGTGCCACAATCACTATAGAGGTGATCACAACGGCCACACCTGGCAATAAATCGGCGCAGGGCCGCTAGAAGGGCGTCCATTGTCAAGTTAGATACGATTTCAAGGTGCAGCGCCTTGGTAGCCATACAGATAAAAAGACATAAATATGATTTGAAAACATTAGCGCCCCGTAGTCGAGACATAGTAGTAGAAAAGGGACCAGCAAACTCGACGCCCGAACATAAAAAGGTTTGACTTGAGTAACTCGACATCAAGGCAGATTGCCTATTGGAGGTTGCAATGCGACAGGATTGGTATTTCGGCACATTAGACAGTGACTCAAAATACGACGGATAGATTGCCTTCCAGAAATAATCCAGAAGTGCTGACTGACGAGAAAATGGACGAGTTGAGCACCCGCGTGGAAGTATTTTAAATAAACGTAAGTAACATACAGGTCAGTGAATCGACTTTTGCTAGGTAACAAAGCGGGAAATTTACGGTTAATGAACAAATGTGCGTGAGCCAGGCGACTTCCAACGCGCAAGATTCCATCACGAATAAAAGGAGACAACTTGCGAAAACTCTTTTTTAAAGGAGATCCAGAAAGAATCGCTTCAAGTTCGATAGTGAAATAAGATTGTTGAGTATACACAAGCAAGGCGATCAAAGCATTGTGCAGCTCAGAAGATGACAAAGGTCCGGAGGACCTATCGAGTGGGTGGCGTAGATTATGACGAAAACGGAGAATCCAAGCAACAATGCGAGTAATAAATGGAAAGGAAGAGTGATCTTTTAGAATTGATTGAATCCAAGAGGATGTTACAACAGCGGATGAAACACTAGAGCGTTGTTCAGTGAGAACTTCAAGAATATCTGAAAGCGGAATATATGGGCTGTAGTTTTAAAAGACCCATACACGATTGGTGAAGCCGCCCACCATAGAGAACATTGGCACAAGTCGGTAGGGAGTAAACCACGTGACCCGACATCGGCAGGATTCTCGGTGTAGGGGATGTGATGCCAAGAGGCGCGAAACGTATTTTCCTGAATGTAAGCAACACGATTGGCGACGAAAGTCTTCCAACGCTGCGGCGGGGAAGGAATCTACGAAAGTACTACCATGGAGTCAGACCAACAGTAAATTTTATGAAAAGTAAGGTGCGAATCAAAAGTTTTGGGGACAAAGATTAATAATTTTGATACCAAAGTGGCGGCCAGCAATTCGAGACGGGGTAAAGAGATTTTAGGAATAGGTGAAACCTTAGACTTAGCGCACACTAAGCGTACCTCAACGGCGGAAAGAGTAACAAAACGAAAATAAACAAAAGCACAGTAGCCACGTTTGGAAGCGTCAGCAAGGCAGTGAACTTCGCACGTAGTAAACTGTAGCGGGATAAGCAAGCGGGGTAAAGCAAAATCCGAAGGAAGCGGTAATTCATGTAAGTATCTCTCCCACAAACGGAGGAGGTCAGGGGGAGGGGGAGCTTCCCAATCTATTTTTAACGACCATAAACGTTGAATTAAGTGTTTTACCAGAAAAGTGAGAGGAGATAAAAGCCCCATGGGGTCAAAAATACGAGCTACGTTAGAAAGTAGGTTGCGTTTGGTACAGCAGGTACTTAATGGCTGAACTAGAAAACAAAAATTATCCGAAGTGGGATTCCATTGAAGACCTAAAACTTTTAAGGGTTGAGTATCAGGATCCTCAAAAGAACGGGGTTGCGCGAATTGCTGCGTAGCGGAAAGATCCTTTAACAATTCGGGATGGTTACTTGACCATTTATGAAGTTCGAAACCACCAAGTTTTAAAAGATCAATTAGTTGATTACGTACAGCAAGGGTTGATTCAATAGAATCTCCACCAGTAGTGATGTCATCAATATAAGTATGGTGGCGAAGTGCGAAAGCGGCTAACGGATAAGAATTCCTTTCGTCCACGGCCAACTGCTGAAGTGTGCGTATGGCAAGAAAGGGAGCACAATTGATTCCATACGTAACGGTAATTAATTTAAAATCCTGAATAGGCTCCTCATGGGAGAAGCGCCAAACAATTCGTTGATAGTCACACTGAGCGGGATTTACAAGAATTTGTCTGTACATCTGACGAATATCGGCAGTGACAACATAAGGATGTAAACGAAATTGTAACAAAATTGCGGTGATATCGGATTGCAACTTCGGCGCAACAAACAAGTGATCGTTTAAGTACGATTGAGACAGAGTTTTAGCGGAAGCGTTGAAAACAACTCGAAATTTCGTACTTACGCTTTCGGGTTTCACAACGCAATGATACGGGATGTAATAAGAAAAGTCCGAATAAGAGCCAATAACAACAGATTGCATATGTTGAGAATCAAGATATTCACGCATAAACAAAACGTATTGTTCGTAAACACGAGGTTGCTTGAGTAGACGAAACGTATCGACAAAATGTTGTTCAACAAGAGTTTCTTCAGGCGTGAAAGGTTGAGCGGCAGGGACAGCTTCGACTTCCTAGAATTTAGCGACAATATCTTCCAATGGGGAAGTAGAATCTGTCATACAAAACAAGCTAGTTATTTCAGAAGCGGGCGAGGATGGTATGTTTCCCATTAAAACATATCCGAAGATGGTATTAAAAGCAACAGGTTGATCGCTATCACCCTGGATGCGACCGTCTAATAACACTTGGGGGAAAATATCCGCGCCAAGTAAGAAGTCAATGGGTCCAGATTGAGCAAAGAGCGGATCAGCTAGTTTGAGGTTAGCCAAATTTAAATGTTGTGAAGAAATATTAGAAGTAGGTAAATTTTCACAAATTTTGGGAAGTACTATAGCTTGAAAAATAATAATCGGTGAAGAAACACCTATTGGTTTGAGCGAAACGGCGACAGTGCCATGCTAAGCAGCAGAGCGCATGGAACCTAAACACTAAGGGTAAGAGAATGTGGAGTAGTACGAAAACCTAAACGTTTCACGCTACTTTGCGAAATAAAAGAAATCATGCTTCCCGAATCGAGTAAACCGCGAAATTGCTGGAAAGAACCAGAGCAATCAGAAATTTCCACTTGAACGGTGGAAAGTAAAACAACTGAAGGTTTAGCTAAAGAATTAAATAATACGACATTTGAAGTGTACGGACCACTACAGCTAAACGAAATCGATGATTCCTCAGAGGCCCGAGCTGCAGAAAGCTTGTAGCGGTCTTGAATAGCGGGAATAGAGCGAAGTGATACCTTAGAGGCGGCGGTGTCCGGGCACGAGCGAGCCTGGCTACTAGCAGCGAAAGCGGGTTTAGACGAAACGCGATCGAAATGCAATAACGAATGATGACGTTGATTGCATTGACGGCATGAAAAAGTAGACTTGCATTTATTTAAAATGTGAGAATTACTAAGGCAATTAATACAAAGATGTTGGTTTTGTGCAAAGTTGTAGCGATCTTGCAACGAAAGTTTAACGAACTCATTACAACGATAAGGATTGTGATCTTGTTTACAAAGCGGACATTTATTAACATTAGATTTTGTCTGTACTAACATGGAAACGGCGGAGCGAAGTTTAGACGGGTTGCTGGAATGAATAACTTTGTTTAAATCAGTTTTATGATTTACCGACAAATTTGATAAGGATTTACACGTATTTTCCAGATAAGCAATTAACTTTTTATAAGTTGGGATAGCGGTCGGATCTTCATGCATTTCAAAACTACGAGAGGTGTCTACATCCAAGCGATTTAATATCATTTGTACAAGAATGAAATCCCATTGCTCTACGGGAAATTCAAATTTCTTAAGCGCTTGTAAATTATCGACAAAGGTATCAACTAATTTTTGCAAACCGACGGAGTTATCGGAGTTTAATTTAGGAAATTTGTCAATATTGTTCCATAGAGCCGAGGTAATGTGATGAATATTACGATATTTTTCACGAAGTTTTGTGTATGCAAGAGCGTAATTGGCTTCGGTAAGGTCAAAGTTTTTAATAGTTAGAAGTGCGGAACTTTGTAATGCTGATTGAAGATAAGAAAATTTATCTACGTCCGAGAAATCGTTATTAAAATGAATCAAACTATCAAAATGGTCAATGAAACTTTCAAACAGACAACATTCCCCATCAAACGTCGGCAGCGTCAGCGGGAGTAATGATACTTTTGACCTTAAAGTGTCTAGCGGCGGGGACACCTCAGCCTGTGGTGAAGATTGGCTCGTAAACAGCTTGAATTAGAGCGCTTTTATTTGGAAATAGTTGTCAAAGCGTCTACGGATAGTGTCTTCGAATTCAAATTTTTCATCAGCGTCACCGGCTGAAGAAATTACACCCACTGTCCAATTGTGATGTGTGAAGAAATTTTCTTTAACGGTTTCCAAAGATGCATACGGAGCGTGAAATAAGTCTAAAAAAGCGGTTTCGACAGTACATTTTTGAGCAATTTCGAACATTTCCTTTAGCGAATTAATAGCGATATTACGTAGCAAACAATTACGTTTTAGCTTTTCTGCCATAGTTAAATACAAATTGAATACAAACGCAGAGGAGATAAAAACGAAAACTTGAAGAATTTTAATAGCCTAGCGGCGATAACAGACGTAAACCTATTGCACGGCAGATAAGAAATACTTGTAAACTCAACGATACAAATTATGCTAATTAGCTGTCAATGCTTTGACGAGAGGTATAATAAATTATGTGAGCTTGTTGATTATTCAATTCCGGCGAGAAGTCAACCAAATGTAAAATAATCGCGGTGTAAATTTCGATAGTTAATTAGGAGAGAGAATGGACTGTATATAATTTATTGATAGTTTACAAACAGATAGTTAATGTCTTTAATCAAATCAAAGCAAAGCGTTTACTATAAAGCACTCACCTGATTGCTTACAATGTCGTGCCAATGCAAAAACGATGTAGCATCTAATCTGCCTCTTGCGGGGCAGCGAAACACATTTAGTTCAATAGCGGTTCAAACGAAAAAAGCGGCTCATGTACAATAGCGATGGAAACTGGTCGAAAGACAAATTGATTCTCTGCATGTATAAGGTTATCATAAAGTAAGGGATATATTTTAAATTATGATAACTTTTTAACAAATTAAGTTAATAACAAGAAATAAATGAAATCTAATTGCTTATGAAATGGGATTTAGTATGCCCAAAACAGATTACGGCAATTGCTCAATATGACCTCCATTTTGTTTTGTAAGATCACCATCCTTACCTCCAAATTGTACACAGCATTTCGTAACATTTCTGGTTGAATTGTACCAATTTGCTCCGTAATACTGTCTTTTAATTCTTGTAGCGTAGTTGGTCGTCTTCTAAACACTAAACTTTTTAAATAACACCACAGCCAGTAATCCGCTGGGTTTAGATCAGGTGATCTTGGTGGCCATGAATTTACGAAATGTCTGCTTAACACGCGATCTTGAAAAACGTTGGTTAACAATTCTTTGACTGGTCGAAAAATGTGCGGGGTGCTCCATCCTGCATAAAATGATGTTTTCAATTCCGTAGTGCTCGTTTTGCAGCTGTGGAATAACATAATTTTGTAACATTTGCAAGTATCGTTCACCATTTGCAGTTACAGATACGGCTTGTCCATTCTGCATTTCCTCGTAGAAATACGGACCAATAATAAAATCAGCTGTAAAACCGCACCAAACGGTGACTTTCTTGTCATGAAGACCTTTTGAACGATTTGTTGCGGATTTTCTGCAGACCAGATTCTACAGTTTTGAGTATTGACTCCACCATTCAGAGTAAAATGTGCCTCATCTGTCCATAAAATACGGGATAACCATTCGGGATCAATTTCCATCTGAGCCATTACTCGCAAAGAAAAATCGTACCTAGTAGCCAAATCTGCGTCCTTTAATTCAAACAGCATTTTCAGTTTATATGGATACATGTTTAGAATTTTGCGTAAAATTTTCCAAACCGTGGTATACGGCATTTGCAATCGCTTGGATATCGCATTTGCACTGCTGATTGCGAGTGAATTGCTTCTGGCTATGTCTTGATTTTCATGAAGAACCTCTGCAACTTGGACATCACTAATTATTGGTCTTCCTGATCTTGGTAAGTCAGTTACAGACCCTGTTTTTTCAAATTTTTGTATCAAATTGCGGTACGCTTTCATTTGATAGGGTCCCGTTCTCGTGCGAAATCTTTGTAATCCAGCGGTGTAATTTCTGCCGGATTCATAATAGCACTGAACTAGACCAATTCTTGTTTGTAAATCCATGTTATTACAGTTGAGTCGTTTGAACTCAACGTTTACTTGAGTTTTAATTTCAAAATAAAACTTCAAATTGAATAATTTCGTTTTGACACTAGTGTCAACAATTGTTATGACAACGCTTTTGTTTCTCATAGATACGGTAAAATCTCATTCATTAAGCAACTAGATTTTGTTTATTTTATGTTACTAACTTAATTTATTAAAAAGTTGTAATGATTTAAAATATATCCCTCACTTTATGATAACCTAGTAGAACGTGTACGATAGCGAGGCGGTGTATTCCACAGACGAAACGATTCTCTTCTCGCTTCGTAGATTTTCAAATCGATACTTGTTGTTGCACATGCGCAGTAACACACAGAGTTTTATCACTCACGGCACTGTTAGCGCGTGTTTAAGTAAACACATGGGGCTTTTGCAATAACAAATTTAAATATACCGCGGCGAATTTAAAAATAATTAACAAACTCGTTGGAAATAAAATTTTGGTATAAATCATTTACATATAAACGCAACACCATTAATTGACTTAATGTACCTTTATATACACGTATCTGTTCTTGTTTGTGCTTATTAATTCACACACTTTTAATATTGTAGATAATTAGTTATAATGTGTAAAATATTCGCCAGTATTCTATTTATATTTTTTTCCTGTGTATATAGGTATATAAGGGGTGGGGTCAGATACAAGTTTCTTTTTAAAAATGCAATAAAATGAACAAAATTATTTTTTCCATGTATTATGGCTTTAATAGTAAGAACAAGCATTCCTATTAAATATGGAACACAACTTCGTTCAAGTGGCTGCCTCGGCTGGCTTTGCAGTAGCGCATTCTGTCACTCCAATTTTCGAAAACCTTGTTGATGGTTTCGGGTTGTAGCTCATTGATTACTCGGATGATATTGGTCTGAAGTGTTTGAGTCGTTTCTGGATTGTTGGCATGACATCAGTCCTACAAGGTTCCGAACAAAAAATCCAAAGGGGTCAAATCACAGCTCCAAGGCGGCCAACTGACATCGCCAAGATAGCTGATAAGTCAATTTGAGAATTTGGTGCGCAAAAGATCGATTGTGGCATGGGCTGTGTGGCATGGCGCGCCATCCTGCATGAACTATAGTTCGTCCAAATCCATGTCTTCAATTTCACTAAAAAAGGGTCTGATAACATGGGTCTGTAACGCTCATCGTTGACCGAAACGTTGTTTACAGCCTCATTTTCGAAGAAAATGGTCCAATAATGCCACCATTCGCACCAAACTGTCACTTGCAGTAGATGCATTGGCTTTTCGACAATAACGTGCGGGTTTTCCGAGCCCCAGATGCGACAATTTTGTTTGTTAACGTATCCGCCAAGATGAAAATGCGCCTCGTCAGAAAAGATTATTTCTCGCCCAAAATCGTTGTTGAGATCGACGGTGAATTGATCTTCGTGAATTGAGTCTCACACTCTCGGCTACAGCAGCCACATACTCGTCTGTGCGGACCATACGAGAACGAGGACCATAAGTGTTGTCTACTAGCATGCCGGCCTCACTAACTTTTGCACAAATTTGCGTACAGCAGGCGTGGTGGGTGATTTATTTCGGGCAAAACTTTTTTCAACAAACGCACTGTTTGGGCTACACAGCACTCACTTTGGAAATAAGTTTGCAATATTTTCCAACGTTATTCAAGCGTAAAGCGATTCATTTCGGACCGCGGAGGTATGAATGATACTGACTTGCTGTTAAGATTTCGGGCGGGAAAAAGCTGTTAGTATCAAAATAACCTATGATTTAAAAAGAAACCACTAGATGACCCACACTTTATTGACTTATATGTTGCAGTAGTGTATTCTGCAAGATACTACCATTTGCCGCGGTATCAATCTTTATCATTAATTGATGTTGACAACTTCATGAATCGGGACATACTATGAAAATTATTCCCTCGAATAAGGCAAACAGTATGTAACATTATTTTGTAATGTTAACGAATAAACAGATCAATTAATTAAAAATTCAGTAACTTGCATAAAGTATAGACAAAAATTCCCACAATAAATTATCATATTTTAGTTAGACTCACTTATAATGAAAGACCAGGGTTACCGATAGCTTCAGGCTACTAAATTCCAACGGCAGGTCATCATTTAAAGCTCTAGACCCTTGTAAATCAAATACAATAAACCTCTTAAAAGTTTAGGTAGGTTACAGACTGACAAATCCGATAAAATTAAAATGTAATAGTACCTTTTAGCGTAAATAAAAGAAACCAATTTCAGTTTGAAAAGCTTAACCTTCTTAATACTTTCGTTGATTGACAGCGGGTTAGACAAAACGAAATATTATAAATAGCAAACCTATTTCCAATTTGATTTGTTCAAATATTACAAGTAATTTTAAGTAGTCTGGAGACATCCATTGTATTTAAAATCCATTTCGGCTCAAGTAGGTTAGCCAGTCTTTGTTAATGGCAGACCACTGTCGCCAACAGGTGTGGTCCACAATCAAGTAATTACAATTCGTAGAAAATACAATATAATTTAAACCCTTGGGAAAGTAATTGCATCCGTGACCATCATCTAAAAAGGGGTTGGATTTGGTTTCTGAAATCTTGTTTTGCGGAAGGTTCTGTTCAGTCATTGGATAACAGAAAATGACGTACATAATTATTAGGGTAGGAATTAAGTCTATATAACTAAGGTTTAGCCAAAAGACGGTGAGTTTTTAATCAATTCCTCGGCTTTTTCTACTTATGCAACGTCCATGATAAAGAATTTAAAAAAACTATTGACTTAATCAACGGCAAACAATACTATTTAATTCACAGAGCAACAAACGTGAACCTCTTACATTCATTGATTTTAATTTAGAAATTTAAGTGAATAGGTGATTATGGAATTTATTAAAATTTTGAGTACATAAGTAGTTCTCAAACACTTGTATATGAACAAAACTTATATTATAAATCTTACAGTAAACTAATCCTACGGTTTATGGCCAAAACGTCCTAACAAACAAACTAGCTAATAATTGCTCATGCTACTTAACTATAAAACTTACTAAAATTGTCCATTGTTTGAGGGTTTGTCTTCCAACGTAGAACAGTTCTTAAATTGGGGAGAGAATCTCGCTTGTTGCTTCTGTTTATAATTTTAAAGAATTGACTGGCACACGAACCCGGCAGAATCTTCTTGACAATATCACTTACTTGTGCATCACACGCCTACAAGCTTTTTAGTAATTACCTTGTATCACTATAAATCCGCGAACATTAGGCATATCCCTCGCGAATTGGAAGAGTATCACTCCTTTCCAATTTTTTACTGTCGTGATACGAAGTGAAATATTCTATCTGTGATGCCGGAGAACGCTACACGCGAACTACGTTTCTTTCTACTTCTTGACCAGGAACGATTCCCCTTGGAAAAACTCCCTGTCTTTTGGCTAAAGCCTTAAGCTATACAGACTAATTCCTACCCTAATCATTATGTACGTCATTTTCTGTTATCCAATGACTGAACAGAACCTCCCACAAAACAAGATTTTAGAAACCAAATCCAACCCCTTTTTAGATGAGGGTCACGGATGCAATTATTTTCTCAAGGGTTTAAACTATATTATACCTTCTACGAATTTCTTAATTATTAAAATGTGGAACATACCTATGGCGACAGTAGTCTGCCATTAACAAAAGACCGGCTAACCTACTTGAGCCGAAATGGATTTTAAATACAATGGATGTCTCCAGACTACTTAAAATTACTTGTAATATTTGAATGAATCAAATTGGAGAAATAATTTGCTATTTATTGTTTGTTATGCTATAACCCCTGTAATCAAGAGTTTAAGCCAAAAGACGTTAAGTTTTCAAATGGGCCGTCCGTGGTCAAAAGTAGAGTAAACGTAGTTCGCGGGTAGCGTTCACTGGTAACACAGATTTAAATTTATATTCGTATCACGATATTAAAATTGGAAAGAGCGATAACTCTTCCAGTTTCGCGAGGTTATGCCATATGTTCGCGGATTTATAGTGATGCAAGATAAATATTAAAAGCTTGTAGGCGTGTGACGCACAAGTAAGTGATATTGTCAAGCTTCTGCCGGGTTCGTGTGCCAGTAAATTCTTTAAAAATAGATAAATATTAAAAACTTGTAGGCGTGTGACGCAGCAAGTAAGTGATATTGTCAAAAATTCTGCCGAGTTCGTGTGCCAGTCAATTTTCTTAAACATTACAAACAGAAGCAACAAGCGAGATTCTCTTCCCAAATTTAAGAACTGCTCTACGTTGGAAAACAAACCCTCAAATAATGGACAATTATTAGTAAGTAAGTCTTTATAGTTAAGTAGCATGACCAATTTTTAGTTAGTTTATTTGTTAGGACGTTTTGGCCATAAACCGTAGGATTAAATTAGTGTACGATTTATAATATAAGTTTCTTTCATATACAAGTGTTTGATAACTACTTATGTACTCAAAATTTTCATAAATTCCATAGTCACCTATTCACTTAAATTTCTAAATCAATGAATGTAAGAGGTTCACGTTTATTGCTTTGTGAATTAAATAGTTTTGTTTGCCGTTGATTAAGTCAATAGTTTTTCTTATTTTTTTTATAAGTAGTAAAAAAGTGAGGAATTGATTAAAAGAAACAATTGTCCTCCTTGGGATGACAAGTCTCTCAAGGTTTTGTACGAACATTTGGATATTCTCGACTTGTCTGGCGCCCTTGGCAATTGTCATTAAGCCACAATATTTTATGAAAGGTAAGTGCCAAATCTTTTGTAGTATATTATAAATTAATTTAACCCTTTTTTTCAAAATTTCAACCTTCTATATGATCCACGACCTTCCGCTAGCTAGTGCCGGTGACCCCCCTTTAATTTTTGTTTTACAGGCCGCCCCCATTTTATAATTTGACTGGAAAAGATACACTTAGTAGCTTTTCCGCCTGTAACAAGTAATCTCGCTAACAATCGTAGCTAATGCCACTTTTCAGACACTATTCTGCATAATAGTGGTTAAATTACCGTAGGAAACAGAAATATTTACTACGAGAGTTACAAACTATATATTAATATTTCGAGATATAATATACTTAGAAACCAATATATAATCTTGAAGAAACTGCATCAAAATGAATTTCAATTAATTGTTTTAGTTTAGGAAGGTTCGGTCTCTATCATCCACAAATTCCTATTAAAAACTGGTCAAGCAGTCTATTAATTTTTGTTTACTATAGTGTGTATGTATTTTCCGACGATTGATTTCAAAGTAGACACTTTCGTAGTAAATGTTCTCATTTCGACAACATGAGAAAGCATTTATATCTATCTGATGTGTTTGAAAGACACGGTCTATTACCTTTGACTCCATAAAATAATATCTGCACATACAAATACTTCGATACGTTTTTCATCTTACAACAACACAAGACGCACAATTCCAACATAATCAAAAATGCTATTACTTTCTCGAACTTCCAATATTCTCAGCAATATCAACGCTAGAATGGTTCTTCTATGAAGTAAAAATGAGTTGGGAATAGTTTCCATTGACGCTTATGACACCACTGGCTGGAGTTACGTTCCTAAGGTATACATACATACTGAATGATATATAAACAACGTGTACAAATCTGTGCTTGGAGACTTTTTTTACTCGTAACTCTGAATTAAAAATGGGTTCGTCTTGTATAACTATTGAAACTATTGCGTTGTATACAATTCATTGATTCATATAGCAAAAGGTCAAGATTAACATGGGGCATTTTAATAAATTCTAATTAATTAGAGCGCGTTTAATTGTTGTTAGGTTTATATGTAAAATAATCCTTAGTTCACTTTACATGTGTGTTGGTTCATTGTAAAAATTACGTCTGGTACACAAATCGTCATCGCGATTTAAGCATTGCTTCAAATTATATTGTTCTCACGCCCAGTGGTTAACAAATAACAACTAACTTATACCTTCTACGAATTTCTTAATTATTAAAATGTGGAACATACCTATGGCGACAGTAGTCTGCCATTAACAAAAGACCGGCTAACCTACTTGAGCCGAAATGGATTTTAAATACAATGGATGTCTCCAGACTACTTAAAATTACTTGTAATATTTGAATGAATCAAATTGGAAATAGTTTTTGCTATTTATAGTGTTTCGTTATCTATAACCCGCTGTCAATCAACGAAAGTATTAAGAAGGTTAAGCTTTTCAACTGAAAATTGCTTTCCTTTATTTACGCTAAAAGGTACTATTACATTTTAATTTTATCAGATCAATCTGTAACCGACCTAAACTTTAAGAGGTTTATTGTATTTGATTTACAAGAGTGGAGCTTTAAATTATGACCTGCCGCTGGAATTTTAATAGTTTAGTAGCCTGAAACTATTTGTAACCCTGGTCTTTTATTATAAGGGAGCCTAACTAAAATGAGGTAATTTATTGTGGAATTTTTGTCTATAAGTTATGCAAGTTACTGAATTTTAATTAATTAATTGATTTGTTTATTCGTTAACATTACAAAATAATGTTACAACATGATTTTCAGTTTCCAGAAACAGCATAAAGTTTTACAGTGGATTTGTGTCTTAATATAACATACATAAATAGGGTGTAATTTTTAACCGACCAACGTGCTTAATGAAAAGTATAAGGTATAGAAAAAACGTTCAGATAAAAGTTGTAGCCGATGAAGTGGGACATACATTTATGGAGACAGTTCTGAAAAATTATCAACAGTTTTTCAAAAATACAAAGTTATCTTTTATAAATGGAAAATGGTATTTTGGGTCCATGTCTCTGCCCCCTCCCCCCATTTTCAAATTCAGAGTTCAAAATCAAAGCACAATTTTATGCAATTTTGTGGACAAAACCTCAAATTTTGTACTCGCCCATTTTATGAGATACAAACAAATAAATTTTGGGGACTGGAGACATGCAGCCCCCCCAATTCGGAATTTTGATTTGGGAAAGATGCCATAATTTTGCGCTTATTTTGTACAATTTTGTGCACGAAATCTCACATTTTGTGCACGCCCCTTTCATAAGATACAGGCAAATAAATTTTGGAGGGGCTAAAGACATGCAGCTCCCAATTCGGAATTTTAACTTGGAAAAAATTAATTTTGTGCACGAAATCTCAAATTTTGTGCACGCCCCTTTTACGAGATACAGCCAAATGAATTTTGAAGGGGCTGAAAACATGCAGTCCACACCCCTACTCCATTCGGAATTTTGACTTGTGAAAGATGTTATAATTTTGTGCAATTTTTTGCACGAATTCTCAAATTTTGTGCACGCTTTTTTTACGAGATACAGGCAAATGAAATTTAGGGAAGCTTAAGACATGCAGCCCCAAATTCTGAATTTTGATTTGTAAAGGATGCCATAATTTTGTGCTTCTTTGTGCAATTTTGTGCAGTAAACCCATATTTTTGTGCACGCCCCAGTACCAATGTATTTGCTACCAAAGAGTTGTTGAGGCTCAACCCACCCTTTGGCCCCTCTACCCCAATTGAAATTTCATATGAAAATGGTGTCCAAATTTTACTTACATTTTGTGCAAGTGTGTGCATGGCACCTAATTTTTTTCTGTATTTATGTTTGAATTGCATACATTCCGAAGTAAATACAGAAAAAAATTAGAGTACCATGCACAAATTTGCACAAAATGTAAGTAAAATTTGGACGTTCATAAATTTATTGTGATTCAGATATCGTGTATTGTAAAGATAGAAGCCTGCACCTGTAGCGTTTCTAGTGAATTTATCAATTCAATGTGTAATAATAAAAATTTTTAATAATTCTGAAGTCCATTCTGAACGGACCTGCACCTTGACGACGTTCTAAAATACTAGAACATGTAGAATGGCTTGCGCGTTTTAATGAGCTAAAGAGCCGAACTATAGGTTTAACCAAATTAGTTGGGTTTTTAGTAAGGAATCAGACTAAGACGGGTCCCCAAAAAGAGCAGCAGCTTTTCGGTACTTAAAGTGGCAGAGCCCATAGGGATCGATATGACTACTGCGATGTGGAAGGTAACGGAAAACCACCACATTATCTCCCAAGTACACAGCGTACTTAAATTGTTACTAGTGATGATGGCATCCTCTGGTGTAAAAAATTCCGGAAGTAAAATAGTCCCCCATTCTGATCTATGGGAGGAAAGTACTTTGGAGGATGTGATCCGAAAGTATAGAAAAGATCCGTGAACATTCTGCGAGTCGGTGTGGAATGTCAGAAGTATGAAACAAGTAGGTAAACTAGAGAACCTGAAACTCGAAACGAATAGGTTAGCACTAGACATAGTAGGAATCAACGAAGCCCGCTGGCCAGAGGCGGGAGATTTTTGGAGTGGAGACTTCAGGGTAATTCATACAGGATCAGAGGAAAGAAATTCGGGTGTGGGGATAGTTATGCGAAAAAGCATAGGACAACGTGTAGAAAACTACTTACAAATAACGAAAGAGTACTATGGTTAGATTTGAATCTAAACCAATAAATACAGTAATAATACAAGTATACATGCCCACCTCTAGCTACAGTGAGGAAGAGGTAGAAGGAATCTACAAAGATATCGAAGACATACTAGGATACGTAAAAGGACATGAAAATTTAATAATTACGGGTGATTTTAATGCAGTGGTAGGTGAGGGTAGGGAAGGAGCGATAGAAGGTTTATTTGGTTTAGGCACGAGAATTGACAGGGGAAATAAGCTGGTAGAATTTTGCGACAAGAACAACTTAACCATCACAAATTTACTATTTCAACATCATGTTAGAAGACGATACACGTGGAACATGCCAAAGATATAGAAGATATCAAATAGATTACGTTATTGTTTAGAAATCAAGTAAAAGAATGTAAAAGCTATCCAGAAGCAGAAATAGACACTGACCACAACATCATAATTATGAAGGCCGCGCTTAAATTTAAAAATCTGAAAAGAGGAACGGAAAGGGGCACTTTGACTTTGAGAAGCTAAAGATAAAGATATGCACGAAAGATTTGAAAAAGTCAAATGAATTGCTAAAAGGTATCGAGAAAATTTCTGATACCAACGAAGTAGAAACAGAATGGAATAACATTAAATCCAGTTTAGACATAGCGGCCAGAGATATTCTGGGGTATACACAAAAAGAAAACAAGAAACCATGGATAACACAGAAAATTCTGAATTTAATAGAAGAAAGACGAAAATACAGAAATAGATCATATGAAACGTGGAAACATAGATACAAAGCCATAAAATGGAAAATTATTCGCAAATGCAGAAAAGCTAAAGAACAATGGATTAATGAAAAGTACAAAGCGGTACAAACTAAAATGGAAATAGGAAAGACAGACGAAGCATACAAATTAATTAGAATGAATTTTAGGGATATAAAACCATATAGCAAAAATATAAGGGACGCGAAAGGAAACGTCATTATAGAAAATGTAGAGAAAGTAGCTAGATGGTCGGAATATATAGGGAATTTATATTCAGGGGATGAACTAACAGCATTAGAACAGGATTCAGACATTGAAGATGATGACCTGGGATATCCTATACTTAGAGATGAGTTTGAATTAGTATTAAAGAGCCTGAAAAATGGTAAGGCAACGGATATAGATAAACTGCAAGCAGAAACTTTAAAAGCCGCTAGAGAAGCAGTAATAGAACGTCTCTTCCGACTTGTAAGCTATATGTATGAGACAGGCGAGATAGCCAAAGATTTCAAACATAACATCATAGCAACTATACCAAAAAAGAGAGGAGCGGATAGATGTGAAAATTTTAGAACAATACGTTTAACCGCACACGTTTTAAAAATATTAACTAAAATTGTACAAAGACGAATGGAAAAACGAGCTGATGAAATACTGGAAGTAGAACAATTCGGGTTTAGGCAAAACAGGGGAACACGGGAGGCTATTTTAGCTCTGAGAGTGATAATGGAGAAAACAATAGAGAAGGGAGAAAGCGTATATATAGGGTGTGTAGATTTGGAAAAAGCATTCGACAATGTGAAATGGAAAAAATGTTCGACATACTCAAAAAGATTGGTATGAGTTTTAGGGATAGACGGATATTACATTGCTTATACAAAGAGCAAACAGCGGTAACAAAATTAGAGCAAGAAAGTAGAAAAGTAAATATTAGGAAAGTGGTGAGACAAGGATGTGCCTTATCCCCATTAATTTTTAACTTGTACATAGAAAAGGCAATGAATACTGTCAAATGCAGTCAGACAATTGGAATTAATATGCAGGGACAAAAGATTGATATTCTTAGATTTGCAGATGATATAGAGGTATTAGCATCTAGTAAAGAAGAGTTAGTAGCTGCTCTTGATGAAATGAAAACAGTTCTAATGGAGAGGTATGGTATGAAAATTAATAAAAATAAAACTAAAGTCCTATTATGCAAAAGAGGGGAAAATAAATCAAAAACAAGAATACAAATAGGTAACGAGAACGTACAAGAGGTTAAGGATTTCTGATACCTAGAAAGTCTGCTGCAGCAGTGGTTAGGAAGGCAGTGTCGACGGTCGCAGTTCGTGTCGACGCCAACCCAGGGTGAAGGACGATGTCATGGTGACGTTGAAGAGGATGTTTGACCCGACCAAGGATGGTTTCGTTGTTGTCGGAGCACGTCGGACGCGTAGGGGTGGCGTTGTTGTGGAGTGTGCTCATAAGGAGGATGCCAGGCATTTGCAGTCGACGGTATGTGGGGTTTGTCAGGGCCTTACAGCTAGGACCATCGAGAAGAGAAGGCCGTACATTGTGCTCCTGGGGTAGAGGGGATGAAGCAAGAAGAGCTCCTGCAGAGGTTGATTGTTCAGAACCCCTGCTTCAGGAGGATTAGGTTCGAGGAGGAGGTGAAGGAGAAGTTCCGGTTCGGTGGCGGGGGACCCAGAGATCCGTTGGCGAGCGTCGTTTTTCAGGTTTCGCCGGCGGCTAGGAGGTGTTTTTTGTCGGAAGCAGTTTGTTTGGGTTGGCGTAGTGTTTGGGCTCGGGATCATTTCTCAATGATCCAGTGCTTCCGTTGCTACGAGTTCGGCCACAGGTCCACAGAGTTTAAGGAGCAGGTGCAGTTTTGCGGTAACTGCGCCGAAGTGAGCATGAGTTCAAGAGCCGTAGACGGACAATTTCTTGTTGTGTTGTCTGTGCGAGGTCAAACGACAGGGTTGGTAGCGTCAGGATCAACATTTGTCATGATCCGAAGTCCAGCCAGTGCCCCACGATGCAGCGGTTGGAGGCAGTCATCATCGGGAACATCGACTATGGATCCTACTCCAATAGATGATGGTTTAAGGAGCTCGAAAATCAAATGCGCGCAGATTAATTTAGGCAAGGGCAAAGGGGTCACCAATAATTTCGTCAAAATAATACAAGAAAATGAAATCGTCAGTGGGTTCATACAGGAACCGCACCTGTATGACCTCACAATAACAGGTTTTTGAAGGGCGTTTATCGTCTTAAACGCAAATAGCGAACGATCGCGCAGCGGAATAATAATAAATAATGGGACGTGCGCCGGGATAATATTAAACAATTTGTCCAACGAGTTTATAACCACCGCGGAAATAAAAACAGGGACAAACACGTTCTACGTGATAAGTGCGTACCTTCCACCAGTCGACTCCGGCGGAAAATCCGCAAACCGAGGACTTAATAAATTACATCGAAGGCATTTTTGCCAAATTGGAAGGAATAAGAAACTAATAATCGGAGAGACTTTAATGCTAAGTCACCGTTATGGGGTAGCCCTATAGAAGACAATAAGGGTTCGCAGGTTGCCGATTTTTTAACGGAATGGGATCTTAGTGTGATAAACACTAATGATTCACCTACGTTTGAGGGGCATAGAGACAGCAGTTTTATTGATATTACTGCAGCCTCGCACGAGATGTTAGAAATCATTTGTGATTGGAAATTAAGGTCGGACTAGGAAACGCTTTCTGACCATAAATTAATAACATGGGACGTTGAAACCAAAACAAGCGCAAACGAGCAGCTAACTATAGTTCCGCGGTTCTGTATATATAAAGATAATGAAGATTGTTCTTGTTTGTGCTTATTAACACGCACTTGTGGTAATCTTGTAAAGCTTCTCATTATTCTTTTCCATTTGTAAAATAATTACGGTGTAAATTTCGATAGCTAATTAGGAGAGAGAATGGACTGTATATAATTTATTGATAGTTTACAAACAACAGATAATTAATGTCTTTAATCAAATCAAAGCAAAGCGTTTACTATGAAGCACCCACCTGATTGCTTACAAAATCGTACCAATGCAAAAAACGATGTAGCATCTAATCTGCCTCTTGCCGAAAAGCGAAGCACATTTAGTTCAATAGCGGTTCTAACGAAAAAAGCGGTTCATGTACAATAGCGATGCAAACTGGTCGAAAGATAAATCGATTCTCTGCATGCAGAACGTGTACGATAGCGAGGCGGTGTATTCGACAGAAGAAACGATTCTCTTCCGGCTTCGTGGATTTTCCAATCGATACTTGTTGTTGCACATGCGGAATAACACATAGAGTTTTATCACTCACGGCACTGTTGGCGCGTACTTAAATAAACACATGGGGCTTTTGCAATAACAAATTTAAATATACCGCGGCGAATTTAAAAATAATCAACAAACGCGATGGAAATAAAATTTTGCTATAAATCATTTACATATAAACGGAACACCATTAATCGACTTAATGTACCTTTATATACACGTATCTGTTCTTGTTTGTGGTTATTAACCCACACACGTTTAATATTGTATATAATTAGTTATAAGGTGTAAAATATTCGCCAGTATTGTATTTATATTTTTTTCCTGTGTATATAGGTATATAAGGGGTGGGTCAGATACAAGTTTCTTTTTAAAAATGCAATAAAATGAACAAAATTATTTTTTTTCCATGTATTATGGCTTTAATAGTAAGAGCAAGCATTCCTATTGATTATGGAACACAACTTCGTTCAAGTGGCCGCCTCGGCTGGCTTCGCAGTAGCGCATTCTGTCACTCCAATTTTCGAAGACCTTGTTGATGGTTTCGGGTTGTAGCTCATTGATTACTCGGATGATATTGGTCTGAAGCGTTTGAGTCGTTTCTGGATTGTTGGCACAACATCGGTCCTACACGGTTTCCCACAAAAAAAATTCAAACTGGTCAAATCGTAGCTCCGAGGCAGCCAATTGACATTGTCAAGGCGGCTGGTAACACGATTTGGAAATTTGGTGCGCAAAAGATCGATTGTGGCATGGGCTGTGCGACATGGCGCGCCATCCTGCATGAACCAGATGTCATACAAATCCATGTCTTCAATTTCAGTAAAAAAGTCGGCTAACATGGCTCTGTAACGCTCACCGTTGACCGAAGTGTTGTTCCCAGCCTCATTTTCGATGGCCGATGGTCCAATGATGCCATCACTCCACAATCCGCACCAAACTGTCACTCTCTGTGGATGTATTAGCCTCTCGACAATAACGTGCGGGTTTTCCGAGCCACAGATGCGGCAATATTGTTTGTTAACGTAGCCGCCAAGATGAAAATGCGCCTTGTCAGAAAAGATGATTTTTCGCTCAAAATCGTTGTCCAATTCAAGGTGCCCTAAGGCCCAAATTGCGAAGCGATAACGAATCGGATGGTCGTGCGCCTTCATTTACTGAGTTAATTGGACCTACTAAGCGAATAATTCGAGATCTTTGTGCAGAGTTCTCCTCAGGCCAGTGCGTGAAATATTAAGCTGTTGAGATCGACGGCGAGTTGATGTTCGTGAATTGAGTCTCACACTCTCGGCTACAGCAGCCACATACTCGTCTGTGCGCACCGTACGAGAACGAGGAGTATGAGTGTTGTCTACTAGCATGCCGGTCTCACGAACTTTTTGCACAAACTTGCGTACAGCAGGCGTGGTGGGTGATTCATTTCGGCCAAAAGTTCTTTTCAACAAACGCACTGTTTGGGCTACATAGCACTTACTTTGGAAATAAGTTTGCAATATTTCCCAACGTTGTTCAAGCGTAAAGCGATTCATTTCCTACCGCGGAGGTACGATACTGACTTTCTGTTAAGATTTCGGACGGGAAAAAGCTGTCAGTGTCAAAATAACCTACGATTTAAAAAGAAAGCACTAGATGGTCTACCCTTTATTGGTTTATATGTTGCAGTAGTGCCCTGCAAGATACCACCATTCGCCGCGGTATCAATTTTTATCATTAATTGATGTTAACAACCTCATGAATCGGGACGACATTGTAACAATTTTATTTTTGGTTAATAAATCCCTTCATCAAAAGTGCGAGAATAATAAGACACCTTTAATAATTTTATTGTTTGGTTAATAAATCCGTTCCATCAAAGAGCGAGAATAATAAAACACCTTTATTAAATAATGTTAAAATACATTTAACAAGTAAAGTAATACGTTGAAACAGCATCTTGATTTGTTAGTCTATTTGTGGTTGGATATCGGTGTATTCTACAGCCATTCGCAGGCGCGTTTAGGTTTGACAACCTCCCTCTTGGATCCTTCGGTCGTCCGAGCGAGTTTGATAATCACTCGGCCATACGTGGAAGAAGAGACAAGATGTATGAAAGAACGATGGCCGGTAATTTGCGTATTAATTTTGATGAGTGAGGACACATTCTTGAATAGCGGTTGGTAACGTATAAAAAGTTATTATCTTGTTTAATTTGAAATAATTTGTTTAGCGCGACGAGAGACATTACTACAATCAACTATGCACTTAGAAATCTGAAAACTTTAATCGATTTTAAGAAAACCACTTTATTTTACGGCGTGAACAATGCAACTTAGAAAATAGGAAATTAAATCCCGGTTGTTGATACCACTGTGTTTTACGACGTGTACGGTGCAACTTGGAAGATGGAAAGTTGAGCCAATTTAAAGAGGATCGCTTTGTTATACAGCGTAAAGATGCTACTTTGGTAGAAGCTGTTTAGGATGAGCTGGATCCATAACATATGCAGTAAATTTCGCATGGTAGAACAAGTACCTCATCAAGGCTAGGAAAGCAGTTTTTTTGGTTTGTAGTAGATCTAAGTAATTCTTTTGTGTTTCACTTTAGAAACACGCTAATTTGTTCCAATGTGTAAAAGTACGAATATGATATTTGTTTCAACTATTGCTAAGCTGGAATTTCCAGTGTCAAAATTAAAATTCACTAATTTGATGTTGTAAGAAACAACACGTTGCTTCAGTATATATTGTTAGTTACAACAACAGGTGTTATTGACGTCACTTATTTTTCTGTAGTATACTGCTGACAGATGTATCCTTGAAAGCAAATGCTTAGCACTGCGTTAGCACAACTTTTGTAAACAAGAATATTTTTGTGATCATTTTCGTTTGAAACTAAAACTTGTACTTTTAACTTAAAGAGGAAAACTTGTATAGTAACTTTTGTAATGTAATCGGCCTGAACAGATCTGAACGGGTTAGAGTATCTTTGTGTAATAAGTTTATACCTCGCTGTAAAATATTTGATTATGAATGAGGTTGATAAACCTTAATTTAAAATTCACAAAGTAATTCAATTATTTATTAAATTTTGTTGCATTGCATTTATTTAAAAAGAGATTCTTTTTAGTAAATTATTAGTTCAAGCTTAAAGTTTTTTATTTTGATCAAATATGATCAAACCTAACTACAGAAAGCGAACATCTTTAGGAGTAGAATTTTGATGCCAACTTTATATAGAAAATACCTTTTCACTATTTCGTTATGTATATTTGCTGGACACAAATAGTGTTCCACCTTTTTTTATTAAGCTAACTATTATAATTTCTTACAGGAACAGCGTCTTATTTTATTAAGACAGGTTTTTGTCATCGAAGGCGATCTTTCTTTCTTTGGGTCTCCACGTCCGCCCTTAGAAATATGCCATGCCATTAACGTGAATCAGTCTGGACTTGGTGGCGCCTATTTGTTTTAGTTTGAGTGTAACCTACCAACAGATTTCGACTTACCCCCCATTTCTCATAGCTCTACCCAAGGAATAGACCCCTAGTTACGTCGGAAGACTACGCTTCACTGGCGCCCATTTAAGAAATAAGAAAAACGTCGCACTGACACCCAATGTGGGGCTGGTGCATTTAGAAAAATTGCCGCAACATATCATGAAAATTAATCTCTCGAATAAGGCGAACAGTAATAGTAGCTAATGCGGACACTATTCTGCAGAATGTTGATTAACTTACCGTAGAAAACAGCAATATTTACTACAAGAGTTACAAACTATATATTAATATTTCGAAATATTTAGAAATCAATATATAATCTTGAAAAAACTCCATCAAAATGAAATTCACTTAATTGTTTTCGTTTAAAAAGGTCCAGTCTGTATCATCCACAAAATTGATTGTTCCTATTAAAAACTGGTTGAGCCCTCTGTTAATTTTTGTTTACTATAGTGTGTATTTTTCGACGATGATTTCAAAGTAGACACTTTCGTAGTAAATGTTCTCATTTCGACAACATGAGAAAGCATTTATATCTATCTGATGTGTTTGAAAGACACGGTCTATTACCTTTGACTCCATAAAATAATATCTGCACATACAAATACTTCGATACGTTTTTCATCTTACAACAACACAAGACGCATAATTCCAACATAATCAAAAATGCTATTACTTTCTCGAACTTCCAATATTCTCAGCAATATCAACGCTAGAATGGTTCTTCTATGAAGTAAAAATGAGTTGGGAATAGTTTCCATTGACGCTTATGACACCACTGGCTGGAGTTACGTTCCTAAGGTATGTATATTGAATGATATATAAACAACGTGTACAAATCTGTGCATGGAGACTTTTTTTACTCGTAACTCTGAATTAAAAATGGGTTCGTCTTGTATAACTATTGAAACTATTGCGTTGTATACAATTCATTGATTCATATAGCAAAAGGTCAAGATTAACATGGGGCATTTTAATAAATTCTAATTAATTAGAGCGCGTTTAATTGTTGTTAGGTTTATATGTAAAATAATCCTTCGTTCACTTTACATGTGTGTTGGTTCATTGTAAAAACTACGTCTGGTACACAAATCGTCATCACGATTTAAGCATTGCTTCAAATTATATTGTTCTCACGCCCAGTGGTTAACAAATAATAACTAACTTAAAAGTGGCCTGACCTAAACTTACTGTATATTCAAAGATATCGGAAATTTTTTTACTCGGCCAAGATAACGTTCTCTTAAATACATCTAAATTTTATGTTATATACCACGTAGTCTATTCCATTTCAATATGAATTAGTAAAAGCATTGCACAAGGCACATTGTTACAGGCGGATAAGCTACTACGTATGTATTTCCAGTAAAATAATAAAATGGGGGCGGCCTGTAAAACAAAAATTAAAGGGGGGTCACCGGCACTAGCTAGCGGAAGGTCGTGGATCATATAGAGGGTTAAAATTTTGAAAAAAAGGGTTAAATTAATTTATAATATACTACAAAAAGATTTGACATTTACCTTTCATAAAATATTGTGGCTTAATGACAATTGCCAAGGGCGCCAGACAAGTCGAGAATGTCCAAATGTTCGTACAAAACCTTGAGAGACTTATCATCCCAAGGAGGACAATTGTTCCTTTTAATCAATTCCTCGCTTTTTTTCTACTTATGCAACGTCCATGATAAAGAATTTAAAAAAAACTATTGACTTAATCAACGGCAAACAATACTATTTAATTCACAGAGCAACAAACGTGAACCTCTTACATTCATTGATTTTAATTTAGAAATTTAAGTGAATAGGTGATTATGGAATTTATTAAAATTTTGAGTACATAAGTAGTTCTCAAACACTTGTATATGAACAAAAACTTATATTATAAATCTTACAGTAAACTAATCCTACGGTTTATGGCCAAAACGTCCTAACAAACAAACTAGCTAATAATTGCTCATGCTACTTAACTATAAAAACTTACTAAAAATTGTCCATTGTTTGAGGGTTTGTCTTCCAACGTAGAACAGTTCTTAAATTGGGGGAGAGAATCTCGCTTGTTGCTTCTGTTTATAATTTTTAAAGAATTGACTGGCACACGAACCCGGCAGAATCTTCTTGACAATATCACTTACTTGTGCATCACACGCCTACAAGCTTTTTAGTAATTACCTTGTATCACTATAAATCCGCGAACATTAGGCATATCCCTCGCGAATTGGAAGAGTATCACTCCTTTCCAATTTTTTACTGTCGTGATACGAAGTGAAATATTCTATCTGTGATGCCGGAGAACGCTACACGCGAACTACGTTTCTTTCTACTTCTTGACCAGGAACGATTCCCCTTGGAAAAACTCCCTGTCTTTTGGCTAAAGCCTTAAGCTATACAGACTAATTCCTACCCTAATCATTATGTACGTCATTTTCTGTTATCCAATGACTGAACAGAACCTCCCACAAAACAAGATTTTAGAAACCAAATCCAACCCCTTTTTAGATGAGGGTCACGGATGCAATTATTTTCTCAAGGGTTTAAACTATATTATACCTTCTACGAATTTCTTAATTATTAAAATGTGGAACATACCTATGGCGACAGTAGTCTGCCATTAACAAAAGACCGGCTAACCTACTTGAGCCGAAATGGATTTTAAATACAATGGATGTCTCCAGACTACTTAAAATTACTTGTAATATTTGAATGAATCAAATTGGAAATAGTTTTTGCTATTTATAGTGTTTCGTTATCTATAACCCGCTGTCAATCAACGAAAGTATTAAGAAGGTTAAGCTTTTCAACTGAAAATTGCTTTCCTTTATTTACGCTAAAGGTACTATTACATTTAATTTTATCAGATCAATCTGTAACCGACCTAAACTTTAAGAGGTTTATTGTATTTGATTTACAAGAGTGGAGCTTTAAATTATGACCTGCCGCTGGAATTTTAATAGTTTAGTAGCCTGAAACTATTTGTAACCCTGGTCTTTTATTATAAGGGAGCCTAACTAAAATGAGGTAATTTATTGTGGAATTTTTGTCTATAAGTTATGCAAGTTACTGAATTTTAATTAATTAATTGATTTGTTTATTCGTTAACATTACAAAATAATGTTACAACATGATTTTCAGTTTCCAGAAACAGCATAAAGTTTTACAGTGGATTTGTGTCTTAATATAACATACATAAATAGGGTGTAATTTTTAACCGACCAACGTGCTTAATGAAAAAGTATAAGGTATAGAAAAAAACGTTCAGATAAAAGTTGTAGCCGATGAAGTGGGACATACATTTATGGAGACAGTTCTGAAAAATTATCAACAGTTTTTTCAAAAAAATACAAAGTTATCTTTTTATAAATGGAAAATGGTATTTTGGGTCCATGTCTCTGCCCCCTCCCCCCATTTTCAAATTCAGAGTTCAAAATCAAAGCACAATTTTATGCAATTTTGTGCAAGAAACCTCAAATTTTGTACACACCCCTTTTATGAGATACAGGCAAATAAATTTTGGGGGCTGGAGACATGCAGCCCCCCAATTCGGAATTTTGATTTGGGAAAGATGCCATAATTTTGCGCTTATTTTGTGCAATTTTGTGCACGAAATCTCACATTTTGTGCACGCCCCTTTCACAAGATACAGGCAAATAAATTTTGGAGGGGCTAAAAACATGCAGCTCCCAATTAGGAATTTTAACTTGGAAAAATTAATTTTGTGCACGAAATCTCAAATTTTGTGCACGCCCCTTTTACGAGATACAGCCAAATGAATTTTGAAGGGGCTGAAAACATGCAGTCCACACCCCTACTCCATTCGGAATTTTGACTTGTGAAAGATGTTATAATTTTGTGCAATTTTTTGCACGAATTCTCAAATTTTGTGCACGCTTTTTTTACGAGATACAGGCAAATGAAATTTAGGGAAGCTTAAGACATGCAGCCCCAAATTCTGAATTTTGATTTGTAAAGGATGCCATAATTTTGTGCTTCTTTTGTGCAATTTTGTGCAGTAAACCCATATTTTTGTGCACGCCCCAGTACCAATGTATTTGCTACCAAAGAGTTGTTGAGGCTCAACCCACCCTTTTGGCCCCTCTACCCCCAATTGAAATTTCATATAGAAAATGGTGTCCAAATTTTACTTACATTTTGTGCAAGTGTGTGCATGGCACCCTAATTTTTTTCTGTATTTATGTTTGAATTGCATACATTCCGAAGTAAATACAGAAAAAATTAGAGTACCATGCACAAATTTACACAAAATGTAAAATTGGACGTTCTAAATTATTGTGATTCAGATATCGTGTATTGTAAAGATAGAAGCCTGCACCTGTAGCGTTTCTAGTGAATTTATCAATTCAATGTGTAATAATAAAAATTTTTAATAATTCTGAAGTCCATTCTGAACGGACCTGCACCTTGACGACGTTCTAAAATACTAGAACATGTAGAATGGCTTGCGCGTTTTAATGAGCTAAAGAGCCGAACTATAGGTTTAACCAAATTAGTTGGGTTTTTAGTAAGGAATCAGACTAAGACGGGTCCCCAAAAAAGAGCAGCAGCTTTTTCGGTACTTAAAGTGGCAGAGCCCATAGGGATCGATATGACTACTGCGATGTGGAAGGTAACGGAAAACCACCACATTATCTCCCAAGTACACAGCGTACTTAAATTGTTACTAGTGATGATGGCATCCTCTGGTGTAAAAAATTCCGGAAGTAAAATAGTCCCCCATTCTGATCTATGGGAGGAAAGTACTTTGGAGGATGTGATCCGAAAGTATAGAAAAAGATCCGTGAACATTCTGCGAGTCGGAGTGTGGAATGTCAGAAGTATGAAACAAGTAGGTAAACTAGAGAACCTGAAACTCGAAACGAATAGGTTAGCACTAGACATAGTAGGAATCAACGAAGCCCGCTGGCCAGAGGCGGGAGATTTTTGGAGTGGAGACTTCAGGGTAATTCATACAGGATCAGAGGAAAGAAATTCGGGTGTGGGGATAGTTATGCGAAAAAGCATAGGACGACGTGTAGAAAACTACTTACAAATAACGAAAGAGTACTATGGTTAGATTTGAATCTAAACCAATAAATACAGTAATAATACAAGTATACATGCCCACCTCTAGCTACAGTGAGGAAGAGGTAGAAGGAATCTACAAAGATATCGAAGACATACTAGGATACGTAAAAGGACATGAAAATTTAATAATTACGGGTGATTTTAATGCAGTGGTAGGTGAGGGTAGGGAAGGAGCGATAGAAGGTTTATTTGGTTTAGGCACGAGAATTGACAGGGGAAATAAGCTGGTAGAATTTTGCGACAAGAACAACTTAACCATCACAAATTTACTATTTCAACATCATGTTAGAAGACGATACACGTGGAACATGCCAAAAGATATAGAAGATATCAAATAGATTACGTTATTGTTTAGAAATCAAGTAAAAGAATGTAAAAGCTATCCAGAAGCAGAAATAGACACTGACCACAACATCATAATTATGAAGGCCGCGCTTAAATTTAAAAATCTGAAAAAGAGGAACGGAAAGGGGCACTTTGACTTTGAGAAGCTAAAAGATAAAGATATGCACGAAAGATTTGAAAAAAAGTCAAATGAATTGCTAAAAGGTATCGAGAAAATTTCTGATACCAACGAAGTAGAAACAGAATGGAATAACATTAAATCCAGTTTAGACATAGCGGCCAGAGATATTCTGGGGTATACACAAAAAGAAAACAAGAAACCATGGATAACACAGAAAATTCTGAATTTAATAGAAGAAAGACGAAAATACAGAAATAGATCATATGAAACGTGGAAACATAGATACAAAGCCATAAAATGGAAAATTATTCGCAAATGCAGAAAAGCTAAAGAACAATGGATTAATGAAAAGTACAAAGCGGTACAAACTAAAATGGAAATAGGAAAGACAGACGAAGCATACAAATTAATTAGAATGAATTTTAGGGATATAAAACCATATAGCAAAAATATAAGGGACGCGAAAGGAAACGTCATTATAGAAAATGTAGAGAAAGTAGCTAGATGGTCGGAATATATAGGGAATTTATATTCAGGGGATGAACTAACAGCATTAGAACAGGATTCAGACATTGAAGATGATGACCTGGGATATCCTATACTTAGAGATGAGTTTGAATTAGTATTAAAGAGCCTGAAAAATGGTAAGGCAACGGATATAGATAAACTGCAAGCAGAAACTTTAAAAGCCGCTGAGAAGCAGTAATAGAACGTCTCTTCCGACTTGTAAGCTATATGTATGAGACAGGCGAGATAGCCAAAGATTTCAAACATAACATCATAGCAACTATACCAAAAAAGAGAGGAGCGGATAGATGTGAAAATTTTAGAACAATACGTTTAACCGCACACGTTTTAAAAATATTAACTAAAATTGTACAAAGACGAATGGAAAAACGAGCTGATGAAATACTGGAAGTAGAACAATTCGGGTTTAGGCAAAACAGGGGAACACGGGAGGCTATTTTAGCTCTGAGAGTGATAATGGAGAAAACAATAGAGAAGGGAGAAAGCGTATATATAGGGTGTAGATTTGGAAAAAGCATTCGACAATGTGAAATGGAAAAAAATGTTCGACATACTCAAAAAGATTGGTATGAGTTTTAGGGATAGACGGATATTACATTGCTTATACAAAGAGCAAACAGCGGTAACAAAATTAGAGCAAGAAAGTAGAAAAGTAAATATTAGGAAAGTGGTGAGACATGGATGTGCCTTATCCCCATTAATTTTTAACTTGTACATAGAAAAGGCAATGAATACTGTCAAATGCAGTCAGACAATTGGAATTAATATGCAGGGACAAAAGATTGATTTTCTTAGATTTGCAGATGATATAGAGGTATTAGCATCTAGTAAAGAAGAGTTAGTAGCTGCTCTTGATGAAATGAAAACAGTTCTAATGGAGAGGTATGGTATGAAAATTAATAAAAATAAAACTAAAGTCCTATTATGCAAAAGAGGGGAAAATAAATCAAAAACAAGAATACAAATAGGTAACGAGAACGTACAAGAGGTTAAGGATTTCTGATACCTAGAAAGTCTGCTGCAGCAGTGGTTAGGAAGGCAGTGTCGACGGTCGCAGTTCGTGTCGACGCCAACCCAGGGGTGAAGGACGATGTCATGGTGACGTTGAAGAGGATGTTTGACCCGACCAAGGATGGTTTCGTTGTTGTCGGAGCACGTCGGACGCGTAGGGGTGGCGTTGTTGTGGAGTGTGCTCATAAGGAGGATGCCAGGCATTTGCAGTCGACGGTATGTGGGGTTTGTCAGGGCCTTACAGCTAGGACCATCGAGAAGAGAAGGCCGTACATTGTGCTCCCTGGGGTAGAGAGGGGGATGAAGCAAGAAGAGCTCCTGCAGAGGTTGATTGTTCAGAACCCCTGCTTCAGGAGGATTAGGTTCGAGGAGGAGGTGAAGGAGAAGTTCCGGTTCGGTGGCGGGGGACCCAGAGATCCGTTGGCGAGCGTCGTTTTTCAGGTTTCGCCGGCGGCTAGGAGGTGTTTTTTGTCGGAAGCAGTTTGTTTGGGTTGGCGTAGTGTTTGGGCTCGGGATCATTTCTCAATGATCCAGTGCTTCCGTTGCTACGAGTTCGGCCACAGGTCCACAGAGTTTAAGGAGCGGGTGCAGTTTTGCGGTAACTGCGCCGAAGTGGGGGCATGAGTTCAAGAGCCGTAGACGGACAATTTCTTGTTGTGTTGTCTGTGCGAGGTCAAACGACAGGGTTGGTAGCGTCAGGATCAACATTTGTCATGATCCGAAGTCCAGCCAGTGCCCCACGATGCAGCGGTTGGAGGCAGTCATCATCAGGAACATCGACTATGGATCCTACTCCAATAGATGATGGTTTAAGGAGCTCGAAAATCAAATGCGCGCAGATTAATTTAGGCAAGGGCAAAGGGGTCACCAATAATTTCGTCAAAATAATACAAGAAAATGAAATCGTCAGTGGGTTCATACAGGAACCGCACCTGTATGACCTCACAATAACAGGTTTTTGAAGGGCGTTTATCGTCTTAAACGCAAATAGCGAACGATCGCGCAGCGGAATAATAATAAATAATGGGACGTGCGCCGGGATAATATTAAACAATTTGTCCAACGAGTTTATAACCACCGCGGAAATAAAAACAGGGACAAACACGTTCTACGTGATAAGTGCGTACCTTCCACCAGTCGACTCCCGGCGGGAAAATCCGCAAACCGAGGACTTAATAAATTACATCGAAGGCATTTTTTGCCAAATTGGAAGGAATAAGAAACTAATAATCGGGAGAGACTTTAATGCTAAGTCACCGTTATGGGGTAGCCCTATAGAAGACAATAAGGGTTCGCAGGTTGCCGATTTTTTAACGGAATGGGATCTTAGTGTGATAAACACTAATGATTCACCTACGTTTGAGGGGCATAGAGACAGCAGTTTTATTGATATTACTGCAGCCTCGCACGAGATGTTAGAAATCATTTGTGATTGGAAATTAAGGTCGGACTAGGAAACGCTTTCTGACCATAAATTAATAACATGGGACGTTGAAACCAAAACAAGCGCAAACGAGCAGCTAACTATAGTTCCGCGGTTCTGTAATAAAAAAATAAATTGGGAGCGGATTAAACAAAAACTTGGCAAAAGTATCCCTGCGCTCGAAAACGAGCTATTTAACTGCCGAGAGGCAGACGTAATAGAAATACTCACGAAAAAACGACGCAGTGGTAGACGCGTCGTCGTACTTCATGCTGCGAAAGAGAACATTTAAAGACAGCGTATTCTGGTGGACCCGGGAACTAACCACCAAGCGGGCAGAAACGCGTAACCTAAGGCGCCGCTATCAACGCGCCTTGAGAAATATAAGAGAACAACGGAGAGTAGAATACAATCAAAGTTACCGCGAATATAAGATATTAATAGAAGAAACGCGAACAAATAAATTCAAAAAATTCTGCACGCGAAACTCACAGAAAGAACCTTGGGGAACCGCATACCGCGTACTAAGGAGTAAACAACAGAAAATCGCGCTCGGTAACATAAAAAAGACAAATGACGAATCTACGGAAGGTTTTAAAACCACGGCGGAATATTTATTAGAGAAATTATTCCCTTTGGATAATCCCGAGGAATGAACCCTAAGAAGGCACCAGGACATGACGAAATCACTTCGGATGCAACTCTGAGGGCGTGACTGTTAGCTCCGTGTGTCTTTGTAGGGTTGTTTAATCTTTGTCTAGAGAGGGGCGTCTTTCCGCGTTTCTAGAAAGTCCAGAAAGTAAAATTCACATCTAAACCTAAAAAGGCGTATGCGTCAGACCCGGGCAGCTATCGTTCAATTAGCTTGCTACCGGTGCTGGAGAAAGTTTTGAATCGTGTTATGACTACCCGAGTTGAGCACTTAGTGCGTGACAGCGGCGGTTTTAATAACCGACAGTTTGGTTTTATGGAGGGAAAGTCGACTATCGACGCGTTAGAGTTCGTTGTCGGGGAAATTAAGCAGGCGAGAGATGCTAAAGAGTACTGTGTTGTTGTTGCTTTGGACATTTCAGGAGCATTTGATGCTGTCTGGTGGCCATTGATTGTTTGCGAGTTGGAAAATAGGGGTTGTCTGAGAAACTTGATGTCCTTGGTCAAAAGTTATTTCTCGGGGCGATTGGCACAGGTTGAAATTCCGGGTGAAGATTTTTCGCACGAGGTAGAAAGGGGATGTCCACAGGGGTCATTCTCTAGTCCCACATTTTGGAAGTTGTTGTATGAGAGCGTCTTTAGGGTCTAGTTGCTCACAGGATGCTCAATTGTTGTGTTTGCGGATGATACGTTTTTAATTGTTAGATCGCGATTGTTAATGGATATGCAAACAAAACCGAACGAGGCGCTTAATAAACTACACGAATGGTCGCAGGCGCTAAAATTAAAATTTAACACAGCGAAGTCAGAAGCGCTCTATTTCGGAAAAAAACCGGGACAGCGACCCCCTAGGCTAGAGCTAGGAAGGGAGAAAATACCGTTTAAGGAAGCAATTACATACCTAGGGGTAAAAATTGATGATAAGTTAAATTGGAAAGCTCACGTGCAGTACGTTAAAAGCAAAGGCAGCAAAATATCAAACAAAATGATGGCGGCGGAAAAAATAAACTGGGGTTTCAGGGGCGAATCGCTGAGGACGGTCTATGACGGAGTGATAGAGCCGGCAATGCTGTACGCAGCATCTGTATGGGCGGAAGTTTGCAAAGTCCGAGAGATGCGTCAATTGACGAGCGTTCAACGCATTACCGCGGTGAAGACGGCGAGGGGGTATAGAACCAGCTCCACGGAGGCGGTACTAGTTATCAGTAGTTGGCTCCCTATCGAATATGTCGTTAGGGAGGAAATTATCGAAAATATAAATCTTGGCAATAGGGAGGTAGAGAAAAAGATTGTCGTATCAGAGTTAGGGCACCCGGCCGATATTAGTGGAATTGAGTTTGTCGAAGGCGATGGGGACGCGACGGGTATCAGAATTTATGCAGACGGTTTACGTGTGGGTGATGTACAAGCAGGCGCGGCGTTTGTTGTGTTTAAGCAGGAATAGGAGGTGTTTCGGTATCAAACCAAACTCGTAAACTGGAGGCAATCGATTACGTCATAAACCACACGGGTAGAGATGAATATTATATAATCAGCGACAGCAAATCAGCGCTGACGGCTCCGACAAACATGAATACCTTAACAAACCTCCAGGCGGACGTCTGGAAAATTGTGCATACCGTGCTCGAGTTTCGACGTTTAAAGTTCTGTTGGGTTAGGTCGCACGATGGTAACGTAGGGAACGATAGGGCTGATGAATTAGCTAGAGGCCGCGATAGGCGACTTTCGGATATTACATTCGTTGATACCGAGGTCTCTAATTAAAAGAAAGGTGCGCGAAAAGTCAATCAAACAATGGGAAGACAGGTGGAACAACGCTGCCAAGGGCAGGTTGACCCACAAATTCATTCCGAGCTTAGAAGCTAGAGGTAATATCGAGGTAGAACTTGATTATAAAATGGTGCAACTGATAACAGGACACGGCGCCCTAAAAGCGTATTTACAAAGATTCGGTTTAACCGACAACAACCGCTGCGAATGCGGTGAAGGCGCTCAAAGCGCAGAGCACGTGCTCTTCAACTGTCCGCTTGAGGCGGCAAATCGAGGGTTAGCTGATAGCAAATTAGCTATCCTAGGTCTAGCATGGCCAAAGAGCCTAGAGGAAGTTAGGGAAATGGCTAACAAGAAGGCGTTCTGGACAGCTTTTAAAGAGTTCGCGGAAAGGGTCGCGAGATTAGACGGCGATAACCGCGCGTAAATCGGAAAGGGGGGGGGATTGGAAATTTTAAATTTTGACCTGGCGTTAAATGATATGAGTTTGGTAACCAAAACCTGTATTTAAATAATTGATAAAACAGGGGAAAAAATAAAAAAAAATAAAAACAATAACTAAAAAAAAATAAAAACAAAAACTAAAAAAAATTATCATAATATTTATAAAAGTCCACATACACGACAACCCCGCACCACTAATACAATCACTATAACCACTATCTAAGCTTGTACGCGCGGAAATCGGAAATAAATGAAAAATTTAAAACTTAATCCGGGCAAATAAATAAATAAGAACACATAAATCAAAAACCCTCATTAAATCAATGAAAAAAAAAGGGGAATAAAATAATAAAATAAAATAGAGTGAACCGCGCATCCCTCCAGGACTTAAAAGTGAAGTGATAGTGATTGTGACCTCCCAGGACGATTAGTGCATACCCACCGGAACTTTAGCAGTGCATATCCATTTCCTCCTAGCAGTAAGTTTAAATGTCTGCAGACGACCAGATCTACGGATGCTGGAGAAATATATTAACGAGGTAAAAACAAAATTGTGGCGGTTGTGCTCGCATAAACATTGATTTATGATAATTAGTAGATTTGAAATAATTTAACGAGCACGTTTTGTGCGTAATGGCGCTAGCCGATATAATGCTTATGCGAGTTCACCTGATAATTTGGGTTATGCTTTTTGCAATTTTATGCACTGCTCAACGCTTAATGCTTTTAGATGTTTATTTATATATTTACATAAATATTTGTATTTATTTTTATATTTATATTTTTGCCTGCTTTTATTGTTTGTGGCTTGATATTATTTGTTTGACGTTCTGCTGTCATTTTTGGTGGCAGCTTATATATATATATATATATATATATATATATATATATATATATATATATATGTATATATATAGGAAGGAAGATTGTTTGAGAAGCTTGTAATTACAATATAAATCAGTTAGGGAATGATAGGGAAAGCTAGTGACGGACTTAGGCTAACAAATTACTTAGACCAGGGAAGACGAACTTGTATATTTATATAGCAGACAAAATAGCTGGATTCACTATTAATATTTGGCGTATTCTTAGAAAATTTGAATCCATTTTAAATTAGCTAGCTAGATTTGGATAGTTTTAAGTCGACCCTTCAGGTCGCACCGGTAAGCAGAGCTGGCAACTGCTATCCGTCATTACGGATCCCTCCCCATTCATTTTGTTTGTGTCTTGTTGATCGGGCACACTCCAAATCAACGCCTGGGATACCTTCAATCAAACTCTAGTTTAAGTTTTTGTTTCAATTGTTAGATTTTTATTTAGTATGTGTTAATTTTGAAGTTAGAATAATTAGGAGCACGTTTAAACCCAATGTAGTAGCTTCGGGTGGAGCATTGGGGACGTGTCCGCAAGCATAGCGGCCCTTAATTAAATTATAATACCTAGGAAGTCAAATAACGCAAGATGGGAAAAGCACAAAAGATATAAAACAAAAATTAGCACAAGGTCGTGCTACATTTAACATGAAAAAGCAACTGCTGTGCTCAAGACCACAAATATACAAACAAGAAAGATTGCTTAAAACATATATGTGGAGTACAGCAGTGTATGGCTGTGAAGCCTGAACAGTAGGAGAAGCAGACATGAAAAAGGTAGAAGCCGTTGAAATGTGGTGTTACAGACGTATGATAAAGTTAAGAACAAAGAGGTACTAGAAATGGTAGGGAAAGAAAGAAATATGTGAAAAACAGTAAAAAAAAGGAGAGATAGGATGATAGGCCACATACTAAGAGATGAAGGAATAGTGCGGAGTATATTAGAAGCAGAGATAGGAAAAAAGAGAAGTAGAGGTAGACCTAGGTTAGACTACTGCACACAGATAGTGATAGATGTAGGCTGAAAGAATTTCGGCGAAATGTGTAGACTAGCTTAGAATAGAAATCAATGGAGGTACGCTTCCAGGAAAAACAATGACAATAATAATTACTGTACTTAAACATGGTGATTATTATAAACAACAACATATGTTGGTTTTGCAATACTCTCAACTAATGTTAATTGTGCGTAAGGATTTCCTGGAAAACTATTAATACGGCAAATGTCTAAATGTTGGGGGATTGTTGGCAGCCACAGGCTGCTTAACCCTCTTCACATACCATTGAATCTCGATGAAATAGGGCATATAATTGGAAAACAATAAAAGGGAATCGAGTTGTATATAAGCTGTTGGGAGAATTGCAGGGAACTGTGTAGACTAGCTCAGAACATAAATAAGCTGAGGTACAAGTGCAACTAGTTTCAAGACGTAAAACCCAATGACGAAAAAACAAGTGCTCTTAAATCTGATGATTATTATAAACAACTACAGGTGTTGATTGTGAAATATTTTTAACTAATGTCGATTGTGCGAAAGGATAAATTGGAAAAACTATTAATTCGACAAAGGTTCAAGTGCTGGGGGAGCTTGGCAGCCAAAGGCTGCTTACCCCCCTTCACAAACAACTGAATATCGGGGAAGTAAAGTAAATAACTGCAAAACAATAGAAGGACCCTTAGCTGCATCAAACAAGAAAGAACAGCACCTATGTTCAAAGATAACGAACATAGATACAAGAAGAAAACCGTTCAAAGCATAGTGCAGAACACAGCACAGTACATCTATGAAATAGGGGCAGTAGGAAAAGCCGACAGAAAGAGATGGAAGCCTTCTGGAATGTTGTGCTTCAGATGTATGTGGATGGTAGCATGGACAGACAAAGTTAATAACAAATAGGTTGTTGAAATAGTAGAGGAATATAGATATCTGTGGAAAACGAAAAAAATAGGAGAAATAGAAGGACAGGATACCTTCTAAGGCATTTCTGGGGAATAGTATGGGATATATTACAAGCAGAGATAGGAAAAGATAGGTAGATGTAGACCTAGATAAGATAGTGATAGATGCAGACTGTGCAAATTTCAGGGAAATGTGTATGTTGGTTCAGACTAGGAAAGAAAGAGGGTACCACGTCTTACCAGTTCTAGGACTGAAGACTTAATGATGATGATGAATTCTGAAGTATAATTATTTAAAAAAATGTCAATATAGTTTGTACGGATCCCCTATTTTTGTTCTTCAGATATAATAAGTAAGGATTGGACCGTCTTTAAGACCTCATATTCATAGCTGCCATACATTTATAATTAAAGATTAAAAATTATATTGTGAACTAACTGCAAATTTCTTTGAAAACATAACGATTACATTTATATCTCATGTTGGCCGATATAAGGACCTCGCTATGCGTTAGTTAGGCCTCGGCCATTTAGCGGCCCACCGCCCACCGAAAATTTGTTTTAGAAGTACGTTTAAAATTTCTAAGAAATACTATTACATACAATCAAATGTTAAATTATAATCAATAAATTGTAAAGATTGTTTTAACACATGTAGTAGTTGTTACAGGACGGAAAAGCTACTACGTATGCAAAATTATAAAATGGGGGCGGCCTGTAAAACAAAAATTAAAGGGGGGTCACCGGCACTAGCTAGCGGAAGGTCGTGGATCATATAGAGGGTTAAAATTTTGAAAAAAAAGGTTAAATTAATTTATAATATACTACAAAAATGTGGTACATACCTTTCAGAAAATATTGTGGCTTAATGACAATCGCCAAGGGCGCCAGACAAGTCGAGTATGTCCAAATGTTCGTACAAAACCTTGAGAGACTTGTCATCCCAAGGAGGACAATTGTTTCTTTTAATCAATTCCTCACTTTTTTACTACTTATATAAAAAAATAAGAAAAACTATTGACTTAATCAACGGCAAACTATTTAATTCACAGAGCAATAAACGTGAACCTCTTACATTCATTGATTTAGAAATTTAAGTGAATAGGTGACTATGGAATTTATGAAAATTTTGAGTACATAAGTAGTTATCAAACACTTGTATATGAAAGAAACTTATATTATAAATCGTACACTAATTTAATCCTACGGTTTATGGCCAAAACGTCCTAACAAATAAACTAACTAAAAATTGGTCATGCTACTTAACTATAAAGACTTACTTACTAATAATTGTCCATTATTTGAGGGTTTGTTTTCTAACGTAGAGCAGTTCTTAAATTTGGGAAGAGAATCTCGCTTGTTGCTTCTGTTTGTAATGTTTAAGAAAATTGACTGGCACACGAACTCGGCAGAATTTTTGACAATATCACTTACTTGCTGCGTCACACGCCTACAAGTTTTTAATATTTATCTTGCATCACTATAAATCCGCGAACATATGGGCATGACCCTCGCGAAACTGGAAGAGTGACATTTCTTTCCAATTTTTTACTAACGTGATACGAAGTGGAATATTCTATGTCATGCCAGAGAACGCTACCCGCAAACTGCGTTTCTCTCTACTTCTTGACCACGGACGGCCCCATTGGAAGAACTCCGTATTTTGGCTAAGCCTTGAGTTATATAGACTAAATTCCTACCCTAATAATTACGAGCGTCATTTTCTGTTATCCAATGACTGAACAGAACCTCTCACAAAACAAGATTTCAGAAAGCAAATCCAACCCCTTTTTAGATGAGAATCACGGAAGCAATTATTCTCCCACGGGTTTAAATTATCTTTTACTTTCTACGAATTACTTAGTTATTGCAATGTGGTATGGAAACAGTAGTCTGCCATTAACAAAGACCGGCTAACCTACTTGAGCCGAAATGGATTTTAAATACAATGGATGTCTCCAGACTACTTAAAATTACTTGTAATATTTGAACAAATCAACTTGGAAATAGTTTCCGCTATTTATAATGTTTGTTTCCTATAATCCGCTGTCAATCAACGAAAGTGTTAAGCTTTTCAAACTGAAATTGGTTTTCTTTATTTACGCTAAAAAGGTACTAAACTTTTAAGAGGTTTATTGTATTTGACTTACGGGGTCTAGAGCTTTAAATGATGACCTGCCGCTGGAATTTACTAGCCCGAAGCTATCGGTAAATGTGGTCTTTTATTATAAAGGATCCTAAATAAAATGAGGTGATTTATTGGTGTAAATTTTTGTTTATACTTTATTCAAGTTACTTAATTTTTAATTAATTAATTTGTTTAATTGTTAACATTACAAAATAATGTTACATAGTATATCAGAGTTTCAATTTACGATTAACTCTGAAATTGCAGGTAATTTTCAGGAGATTATGGAGATTTTTTATACATATTTCCATGCAATGCATAATAACTGTTAAACTTGACTATTTTAAAACAAAGCACCCTTTTTACAAATTTGTTGAGGGCCATCAGAGGCTATATCCGTCACTGTCTCTCCTAGATACCTAATATTCTTAATGATAGTGACTGTATGCAATAATTATCACATAGAAGGAATAGTACAATACCGAACTTGGCAAGAGACTGCATTTTATGATATTTACTTTACCTATTTTCGAGTGCCAAGGGCTAAACAGAACAATACGTCTACCTAGCATCGACTAGCGCCTAGATACTAACAGAAACCTATTGCAGTATTGTACAGTCAGTAAAGCGTGTAAGGTGCAAGAATACATATAGAAAAGTCAAATTATTAGACATCTTTCACAAACGTATCCATTATTCTTTAAAACTGATTTTACAGTTTTATATAAAATTGGTTCAGTTTGGCGAACTTATAAATACAATTGAAATTAAAAATCGTAATAAAATCAAAACGTAAGTATACTTTGCGAATATAATGTTGCGATCCACTATTAGGCAACCCGTCAAACATACAAACGCCCGGGGCACAGCGTATTCTTCAGGATTCGAGAATCCTTCTAGAAAATACTAGATAATGAGTCATATCTTTAATGCAGGGTATATATAAGGCCGCTTATGAATGTAAGAGTTAGTCTACATAAGAATGTCGTAAATAAATTATATCGTGTACAGTAAACATAGTTGAGCTTTTAGGAGTTCAAGAATTTATACATAAATGATATATGCTGTGTCTAATGTACATGCAGCTTGTAGTATACATAAATAAATAGAAGTGTATAAATAAATAGTTGTGTTAGTGTTGTTAATGGACATATGGTAAAGAAGTTATTTTAAGAAGATATTAGTGCTTGTAAATTCATTAGTGTAATAGTGCTTCATTGTTAAGTGGACTGAAAACGTCTATAAATAAGGCATATACTGTTAATTAGACTTGTGAACAGTGAGTAATAAAGACGTTTGTTATTACTTGTTTTTAAGTTAAGGAAACGCGGTAATAGTAGCCCGCTTCACTGGTGCCAGGTGCGGGGTATATAGTGATTAATTTAAAAGGAGAATACACAAGTCTAAAGATATTTAAGTAGTTTGCATATGCCAGTTACAAGAAGTCAAAGTAAGATGGACGCAGAAACTTTAATGAATTTCCTTAAGGATTTTAAATCCAGTATGGAGGAAAGGTTTAGTGAAAATGCTGACAAAATGGAGGAGAGGTCGACTAAACTGGAATTGACACTAAATGAAAACGTACTAAGGTCAGTTGAACTGGAAACAAACCTTACCGAAAGGTTAAGTGAAAATGCTAAGAAAATAGAAGAACGGTTTAGTGAAAACGCGATGAAAATGGAAGAGTTGAATGAAAAGACGGCCACGTTAGAACAAAGATTAATAGCAAGCTCCATTGCATTGAAAGAAGATGTCACTGAACAGGTAAAAACAGTTGAGCAAAAGTTGGACAGTAAATTGGTAAAAATGGAAGAAGGTGTGATGAGGCTGCAAGAACAGGTGATTTCACTAACAACACGGCCACTTGAATTACCAAACCAAGTTGTTAATCAGAACATTCCAGAAATAAGAACCATGGAAAGAAACAAGTCAATTCCGTCTAAATTTAAAGTAAAACCACCCACATTCGATGGTAAAACACCTTGGCCCACATATTTGAAACAATTTGAAGCTGCTGCAATAGCCAACGGTTGGTGCAACAAAGAAAAGGCTATCTCCTTAATAGTGGCCCTACGGAGGGAGGCTCTTAACATCTTACAAACGATTCCCTATCACCAGCAGAATGATTACGGCTTCTTAACATCAAAGCTTGAGATGAGATATGGAGATGCTCACCTTCAACAGGTTTACCACGCACAAGTTAAGAACCGCTCGCAAAAGGCAAGTGAAAGCCTGCAAGAATTCGAAGCTGACATTGCCAGGTTAGTTAGATTGGCATACCCAACGGCACCAGATAGCTTCCTCGAACAACTTGCTGTCCAAACATTTGTGGATGACGTTAAGGATGGCGAAATACAGCAAGCGCTAAGACTAGCGCGGCCAAAAATGTTGGATGACGCACTGGCCCATGAGCTTGAATTTGAAGCAGCTAAGCAGACATCACACAGGATGGGTCACAAAGTTCGGTCTGCCTTAGAGGAACCTGTTCAAGCTCAGAACAGCATAGATGAAATAGTCAACCGTGTTGCAGAAAGGCTGGAACTACAACGACCGCGGCGATGGCGTCTGCGATGCTGGAACTGCGGTGAAGTTGGTCAGATACAGAGGCGCTGTACTCAACCAAAAAAACAACCGGTTGAACAGCAGGAAAACTAAAGCAAGTCGACGTAAGGGGGCGAACGTCGACAGCACAACGTAGTGCCCCGGAGATTATCATCCGTGCTGCATCGTCAATGGGATGTCTGGACAGCATTTATATCGATGGTAGAATTAATGGTAGGATTGTCCAATTACTCGTGGATACAGGAGCGACAAGAACTATTGTGAGACCAGAGTTGATTGGTCGTGGAAAAGTGCTACCTGTATCGGTGTGTCTTCGAACGGCAAGTGGTGAGAGAATTTGTACTCACGGAGAGACTGCCGTTACGTTGGCAATTGGGGACAGACTAATTAATCATCGGGTGTTGATAGCTGAAATTACAGAAGAAGTGATCTTGGGAATGGATCTCTTGAGAGAATATGGGATTCATGTAAACATAAAAGAAAATGTGCTTCGGATAGATGGTGATGAGATTCCATTTCAAGGTAGGAGTAACCAGACGATGCAAGTACGAATGATTTGCGATATGAAAATACCCGAGAAAGCGGAAATGATAGTAATGGGACGCCCGAATGATACGCTCCGGGAAGGACAAGTATGCATGATGGAAGCAACTGAATCAGGAATGGGTCAGGAGGGATTACTGATTGAAAGAACGCTGGTAAAGTTTCGAAATATGGTACCAGTAAGGGTGCTGAACATTAATCTGCATACGGTGACCCTGAAGAAAGACACGATTGTGGGAAGTTGCATTCCAGTATGCCATATTAAACGTTATGTGGACGACACGAAAGACAAACCAGCCAACGGTTGCTCACAGAAATTGCGGGATATGTTAATACCTTCGTGTCAAGGATTAAACGGCGACCAACTGGGCAAGGTAAAAGAACTGGTCGGACGATATCGAGGTGTGTTTGCACTGGATGATAGTGAGAAAGGAAGGACGAATGTTGTGCAACACAAGATCAATACTGGAGATGCGCAACCGATAAGACAACACCCCAGGCGGCTTCCTTTGGCAAAACGTAAAGAAGCCGGGCAAATTATCACCGATATGGAAGAACAGGGAGTGATTGAACCCTCGAATAGTCCATGGGCATCCCCGGTAGTGCTTGTCAAGAAAAAGGACGGGTCGACAAGGTTTTGTGTAAACTACCGGCGGCTTAACAATGTGACAAAGAAAGACAGCTATCCTTTACCCAGAATGGATGACACTTTGGATACTCTATCCGGATTTAAATGGTTTTCGACCTTGGACTTGAAAAGCGGATACTGGCAGGTAGGCTTGGAGCCAAACGATAAAGAAAAAACTGCGTTTACAATTGGAACTGGATTATGGCAGTTCAAGGTCATGCCATTTGGACTATGCAATGCCCCTGCTACTTTTGAACGATTGATGGAGTCGATACTGCGTGGACTGTCCTGGAAGACATGTCTGGTGTACCTAGACGACGTGATAGTGTTAGGCCGGTCTTTTGAAGAACACCTTAAGAACCTAGAGGAGATATTCCAAAGATTACGCGGGTCAAACCTTACATTGAGCCCCAAGAAGTGTCACCTATTTGAAAAAGAGGTGAAATGCCTAGGACATGTCGTTTCGGAGACCGGAATAAGAGCTGACCCTGACAAAATAAAAACGGTACAAGAGTGGCCTACACCAGCAGATATACACCAACTACGCAGTTTTCTAGGATTGTGCACATATTACCGACGTTTTATACTTATGTTTGCAAACATTGCCAAACCGTTAACGAAACTAACCGAAGATAGACATGAATATAATTGGAATTACGACTGCCACAGTGCATTTGAACAACTGAAACGGCTACTAGTTTCAGCACCAATTTTGAGTTATCCACGGATGGAGGGGAAATTTGTGTTGGATACCGACGCCAGTAACACCGCTATAGGAAGCGTTCTTTCTCAAGTGCAGAACGGACAAGAAAAAGTTATTGGGTATTTCAGCAAAGTCTTGTCGCGGCCAGAGAGGAACTATTGTGTGACAAGAAAGGAACTGTTGGCCGTCGTCAAATCCGTAGAGTACTTTTATAAGTACTTATACGGCCATAAATTCCTGTTGAGAACAGACCATGCTGCACTGAAGTGGTTACTGAAGTTTCGAAATCCTGAAGGGCAAGTGGCAAGGTGGATAGAGCGGCTGCAGGAATATGACTTTGACACAGAACATCGTGTAGGAACTAGCCATCGGAATGCAGACGCTCTATCAAGGAGACCTTGTCCGGTGGACTGCAATCATTGCTCCAAGATGGAACAGAAAATAAGTGTCATCCATAGAATGACGGTAGCCGATGATAATTGGCAACCCAAAAGAATACGAGAAGACCAGGAGAATGACGCCGAATTGGGACGTATTATTGAGTGGAAAAGTAGAGGACAACGACCAGCTTGGGAAGAAATTAGTTGTTATGTTACGTTAATTGTGGCCCCACGTTGGGCGCCAAAAATATATGTTACGTAATTCGTGGCAGTCCCTGTTCGGGCGCCAAAGTTATGCTACGTTGGCTCGTAGCCGTGCGTAACACAAAGATAGTCAAGGAATGACCCGGGCCCAATCGGAGATTAGGGGGGGTTGTAGAAAGCAGACTAACATATGATGTATACGGCGGTAAGGAGTTAGTGATAATACCTGTAAGAAAAATAGTCAAGCAAACCTGAAAAAAAATGCATAGCAGCAATGATAAGTCTAAGTTATTCAGTACTTTGTAGAATGTAAATAAAACTGTTTAGATAAACTATATAATATAATAACGGTAAAAGCATTACAAAAATTTTTATCACAAAGTGAGGTAATATTGGGGAGTAGCAGAAACGTTTCCTCACACACCAATTAAACATAAATCAGACAAAATGTTAACAAAGGATAAATAGGTAAGACACAATTGATATGAGTAATTCAGCAGTATTGATTGTTTTTTTTCTTTCTCTTTTTTTTTTCTTAATAGCAGGCAAGTCTATTGTAAAAGGTATCAGAACGACGAAGATATGGCAAAACAACGGATAGATATTTAAAATAATAACAAGTAGGAAATAGTTCAAATTACAAAAAGTCCTTCAGTAACGCTTCCTTGCAGTTGAAGTGTGGGATTCACGATGTCCTGCACTAACGAAGCACTTCACCCTTGACTGTGAGGGTGTTGATGGAAGTTCTTACATTTGACACTAATCACACCTATGTATTTCACTGGTGTTCGCAGCAGACATTATCATGCCGATGGAACTATGTAGCATTGATAAATTTCTTGTTAATTCTATTTCCTGAGACAATAATTTCGAAATATTTTGTAACACAAATCAAAGAAAAAATGGTAATAAAAATTTAGAATCATGGGCTTTCAAGGCACGATGTAATGCATTAAACTAACAGTACCGTAAGGTGTTTTATTTGCTACCTATGGTAACAAAGAAAAATCTAATGCTTCTGAATAACGAAATCTGCGCAACAACAATCTATTTTAGATTCGTTGGGGTTAGAAAATTCAGAAACTACAGTATCAACTGTCTTTACATGTGAATGAGATACCTGTTTATAAGAAGCAACCTGTTTGTCTACTATAACCTGCTACAACTGTATCATCATTTTTTTTAGAAACACTCAAGCTTAAAACTGTATTTGGATAATCCAAAGTATGCACTACTTTGACAAAAAAGGGACTACGAAACTAGATCGCACACACAGTTCAAATATAAAAAGACAAATCAACAAAAACACCATTAATAAAGCAACGCGTATCACTAAATCAATGTTCCGTAAAACCGCATTTGTGGTCAATCAAACACGTTCCATATCAAGCATACTTCCTTCAAATGTCATCAGAACTACACTGCCTACAGTTAATATACAACTTTTATTTCAAAAGAAACTCAACTAAAATCGCGCCGTGCTTGTTCATGAACAATTTGAAAATTGATCCCGCATTAATTCTCACTATTGTCAAAAGCAGAAAGAAACAGTATTTCTAACGTAATTAATATATAGCAACCAAGAACAAACTACAATTCTGCACTCTAATCTGTTTATTTAAACCAGTTGTTACCATGAACTCTTGTCGACTATTTTCCTCACGACTTCGTTAATAACATAAGGCACATCCAACGCGTGAATGCCCCATCATATCTAATAACTAATTACAGTTGTTTATCATTTTCGATAAGTTGGAAGGTACTTTACGAATAATCCAATTTAAACTTCGTTGCAATTTATTTATTAATGAAAATCAACCTTCAAATTATCTATCTTTAATTAATCTACTTTTAATTAATACACACGAGTTAAATTGCATACAAATCTGAAAGCTATTCAAAAGTATTTACTTTATACAAACAGCGATCGCCTCAATTTGTAACGTGCATTTTTATACTTTAACATTTTTACGCTTTTATACTCAATTCGTAAATACCTTTTGCCAATTACTATTTCTATATTTTATATTTATTAACTCGCGTGTATTAATTTTAAAAGTAGTTTAATTAAAGATAGATAAATTGAAGATTGATTCTCAGTAATAAATAAATTCCAAGGAATGAATGTTAAACAGCTTGTAATTAATTATAGATTGCATCGTTCTTGTCTGGCCGTCGTATAAATTTTGTTCCTTATGTGAATATACAAGTCTAGATAATAGGCGATAAGCGGTAATAGCAACGAGTTTAAATAAACAGATTAGAGTGCAGAGTTGTAGTTTGTTCTTTGTTCCGATATATTCTAATTACATTGAAGAAAAGATGCTTTTATAGGCGAACGTGTTTGACGTGCTTGTTTACGGAACATTGACTTAGTGATTACGCGTTGCTTTACTAACTGTGTTTTTGTTGATTTTCTGTTGGAAATAAAAGTGGTAGTTTTGTTCTTGGTTCCGATATGCTATACGGAACATTTGACGGACGGTTTTATTTGCTTACGCGTACTTTACTAATTTGTGGTTTTTATTTGTTTGTCTTGTGAAATAATAGTCGTAGAACTTGCTAAACTGATCGATTCTTTCTTTAGGATTAATGTGTGTGCGATCTAGTCTAGTGTCCCTTTGTTTTATCAGATTAGTGCATACTTTGGATTATTTAAATACAGTGGATACTGTAGTTTGTGCATTTTCTAACACCAAAGAATCTAAAATAGATCATTGCTTGCGCGAATCTCGTTATTTGCGAAATATAACAGATTACCGGTTTACAAAGGTATTGGTTGAAGTCTCTCACTGCTTTTTGGAATGTTTACGAAAATAATATACATTTGGTCCCAGTTGAAATTAAACTAGTGCTACAGAATATTTCGAACTTATTGTCTTAGGAAATAGAATTACCAAGAAATTTATCAAGGCTACATAGTTCCGACGCGTGATAATGTCTGCTGCTAACACCAGTGAAATACGTAGGTGTGATTAGTGTAACGTGTGATAAGTTCCATCAACACCCGCACAGTCAAGGGTGAAGTGCTTCGTTAGTGCAGGACATCGTGAATCCCACACTTCAATTGTAAGGAAGCGTTACTGAAGGACCTTTTGTAAGTTGAACTATTTCCTACTTGTTATTACTTTAAATATCTATCCGTTGCTTTGCCATATCTTTGTCGTTCTGATACCTTTTACAAAAGACTTGCATGATATTTTAAAACATAAGAAAAAAAAAGAAAGAAAGAAAGAAAGATCAATACTACTGAATTACTCATATCAATTATGTCTTACCTATTTATTCTTTTTTTAACATTTGGTCTGATTTATGTTTAATTGGTGTGTGAGGAAACGTTTCTGCTACTCCCCAATATTACCTCACTTTGTGATAAAAATTTTTGTAATGCTTTTACCGTTATTATATTATATAGTTTATCTAAACAGTTTTATTTACATTCTACAAAGTACTGAATAACTTAGACTTTTCATTGCTGCTATGCTTATTCATTTTTTTCAGGTTTGCTTAACTATTTTTCTTGCAGGTATTGGTACTAACTCCTTACCGCCGGATACATCATATGTTAGTCTGCTTTCTACAAACCCCCCTAATCTCCGATTGAGCCCGGTCATTTCTTTGATTTTCTTTGGGTTACGCACGGCTACGAGCCAACGTAGCATAACTTTGGCGCCCGAACAGGGACGCCGCAAATCACGTAACATAACATTTTATATAATACGACGCATTCGCCAACGAGTTAATAAATATAAAATATAGAAATAGTAATTGCAGGAATGTACTTAGGAATTGGGAAAGAGCGTAAAATGTTAAAACTATAAAAATGCACGTTACATAGTATTTCTAGTAGGAGCCTGAAGGCATACTGGGCACAGTGGGACTCCTTGATGATGGAAAATAGAATCTTGATACGACGCCTGGAATTTGAAGATGGCACTGAGAGACTTCAAGTGATAGTGCCGTGAAGCAGAGTGCCGGAAGTGTTGCAGCACTTGCACGATGGTATTTCCGGAGGGCACTTTGGCGTGAAAAGAACTCTCGAAAGAGTGAGAGAAAGATTCTATTGGGTGAACTGCAAAGATGATGTGAAGGAGTGGTGCCGGAAATGTGAATTGTGTGCCTCTGCAAATGGCCCGGTCACAAAACGGAAAGCCCCAATGAGACAGTATAACGTGGGGAATCCGTTTGAGAGGATAGTCATTGATATAGCTGGTCCGTTTCCTGAATCAGAGAAAGGAAATAAATACATCTTGGTTGCAATGGATTATTTTACCAAATGGCCGGAGGCATATGCTATACCTAACCAAGAAGCCGAGACGGTTGCAGATGTACTAGTGAAGGAGTTGTTTTGTCGCTTTGGAGTTCCGTTGGAATTACACTTCGATCAAGGTCGGAACTTCGAATCAGCATTGTTTCAAAATGTCTGCAAGCATCTTGGAATCAGGAAAACTAGAACCACGTCACTTCATCCCCAATCGGATGGAATGGTTGAAAGAATGAACAGGACGTTAGGGAAGTACCTGGCCAAAGTTGTCTCTGAACATCAACGAGACTGAGACCAATATCTGCATTTGTTCCTACTGGCGTACCGATCTTCGGTACATGACAGCACAGGGTACTCGCCTGCTTGCGTAATGCTAGGACGTGAATTGCGGCTACCATGTGATCTTCCGTTTGGATTTAAACCTGGAGAAAAAATCGCAGGTGACGATTAGGTTAGTAAGCTTCGTGAAAGATCAAATAACATTCACGAAAACGTCCGAAAGAATATCCAGGCAGCAAGCGATCGAATGAAATCACAATATGACACGAGAGCACTAGAAGGGGGTTATCAACCTGGAGATTTAGTGTGGTTGTACAATCCACAAAAAAAACGTGGATTGTCGCCAAAACTACAAAGACAATGGGAAGGGCCGTACGAAGTGTTAAAAAGAATTAATGATGTAGTGTACCGGATCAGAAGATCCCCTCGTGTAAACCGAAAGTGGTACACTTTGACCGTTTAACATCCTACGCTGGCAACAATCAGGAAGACTCGAATAATGATAATGGTGTTCGGCAAGTTATTAATCATGAGCCAAATGTAGATTTTGAAAGTTTTATGGCGGCGTATGGTGGTTCCGCTAAAGCGAGATTTGGCGTTGTTCTTGAAAAACAGCAAGATCTGTTTAGAGCACCAGAAAAGTATTCCCTTGCACATTGCGTAGCTCAAGATTTGGCAATGTCAAGGGGAATAGCTGTTGTTTTCAAGAAAAAGTTTGGATGTGTGGATGAATTAGTACAACAGCAGCCAACTGTAGGAAAATCTTTGGTTCTTCAAGATAAAAATCGTTATGTTTACTATCTGGTCACCAAAAATTCTTCATGGCAGAGACCTAGTTATGGCGCAGATGATGGAAAATGGAGTAACGAGACTAGCGGTGCCCAAGCTGGGCTGTGGACTGGATCGCTTAGATTGGAGGATAGTCCGAAATATACTAGAAGTAGTTTTCCAGGGAACCAACGTTCAGGTTCTTGTTTGTTGTTATCAACCGGTTGCCTACCAAGACCAAGAAAAGAGTGTTGACTGTTACTTCCAACGACGCGGTGGATGCACCAGAGGAGATAGCTGCCGATACCGTCACCAGTCATCAAATTGGCGTCAAGATGGATTTACAGTTACGAGACGTAACGGTTTTATAGAGGGGGGAGGTTTTGCGATCCACTATTAGGCAACCCGTCAAACATACAAACGCCCGGGGCACAGCGTATTCTTCAGGATTCGAGAATCCTTCTAGAAAATACTAGATAATGAGTCCTATCTTTAATGCAGGGTATATATAAGGCCGCTTATGAATGTAAGAGTTAGTCTATATCAGAACGTCGAATATAAATTATATCGTGTACAGTAAAAGTAGTTGAGCATTTGGAAGTTCATGAGTATACATAAATGTTATATGCTGTGTCTAATGTACATGCAGCTTGTAGTATACATAAATAAATAGAAGTGTATAAACAAATAGTTGTGTTAGTGTTGTTAATGGACATATGGTAAAGAAGTTAGTTTAAGAAGATATTAGTGCTTGTAAATTCATTAAGTGTAATAGTGCTTCATTGTTAAGTGGACTGAAAACATCTACAAATAAGGCATATACTGTTAATTAGACTTGTGAACAGTGAGTAATAAAGACGTTTGTTATTACTTGTTTTTAAGTTAAGGAAACGCGGTAATAGTAGCCGGCTTCAATAAGTATTAATAAAAACAAAACATACATTTTCAAAACATTGCGAATGGTATAGATATTAAACTGCCAAGAGCTAAAACTACATTTTAATAATAGTGGAATATTTGTATGTATCTAAATTTTGAGCGTGATTACTATTAATTTATCGTTATCCGCTCAGTTTCATTCATTGATCTGGTAACATATTATAGATACGAGATTAAATTGCTAATAGTGGCACCGGTCTGCGATATTGATATATGATATGATTTGAATTAAAAATTAATAAATTTAATTAATAGGTATTATAAATTCCTGCAATGAATCCTAAATTCCAAATCTAATCATAACAGTAACTATATGGCACAATTTTTATGAATAAAATTTGTTCTACATTTAAATAGACAGTTTTTTTGCAACTTCAACTATACACCAAATGATATACTTTTATTTGTAAAAAGATTTTTTATTTACGAAAACACAAAATACGCTTTGGGAAATAATTGAAACAAGGTTGTATTTTAACGTGTATTCAATTATATTTGAAATATGACAAAAACATAGTATGCTTTTTTTAATAGACCACCCTTTGCTGGGTTTTCTTTCTTTTTCTTTTTCCTTTATCCGTGTGGGTCCGGAAACAGAATAGTCCCACGGTACGACCTGCCTGTCGTAAGAGGCGACTACAGCGGTCCAACACATACACACACGCTTCATACACCCACACATATCTGTTTGGTTCTTTTTCCTTTCGCTCCCTCTGTGTACTACACCCGAGTGGGTCCGGGAGTAGAATAGTCCCATGGTACGACCTGCCTGTCGTAAGAGGCGACTTCAGCGGTCCTACACATACACACACGCACACTTTATACACGTACAACCCATACACACACGGACACACTTCTAACAAACCCACACACATATACACATACACACACCCATCCGCACGCACATGCACACACATACTCATACATAACTACACTGGGATTCTGTTTTATTTTCTTTTGTGCGATTCTTAGGGTTTTTTGTGGTTCTTGTACTTGTTTCTTGGTGTTATTCTTTTGGGTTTTTTTCCTCGTTCCTGTCGTTCCTCTTTTCCTGTGGCTGGTGTTACTCTCTGTCGGTCTTTGTGCTGTCTTGGTATATTTTTCGATCCACTTCCTGTGATACATGCTTTCTAGTCCGTTTTTCTTTTCTTCGGAAACCATGACTTAGTCGACTTTAGATCTAGTTAGCTGTTCTTTTCTTTAGTTCTTGGTTTGTTGCGATTCTTTGGGCACCACAGCTTAAAGTAATTTCATTTTTTTTGTATATCCGGCATTCTTGTTGTTACTGAGAATATATTGAGGCTTGACACTTTCGTCATTTTGGTTGTTACTGTTGGTTTTCTTTCCAGCTTCCTTCTTTTACTGTTGGTTTTCTGCAGGAAACCAATCTTCTTTTGAGGTCGAAGACTTTTCCGTTTCTTCTGAGAAACATCAGTCCTTTGACGACTCCGCAGTGTTGACGCCATTCTACCTTTGCCTTCGTTCAGTGCTACTACCTACCTATTTTTCCCTGTGCTTCCCTTCAATTTTTATTTTTTCTTGCTTTGTCCAGTACTTTAGTTCCTCGAGTCGGATGAGAGTTCTTTCTTTAGTACTGCTCACTACCGCACTTTGGCTTTCCTACCCCAACCTGTTAATTTTGCTGGGAGGGCTTGTTAAGTTCATTTACGGGCGATGAATTAAAAACCACATCAATTTCGTTTTTAATCTTTCATACGTCGACAACATGCTGTTTATAAGAAATACGCTTGCGAATAATCTTCATTTTAATCTAGTTGCTTTGAAACGTAAAGTTTATGCTATAATTTAATAGTCAATACCTTGTTTAAGGTATCCGTTAGCTTGTTATACAGTACGACCGCGTATAATTGATTGTTATGTGATTTTCATCTGAAGACTCGTTGAAATAAGCTATTGAACTATCCCATAAACCGTGTTTTCAAGTTTTCTAATCTCCTTTTTGGTATGTTGATAACGTGAGGATCGAAGCTCGAGTTCTTACTTTTTAAACAATCTAAATTTGATTCTGCAGTTCGTCCGCAGATGTATTTTCTAAATTACTTACTTCAAGAGCGATGCACGTTTTTTTAAGAAGTATAGATCCTGACTGCATCGGTGAGTTCTCCTGCGTTATTAATATTAGTAAGACTTTCTTTTTAGCTCTTAGCTCGAGGCCAAACTGCTTGTTATGTAGGCAGATTATTCTTTGACGTAGATCAACTGCTCTTACATGCAGACCGATGTTACAATTACGGTAGTCGCATGGTTGTTGCTGACTACCGCGGCGATGCTGTGCTGATCCGCTTCCGATTGCAGCCAAGATACGTATCCCGACACATGTATGTGACTTGTTTTCTTTTTTAACATAGCCAATGCGCATCGCGCTGACGAACAAAACACGTTGTTTAAAAAACCCCACTTTAAAATTAGATACTCTAATATTTCTTATGGTAAAAACCTTACTAGAAAGGTTTCTAAATTTAATGCTTTTTTTTTTACTTAACCCATCTGCTTAAACAAAAGTATCGGCATTATTCTTTTTTTACTGATTAGATTTATTGCATGTTAGCTACAAAATGCGCACTTCGTGGTACAATTATTGAATTTGTCCATAGAGTAAAATTGCTTTTTTTTTTAAATAGTAACTTCATTTAATTTTTTTGCTGTTTAGATAGAAATTCCTATTTTTTTTAATTGTAAATAGAAAATCGTTGGTGATGTATTTTTTTTGTGTTGCTAGGCACGCCCTCTTCTCCCCATTGGTAGTTAGCTCGGTATTCCTATCTGACCCGTACGCTGCATAACGTAGCATAAATTTTGACGCCCTAGCGTGGGGCTCCGAGTTTGTTTTAGTTAATTTTTGCTCCAATTTTGTTTCATGTGACGTTGGTCCCGATTTTGTCTTGGGTAATGTATGCTCTGATTTGGTTTCGCTTAATTTCTGCCCCAATTTTTGTTTTGCTTCTGGCCTGATTTTTTTTGTACTGCCGAAGTTACTACCTTAACCGTTTTCTCGACCTGATACTACTTATGTTTTCTTACCTTACGCTCGAAATTGTATTTATTTTTTTTCTATTTCTTGTGTGTTAGATCTTCTTAAATTTTAGTTGTGGTTTCTTTCTTGATCGCTTAATATTATTGGTTGGTTAATTTCAGATAATTGGACTTATGTTTTCGCCAATAATCCTAGATCCTTTGAAAACTCTAACACGCTATTCTAATTTCTATTTTGTTCTTTCGTTCCTATTGGTGTTCCTGAAGTTTATCCGTCGGGTATGTTTTAGATTGCCCCGTATTCGCAATAATTTATTTTTGGATTCTATCGAGCTACGGTTAGCCTTTATTTAGTTACTTTCTCCTAATTTCTTCTTTATTCGTATTTAAGATGGCTGATATGGCGACAAGGCTGTATGATTGTATCTGCAATAGACAGCAGAAGGCATCAGAAAGTATTACTGACTATTTCACGTGTATCACGGCTCTGTTAGTGTGGTATGGTTTTTTTACTGAGAACGATCAATTGTCCATTTTGCTTTGTAACCTTGATTCATTTTGCAGAACCCATTTGCCTACCGTCCACTCCTTACAAGAGTTAAAGGACAAATGTCTGAAATTTGAACCGTCAAAGATTCTGGCCGATAATTTCATATCACCTAGTCAAGAACAACATACTGCTACTGCTGAACCGGATCTTGCTTACACGTCTACTACTATTGAGTAAAATATTTGTACTTCACATGACCGAGTTGCTAAGGTTTCTTCTACGTCTATGTGTAGATCCGATACTTCTTCCGTGCGTTCCACTGTTCTTCTTTCTAGTTTTTCTTCTACTCGTCAAGTCGTATGCTTTAATTACGACAAACCTGGTCATGTTTCGACACGTTGTACTCGCCCTAAAGTACTCCATTACTATGGTTGCGGGCATAAGGGAGTTACTCGCCACAACTGTCCCAACTGTCATCTTACTACTAATAGGTCTTCGAATCATACTTCAAATACTGTCCTCACATCTAAGTGCCTAATTTCTTCTATTTCTCACTCTACATTCTCTTCTGTACCTCGTCCAGGTCATCCTGCTAATACTATACAAACACACCCTTCTTCGGCGAATACAGCTTCGAAAAAAATTTCTTCCGTATCAAGTTCTACATCCTTTTCTAAACCTTCTTCTGCTCGCCGTACTATCATCACTTCGTACCCTTTTCAGCCATATGAGCCGCTGAACTGTAATATTGATTTTTACTCATATCACGCCTCTACTTACAAACTTCAACTAACAAGAACCAAATTTCTTCTGTTCTTCGCCAATCAAAAGATGATCAAATGGATCCTACGTTTTCACGTCCATCCCAAACTGTGCCTCCACCACCATTGCAACAAGCACTTCGAATTAGTGGCTTGCAGCTAACTTCTCAAAAGTTTGTTTCCGCTTTCTTAAACGATTTTACACAAGAAATTTCTGTTGTGTCAGCAAACACAAATGTCGCTGAAGTGACGATAACTTCTAATTTAGTCCGATAAGGTCCTGCTGAAGTTCATGAACTTGTATTTTTAATGTCTGTTGCCGTTTTTGTTAAAATTTTACCTGTTCCTGCTTTCTTAAATGGTTCTACTCAAGAAATTTCTGTCGTGCCGGCAATCACAGCCGTAGCTGAAGTGAAGATAATCACTAATACGGATAGAGAAGGTCCTGTTGAAGTTAATGAACCCGTAGCTATGATGCCTGTTGCTACTGTCGTCAAAGTTTTACCTGAGCCTGTTTCTTTATCTACTATGGTCGAGGAATCCGTTCCCTTTATGGATGAAGTTTTGTCTGTTCCTTGTCTGTTATCTAACATTGAAATCTTACTTGATTCTACTCCTTTATCGGACGTTGATGAAACGTTTCCTACTCTTACTCATTTTTCTTATGCTGTCAAAATGCTACTTGCTTCTGTTCTTCTAGCTAAAGTTGGTGCCATCGTAGCTGATGTCCTGTTATCTAATGTTGACGAAGGTCAACCTGATTCTGCTTCATTATCTATTGTGGATGAAGTTCTTTCTGATACTGTTTGTTCCTGTAAGGTGGATACAATTCTGTCCGGTGCTGCTCCTTTCTTTCATGTTGATAAACTTCATTCTACTCCTTTATCTAACATTGGCGAAGTTCTACTTGATACTGTTTGTTCTGATTCTGTTCCTTTGTGTAATATGGTTGAAGTGTTATCGGATTCCGCTCCTTTTCCTAGGGTTGATATTCCTATAGCCAATGCTGTTTTCTTTCCTAACTGTGACACTTCTACTCCTTCACCTGACGTCGTTGAAATTTTATCTACTTCTGTCCCTCTAGCTAACGTAACTAAAGTGTACTCTGCTTGTGTTTCTTTTCGTAAGGTCGACTCTCGTACAGCCAATACTTTTTCTTTTTCTACAGTTGATATTCTGACAACCCATGATGTTTCCTTTTCTGCAGTTGACTTTTTTACCACCAATCCTAACAACAAACAACGTCCTTCTATGACGCGTTTTGAGTTTTCTAAACTAACCTTGCCACCTCCTAAACTGCGTGCTACAACTGCTACATCGCCTGCTGTTCTTGTTTGGCAGAAAGCTGCTCAAAAGAGGCAGACATTAGTTTATGCTCCTTGCGAACCGGAAAATGTATGGCGGCGAAGTCATAATGTGTTTGAGGTTGTTTCATTTTTCTTCTGGTGGCGTAAGCGTCTTAAACTCAGAACCTAATCCTCGCGCCTCAGATTATGACGACTTTGCTCTTTTTACGTTTTGATCTCTGGACGTTAAGGTTCCTTTTTATTTACTTCCCTTAGCTGGATTTTCTTTCTTTTTCTTTCCTTGCTAGATACTAATACCACTATATCATCTGCAAATCTAAGCATGTCAATCGTTTGTCACTGCATTATAATTCCAAATGTTTTTTTGCATTTGACAGTATTCATTGTCTTTTTGATATACAAGTTAGAAATTAACAGGGATAGGGCACACTCCTGTTTCACCCTTTTCCTAATATTTACTTCTCTGCGTTCTTGCTCTAACTCTATTACTGCTGTTTGCTCTTTGGATGCTATGTACTATTTGTCTATTCCTTTAATTCATTCCAATCGTTTCGAGTATTTTGAACATTTTTCTCATTTTACATTGATGAATACCTTTTCCAGATCTACAAACCATATATTCACGCTTTCCCCTTTTTCAATTGGTTTTTCCATTAATACCCTAAAAGCTAGAACGGTCTGCCGTATTCACATATTTTGCCTAAACCCAAATTAATCTTCTCCAAGTATTTCTTGCCCGTTTTTACATACGTTGTTGTACAATTCTTAGTTAATATTTTTGACACGTGTGCTATCAAACATATAGCGAAAGTATTCACATTTATCCGCCGCTTTTTTTTTGGTATAGTCACTATTGTGTTACGTTTGAAATCTTTGGGTATCTCGTCTGTCTCATACATATAACTTACATGTTGGAAAAGACATCTGTTACTGCTTGTCCAACAGCTTTATAGTTTCTGCGTGTACCTTATCTATTCCCGGTGTTTTATTATTTTTTGGACTCTTTAATGCTAATTCAAACTCATCTCTAAACATAGGATATCCCAAGTCAACCCTTTCAATGTCTGTTTTCTGTTTTAGTGCTTCTAGTTCCTGTTCTGCATATAAATTCTCTATATATTCTTGTCACCTAACCACTTACTCTACATTTTCTATAAGGATGTTTTCTCCCGCGTTCTTTATATGTTTGTTATACGGTTTATATCTCTAAAATTCATTCTAATTAGTTTAAATGCTTCGTCGGTTCTCCTATTTCCATCTTAGTTTCTACCTCTTTACGCTTTTCATCAATCTATTGTTCTTTATCTTTCCTGCATTTGTGAATGGTTTCTCATTTTATGACTTTGTACCTCTGTTTTCATGCTTCGTCTTGTCTGTTTTGTATTTTTGTCTTTTTTCTATTGATTTCAGAATATCCTTTGTTACCCAAGGCTTCTTATTTTCTTTTTGTTTATACCCCAGAATATCTTTAACCGCCTAAACTGAAGTTAATATTATTGGATTCTGTTTCTACTTCTTTAGTGTCGGAGATTTTTCTGATGCCTTTTAGGAATCCCGACACAGCCAACTGCTTGAAAAATGGAAGTTGAGCATTTTCACAAAAAACACGCCTTCGTTCGCATGAGAGGTTAAATGGAGGTTCCGGGTGTGACTGTCACGCACGTTAAAGATCCCTACCTTGTCTGGAACGGCAAGGGTTCGGCATAATTCTAAATTTCCAGGCAACAAAAAACTCGCCTCCTGGCCAATGTAGTACGTTCGGGTGGAGCATAGGAAATGTAAATGCAATGTCTTAGAACTTCGTTTGACTTTCTCTCAAATCTTATGTGGATATCTATCTTTTAGTTTCTCAAAGTCAAAGTGCCTTTCTCCGTTCCTTGTTTTCAAATTTTTAAATTTAAGCACAACTTTCATCATTATTACGTTATGGCCAGTGTCTATAGCTGCTTTTGGGCAGCTTTTACAGTGTTTGACTTGATATCTAAACCGTTGTAGAACAAGAATGTAATCTATTTGATATCTCTATGTCTCTGCGCATCTTTTACGTGTATCGTCTTCTAGCATGAGTTGAAATAATGTGTTTGTGATGGTTAAATTGATTTTGTCATAAAATTCTACTAACCTATTTCCCCTGTCATTGCTGGTGCTTAAACCAAATCTACTAGCGCTCCTTCCCTGCCCTCGCCTACTACTGCATTAAAGTCTCTAGTAATTATTAAATTTTCATGTCCTTTTACAAATTTCGATATCTTTATAGAACATTTCTACCTCCTCGTCACTGTAGCTAGAGGTAGGCATGTGTATTTACATTATTACTGTATTTACCGGTTTAGATTCTAATCTAACCATGAGTACTCTTTCGTGCTTTTGTAAGTAGTTTTCTACACAGTGTTGTATCTTGTTCCTCATGACTATCCCCACTTCTGAATTTACTTCCTCTTATTTTGTATGAATTACCCTAAAGTCTTCACTTCAAAATCCCCAGTCTCTGGCCGCCGAACTACGCTAATCCTTACTAAGTCAAATGCTAACTTATCCATTTTAATTTTCAGGTTTTCTAGTTTACCTACTTGCTTCATGATTCTGACCTTCCACGTTCCAACTCGCAAAATAATCCCTGCTCTTCTTTTAAACTTGTCGATCACATCATCCAAAGTAGTCCCCTGCCGAAGATGCGAATGGGCCATCACTTTAAATCATTTTCAGAACAGTGTGTACTTGGGAAATTAATGTACTGGTTTTCGGTTGCCTTCCACATCGCAGTAGTGTGCTTTAGAATGCCATACCGACCCTTATAGCCTCTGCCACTTTAAGTACCGAATGAGCTGCTGCCCTGTTTCGGGAACATGTCTTAATCTGGTTCCTCACTAAAGACTCCACTAATTTGGTTAAACTTATGGTACAATACGTGGAACTTTAATCTTCCTTCTACCTCCAGCACCTTTCACAATTCTTTTTCCAACACGAATGCCAACTTTCAGTTACTTTTTTAAATTATCAGATCCGACTAGGTTGCTGATTTTATTTTCTTTAAAATTTTACGTAGAATTCGAATCTGCAAACAGATTTGAAATCGGACCACGCCCTGTAAAGTTATACCCCTCTAAAGTCCTGATCTTCTAAATTTTGCTCTTTGCTCTGTAAGCAAACCTAACAAATAGTTTTCTTCGTCTAGCCATTGCATCTTTCGAAATAAACCTATCTTGTTTGGTATCAATTAATATTAGAATTTTCTCAGCTACCCAAATCTCCAGGAATTTTTTTAGATTGCACCATCCCCAAGGGAGCTACCCCAATTTTAAGATTTCTTACCTGTAGCGACTTTTGAGCGTTCTTATAAATTTTTTTATACATGCGATACATTAAATTAGTCTAAAATTTTACGTAGAATTTGAATCTGTAAACAGATTTAAAATCGGACTACATTTTACAAAGTTACACACATGCCTTCTAACGAGCATACCGCGACCGTACCACTACTCGCTTTTAATGTTGCACCATACTTTCTATCTTGTTTAGCTCATCTTTCGAGATAAACCTACCTCGTTTGGTATCAATTAATATTAAAATTTTCTCAGCTACCCGAATCTCTTTAAAATTTTTAGATTGCGCCATCTCCCAGAGAGCTACCCTAATTTTAAGATTTCTTACCTGTTGCGATTTCCGACCGTCCTTAAACATTTTTTTAGTCATGCAATACATCCAACTAACCTAACCTAACATGGTCATATGGTCATATGACCATATGTGGTCATATGGTCATGTGGTCATATGGTCATGTGGTTATGTGAGCAGGATCCGAATCTGTAAACAGATTTAAAATAGGGCCACCCCTTACCATTTTACACACACCCTCTGAATTATTTATTTCCTGCGGCTCATACCTAAAAGAAAATCTAAAAACTATTCTTAAAACTTTTTATTACAGACAATTTTTACTAATACAGTTTAAATTTTGTAAACCACATTTCTAAATACATATTCACAATTTTTTATCCTTAACCTAGAACTTCTCATATCGGCTTATACTTATTAACATTTATTTCTAAATAGAGCACCTTTTCCAAAGACCATCCGGACCCGCATGTTTCAAATTCCTCTGATTTTGTTCTTATGGTTTCGCTTAAGACCTCGTACATATTCTCCAGATTACTAGAAGACGTTATAACCACATTTTTTGTGTTAAAGGATTTCACGTCCTCTACACCCTCTGCCGCAGCCATTTTGGTGTAAACGCCGTAGAGTTCGCAATAGACTTTAATTGCTGTATGTTGTATTCTTTTTTCATTTATTAATCGAATAAATCGCTCTTTCTGCTTCCAAAGAAACTCGGACACTCCATCGTCGACACTGGTGTTCTTTATGCGATAGCTAGCCATACGGTTGTTAAACGCTGTACTAACCATTTCTACACCATCGTCGTTAGTAGCGGTAACTGATGCATTTTTATGTCTGTTGCTCCTTAAGTGTGCGGCATACATAGTTTTTTCCATTTCGAAATCGCACACTTTACACATAATTCGTGGTTGTTTCGTACAAGACCCTTTAACAGCTGGCAGAGCTGAACGTTTACGGGTTAATGACATACCGTGCTGTTTTTCCTTGTGTCGCTGTAAGCTGCCCATTCTCGTAAAAGCGATACCGCAAGACCCACAGTTAAAGAACTTTGCTGCTGACGGATGTATAAGCTTTACCCTGGACGATGTTACACCACGACATTTGTACTGGTGCCGTTTGAGAGCATTTTTCCAGGTATAGGAAGCACCACAAGAGTTGCATTTAAAAAACGTTTGCAGATACCATTTTAGTACAAAACAAAATTCGCACTATAGCACTTTGGTTAAACTTGTAAGCGAACTAACTTATAACTAAAGAGTTTACTCTTGCGCACCGGCTTTATGTACCCTATAGAATGCAAACCGAAGGTTTCCGAAGACACCCGAACGAAGTTGAGGATTCAGCGGGGAACTAAATGACGTCATAATCCTTGCTGCTCGTCCAATACATTTAACGCCAATGCATGCACCCGGTTCGCATCGTCGATGGTGCGAATGCCGTTAGTAGAAACATCGGAAACGTCTTCCATGTTATACGGATTGCGTGCATATTAAAAATCCAAAAGGGTGATAGCACACGCACACAAATTGTGTGCAAGTCGTGCTGTAGAAGATGCAGTGCTACTATAACCAAAAACACTTTAAACCATTACTAAGGAAATACCAACTTGTTGTCTACAGGATACTGTAATAGTAATAGTTTTAAAATAAAAAACGGGGGTAATTAAAACTTTTGTAAGTTTATTACCCTTTATCCTCGTGACTATCAGCTATATACTAAAACTCTCTATTTTTAATCTGATGTCACTAGGTCGAGATTTTCTTTTAGACTCCAAGCCCAGGGTAATGTCAGATGGAAAACGGCTTTAGACAAAGAAAACTCTTAGGGGTTAAACGGCTAGTAGAGTGTTAGCTCTGGGTAGATCATGAGCATGGGTCATGGGTGGATAATCGACCAAAAATATTTTTAATAGGCGCCACCGTATTTTTTAATACAAGTGCCAACAAAATTTAACTGTGTTTGTATAAGGAAATGCGGAAACCTTATCTTAACACCACTATCATAGCCATAAAATTTGAATTTCACTCTTTATCACACACTTACCAAAACCTCAACCACCAGATGTCAAACAGTTGTCTCAGCTTTACCTGTGAACAAACAAAAACACCACATGGACACTATTTGTGTCTTCAAAGCATATGCCAAAAATAGAATAAATGAATTTAAACATCTGTGAAATACTAAAGGGATTTATTTTCATTATTCTGTCTTTTACTTAATGAGGGTTAGCTCTAGTTTTCTTTTTCTTAATTTAAATGTAGAATAATAAAACTTCATTCAAATGAAACAAAATGAATTCTATTCATATGTAGAAATCGGATATATATACATGTGACTGCAATATATATGCTTACTATCTTGTCATTAATTTTTTTATAAAAGAATTTTAGTGAAGTTTAACCTTCTAAATAAATATTTATAAATTAATCATTTCTATAAAATTTTAGTTTAAACAAACATATCATAATTTATTTGTTCATATCACAAGATTTTATTTTTACTATAATCATTGAAGCGCTTCCTTGACCATTTACAACAAAGATTGATCATCAGAAAAATAACGAACATAAAATGCAACTATTCAAATTTAACTGTTGTCTACACAAAAAATATACACGAATATCAGCACCAATAAAAAGCTTTTACATGACCTTAATTGTTTTAAGCAAAATGTGAAAATTAAATCAAGACTGCATCTGGCGTCTAGATTAGGAAACAGAATCTATACTATTTTTATCTGACACAAGTTGTCATTCTAAATATCTTGACACACATTGAATGCGTGTACAAATAACTGACAAACTAAATATTTATTCGGTGTGTTATTAACTTTAAAAAAACTACTTTATATTTTTGTTACTCTAATAATCAACGTAGGAAATCTCATAATAATTTATAATACTTTCAAAGTTACGGAAAGTTTCAAACACTCACGTGTATCCAAATAAATTGCAGGTGCAAAATCATGACGTCAGCTGTTGTATTTTTCCAGCGTATTAATCATCTGTAAGTTTGAAGTACCAAGATTCTTTGTTGAATAAACCATTTCTATGCGGCGTATTAAATAGATAGAACGAAACCATAACTGCCTGCTTTAAATTATTGCGACGAAAATTTATTATAATTTAACATTGAAAATTGTTGTTGTAGATATGTCCATTAGATATTGCACTAAAGTGAAATATATTAGTTTAATTTATAATATTAATCTATACCAACTGTCTTAAATGATGAATATTATTGTTCCATGTTCTCAACTCAAGTTCTTCTTTCTGACTCTATTAGACGCCTCGTGTTTTAGTCGAGCCATCTTGACTTTTATCTCTAGTCTACAAAAAGCGACTTGATTCTTCGACGTTGGAAACAAAAGTGCTCATAATTAATTGGACTACGCTTGGCAACAAGCCACAGAATATAAATCTCCTAGATTCTATGTGTTATTGGGAATATTATACTTTACTTTTTATTGGCTGAATATTTACGAATTAAATGCTTTAAAATTTATCTGTTTTATTATTAATTTATTAGGCTTGGTGCAACAAAAAAAAAAATACGTTACAATACTTACTAATAAAGCAATTTAATTTTAAATAACTTCTACGTCATACTTTAGGAAATGGTGGGCTTGAATATTTTCCAAATGAATCACCAAGCGAAAGTATATGCTTAGCAGTATTAAAATTAACCATTAATTCCCAATTTTTACGACCGTGGTTAATTATAGATTAAAATTTAATTTGTGCACGTTCGAGCTTCTCGTAAACTAACATATTTTATAGCAACAATGCGCTGTATAATACATGCATACCCCTTCGCCGCGGTACTGCTATTCTTGTAATTGCTAGAAAAAGTCACTCTCCTTTTTACTGTTAGGACCGATGCAAAGCACCAATTTTTTATACTTTCTATAGCACATCGTGCGCTTTTTCGTATGATAATTAAATTTTGCTTCTGTAGGCTTTTACACTTTCGCATAGCGGTCGATCGCACGTAATGATTTCTAGAAGCGGTAAGTACTTGATATCGTCCAAATAGAGAATTAGATGCTCGATGTCTGTCAACTTCCAAATCCCTCGTAAAAGGTAGAAAAAACTCAGTCAATCATCCATCTAACTTAAACTTCAACCCGCTCCTGTTCTGATAATCTACAAACATTTTTCAAACGACAATGGATCGAGAATTTTTAAACCTCCGAGGGATCTTTAAGTCGTGATCAATTATACATCCGAGCTACGCGTAAACTAACATATTTTGCAGCAACTGTATAATACATGCATACCCCTTCTCTGCGCTACTGCTATTCTTGTAATTGCTAGAAAAAGTCAGTCGCCCTTTTTACTGCTAGGGCTGCTAAAAACACCATTCCATACTTTCTTTATAAGTGTAGCACATCGCGCATTTTTTGTCGGTTAATTAATTTTTGTTTATGTAGGTTTTTACACTTTTGCATATTTAAACATCTAATACGATTGATTAACCACTTTCGATTATTCTAACGAAGACCACCATACATCCCACCGCACCGTTATTTTTTGAATCCAACGATCCTATAGGCTTCCACGCACTAACACCTGACGTATCTTTCCTACTATTTGTTAAACAAAAACTACCGGTATCGCCATTGTGGGTGTAAACAGATGTTTGTGGATGTGTACGAGAATATGTCATATACATTAATCAGTCTAAGCTATTTTATTTAGTCCACGAAAATTATTATTTTTCTAAACCACAATTAATAATCGCCTTTATAGGTTTAACATTTCTACCATTACCCAATGACTGGTGCTACGTACATGGAAACTTTAATTTCTTATTGGAGAGAATCTTTATTCTCCCACGCACTGTTGCGTAGCTGCATACCCACCCCTTTTGGGAATATATCCTCGTTTAGGTTGTAGCACCCGCGGTTTTACTTAACTATACTTCGTGAGACCCCTTTAATCTTTTTAATCGCGTCTTTCTCGCCTGCAGTACAGTAAGACTTAACGTTACTACCAACAAATTCTAATACTGGACCTCCATTAAATACGTCTTTAAATTTCTCTACAATTTTTGTTAACATGCGGTATATTGTGTTTATTATTTGCGAGGTAGTTACTCTTTTAAGATAAATATATTTTGTTTGGTATCAACTAATATTAAATTTTTCTAGGGACCCCAAATCTGTAAATAGATTTTAAATAGGACCACCCCATACAAAGTTATGCGTTTTAAAGACCCAAATCACTAATTTTTGCTCATCTTTATTTAACACCATTTTTGAAACCTTTTTCGCTACCCAAGACATATGCCTTAGCCAACCATCTCCCGAGAAATCTAAAACCGCAGTGTCCCGCGAATACCACGTGGAGATAACACGTATACTCTGTCAACCAGGAAGCCGGAAGTATTTGGAAGGTGGTAGAAGAACTTAAAAATTATGGAATCTTAAAACTAATATATACAATAGATTTACAAAATCCATACAAATATAAACAACTATCTTATATCTTTACACCCCATGCGTAGATTGTTGTACTATTAGGAATGATGTACCTTTGTCATCTTCCTCGATAAACTAATTTTATTAATAAACTGCGTATGCAAATCGTATTCTTTTACTCCGGGTACATACGCAGGCAAGTACTCGATACCATCCAAATAAAGAATTGGATGCTTGGTGACTGTTAACATCCGCTTCCCTCGTGTACGCTCAGACACATCCCAGCCCATGAGCACCCCTGCGCATGCACACCCCTGCCCATGCGCACCCCTGCGCGTACGCACCCCTGCCCATGCGCATCCCTCTCTGTGCGAGTGCTATTTCGGGGTAACGTCACAGCCTTTTATAAATAAAGAACAATGTTATATATATAATAAATAATATATATATATATATATATATATATATATAAAGGAAAAATTAATAGGTTAGGTCAGCGCCGCGACGCTGACCTAACCTATTAATTTTTCCTTTTATCTAACCTAGGTCCACCCTTGGTTTTTAATGGAAAAAACTCATTAAAAAGCAATTAGTGCTAGAGGCAATTTCACCCTATGGGGCAATTTCACCCTATGGGGTAATTTCACCCTAACTTAACATCCTACATATATCCGGATATATGTCGATGCGCAACCCTGCCGACCTAGGTCGGATAACAAAACAGTTCCTAAACCAGAGAATGTAAGCGATATGGCGGTGTCCGACATATTCGACTATTTTCGGTAATATACGCCCCACTCTGTAGGATACATACGGGAACAAATTTTCGTATTCAATTTAGTATTTGACGGTAGCTAGAACGGTAAACATGAGCGTCTCCAAGGTGATTAACGTTTCTCAAGTTCTTGGGAATAAAGTAAAACCGACAAAATGAGCGATTTGGATTATGGCTGTTGGCAGAAAATATGTGCAACAATAATCTGGTGACAGATATTGGTAATATTTGTTATGTCGAAGGCGAACAGATGCTGACTGGCGGACTACACACACCAATTACATAACCATTTTGTGACAATATAATGTTGGTTAAAATTTGCGACCTTTCTGACACCGAACAAGCATCTGCAAACAAAAGGATGTTTATCCTAAAAAAAGAAATTTGTGGTGCATTTAACAGCTATCTACGAAAAAAGTTCGACCGATTTGTTTCCGCTAGGCATGGTGTTAAAGCTAAGCTTACGTTTTCTCTGGAAAGCACTAACAAGATGGGTCAGAGAGTAAAAGAAATTATCGGAAAAGAAGACCTCGAATGCATTAATAAAAAATTCCAAAATCCTATATGTTCCATACAAAGTGAAACTAGCAGATGTTAAGTTGGAAACTTTATTGGAGGAACTACCAGATATATTAGACGAAGTCGAAAAAGATTATTTCTATCTTTTTGACATGGCTGTAACCCAAGATTTTGCGGGCATATTTAGCAAGATGGAGATGTGTAATTATTTAACTACAAAGCATAACTTTTGCTATAAGGGTGAATACGAAGAAAAGTGTAATATTATAGTTGACAACGATAAAACTGTAGGAATTGATTGTTTAACATGGCTAACAACCAATGCAAGAATTAAGATATACAACAAATTTGTGTGTCAGATAACAAGTCCTGGTGTTAATAAACAACTTGGCAATCATATACTAGATTTTTTTACGTTGTCCAGATGTACGTTTAAGGGAAACATTTGCGTCTACTTTGACCAAAGAACATGGTATTACGCGATTGGAAGCGACAATATACAACTATGCAATTGGAAGCTATGTCAGTGCGGAGCGGGTGTATAATCCCTTAAAAGACTGTTTAACGTTATTGGAAGATAGTAAGTTATACTTCCTAAAGGCGCCAATGTACTCGGTACCACTTACCAAAATGTGGAGTAAGCTATCGGACAAGCTACAAAATAGCTGCTGTTTAGTGTATAATAACCTGCTACAGTACGTGTATTGGGGGAATGGCAATACAGAGAAATTGACGGGCTTGCAAATTAAGTTGTTCGAAAAAACCAAAAGAAAGGGGGACATTGACAAAGTATGTGCTTTCGGCTTTTAGTTTTAACTATTTACCAGTAAATTATTTGGAGATAGTAGAGAAGGAAGACAGCCAAGATAAAAATAAAAATCTTACACAAGTGCTACATTAAAGCAGGTAGTACATATTTTACACAATCTGCAACACCATATTCTACAATTCCAAAGGAAATAGTCATTTCGGAATTGGGGTTGATAAATACACCTAACATTCACCCAGAGGTTGTACGACAACGCGCAAATATTGGTAGTAAACTCTATCCGTTTACGCTAAAGGAAATTGTCCCATTATGCATGCCATACGCTGTAAGTGGAAGGAAAAGGCAACTGGAATTAGAGGAAATGGATGCAAAAAGGCGAAAATTGGATTACATGGAAAACACTGCGACAATACGCGAACAATACAAAGATGTGTTAGACAAAGAACATCTTATTAGAGAAAATGAGGAAGAATTAAAAGATTATTTTATGTGTCGATGGACTGACTTAGATACATCCGGGTTGTACAAGCTGTATGCATTTGCGGTTAGTAAGAAAGACTCTTTTAGTTATGTAGGTGTTCTTGCAGAAAAGGATGGTACTAAATCCGTATACTTTTTAAAAGGTTATTCTAAAAACGTATTTATCAAAATGTCAGATAACAAAGACGAACTAAGGAATGCGGGTTTCGTAACCTTAGCGTACACCACACGCAAAGGGGTTCCGCTAAACATTGTATATTTGCCTAGTAAAGAACCTTTCGGATCATTTAAAACTGAGGGTCTTACAACCTATAACAACCACATATTCCCAAAAGTGGTGGATATGCATCTACACAACGGTGTGTGGGAGAAAAAGGATTTCCTCCAATACCGACAAGAAGAAGTCGATCAAGCTAACAAGATACGTATGCAGGATATAGTGGGAAAGCTGCGATTAAAAGATTGTCACAAGCTGCAAGAATTACACGAAGGAATGGATCTGGTTGTCGGCGGAATCAAAGACTTTAAATATAGAGGCAAACTTCGGTACATTTTACAATTCGAAAACCTAGACGGTCTTTATGTATCAAACTATTGGTTAGAAAAGGAGATAGAAGACTTGGGTGTCGATTTAAATTTTAAGCTGCGAATAAAATTAGATAAAATTAAAACCACTGCAAACAAACATAAAGAAAGGACTGTCTTCTGTGTATAACTTTGTATTAAAATTAAGTTTAAATGACTCCATGCTTGGCATTAAATATTTTTAAATTTGTTATGTATAATGTCAGAATAAACATTTTATAATAGTATATAACATTGTTCTTTATTTATAAAAGGCTGTGACGTTACCCCGAAATAGCACTCGCACAGAGAGGGATGCGCATGGGCAGGGGTGCGTACGCGCAGGGGTGCGCATGGGCAGGGTGTGCATGCGCAGGGGTGCTCATGGGCTGGGATGTGTCTGAGCGTACACGAGGAAGCGGATGTTAACAGTCACCAAGCATCCAATTCTTTATTTGGATGGTATCGAGTACTTGACTGCGTATGTACCCGGAGTAAAAGAATACGATTTGCATACGCAGTTTATTAATAAAATTAGTTTATCGAGGGAAGATGACAAAAGGTACATCATTCCTAATAGTACAACAATCTACGCATGGGGTGTAAAGATATAAGATAGTTGTTTATATTTGTATGGATTTTGTAAATCTATTGTATATATTAGTTTTAAGATTGCATAATTTTTAAGTTCTTCTACCACCTTCCAAATCCTTCCGGCTTCGTGGTTGACAGAGTATACGTGTTATCTCCACGTGGTATTCGCGGGACACTGCGGTTTTAGATTTCTCGGGAGATGGTTGGCTAAGGCATATGTCTTGGGTAGCGAAAAAGGTTTCAAAAATGGTGTTAAATAAAGATGAGCAAAAATTAGTGATTTGGGTCTTTAAAACGCATAACTTTGTATGGGGTGGTCCTATTTAAAATCTATTTACAGATTTGGGGTCCCTAGAAAAATTTAATATTAGTTGATACCAAACAAAATATATTTATCTTAAAAGAGTATCTACCTCGCAAATAATAAACACAATATACCGCATGTTAACAAAAATTGTAGAGAAATTTAAAGACGTATTTAATGGGGGTCCAGTATTAGAATTTGTTGGTAGTAACGTTAAGTCCTACTGTACTGCAGGCGAGAAAGACGCGATTAAAAAGATTAAAGGGGTCTCACAAAGTGTAGTTAAGTAAAACCGCGGGTGCTACAACCTATAACGAGCATATATTCCCAAAAGGGGTGGGTATGCTGCTACGCAACAGTGCGTGGGAGAATAAAGATTCTCTCCAATAAGAAATTAAAGTTTCCATGTACGTAGCACCAGTCATTGGGTAATTGTAGAAATGTTAAACCTATAAAGGCGATTATTAATTGTGGTTTAGAAAAATAATAATTTTCGTGGACTAAATAAAATAGCTTAGACTGATTAATGTATATGACATATTCTCGTACACATCCACAAACATCTGTTTACACCCACAATGGCGATACCGGTAGTTTTTGTTTAACAAATAGTAGGAAAGATACGTCAGGTGTTAGTGCGTGGAAGCCTATAGGATCGTTGGATTCAAAAAGAACGGTGCGGTGGGATGTATGGTGGTCTCGTTAGAATAATCGAAAGTGGTTAATCAATCGTATTAGATGTTTAAATATGCAAAAGTGTAAAACCTACATAAACAAAAATTAATTAACCGACAAAAAATGCGCGATGTGCTACACTTATAAAGAAAGTATGGAATGGTGTTTTTAGCAGCCCTAGCAGTAAAAGGGCGACTGACTTTTCTAGCAATTACAAGAATAGCAGTAGCGCAGAGAAGGGGTATGCATGTATTATACAGTTGCTGCAAAATATGTTAGTTTACGCGTAGCTCGGATGTATAATTGATCACGACTTAAAGATCCCTCGGAGGTTTAAAAATTCTCGGTCCATTGTCGTTTGAAAAATGTTTGTAGATTATCAGAACAGGAGCGGGTTGAAGTTTAAGTTAGATGGATGATTGACTGAGTTTTTTCTACCTTTTACGAGGGATTTGGAAGTTGACAGACATCTAGCATCTAATTCTCTATTTGGACGATATCAAGTACTTACCGGTTCTAGAAATCATTACGTGCGATCGACCGCTATGCGAAAGTGTAAAAGCCTACAGAAGCAAAATTTAATTATCATACGAAAAAGCGCACGATGTGCTATAGAAAGTATAAAAAATTGGTGCTTTGCATCGGTCCTAACAGTAAAAAGGAGAGTGACTTTTTCTAGCAATTACAAGAATAGCAGTACCGCGGCGAAGGGGTATGCATGTATTATACAGCGCATTGTTGCTATAAAATATGTTAGTTTACGAGAAGTTCGAACGTGCACAAATTAAATTTTAATCTATAATTAACCACGGTCGTAAAAATTGGGAATTAATGGTTAATTTTAATACTGCCAAGCATATACTTTCGCTTGGTGATTCATTTGGAAAATATTCAAGCCCACCATTTCCTAAAGTATGACGTAGAAGTTATTTAAAATTAAATTGCTTTATTAGTAAGTATCCTGTAGACAACAAGTTGGTATTTCCTTAGTAATGGTTTAAAGTGTTTTTGGTTATAGTAGCACTGCATCTTCTACAGCACGACTTGCACACAATTTGTGTGCGTGTGCTATCACCCTTTTGGATTTTTAATATGCACGCAATCCGTATAACATGGAAGACGTTTCCGATGTTTCTACTAACGGCATTCGCACCATCGACGATGCGAACCGGGTGCATGCATTGGCGTTAAATGTATTGGACGAGCAGCAAGGATTATGACGTCATTTAGTTCCCCGCTGAATCCTCAACTTCGTTCGGGTGTCTTCGGAAACCTTCGGTTTGCATTCTATAGGGTACATAAAGCCGGTGCGCAAGAGTAAACTCTTTAGTTATAAGTTAGTTCGCTTACAAGTTTAACCAAAGTGCTATAGTGCGAATTTTGTTTTGTACTAAAATGGTATCTGCAAACGTTTTTTAAATGCAACTCTTGCGGTGCTTCCTATACCTGGAAAAATGCTCTCAAACGGCACCAGTACAAATGTCGTGGTGTAACATCGTCCAGGGTAAAGCTTATACATCCGTCAGCAGCAAAGTTCTTTAACTGTGGGTCTTGCGGTATCGCTTTTACGAGAATGGACAACTTACAGCGACACAAGGAAAAACAGCACGGTATGTCATTAAGCCGTAAACGTTCAGCTCCGCCAGCTGTTAAAAGGTCTTGTACGAAACAACCACGAATTATGTGTAAAGTGTGCGATTTTGAAATGGAAAAACTATGTATGCCGCACACTTAAGGAGCAACAGACATAAAAATGCATCAGTTACCGCTACTAACGACGATGGTGTAGAAATGGTTAGTACAGCGTTTAACAACCGTATGGCTAGCTATCGCATAAAGAACACCAGTGTCGACGATGGAGTGTCCGAGTTTCTTTGGAAGCAGAAAGAGCGATTTATTCGATTAATAAATGAAAAAAGAATACAACATACAGCAATTAAAGTCTATTGCGAACTCTACGGCGTTTACACCAAAATGGCTGCGGCAGAGGGTGTAGAGGACGTGAAATCCTTTAACACAAAAAATGTGGTTATAACGTCTTCTAGTAATCTGGAGAATATGTACGAGGTCTTAAGCGAAACCATAAGAACAAAATAAATGTTAATAAGTACAAGTCGATATGAGAAGTTCTAGGTTAAGGATAAAAAATTGTGAATATGTATTTAGAAATGTGGTTTACAAAATTTAAACTGTATTAGTAAAAATTGTCTGTAATAAAAAGTTTTAAGAATAGTTTTTAGATTTTCTTTTAGGTATGAGCCGCAGGAAATTTATAATTCAGAGGGTGTGTGTAAAATGGTAAGGGGTGGCCCTATTTTAAATCTGTTTACAGATTCGGATCCTGCTCACATAACCACATGACCATATGACCACATGACCATATGACCACATGACCATATGACCATATGTCCACATGACCATATGACCACATATGGTCATATGACCATACGACCATGTTAGGTTAGGTTAGTTGGATGTATTGCATGACTAAAAAAATGTTTAAGGACGGTATAAATCGCAACAGGTAAGAAATCTTAAAATCAGGGTAGCTCTCTGGGAGATGGCGCAATCTAAAAATTTTAAAGAGATTCGGGTAGCTGAGAAAATTTTAATATTAATTGATACCAAACGAGGTAGGTTTATCTCGAAAGATGAGCTAAACAAGATAGAAAGTATGGTGCAACATTAAAAGCGAGTAGTGGTACGGTCGCGGTATGCTCGTTAGAAGGTATGTGTGTAACTTTGTAAAAAGTAGTCTGATTTTAAATCTGTTTACAGATTCGAATTCTATGTAAAATTTTAGACTAATTTAATGTATCGCATGTATAAAAAAATTTATAAGAACGTTAAAAATCGCTACAGGTAAGAAATCTTAAAATTGGGGTAGCTCCCTTGGGGATGGTGCAATCTAAAAAAATTCCTAGAGATTTGGGTAACTGAGAAAATTTTAATATTAATTGATACCAAACAAGATAGGTTTATTTCGAAAGATGCAATGGCTAGACGAAGAAAACTATTTGTTAGGTTTGCTTACAGAGCAAAGAGCAAAATTTAGAAGATCAGGACTTTAAAGGGGTATAACTTTACAGGACGTGGTCCGATTTCAAATCTGTTTGCAGATTCGAATTCTACGTAAAATTTTAGACTAATTTAATGTATCGCATGTATAAAAAAATTTATAAAAACGCTCAGATATCGCTTCCGGTAAAAAATCTTAAAATGAGGGTTAGCTCCCTGGGGGATGATGCTATCTAAAAAATTCTTAGAAATTCGGGTAGCTGAGAAAATTCTAATATTAATTGATACCAAACAAGATAGGTTTATCTCGTGGGTGGAAATGTGGAGAAAGATTTATCTCGCGGGTGGAAAGAATGCGGGTGTGACGTAATCAAAATGGTTGTGGGGGTGTCCGAGCAAGGAGTAGAGCAAGGAGAGAGCAGGAGAAGATTCTTAAAAAATAAGACTTTATAGTGCGAATTTACATGTAAATTTGGTCCAGATGTGGGAGGAAATGTGGGATTCTGGAGGAAATGTGGCGCCAGATACATCCAATATACCCTACTGTAATCTTGTCAATCGATTGGGTACTACATCACAAACATCGAGGTCTGGAGGTGAAGTAAGAGAACGACCTAGGAGAAAGTGGGATGGTGTTAAAGGGATCAAATCAGATGGGTCATTTGACATTGCAAATAGAGGTCGCGAGTTAAGTACTACTTCAATCTGGATTAATAGGGTATTGAATTCTTCATAGGTGGTAACACTATCTTTTAATACTCGTTTTAGATGAAATTTCATTCTTTTTACAGAGGCCTCCCATAAACCACCAAAGTTAGCGCTATATGGGGGAATAAAGTGCCATGCAAAACCTGTATTGGCAGCAAAAGTTAACAGAGAGTTTTGGTTTTTATATAGAAATTGACCTAACTCTTTTAGTTCATTGTACGCTCCCACAAAAGTTGATCCATTGTCGGAATATATGTGTGTTGTAACACCTCGTCGTAAAGTAAACCGCCGTAAGCATGATATAAAACATTCACTAGTCAAATTATTGACTAGTTCTAGGTGAATTGATTTTGTAGCAAAACAAATGAAAACACAAATATAGGCTTTTGTTGTTTGACGCCCCCTCCCTTTGCAATCGGCTATTAAAAAGGGACCAGCATAATCAATACCAGTATGTTGAAATGGAAATGATTGTTTAACACGCGAATCGGGAAGATTTGGCATAGGCGCGATGCAAAATTTAGGTTTAACTTTAAAACACGACATGCATTCCTTAATTACTTGCCTGGCTAAGTTTCGTGCACCTATTATCCAATAAAACTGCCTCACAGCCGCTAATAAGGACTGTGGCCCAACGTGTAATAGAGATTGATGTTTTGAATCAAAATTAGTTTAGAAATAATATGTTTGGAGGATAGTAAAATAGGATGCTTTACATTATAGTCAAGTGAAGTAAAACGTAGTCTTCCTCCAACTCTAAGAATATCGTTGGCGTCGATAAATGGCTGAAGAGCTAATAATTTATGGTTTTGGTAACTCCTTTTGGATTTGAGCAATTTTATTTCTGATTCAAACAATTCAGATTGGGCAAGTTTAATTAACTTTAATCGTGATTGGTTAATTTCATGTGCGCTAAGAGGTTCTAGATTAATTGATTTACTTTCTATCTTCTGTTTAAGATTTGTAATGAATCTACAAATATATGCAGTAACTCTTAACAATCTACTAAAATTAGAATATCTTGTAAAAAAGAACGATTGTTCCAAAATTGGTTTCTTTTCTTGAAGTACCAGTATATTTTTAGGTTGAACCTTTAGTTCAGGTAATTCGTTAGTTGGCTACGAAACAAGGGAAGATTGACAGTTTAAAGGATGGCTTAAAAACTCTGGGCCATGCCACCATAATTGCGAATTTATAAGACCTACAGGTTGAAGACCTCTTGAAGCTAGATCTGCAGGGTTAGCCTTACTTGGAACATACTTCCAATTTTGTATATTTGTAAGGTCTTGTATCTTAGAAATTCTATTGGCAACAAATTGTTGAACCTTTGCGGGCTCCAACTTAAGCCAAGCGATCACAATTTGTGAATCGCTCCAATATATAATAGGAATTGATTCGTGCAAAATCTTATTTACTTGATCTGATAACTCGGCTCCCAAGAGAGCAGCGCACAGTTCTAACCTCGGAATTGTGGTAGGTTTTACTGGGGCAACCTTTGATTTTGAACATAGAAGATAAGAATTAAATGTGTTTCTATCAAAATTGAAGCTGCGTGCATATATACACGTAGCGTATGCGGTCTGAGATGCATCTGAAAAGCAGTGCAGTTCAATTAGCTTGAAATGCTGTGGAATAACATTTCTTGGAATTTTTAGATCATTCAGAAGACGCAATTGTAACACAAATTCATTCCAGGTTTCCAACAAGTCACCAGAAACGGATTCATCCCAGCCTAAGTTTCGGGTCCATAATTGCTGGATAAGTAGTTTGGAAATAATAATTGTCGGGCTGAGAAGACCTAATGGATCATAGATCTTTGATATGTGTGATAAAATTGATCTTTTTGTTACATCCTCAGATATAATGATAAATGGTGTAATAATAAAAGTTAACAAATCGGGTTGGCTGAGCCATTGAATGCCAAGTGTTTTTGAAGATTCTGTTGTCCCTAAATTAAGAACTGAATTGGAAATATTTTTATTAGGAATTTTATCAAGAAAATCCTTTGAATTAGAGTTCCATTTTCTAAGTTGAAAATGACCAGAATTGAGTATAGTTGAAATTTGATGACATACAATTTCTAATGATTTTAGATCATCCGATCCCGTTAGTAGATCGTCGACATAGAAATAACCCTTAATAGTTTTTGATGTTAATGGAAATTTTTCTAAATTTTCTTCTGCCAACTTGTTTAGACATCGAATAGCTAAATATGGGGCGGCAGCAGTGCCATAGGTAACAGTTTTAAGTTGAAAAATAGATAGATTTTGATATGGAGTATCTCTCCAAACAATACGTTGTAAAGGTTGATGATCTGGGTGCATTAATATCTGCCGATACATTTTGCCCATATCTGCCGATACCGCATAAGTATATTGTCGAAATCGGATCAGAATATCAAATATATTGTTTTGAATTTTAGGTCCCGTATATTGTAAATCGTTTAGAGACCATCCACTCGTACTTTTACAACTTCCGTCAAAAACAACGCGTAGTTGTGTCGTTATACTGGATTCCTTGTAAACACCGTGATGTGGTAGGTAATAACTTGGTGAATCTAAATGATGAGTATTAGTCATATCTTGCAGATGGCCTAATTCACTATACTCAGTTATAAATTGCTTATATGATGTGCTTAGATCTGATTTTAACATTAACCGTTTTTCTATAGAATGAAATCTCTTAACTGCATTGTGATAAGAATCTCCTAATAAATCTGGGGTAAATTTTAAGGGCAACTTAACTACAAATTGACCATTGGAAGCTCTAGTTGTATCCTTTTGAAATAACTGTTCGCATTCTAAATCATCTTGTGACATAAACTTTGTATTAGGTATTTCTTCCAGTTCCCAGAATTTTTTGAGTTGTTCGTCTTCAGAACAGCATGTGGCTGTAAAATTGAGTACAGCGGAAGGGTTATTGTTAGGTTTATCAATAGGGGTTAAACCTGTTACCACCCAACCAAGTTTTGTATTTTGAAGTGCTGGCAAATTTTTACCTAACCTAATTTGACCTTGGGATAATAGCGACCAAAATTCACCAGCTCCAATTAGCATGTTAATATTTCCAGGCTCATGAAAATACGGATCTGCTAATTTTATATCTTCGGGAATGTTCCATGAAGAGTAATTTAAAAATTGTGAAGGCATTTTTGTACTTATAGTAGGTACAACTAAACAATTAATTGTTGCTGAAAATTGATTAGTATTTGAAAATATCTTGACTGAACATTTTTTATTAATAATTGACTCAGCTTGGTTTATACCTATAATGGGAATATAGGTTTTGGTTAATGGCATGTTAAGTTTCTCACAAAAATCTTGTGAAATTAAATTCGATTGCGCACCACTGTCTAAAATTGCTCTCCCAGTATGTAATTGATTGTGACTGTCTTTAATTTGAAATGTTACTGTGGAGAGAAGCACTTGTGTGGCACAAACTTTGTTTTAACCAATAGATTTGTTTCAGTATTAGACTGCGAATCAGTTGCATGATTATTATCTAACGCATCATTATGCAATAGTGTGCTGTGTCTTTTGGAGCATTTTTTACAATGACCTAATCGACACTGTTCTTAATTATGACCAGTTCTAAGACAATTAACACAGAGCTTTAAATGTTTTACTTTTTGTATTCTATCTGCTGGAGAGACTTGTAAGAAGCTACTACAAACATATATAGTGTGTTCTCCTTGACACAAATTGCATTTTATTGCATTTACTGCAAGATTGCACTTAACTGAAGATTTTTTATTAAATCTTTTGCTAGTTATTGTGATACAAATTGCCCGTATCACGCGATTGGTGTGATTTTGATTGATTTTGTTGCCAATTTTCTAGCGCATCTGCTTTTTTATTTAGAAAGTCAAACAATTCTTCTAATGTGGGTAATTCAGTTGAAGGCTGAAATTCTTCCCACTTTTTTTGCAAATTGGGATCTAATTTTGACGTAATTAAATATACAAGGTAGATGTCCAAGCTTTCTTTTGCGTTTAATTTTAAATTTTTTAATGCTGCCAAATGTGTAGCAGTTTCATCGAGTAATTTTCGATATGCTTGTGCTGATTCCTTGTGAATGGAATCTGTTTGAAAAATGGCCTTTAAGTGATTGTTGGCTAAAATGCGTTTTTTATCGAACCGAGTGCATAAAGTTTCCCACGCGGTTTCATATTGATCTTCTACAAAATCAATCCCCTCTATAATTTGTTTGGCGTAACTTACCAACGAGGTTCGCAAGAGGTTGTACTTGTTTGCTTTACTAATGTCGGGATTATTGTGTACTATAGCTAAATAATTGGTTTTAAAATTGAGACAATTTTCATAATCGCCTTTGAATGGTTCTAATCGAATTTTTGGTAAAAGATTACCTTGAAAATTGTTTGCACTTGCATTTATTGAATTATTATTTTGAACAGTATTGTTTTCACGTTCAACTGTATTTGTTCGAATATAATTTTTTAAAGCTCCGAGAGTTCGAAAAAAATCGCTTTCAAATTCCCGCCTTACTTTACAATGAGCATCAAGAGTCTCATCAGTACATTTTTCTTCAATTTCTTTCTGTAAAGAATCAAACTCATCAAAGATCGTATTATAATTTTCGACCCTAAACTCAACATCTGCTACACTCGGATTATCGGTATCCAAAGTGTTTAAAAATATCTTTAAATTGTCCAAGCGCTGTATAAGAGAATGTCTATTCCTTATTAATTGTTTCAGCGTCATAATTGCTAATAGAATAACATAAATTGAATGTAAAATTGTAAAATAAATCTACCTCTACTTGCAATTGTCGGTAGGTTTACTTTTTATAGAATTTGTAATGGTTTATGATAGTGAAATAATAGAAATTAGGTAAGTACATATTAAAAAATAAGGAGCGAACTGACCTCATTTAACATCCAGCTACCCATTATATTTTCGCTACATTTCACCATGAATAGCATGACTCAGAACGGATTGGCCTGCAGTCTAGTCTTGGCGTTAGGTTACCTGCATCCAACATATCATCTGTACAATGGTCCACATCACTCAATAGAGTTGAATATTGCTTAATGTTGCTTAGAATTCTGCTGGACTATTTTCTACCCTCGTTTATTCACTTGTAGGAACACGCATTTTCGAATATTGTAATAATTGTATATTGAACTAGAAGACTGCAATTTAATTGAAATTGCCGCTAATGCACATCCTCGCTCAAGGACCAATATTTATGTTGAATATAGAATTGATGTGGACTGTAATTAGTAAATAGACATTGAATAGAACTGATTGAACTTTATTTTCTGTTAAAATACATGAGAGTGCTGTTTACTATTCTAGAACTCAAACCCGAATGAATGTAATAATAAGGCAGGCCGTTACAAGCAGTTGAGCGGCGTTGCCAATAATATTTAATGGAACTTAAATTTAATGATAAACTTATTAACTATAAAAAAGTAAACAACGTATTACAAAAAATAAACAGTGTCAGATAAAAAGAAATAACAATACAATATAAGTAAAATCTAAAAACATTGAATTTTCGGATGCGTATTCTATATTAACTCAGCTGCTATGCAATGTGGATTGCATAACCTCCAATTTATCAATATATTATAAATTATAAAACTACAATGTTTTGTATGCGGAACCTGTAACTGTTTTGGTGTATTGTTTATTGTTCTTTTCGTGTGCCATGTTTCCGTGCGTGTGTGGATAAAAAAGACAGGTTAAATTTTTTTAAACTCTTGGCAGCCAAACTACTGTCCTCTTATTATTTTTTAAGAATGCATATTTCATAGAAATTTAATCTAAAAAATTATAAAATTACTACTACAATCCTCAAATTGGCCCATATTAGATTTAGGACTACTCTTATTAATTTTCTTCCTTGGTGATACAAATTTGCGACCCTCCGGTTTGCCCTTCGCTTCTGAAATAATTCGCTCGACTGTGCTTAGTCCAACTACAGTTGCTGTTGCTACTCGTTCTTGTAAATTATGCATAGGAATGACAGGCATTCCATTCTTTTCCTCTCTCATAAACTTATACACACTATAAAAATTTCTCTTTCTTGACTGTGAACTGCCCAGTCAGTATTATTTCCTCCAAATCGACAAATTTCGAGCCCTTTTACTGGGCTATAATAAGAGTTTCAGTTCCGACGTCTATGATATCCGTAAATATTGGTTGATCAGGTATTCTTATATTGAGATAGTGCTCCATATACAGACGTACGGCTTCACTTGCCTTTCTATTCGCAAAGCCATGAAACTTCAGAATTCGCAAATTTTGGCATGAGATTATAACATGTACTTAAAACAGCTTTACATCTCGCAGTTTACAACGTAAGGCTTTAATTTTATAAACATATGCAGAGACAAGTTACGATTCCAAATGCAAACTGTCAAAACTAATAAAAACAAGAAATTATCCACAATAAAACGAGAGGCTACTATGTACATTGTTTTAAGAATTTTAATTTTATTTCACTACGTGTCTGAAAGCTGTAAGGTTAAAAGCTTTTATTCATTTTACTTTCCGCAAAACCATTCAGTAATTTAAATAGGCTGTCTCATGAAAATTGGGTTGCAGATTTATTTAAATACTTTTACAAATACACCATGTTTTAACCCTATTTAGAAAAACCTAAATAAGAAAAATTCTTTAAATTATTCCAAGCAGTTTGGATGATGATTACCTAAATTTACTCGCTTTTATTTCAGAGCTTAATAATATACAGCGACATCTATACATATTTCCCCGAAACCTCAATTCAGCGCTTTTAAATTAAATGTATACTACTGTTAGCAAACAATGAAGCCAGAATAGTTATGAGAGAGGGCGCATTAGTATACAATCAATGTTTCCTTTATCTTACAATTTGTGGCTTACAGATGGTGCTATAGTTGTTTTATGTAAGCGCATGAAAATGTTTTATTTATGACCTCTGGGCAAACACAATTAATTGGTTAATTAATTTTCTATTAGACCTAAATTTATTACCCATTTAATATGATTAAGGGAAGCATTAAACTGAAAATCGCTGTCAGTAGTGCTGTGTTAATTTATGTCTTTCAGCTTATTCACAAGAGTACTTACATTTTTATAGCTATTTTAGTGAGGTATTAATTGAATAGACTCACTATTGAATTTTGGTCGCATATCTAAAGAGAATAAAAATTCCAATTAGATTAATTAAATATGGTATTATTTATTATAATCAGTTTATTAATCGGATATGGATTTCAATCGGTTTGAGAAGACAATGATAGTTAGATAAATATTTAATTAATTATAGAGTGAAATTTGAATTCAGTATGAAAACCATTCTCAAAGGAATTGAAATACAAGTCCTGTCGGAATACAAATTATTATTTCACATTTTTCAAAGGGAAACACAATTTCAAACGGATGACGTGAATATTCACTAAAAACCTCATAAAGTGGGTTACGCACACAGTGTATAATATCGTTCTTAGTGCTTCGTTAGTGCTTCACGCCACAGCCCAAATTCAATAGTCTCATAATACAGAGCCGAAAGTTGACTACAATTTTTTGTAATAAAATCACTAACGATCTGATGTAGTAAAATCATCAATGCTTCATTGTGCTTTTGACGCCGAGGTATCCACACTTTCGGTTCTAGTAATATTTGATCTCAAACGACATTGGAATGAATAGGATTACAACTTGTTATGGTATTCCGTTTGGACAAGAAAGAAAGCAGTGCAATTAGTCAGCACCGATTACCACAACAAAAAAAAGAAACGAAAGATTGCCGTACTGAGTAACCTGTCTTAAAGTGGAGAATAAAAGAACATAAAAAAAAACCTCAATACCGATTTGCCACGGAGGATTATACATAACAGTTCAAGTTAAAGTTTGTCATACTTTTTATCTCCCTAAATGCCCAACGGTTTTAATTAAAGTGTTTTGCAATTGATTCAGTCTTCAAAGCTATGTTCCGCTAACAAGATATTGTAGCGGACTACTACTATCGCGTTTCACTAATTTAAAACAAGTAATAATAAGAGTCTTTATTACTCACTGTTCACAAGTCTAATTAGCACTATATGCCTTATTTATAGATGTTTTCAGTCCAATTAACAATGAAGCACTATCACACTAATTAATTTACAAGCACTAATATCTTCTTAAACTAACTTGTAACATTATTTTGTAATGTTAACGAATAAACAGATCAATTAATTAAAATTCAGTAACTTGTATAACTTATTGACCAAAAAAATCCACAATAAATTAGCTCATATTTTAGTTATGCTCCCTTATAATAAAAGACCGGGGTTACATATAGCTTCAGGCTACTAAATTCCAGCGGCAGGTCATCATTTAAAGCTCTAGACCCTTGTAAATCAAATACAATAAACCTCTTAAAGTTTAGATCGGTTACAGATTGACGAATCTGAGAAAATTAAAATGGAATAGTATCTTTTAGCGTGAATAAAGGAAAACCAATTTTCAGTTTGAAAAGCTTAATCTTCTTAATACTTTCGTTGATTGACAGCAGGGTATAGAAAACGAAACATTATAAATAGCGAAAACTATTTTCAATTTGATTTGTTCAAAGATTGTAAGTAATTTTTAGTAGTCTGGAGACATCCATTGTATTTAAAATCCATTTCGGCTCAAGTAGGTTAACCGGTGTTTGTTAATGGCAGACCACTGTCTACATTTCAATAATTAAGAAATTCGTAGAAGATACAATATATGTAAACCCTTGGGAAGATAATTGCTTTCGTAACCCTCATCTAAAAAGGGGTTGGATTTGGTTTCTGAAATCTTGGTTTGTGGGAGGTTCTGTTCAGTCATTGTATAACAGAAAATGACGTACATAATGATTAGGGTAGGAATTATTCTATATAGCTTAAGGCTTTAGCCTAAAGACGGAGAGTTTTTCCAATGGGGCTGTCCGTGGTCAAGAAGTAGAAACAAACGTAGTTCGCGGGTAGCGTTCTCCGGTATCACAGATAGAATATTTCACTTCGTATCACGATATTTAAAAATTGGAAAGAAGTGATTACTCTTCCAGTTTCGCGAGGGTTATGCCCATATGTTCGCGGATTTATAGTGATACAAGGTAACTATTAAAAAGCTTGTAGGCGTGTGATGCACAAGTAAGTGATATTGTCAAGATTCTGTCGGGTTCGTGTGTCAGTCAATTCTTTAAAAATTTATAAACAGAAGCAACAAGCGAGAGTCTCTTCCCAAATTTAAGAACTCTTCTACGCTGGAAGACAAACCCTCAAACAATGGACAATTTTTAGTAAGTAAGTTTTTATAGTTAAGTAGCATGACCAATTTTTAATTAGTTGTTTGTTAGGACATTTTGGCCATAAACCGTAGGATTAATTTAGCGTAAGATTTATAATATAAGTTTTTCGTTCATATACAGTGTTTGGGAATTACTTATGTACGCAAAATTTTCATAATTCCATATTCACCTATTCACTTAAATTTCTAAATTAAAATCAATGAATGTAAGAGGTTCACGTTTCTTGCTCTGTGAATTAAATAGTTTTGTTTGCCGTTGATTAAGTCAATAGTTTTTCTTATTTTTTTTTATATATAGTAAAAAAATGAGGAATTAATTAAAAGGAACAATTGTCCTCCTTGGGATGACAAGTCTCTCAAGGTTTTGTACGAACATTTGGACATTCTCGACTTGTCTGGCGCCCTTGGCAATCGTCATTAAGCCACAATATTTTATGAAAGGTAAATGCCAAATCTTTTGTAGTATATTATAAATTAATTTAACCCTTTTGTCAAAATTTTAACCCACTATATGATCCACGACCTTCCGCTAGCTAGTGCCGGTGACCCCCCTTTAATTTTTGTTTTACAGGCCGCCCCCATTTTATAATTTTACTGGAAAATACATACTTAGTAGCTTTTCCGCCTGTAACAAACTTCTTTACCATAGATCCTTTAATATCACTAACACAACTATTTATTTATTACACTTTTGGTCTATTTATGTATTCTACAAGCTGCATGTACATTAATCACTTTCACATTATATAACATTTATGTATACTCTTGGACTTCCAAAAGCTCAACTATTTCACGTTACTCGATATAATTTATATTTGACATTCTGATATAGACTAACTCTGTACTTTATCGTCGGTCTTATTTATACCGTGAATTAAAAAGGATGACTCGTCCTCCAGTAATTGCCAGAAGCTTCTCGGTCCCTGTAGAATATGCAGTGCTTGCGACGCTTGTGTATGTTTGACGGGTTGCCTAATAGTAGCTCGCAACAATGTTTTTTAAAAAAAAGAAAATCACAAAATCTTCATACTTTTTTTAAATAAACGTCATGCATATAAACGTAAACGAAACAATAACTTGCTTACCATTTCAAACGTTGTCCTTTACTCCAGGTCACGTCTGTTATTTGACATGTAAGCCTCACAATTTTTAACAAAACCTTCAATGTCTCTATTTAATTCTGGCCACCACAAATACTGCCTAGCTAGTGATTTCCTTTTTACTATGCCATTGTGGGCGCCATGGACTTCTTCCAGCAGTTGTCTTTTAAATTTTTCAGGGATTACTACTCGAAATCCCCACATGGCCACTCCATTTTCAATACTAAGTTCCATCCGCCTATAATAAAATATCTTTAATTCTTCCGCTACCGCATCCGGCCATTCGTCGCAAACGTACAAATAAACTTTGCTTAGTAACTGATTCGTTCTCATCTCTTTCCTCAGGTCGCCAGAACTAACCGGCAGCTTATCTTTCACTAAGAAATGAAAGTAATCAGCACCTGTACCCTCTGTTTTCATTATCTCGAAATCTAGATAATCCATCGGCCACATTATTTTTTTCCTTTAATATATTGGAATTTATAATCACACCCACTTAAAAAAAGTCCATCTCTGAAGCCGTCTGGCCGCCATCTGAAGGACTCCATTGTCTTTCTCAAACAACGCTAGTAATGGTTTTAGAAACATTCTTTGTTTTAAACATAGTGTATGTAAACAAAGGAAATTCTTACACTTTTAGTAAGGGTAACATAGGATCAATAATAGACTTGACATTTATGAATAGCTCCTTAATAAAAAACAATGTATACTGGAAAGTGTCTACACACTACACTCCCAGCGATCATAACGCAATATTGTATGTAGTGTGTAACCACATTAAACAGAACCAAATACCAAAGGTTAGACCGTATAATATATGGCTGGATAAGTAAAAATTTTGATGAAAAACTATTCAAAATTATACTGCATGAATGTAAAATATCAGGCTCACCAAATTCAAAAACCAGTCAACTACTAGACACTTTAAAGAAGGCCTGTAGTTTGGCTCTATAGATCACTGCAACGCGGAAGTTATTCCGCCTGTTCTAGTAATCTAGAACTTCTTCAAGGTGCAGGTTCATTCGGAATGGCTTAGAATTAATAATTAACGATTTATTTAATCATAAGTTATAGCAGCCAATGCTAAATTTTTCCTTTAATCATTCATATACGTAATAATTTTCAGTTGAATTGCAATGTTTTTATTATTTTATAAGAGTTAGAATATTAGTACCTAATCAAAGCAAAACACGTCTACAGATCGTTTTTCTGCACCGGCGCCATTGCTATCTCGGAATCAGTAAAAAATGCGCATTTGGGAGAACAGTTCGGGTCCCTTCCGGGTCACCGGATCTGTTTGGGTCCCGGATCACCAGGTCAATCGGGTAAGTTTGTGTCAAGTTCGGGTCCCGCGTCACCGGATCCCGGGTCAGTCTGTTTTCAGTTCACTGGGTCAAAAAATCACGACCCCGTCCAACTCTGATGACAAAACTTTAGAAAAATTCTTTATAACCGATTTTATACAGTAAATAATTTTCAATGGCTCCAAACTTGTATTTTTATATTAATGAAGATAATCTGTATTTGAAAAAATTATCAAGTGTCAGCTAATATTAATTTGGTGGTAGGTGTAACGATTATGTTGCCTACGCCCAACATCGTCGGCAATTTTGAAAATATACGGGAAATACCACATTAATGTTATTTAAATGAGTTTGTGCCAGCTTTGAACGTGTAATTTCACACAAATCGCTTCCTAACATAATTTTGTAATTCGACTTCTAAAATATTTGCACTATGACAAAGCTCTACATAGAAACGACGTCAAATTTGTTTTCCGTACAAATAAACTAGCACCTGACTCAATGTTTACGTATCGCAACATATCTTTCTGGTTATACGTATTTATTGGACTCGAGGGTACAACTATTGCTTTCATAACATTCTCTGGAGTATATGCATTCGTGCTTGGTATATCCTTTAGGACCCGCGTTACTACGATAACTTTGAGCTTGTGCAAATGCAATTTCACTTCTACGTAAGGACTCTTTCATTTTGCTAAGACTGCATGAAAAAATTGATACTGCTGAGTGTACAAAATGCGTTAAAGGTAATCCAGGAAATGACGTATCATACAAGTACACAGGTGACCTCTGACGAATCAATTTTAAGGTGCCTTGATGTACTTTGTATTGCTTTTGGAACAGCTGCAGTGATACTTAATAAACTTCTGGATTTTATGAATATCAAATCCTGGATAATTTAAATTTTAGAAGTAAGAATTATTCAACATTACTGTAGAAAAATGAACCTTTGAGGTATTAAAGTAAAATGTAAGGCGTTATGTTCGGGTTTTTCAATTATCTTCTATATGAAAAATATTACAGTGCGGTTATTTGATAAGTTTTTGAAATTTACTGAGTTATCGAACACCAATTTTGGGTTCGTTTCTTCCAGATTTAAACAAATCTGTTAGTTCTTTATCGACTTTTGCAAGATGAATCGAGCAAATGTTAGTTAAATTCGACGGCACCAAGTTCGCTTTTGTCAATAAATTCAAAAACAAAACTCTTTATAACGTCTTTTTGGCCCAGTCTAATTTTAGTACTGTTTTGCATACGTATAAGGGTAGATGCTCTTAGACATTTTATAGTTTTTCTAAGTTGAGACGGTAAACCTTATTATCTTTGTCTGTTTTAACATACAACACAAAAACACATCAATCACGGTATTCCCTTTTGAGATAACCAAACCTAGCGCCTCTTTCTGGAGGGATATGCAAGGTATAGCATTAGACTACTACACTACTTTTACTCCCAGCACTAATCACAATCTTTCTCCACATCTCTTGGTCCCCACACCCTTCCTTGGTCCTGCAACATTCATACATTGCTTTTGGCATGCTCTTTTATATTTTAGATTTCTCACCTCTAGTTCTTTCAGAACCTCCTCTACTGCATTCAACCAACTTTTACGCGATCTGCCCCTTAAAGCTCAACCAGACATCTTACTTATATACACATGTTTGGTAAGTTTATCCTCATTTATTCTTTCAACATGTCCAAACCATCTAAGCGTGCTTTGCACGCTCAACTCCGTAGGGATAACTTGCACCTCACACTTTGCTCTAGCCATTTGCTTGACAATCTATATTTCAATGATTTTTTGCACACATTTCATAGTAACCTTATTCCTGCAGTATTTATACGACTAACATGCATTTTCTGTCAGAACCAGGTTTCGCTTCCATAAAGAACAGTTAGAGCTGCGTCAAACCTACTTTAATTAAGGTCGAAAACAAAATGATGATGAAAGAACAGTTGACACAAGCACACTGTTGTAAGTGGATTTATACTCAATCTTTCATTCCTGTTCACTGATCATATACTTTCAGACAATTGCCCTTCTTTCTGTTTCACCAACCAGCTTTCCGTTATTCGAGAACCTTTTAACAAGGTACACGAAGTCATTCGCTTTCTCTATCGTGTCATTGTCCATTTTAAATACAATGTCATCAATTCCTCTATCAAAAATAATTACTTTTGTCTTATTTACATTCACCTTCAATTGCATATTTTCACACGCTTCCGACATCCTGTCAAGCATTTGTTGCAAATCTAGTGACGCTTCAACCAACAATACTGCCTCATCCACACACAACAGCACACTAACATTTGTTTCACCAATTTTCACTCCTATTTCTTCGCAAGCCTGTCTGATACATTTATTCATAAATACGTTACACAGTCATGGAGACATTACACAACCCTGTCTTACACCTTCCACAATGTCAAAGCATCACACCGTGTTACCATTCACACGTGCACATACTCTAATGCTTTCGTACATAGCTCTGATGGATTTTATCAAGCACCTGCTTCGAACATCACCTTCCAGGCATAAAGCCACATTAAACTCCCCATATCATGCTCTTGCGAAGTCTTTCGATCAAAATTTTTCCATACATTCTACTGGGTACACTCAACAAACTTATTCCACGATAATTTTTGCATGCATACTTGCTACCTTTATCTTTGTGTTGTAACAAAAACTTTTGTTGCATTAAAATCTCTAAAGAAAAACATTTCTAGCCGTTGTTATTTTACAGCATACGAAATTGTCAGTTAGCGTGAAATCGTTAAATAGTTTAATTTACTATAAGGAAGAACACCTCTTTCCTTTTTACATTATCTTCACCTATACAAGGTATTTAATAGTGACTCCTACGCTTTTGATATCTGCAAATACCCTGAACGTAACTTGAGTTGCATAAGCTACAGGCATTCTGAAGCCTACTTGTGCAATTGCTAGACACAACGGCTGCGCGTAAGGTGACGTTATAGGTAGGGTGTTGACAAGAAGGCGAGCGCGGCCATCTTCCAAGTAACAACGAGCAGGTACGGTTCGTTTTAGTAGAATGTAACAACACGTCCGTTGATGGTGAGATTGTGTAATAAAACTGCCTTATATAAAACTAATAGATGCTTTAATTTCTTTAGCACATTTAAGTGGACACATCTAATTATGCTCGTCTGAAAAATAAAATTTTAAGAAAGCACGTTTATTGGTAGAATTAAAATTTAAATCGTTTATATGTCAGCAGAATTCCAAGTAATGTTATTGGAACTGTTATGTATTGTGGAATCACTCGTTTTGAAGCTGTCTGAGGGCTGCAAAATCATCTAGTAAATGCCAACTTCGTACCTTTTTAAACTTCAATAAGATGGAGTATTATGTTGTTTTGGTTGGTCTAGAGCATTTTGCAGCATCACCGTCGAGCAGTTAAAACAAAACCATTCAGGTACTTATAAAACTATTTATTGAGTAAATTAATTTTACGTATTAATTACGGTCAAAGCTTTGATTTAACGTTTTCCAAATTATAAGAAACTTTTGTTAAACGAATGTTAATGTTATATAGTTTTTGCAAGATATGTTTATGCTTAAATCCCAAATAAAAATCAGTTAGAGAATTATATCCTAATAACTTAATAGGTCAAATACCTTTTTATTCAGAACTAAATTTTTTTTCATAAGAGGAATTTTTGAACTTTTAGATTAATTAATTTAAAGTTGTTATTCAAAGCACGTAAGTAATGCACATGTTAATTGAGAAAAATAAGTTTAAAGTTCACTTTTGATTGAAAGATGTTTAACTACAATATGTCATATGATTAGTAGAATATCAATGCTGCTTCTAACATATAATGAACTAACTTTCTTTAATTTCATGTAATGTTTGAGCCATATGAACTTCTTGTATAATAAGTTGTTAGAGAAATTTTGTAAGCCAGAACAGATCTGTTTTATGGATGTTTAAGACCCGACTGTAATAAAGAATTTATAAATGTTAAGATCTCTACGTAGAGAAACAAATTCAGAGATTTTTGAAACTTATTTTATATTGATTATCAGATTTTTTTATAAATAATTTTTGCAACAAAGAGAATTACATTTAGATTATACTTTGATTTAAAACTTTCGTCTTTTTATTTCACTAATTGAAATTAATAATATCCAAATTAGATAAACGAAATTTTGAGGTGGAACTTAGAAAAAGTTGATACAAGTAATAGAAACAGAGTAAGTAATTTTCAGTAGAGTATTTTTCATAGGTAAGGTGTTGTTGAGATTTTAATTCGGCACAGTCATCTATAAAGACCGAAATATTTTGTTGTCGTAAGCACAAACAGTGTCTTATATTTTATTTTTTGTGTGACATTTTTTGCAGGTCTGACATCGCAGAAGCTGGAGCAGATGTCCAAGAGGTTTCAGAGGTATTGCTTATTTTAATTTGTATGCTTTTGATAATCATTATATCCTATAGGTTTCTGCGTCTTCCTGTAGGATACTTTAGTTTTATTTATTGTCTATATAGATGCAGTGGCGCTCTTTTTTTTTTTTTTGTTCCCGTTTGTAGTCGAGCCCACCCTATATCCACGTCCAGTCTCATTGCTCACCCTTGGGGTAATTCCCAGACTAAGCCGCGAATATAGTAAAGCTCGTGGGTCCACCGAGGTTTTGTTCACTAATTGACTCACCCCCCATAATTAAATTAAATAAAGAAAAAAATTTAGTTTCAGTGTTGTTACACTTTTTTTATTATAATGTAACTACTCTACCTTATAGGCGGCAGAGCCTCTATAAATTATGAAGGGTTCCTAAGGTTTAAGCCCAGGTTAAAGTGTATGGAAAACAGCTATGAGTATAATAGGACCCTCTAAAGAGGTCTTCCAGCCAGCTAAGCTTCTTCAACTTAGGGCAGAGCTATGAGCTAGAGTCGTAGGATGGTATACGATAATAAAAGAATTTTTAATGACGCCACCGTATCCTAATAATAGCTATAATGGTAACGATCCGAAGATAAGATACGGAAATCTTCAAAAAGAAAAAATCTCCTTAACAATCAAAACCTAGAAATATAATACTTACTTGTGACTCTGTAAACTAGAACTGGAACGACGATCTCGTACTGTCTGAAAATATTACCACTTCATAGCATTTTAAAGCTAGGTCTACATTAGAGCTTAGTCACTTTATCACGAAAAAATAAATTCCAAAAAGATTAACTAGTTAAGATCATTCCTCAAAAAAAATATCTTACCAATACAATAACAATGATCTTTCTTTCTACACTACAAAAGTTTTATGAATTTGGTTGCTTGTTTTATAGAAAAATTATTATTAACTTCAATGAAAGAAAGCTTTAAAACAACTTAGTCCACTTTCTATTGGTTTAAAGAAATATATATATATATATATATATAATATATAAAGTTAATAAGAATATTTAAATCTTGGGTGCAAGTTAACACAAAAATTACATGTAAATTGGTTTCTTTCAATTTCGGAAAACAATTTCCCTCAAAGATAAAATTTCTAAAATAGTTAACAAGGCTGGAAACAATAAAACTAACTGATTACTTTTTGAAAACTTTATTAAATTGTGGTTTTCAAAATAAAAACCCCAATTCCAACATTTAAAAATTAATAAATTATTATTTAAAAATTACGTTTGTAAATAAAAATTTAAAAGTCTTTTAAATTACTTCAAAATAAAATTTAAATGTGCTTGGAGTTCCCACACAACAAAACCAAGTGAAATTTTTAACAAAATTTTTGGAAAAAGAGTAATTACACAGTACGGAAGATAACCAAATAAATCCTTTAAATAATGAGATAAAAAAAATGGAACTTATAAAACAAAGTGATTACTTTGTATAGAAACAACGTTTATTTTAATTCCTTTGTTTTTATTCATTATTAAAATTTATTTCCACTTTAAATTTTTTCAATTAATTTTTTAAGAAATTACGTTGTGGTAAATTATAAAGATTTAGGAATGTTTTTTAATAATTACTTCAATTTTAAAATTTTGGTTAATTTGCTGTGCTTTGTTAATCTTTTTATTTTTTAAACCACCAATTTATATAAACCAAGATTTTGGATATTGTTTCAAAGTAACTATTTCAGCTTTAGTCTTTAAAAGGCATTTGTGCTGAACGTTAATGATTAATTTGACACTTGTACTTTTTATTGCTGTATGAACGATTGTCCAAGAAATTTTTAAAACCTATTCTATTAATATTTATTAGTTCGAGAATTTAGTATTATTATTATTATATATATTATATATATATATTTCATTAGAATCTTTCATTACTACACTAGAGATTAGAAAAGTGTTTTAAAGTTTGATTAATTTGTATTTATATGCAGAAACTTGCAATAACTTATTGAATGGCTTATCTAATCAAAATTAACATACAAATTTTATATATATATATATATATATATATATATATATATATACTTTATTATAAACTAAGCTTTCGGTTTTATTTTTAAACCATTATCACAGATACTAAAAATTAAGAAACGTTAGTATGGGCGTAAAATAGTTAAAAACTTTCTTACTAATGTGAGGTTTTACAATGAAATCGTTGATATAGATAAATTTTGAATATAAGTTGAAAGTGTGGTAAAAAGCTATTAAAAAGAAAACAGTAATGTGGTTTGTTAATTACATTTGAATGTTATAATGACAATTCCTTTATAATTTTGACATTGTTCGAGATAACTTTCTAGATTGTAATTAATTTCTTTTATGGTCTGACTGAAATTTAGATATTTTTAGATGTATGTATGTTTATATATGTATGTTGATGTATGTCTATTTGTTTACGTATGTATTTTAGTGTTTATGTTGTTTGTGTGAATGTATGTATGTCTGTGCAAGTGTGTGGGGTGCATTTGGATGTTTGTGTGTGTGAATGAATGCGTGTGTTAGTTTGTGTATGTATGTATGTTTATGTTGTGTTTTATTAAGTGATTTGATCAGTTATGTTGAATTTGTTTTATTTAAAATGAAGTAGATAGGTGTATATAGAGCTTAGTGTGTTAATGTCAGTTTTTATTAATAGTGTTTAAGTTTTTAAATATGTAACACATTTCTAGAATTCTTTTTGGATTTTTATTTTCAATTTGTAATATTATAGGATTATCAAAATCTATTTTATGTTTGTTTGTGTTTGCGTGTAAGGTCAAAGCACAAGCTGTTTAGAAAAGAACAAATTATTTACGCGCAAAATTTATTTAATTCATTTAGTGAGAACGGACAAGTATTGATGTATTTTTATAATTAATGATTGAAGGATTAAAAGTACATAAAGAAAAACAGTGTTTAAAATAAATAGAATACGCATAATTAATTTTAATTAATTTTAATCCAACATGTAAAAGCATAAGAAAACCCAGTAGGGTAAGGAAATCAATAATTCCAAGGCAAAAGTTTGCATTGCAACAAGCAAACGTCAGTTTTGTAAGATACGACGAAATATAAAATCTAAGAATTGTTGTGCTAAACGGTCGACAATTATCAAACACCTGGGCTTTCAAAAAAGTTACATTCGTCGAAATTATGAGCATATTAAGACAGGACTTTATAAAAAATATTTTCAACCGTCAGTTTGGTTTGAACAACAAGCTAACAAAGTTCTGAAAGAGCAAGGGAAATGCACGATCGGTTATATACTACAGATAGAGATAGATATAAAAGCGTTGATATTAAAAACGCACGTACCATATACACGTGGAGTGGAGATGAACTGTCAGCAATATCGATTTTCTATAACTCAAGTGGGGTTTTGAACGCAACAGCAGAGATGCATAAGACAGTGATAAAGATAATACAGGTGGGGTTTTATGACAATAGAGAATATTATCATTGGTTAAGAACCGACAGTTTCCAAACGTAGACACACGCGACAGGTGGGGCGCTTTCTGATACATACAACACGTAGACGGAGTAAATTTCAGGAATTTTCAAGACGGTTGTATCAAAATTTGTAAATTTAAATTTGAAAATAATTTCACGAAATTCCGGTAGGATTAAAAAATTAATACGAATGAAATTATTAAGTCTCTCTGTTAAACTTAGTACGAAGTTACCAACATTTAAATTTTAGATAATTTAAAATACAGTAAATAAGTGTACATGAATATTATACACTTCTATTTATAACGAAATCGGAAATTATTAATATCGACTAATAAGCTAAAAATCAATAATGAAGCAAAATATGGTACTTAACACAGGATTGTATGCAATATAAGCTATAAGGACTGGTTCCAAAGGTACGCGTAATCCGCATACACACATGTACAACCAGTTTCTAGTGATTACTGACGGATAAAGCTGAACATTTCAGGAATTATTAAATTTCTTTCATAAACTTATAAATTTACTTGTTATGAATTGGTTTAATACGTTTATAACTTATTGACAGTACTGTCTGACAATTTATTTTTAAATATTAAAAGGTATTTAAAATAACAATTATCGATTAAATTGATTGGTAAAGTCTAGACTTTTATTTTACATAAAGACAAAGAATGGTTTTAGATAATCCAGTGTGATCAATTAGTAATTGCAAACGTATCCATAAACGTTTAATATAGTTAACTATCCTTTATATAATTTACATTAATATACATTAAATTTAAATGGTGATAATAAGGTTATAATGTTATTATTGGATTTATAAGCACGAATGTAGGAAATGGTTGATTTGTATGAAAGTACAAGTATACGGAATGCTGAAATTTAGCAACTAAATAGATTTTAAATTTTCTTTTAATTTTAGACACTGTAACTAAAACGTAAAATGATTAGATATTAATTATATTTATAATGTTATATTACTTTTTATGATGTAGTTATGTATAATTAAGCTATTATCATGTATGTCATCAATATAGAACTGAATATTGTTCTACTTTCAACATTTTTTACTTTTAAAGTAATGGAACAAAATAGTGATTGTAAATATTTAATTTGCTCTATTTGAAAATTAATGGTATTGAAAATTATACATTATTATCTGTGCGTAATTTAAATTAAAACTGCTTGCATTGTTCCATCATTGTTAAAGTAAATAATTATGAATAGATGATGATTGTTTCAGAACTGTAACTATTAGCAAATTAGATATAAGTGTTTAAATGTCAATTAAAGAATCTTATCTACACTGTAAATTTTATTGTGTATGACATTGCATCCAAGATTGTCAAAACTATAATTCTATTAATGCTATTATAAATTAACGTTCGAGAATTTTATTATTATATATATATATATATATATATATATATATATATATTTCATTAGAATACTTTCGTTTATTATACACTAGTCAGATTAGAAAAGTAGTTTTAAAGTTAGATTAATTTGTATTTATATGCAGAAACTTGCAATAACTTATTGAATGGCTTATCATAATCAAAATTAACATACAAATTTTAATATATAGTATGATATATGTATATATATATATATATAATATCTTATTATAAACTAAGCTTTCGGTTGTTATTGTTAATACCATTATCACAGATACTAAAAATTAAGACAACGTTAGTATGGGCGTAAAATAGTTAAAACTTTCTTACTAATGTGAGGTTTTACAATGAAATCGTTGATATAGATAAATTTTGAATATAAGTTGAAAGTGTGGTAAAAAGCTATTAAAAAGAAAACAGTAATGTGGTTTGTTAATTACATTTGAATGTTATAATGACAATTCCTTTATAATTTTGACATTGTTCGAGATAACTTTCTAGATTGTAATTAATTTCTTTTATGGTCTGACTGAAATTTAGATATTTTTAGTATGTATGTATGTTTATATATGTATGTTGATGTATGTCTATTTGTTTACGTATGTATTTTAGTGTTTATGTTGTTTGTGTGAATGTATGTATGTCTGTGCAAGTGTGTGTGGGTGCATTTGGATGTTTGTGTGTGTGAATGAATGCGTGTGTTAGTTTGTGTATGTATGTATGTTTATGTTGTGTTTTATTAAGTGATTTGATCAGTTATGTTGAATTTGTTTTTGGATTTAAAATGAAGTAGATAGGTGTATATAGAGCTTAGTGTGTTAATGTCAGATTTTTATTAATAGTGTTTAAGTTTTTAAATATGTAACACATTTCTAGGAATTCTTTTTTGGATTTTTTATTTTCAATTTGTAATATTATAGGATTATCAAAATCTATTTTATGTTTGTTTGTGTTTGCGTGTAAGGTCAAAGCACAAGCTGTTTAGAGAAAAGAACAAATTATTTACGCGCAAAATTTATTTAATTCATTTAGGAGAACGGACAAGTATTGATGTATTTTTATAATTAATGATTGAAGGATTAAAAGTACATAAAGAAAAACAGTGTTTAAAATAAATAGAATACGCATAATTAATTTTAATTAATTTTAATCCAACATGTAAAAGCATAAGAAAACCCAGTAGGGTAAGGAAATCAATAATTCCAAGGCAAAAGTTTGCATTGCAACAAGCAAACGTCAGTTTTGTAAGATACGACGAAATATAAAATCTAAGAATTGTTGTGCTAAACGGTCGACAATTATCAAACACCTGGGCTTTCAAAAAAGTTACATTCGTCGAAATTATGAGCATATTAAGACAGGACTTTATAAAAAATATTTTCAACCGTCAGTTTGGTTTGAACAACAAGCTAACAAAGTTCTGAAAGAGCAAGGAAATGCACGATCGGTTATATACTACAGATAGAGATAGATATAAAAGCGTTGATATTAAACGCACGTACCATATACACGTGGAGTGGAGATGAACTGTCAGCAATATCGATTTTCTATAACTCAAGTGGGGTTTTGAACGCAACAGCAGAGATGCATAAGACAGTGATAAAGATAATACAGGTGGGGTTTTATGACAATAGAGAATATTATCATTGGTTAAGAACCGACAGTTTCCAAACGTAGACACACGCGACAGGTGGGAGCGCTTTCTGATACATACAACACGTAGACGGAGTAAATTTCAGGAATTTTCAAGACGGTTGTATCAAAATTTGTAGAATTTAAATTTGAAAATAAGCTTTTCACGAGAAGTGTGTCCGGGGGTAGGATTTAAAAAATATATAAATACGGAATGGAAATTATTAAGGTTCTCTTGTCTTCTCTTCGCTTCTATACTACTTTAAAGTACTGAATGCTTACCAACATTATAGTAAAGTTTTTTTGTGAGTATTAGATGTCTTGAAAATACAGTAAATATAGTGTTAGCACGTGTAACTTATTAGTAGCAGCCTTCTATTTATTAACGCGAAATACGTGTAGTATATATTAAATTAATAGAGGTCTGGCTACTACTATACAAAGCTCAAAAATCAATAAATGGAAGCATAATATATGTGGGGTAAGCATTACAAACGACCAGGATTGTATGCTAATATGGAATGGTGCTATGAAACGAGACGCTTGGTTCGCAAATGGGGTTATCGTCTGTGAATCCGCTGAGTATCACAGCGCATGGTCACAAGCCGAGGTGTTCTAGTGATCGTCGTCGAAGGAATGAAAGCCTGAAGCATTCTCCAGGTAATTTATTTGAAATTTCTGTTGTCTGATAAACTTTTGTGAAATTTTGGTGCTGTGTTAGTGAATTTTGGGGTTTATTTACGGTTATATAAACTTATTGGAAAAGATACATGTACTGGACAATTTATTATGGTTAAATATTGAAAAGGGGTGTATTTAAAACTTACAAAATTTTATTCTGGATATAAATTGGATTGTGAAGGGTAAACGGGTCTATAGCTTTTGTATTAATTTATGCAAGGTAAAAGGCTTATACAAAATAAACTGGGTTATTATGAGCTCACTATACTCCAGTGTGCAGTCAATTTAGGGTAATATGTGGGGCCCATCTAGACATATCTCATTAAATTCGTTTGAAATAATTAGAAAATCAAGAACTTTGAAAACATATCACATTTGAGTTTGTAATTGGTGTATCAAACTGTTTTTTATACATGTGAATGATTTGTCCGTAAATAGCGGTAAATAAAAGGTTGTATAATTGTTGTATTATTTGGTGATTTTATTGAATGGTGTGCGAGTGTGAAGGAAGAATGGTTGTAAATTTAGGTATCCGAGAAGAGGTACAGCTGAGCTAGCCAGGGAAGCTGCTGAAAATTTTTGAAGCAGAACTAAAAAAGTAAGCAATTTTTTTAAAAAATTTTTGCATTTCTAAAAATTATTTGATGACACTGGTGAAACATAAAACCCGTAAAATCGCGATTCCACGGCAATATATATATATATATATATATATATATATATATATATATACATTAATAATTAATGGACTGGTCAGTCTTATAGTATAATATACATGTACATATTATCATGGGTAGTAGTCCAAAATCAAACAACAGAAACTGATTCAAAATTTAATCAACACCTAACGTTTCGATACATTCCTTTTGTACCTTTTTCAAAGGCTAAAATGGAAACAGAAAATTCGAAATTAGCAAAAAATACATAACCTGTCGCTAGCTACTTACATTGACAAAATTATATTAAGGAGATTGAAAACAAATTACTGCACGATTCACATTATAACTGTGGGTCAAAAATATTAAAAGTTAAAAACTGCCTGAAGGGCAGCGTCATGCCACGATGACGGTTAAAAAGTAAAGACAAAGTTGATAATGACAAATTCTATAAGAGTGACAGGACACGTTCCGAAAATGGCAATGATTACATAACCTGAAGGAAGATACCTAACGTTGTTTAAAAATGTCATTACTATATAAAGCAGAATAGACGTTATGCACCCTATCAATATCAATCTTATTATTGATAGGATTAATTTCACTATTAGTATAAAAAGACTCGATGAAAAGCCTCGTCTTGTAATTTGTTTCGTTCTCCAGAATGGCGGTGTCATCGAAAAGTGGTGTATGACTGGTTGCAGCAACATGAGCAGACAATGCACATTTAGTGGAGTTAATCCTACAATCACTCCTGTGCTGGGTTAAACGACTCTTCAACCACTGGCTAGTCTGACCAATGTAACTATTATTGCAGATACACGTGATCTTGTAGACAACGTTGCTGTTTAACAGTTTCGGAGTACGATCCTTTAATTTGGTAAACAACTTCTGGATAGAAAAATTGTATTCATAAACAATGGCGATCTTAGGTTGTCTAAGTAATCGTACTAAAAGTGGAGATAACTTCTGTATATACGGAAGCTTCTTGTACGTAATATCAGTTTCTGAAGGGTTTACTTTTAAGAAGTTGCCATATATCAATCTATGCAACATTCTCTTTGGATAACCGTTGTTAACTAAAGTGTTAATCAATAATTTCTTATTTTTATCCATGAACTGTGGGTCTGAAATATGTTCTATTCGATATCGTAGGGCCTTCACCGTGTTTACCTTATGTTGAAAAGAATGGAGTGGAAATTTATATATCTGCCCGAGTTAGTTGGTTTAGTGTACCAATCAAATAATAAATGATTAGAACTATCTCTGATGACCAACACATCCAAATTACCTTTTTTGGACTCAGAGTTTATACATTACTCCCCGGACTCGAACTTGTAATTTATTCTCACCGGACTCGAATATCATTTGTTCTCCACGGACTTGAAGTCGTACTTTATACTCCCCGGACTCAGAATTGGATTATCATTCTCCTTAGACTTGAAGCCATATTATTATTATGTTTTAGTTTAAATAAATTCCCCAAAAATCTACTTACGTTTAATTGACAATCGTAATTTTCATCTTCGTCGCACTTAAACAATTCTCACTTTTAAATTATTCTTACGTGTTGCACTAATGTTCAAAGTGACGCACCTTGGCCTTTGTTGAGTTAAAAACTGAGTTCGTTATCACTGTCGCTGTTAATATATGATTGATCTCCTACTCCGTCAGTGGGCATGGCCTACAAGCTCGTCGCTAAGTTTAACCAATTATGCCTTTGCATTTAAAGTAGTTTCTGATGTAACATTCTCTGCCTTCAAGTAATTGTTGCTTGCTCGCAGCTGCCTCGTTATCAGACATGCGGTGTTTTGAGAAATATAATCGCTTTTCCATGTTGTACACAAACAACTGATGCAATTTGACTTTCAATTTTCATATATGCTTATTATTTACGCAATTTTTAATCACCTTTACTTATCAAAATGGTTAATTGTTTGTACGCATTCACGCTATGTTTCTTGAAGCTTTATTTCTTATCTCCATTTTATCATAACTGACTGGAATTCTTTTGAATGCGTGTTCTTGTGTCTATTTGCGTCGTTTAAAACTACTTATACTTTATATACAAGGTGTTGACTGTTTACTGTTTACAAACTATCTCCATTTCTTAATTTTCTATTAAATAAATGCAGTTTTCTGCTTTCTATTATGATTTCTAATTCCTGCACGACCTTTGCTATAAAATACACCCTTAAACAACCCCTTATCACAGCAATATATATATATATATATATATATATATATATACATCATTTGTACAATTCTACATATATTAATGCTTTTTATCTATCTATATTTAAAAATAGCTAAGAGTTGTCTCATATTAATTTTAGGAATTTTGCAAGTTTTAATTTATTAGAGTTCTTTAGGAAAAGTACTGTGTTTTTGATAATGTTATACAACTTGTGCTTAATACCGAAAAAGGATCCTGTTTTGGTTTACATATTATTAATTAAATGTATTAACTTTTCATAAACTGTAGGAACTTACATTTTTAAATAATTAATTTCTTGAACCAAAGGTCAAATATCCTTATGGTCTAAATTAATCTGTATTTTAATTGTACTGTCAAAAAATACTAGATTTTATAATGTGACAAACAAACACGAATATGTCACCTGCTTAGTTACAAGCACATTTTAGTTTAACCTTTTAAATTCAAATAAAGTTATCTTACAGAAATTTCTTTGCGTTCTTACAAACATTTATACGATATCTAACTATTAAATTTTGAACAAAAAAATTACGTATGCCTATTTAAATCGTTATATAAAATTTACAAAAAATTATTACATCTCCAGTAATGGTTCGGTGAAATAAAAATTGAATTAGAATTGGAAAGCACTCACCCCAAATAATCCTCTAGACATCATTGTTCGTTGATCTTCGTGTGCAATTATAACAACAACAACAGGTGTGCAAGCTTCGCACGTGCTTGGTATTACAGCTTGACTTCCATTCAAAACAAAATTAACGGAAAATTCCACAATTGCAACACTCGACAATTTGAACTTTCAATACTGCATAACAAAAAAGACTTGCGTTTCAATGTTCCATAACAATTAGACTGTGCTATATTCCATAATTTA